>OX637588.1:16089643-16689643 GCA_951800085.1 Comarum palustre | reverse complement strand
CACAATGCCTAGAGACGCTGTACATCGAGGAGATGCAGAACACCGAGAGGTACATAACGCCTATGGTTACTATTTTCACATGGCTACAGCAGATGGGCTTGTTAACCGAGGTGATGGAAGGGATAGGCCGTTTGTATTAGCAAGAGCAGTATTTGCTGGAAGTCAAAGGTATGGAGCAATATGGACAGGAGATAATACAGCTGAATGGGAACACCTTAGGGTGTCAGTTCCAATGGTTTTGACTCTTGGTCTTACTGGGATATCATTCTCTGGTAAAAAGAAATATTTCTCATATTGATGCAAAGTATGTCTTTCAATAGGTACTAATAGTTGTAATGTTTGTACAGGTGCTGATGTGGGTGGGTATTTTGGCAATCCGGAACCTGAGTTATTAGTCCGTTGGTATCAATTAGGAGCATACTATCCTTTCTTTAGAGCTCATGCTCATCATGACACCAAAAGACGAGAACCATGGTTGTTTGGGTAAGATTTCCTCTACTGTTTGAGTATGTTTGCTATCTAGTTCAGCATTGATGCTACATATCTGTCTTTGATTTAGAACTTCTCTTAATACACCAATGTTAATTATTTTTGGGGAGCATACTGTTTAGCTTCATTTTCTAGGTTTGATTTGCATCATACAGTTCTCAAAATTGATATCTTTGCCGAGTAGTGGAGATGGCTTTAAATCTGCTTGCATTGTTATGGTTCTATTCATCATTTTTCTTCACAGCTTTATGTGTGACAAATGGTGGCATTATAATGTGTCTTGTTAATACATAAAAAATAATAAAAAATTTAAAAAAAACCCACAAAGGTTTCAACTTATTTTGATTTACAAATAATATTTAGCACTCTTGGCAGGGCAAGAATTTGAGATGGTTATGCGAGTTTAAGGAACACTAGATACCGTGGTAGTGATGCATATGATGAAATCCTGCTGGTTGGAGTACAAATAATTTTCATTGTGGTTTAAATAACATGGCTGTGTGGTTTGCTATCATTTTGAGTGTTAGTGTTGGTATTAAAAAGCTGATATTTGCATTGCTTGGATTGTATAATAGAAACCTTAACCATGAAACAGCTGTTTGTTGAGAACATTGGAAAAAAGAACATAAAGGAGAAAAAGCATTGACAAGAAACATGTTCCTTTGATGATTAAAACTTGACAAAGTATAAAATTTTCAATTGATTGGATGGACGAACCCCATATTATCACCTCAAGGAATAAATATCACAAGCTTTGTTTATTATTATTTTTGTTTATTTTTTCACTTCCAACCCATTTCCTAAATCGTATTCCTTGCCTTTTCGTATTGCAGAGATAAAAATACTGAACGTATAAGGGAGGCTATACACATGCGTTATATGTTGCTTCCATACTTTTACACATTGTTTAGAGAGGCAAACACCAGTGGTGTTCCAGTTGCTCGTCCATTGTGGATGGAGTTTCCTTCTGAGGAGGCTACTTTCACAAATGATGAGGCTCTCATGATTGGAAACAGTCTTTTGGTACAAGGGATCTATACAGAGGTATCACTATAGTTTAGTAGTTTAGATCTTTTAATGTTTTGTTTCCTTTTCCTTATTCTTCTGCCATTCATTTCTGATACATTTGATTTTTTTACTTTATACCAGCATGCAAAATATGCTTCAGTTTATTTGCCTGGGAAAGAATTATGGTATGATGTGAAAACGGGAGCATCTTACAAGGGAGGTAAGACCCATAAGCTGGATGTTAATGAGGAGGGTGTTCCTGCTTTCCAGAGAGCTGGGACTATCATTCCAAGGAAAGACCGATTTCGTCGGAGTTCCACCCAGATGGTGAATGATCCATACACTCTGGTATGCCTTTGAATCAAAATTCAGTGAAGTTTCCTATTATAGATAAGTCGGTCCAAACATGCATATAAATTATTAAATATAGTTCAAAATCTTTGGTGTGATTGCTCTCAAATTTTCTATGATGATACACCTTAGCCTTGGGAAGGCTCTGATTAAATGATTGTGTCAAGCATGCCTTAATCCATCATGAATACTTGTCAAAGAATTAAGGTTTTCTATTGAAACTGAATGCAACTTTTACGTTGGGCAAACTTGTCCTATTTGCATAATTAGACCATGGCTATACAAAGTGGACTAGTGAACGCTGTGTGTGTGTATTAATTAGAATCAGGTTTTTATTGAGACAAAAAGCAAAGAAAAGGATGCTGGCAAGGAGTCTGCTTAAAAGAGCAGCTACAGCTGAAGGCAAAGCAGCTCATCTTTAAGAACTAAAACTAAACAAAAAGATTATACTATAGCTGCTTTCCAATTAAGAATAATGGAAGAACGACTATAATCCTTAAATTCCTTAGAAGTATAAGCCCATAAAGATGCCCAGAACCTGACTCTCTCCCACAGATCTTCCCTCTTCACCCCACTATAGGTTTCAAATGTTCTATTTCTCTCCATCCAGACCACCCAGACTACTGCTAACACCCCCACAACCCCAAAGAATTCTGGCTTTATTCCCTTTTCCAAATGCTGAAAGGTTTTCTTTGTACAAATCATTCCTCTGATGGAACTGTCCAGACCACTTTTGCCTCCCTAAATAATTTCTTCCATAAAAATTTAATAACCTCACAATGCTTAAAGACATGATCAACACTTCCCCTTGAGCTTTGCACAAAATGCACCAATGTGGGGAAAACAACAGCCTGGTCTTCTCCTTTGAAGAACATCACAAGTGTTCATCCACCCGTGTGCCACAAGCCAAATAATCTTTGCAGGCGCAAAGATTGGGCCTTGTGCCAGTCCATACAACTAGTTTATGACAATGGGAAAATGTGCCTAAATCAGCTGAAATATGTTTCCAGGGACACTTCGATTTGATCCATCCAAAACTGATTTTGAATCCCAACCATATAAGCCAAGGTGTTTGTCCTCTGCTGTATTGTATCAGCATACTATAGCAAGAATGTTGAGAGGGCCTAACTTAGTTTGGGATTGTAATTATCCTTTTTGTGTTCAGCTGTTATTTGGATTCTGAGTACTGACTAACCAAACATATGCTCATTGCATATGTAAACATGCTTGAAGAACATGGTGAAGGGTCTATTTTCAGTTGATATAGACATAGAAGCAATGTATTGCATTACACGAGTAAAGAAATTTAGCAAGAAATGTTTGGGCACATTATGAAGTTGGGTAGATTTTTTGTATATCCGAATTTTTATTTTGAAGTGTTTGGTGTAATTAGACAGGATAACTTGACCACTGCTCATTGTATTTATATATCCTTGAAGAATCCATTTCCACTGAGAATATGTTTTTCCATCTTCATATAACCTATAAAAATGTCTCGTGTTGGCAGTTATTTCAGACCTATTTTGTGTAAGAATTGTGATGGTGTGATTAACAAGGATCACAACAAAATTGTTGGGTTCCAAAACTGGTCTTTTGTTCTCTGAGGCCACAGCCATTTTATGCTTGTGTTAATGCTCGTTTGTGTGGTATGAAAAGCAGATGTCAGGTCGGATGTATGGTTGTAATCTTTTTTTTGCCTGTTGTAGGTGATAGCACTGAATAGTTCACAAGCAGCTGAAGGTGAACTCTATGTGGATGATGGAAAAAGCTTTGAGTTTCAGCAAGGATCCTATATCCATCGTCGCTTTGTTTTCGCAGATGGGAAGCTTACATCTCTTAATCTGGCACCTGAACTAACCCAATTTTCTTCAGAATGTGTTATTGAGAGGATTATTCTGCTAGGACTGTCTACTGGGCAAAAGAGCGCTACAATTGAACCGGCAAATCAAAATGCAGAAATTGAAAGGGGGCCGCTTCTCCTTCATTCAAGGCAAGGACTAACGGCGTTAACAATCCGTAAGCCAAATGTCCGGATAGCAGATGATTGGGTCATAAAAATATTTTAGAAAATACCAGCTCTTTTTTTTTTACATTTTACTGTTTTTTTGGGTTGAACATGAGAGAGATTCATTAGATTTGTAAATTGGAGGAATATGTTAGTTAACTATGCATTTGAAGTTAAATGCCTATTCATGTTCCACTGTCTTTTTTTCTGAAAATAATTAGAATGAAATAAAACAAGGAGCCATGAACAGAAGCCTTTTTTTGAAAAGAAAAAGGGGGTTGGTTACAGAAACAGCACACACATGAAAGATGGAAGGGGGTGGGTTTTTGGTTCAACACTGATAGTGTCCAATGAAAGACATGATTCTAGCTGAAGACAGCAAACATCTTGAGCTTCTGCTGCCTCAATGTATGTGGCTAGCGTTGATGGTCAAGTAATCAATGTGCCAGTGGAATCCCGAGCAATTGTTGCCAGGCCGAAGTGTGGTGAGGAAGCATCCCAGGAGGCATCCGAGTTGAATTAGATCGTACCAATTGGGGGGGCTGTAGGAGTTTAGAGGAGTAACCATTGAGATTAGACACGGCATTATGAGAGGCTTTCCAAATAAATAATTCAACTTTACGCAGTGCCGAGATTAGACACAGCCTTGGAGAAGGTATTAGAGGAAGGGGTAGATTGAAGGGACACTGCCGTACCTTGAATGAGTAGGGAAAGTGGTAACCTGAAAGTAGTGTGAACTTCCCGAATTTGGTACGAGGCCATATAGGAGTCTTCTACAATCGGGGAGGAGATTGGAATTTGCTTTGGATGGCAAGACGGTCTTGGGGAGGAAGATAGGAATCATAAGATAGGGTCACAAGTGATGGAGAAGGACCCCTTCACGGCATGTGGAGGAAAGAAGTAGCGGAAAGTTAGAATTTGTATTCACTTGATCAATAATGTTTTTCTGACGTTGTTTATATATGGTACAGCAAGACTTGCTAACCAAGACATATCCTAAATCGTATAGACATATTCTGTACAAAATCCAACTTTGTAATCTAAAAGATTTAGGACTTGATTTGAGACAGGAAGAATCTTGCTAACCCCCCAGCCCACACTATGAGGCCCTGGTGCACAAAAGACGATAGTGAAACTTAAGGCCGCACAAAAGACGATGGTGAAACTTATGAAGAGACTTGGTAAGGAGGTCGGCAACGGAATGAAACAAACACGATGGCTTCACAAAGCAACATTTTTCACGAACAAAATGATAATTTAACTCAATATGCTTGGTGCAAACATAAAAGACAGGATTGAAAGCGATGTAGGTGGCACTGAGGTTGCCAGAATAAAGCATGATAGGGAAAAGAATGTGAGCACTAAGTTCATAGAGTAAGTAACCTAACCAAGTCCTCTTAGCAGAAGCGTGAGCAGGGTATCGATATTCAGCTTCAGCTCTAGAGTAAGATACTGTGGGTTGTTTCTTGGAGCACCAAAAGATCAAATTAGAGCGAAGATACACCAGGTAGGCAGAAGTGGAGCGGTGAGGGTCAAGACAACTGGCCCAGTCAGTGTCAGAATAAGTAGAAAGAGTAACATGCTGACGTTGAGGCCGTAAAGAAAGACCATGATCAAGAGTACCTTTGATGTATCAGAGAATTCATTTAGCTGCAACAAGGTGAGAAGTACGAGGCTAACTCATGAATTGAGCAACTGAGTATAACAAAAGCAATATCCGACCGAGTAATGGTGAGATACTGTAAAGAGCCAACAAGTTCGCAAATAAGGTATGATTAGGGAGAATGCCACCATAGTAGCTGATAGGGAAGTCGTAACAGTCATAGGGGTACTCTGTGGTTGACTAAGAAGGAGGTCATGTTTATCATGTGCATACTTTGACTGATTGATATGTAACCATCAGTAGAGGAAGACACTTGGAGACCAAGGAAATAATGGGGAGGACCATAGTCCTTGATAACAACCATGACCAAGAGCATCAGTAAAACTCTGAACAAGATGATCATCACTCCTCGTGACAACAATATCATCCACACAAAGCAGTAACAAAATTGTACGAGGTCTATAGTGAAAACTGAATAGGGAAGTCAGCTTTACTTTGACGAAACCCTGTAGACAATAGAAAGGTACTGATGCGATGAAACCAGGCATGTGAAGCCTTAAGACCATAAAGAGATTTGTGGAGTTTACAAACATGTGTGGGATGTTCCGGACCAATGAAGCCTAGCGGTTGGGTCATGTAAACATCTTCAGCTAAGAATCTATGGAGAAAAGCATTCTTAACATCATGTAGGCCTAAAGACCAACCGCGACAAACAGCAAATTTAACCAAAGCTTGTTTAAGAGAAGAAGAGTCACTAGAAGTTCATTTTTTGTTGTGGTTTGTCATAAGCTGGATTTCATATCCCTTAGGGAAGAGCACAAACCATGACTGCATAAATGATACCTACTGAACTGCGATAAAGCAGAATTATAAGCGAGGAAGACCAAAATCCTAGAGAAACAAATAGCAAAAGGACCAATAAGAATGAATGAAAAAGCAATATATTGTAGAAGTGCTTTTGAACTCGATCAATAGGTGATGATTCTCGGTCGCTTCTTGGAAGATCATCTGCCAAGAGGTTTGCCTATCTTTCGGAGACGGACTCGTCCTCGCAAGTCGCAAGTTAGAATCATAAGAAACTATGAGTATGAGACCATATAATACCTAGACATCTTGTATAGTTGTATACGAGGCTTGCCTTAGGTGAGCAAGCCTGTCTTGTATACTAATTACTAAACATAAGAAGCTAGAACAAAGCATTAACCATACGCATAAACGTGACCAACCATACTTGAGTCGATAGCGTGAAACCTCAAGTTACCAAGAAATATCCCTCTCGAGGTTCAACTGTTCAAGAGGTTCGAACATAACCTGTGATATGAGACTGGAGGTCTAGATAATATAGGTCACAGAACTCTCATTATGAACATTTTCTCCTTCATAAGTTGCAAAACTAAGTGCAACAACTCTTTTGACATGGCCTTGGAAGGTAAGAATAATTGAACCGCTATCATAGGAGTGTCTGTAACTCTATCTATACTCTTTCCCACCTAGCTCTTCAATAAGATGCCAGAGGTAAATTATTTAACGAATATTTCTGATGCCATAATTTCCTAACTTCAAAACAAAGTAAATTATTTGATAGATCGATCACAATATCTCTTTTGGATCCAATTGTCAATCTGAGTAGCTAGTGAAGATTGAGACTATCTGAAAAAAATGTGAATAGCAACAGACAATTTTTAATTTTCACTAATATCTTATGTAAAGATTTATGAACCCATACATGTACACACATAATTCACTCAAACATGATCCGACCAGCCAAAATTGAGTATTAAGACCTTAGCCAAAATGTGAAAAATAACTCGAGGTATATAAATTGTCATTTGTTTTTTAGAAATGTATATAAATTGTCTAATCATACATAAAAAGCTCGCAGTATGTTTTTGTTGTTCAGTTATTCATGACATGGATGGTTGCCGATCACCTAGAATGAATTTTCATGAATCATCACATGCATAATAAGTGACGGGGTTCGTAATCAATTTCTATACTTTATAATTCGTTAACATGGATGAACTGCTAGATTTTGGTTCATAAATAGACCACTACATCCTTCATTCGGCGGAGCTAGACAGAACAATTATGCGCAGTTTTCATTAGAAAAAAGTAGAAGGAACAGGCAAAACCGAAAAAGAATCCATAGAAAAAGAAATTTGAAGCCGAATTACGTGGGTGAACAAAGAGCAAATTTGGCCCCTTAATTAATGTTGCCCACAGAATTCGTTAAACAATTTAGCTAAAATTCAGAAAAATTGAAGCTGAAGATGATGGATCAAAGTCCTAAGGAGTTAGAGAGATACTTTGAGGCCTTTTATAGGCTGAAGAGTGATGTACTTAACAGAAAACTATGAACCTTCCATGCAGCAATACATCGCTAACGGATGGTAGAGTTGTCATGGGTTAGAATTATATGAACAATAATAATAATAGAAATATGAAGAATATTTATGGTTGAAAATTGAAAAATCATCTTGTCCGTGTATGCACAAGATTGAACAGCACGATATGATAGGTAGATTTGCTAGAGTTTACTTTATTGAAAACTCAGGTGCCCTCTTTGCATACATCTCATCTCTACCTTGATTGTCACGCATCTAATCCTTGCCTCCTTGGTCATTTAGTAGCGAAAACAACAACCAAAATGAATATATGAATAACCAAACTAGTGCAAGACTCTTCACCTTAAAATTCTCAGACTGGAAGATTATACCAAGCCTGACAAGTAAGGTCTGCATTATGGAACTCCGCTCCAAGGGTTGGAGTAAGCCACTTACTACACAACACATCCTAAGATTACCAACATTCGTTCAAGTCAAAACTCACATGCTGATCAGACTGGCTTATGTTTAGTATGATGATTAGATACAAGCAAGGAGTGGTTCAGCCAGAAAGTGGTTTGACATTATCAACAGGGTTAACAATAACTAAAAGGGGAAAACATCTGCATGAAGGAATATCAGCAGTATAATTTATGTAGAAAAAACTATCAATTAAACCAAAGCTGATTTATTAGTCCAGAAATAAATGAAAGTCAGAGTATGCCAGTTAAATTTTGCACGAAGTGAGTAAAACGGATGTCATAACCTGTAGTAACAGCCTTCTGCTATTGCAGAACAAAACATTTATTGAAAATAGGGTGCAAAAACTGCAAGAACTTCCTTGTAAACAGGCTTCTTAAAATCCACAGCCTGCAGAAAGAAAAAAGATAAAACAGTCAATGTTATATGATAGAGCACACACTAGATTTACTCAAACAACCTTTAGAAGCCATTAAGGAAAGAAAAGAAAAGAAAAGAAAAGGAACAGTAAGGTTAACCCACAAGATCAACTACTTGTTCTGGTGATGTCCACGACCACTCCCCAAACTCAGGTTTTTCACTGCCATCACCTAGAAGATTGATTTCTTCATCCTTCCCAGTGAATTCTAAAAGAAACCTGTTAAATTCCGCATACATGTATGTGAGAATAACATCCTTTGTTACCTATTAAAGCAGAAATTTTGCATTGGTCCAATTTCGATACAACCATTTGCGTAAATTGAATGCACACTTAAACGGTTAAACTTATATGATGGCTAAAAGCAGACAATAGGTGGTTTTTGTAGTTAAAAACCAGCATCTAATGTTGTCCCCAGGTAATGAATAAACAAGTTGCAGTTAACATGGTATGCAACACACAGTGAATCTTGTGACTTACCATTTCTGAGCTTGGCCCCTCCAATCTGATCCCCATTGTTTCTGAAGTTTTGCCCTAACTTCTGGTGGGAAATCATAGGTTAACCAATGAGGTGTCTCTGAAAGAATTTCTGCTGACAGAACTCCAGTCTCTTCTCTTAATTCCCTGATGGCTGCAGTTCTTGGATCTTCATCCTCATCAATGCCACCCTGTGGCATTTGCCAAGAATCACGTATATCTAACCTTGAAGCAGCAAAAATCTTCTTCGAATCATTGATGAGGCAGATACCAACATTCCTTCTGTAACCTTCAGGAGGGGCTTCCATTGACGAGGATGCTGATGAAGAATAGGAGGCACGGCCAACTCTAGTATAAATAGTTGGTTTTGAAGGAATGAGTGACAACTGTGTGAGCTTGGCTAGTTTAGAATGGCAGCTTGAGGAGGATGGCGACACAATAGCAGGCTTGATGAGAATTGATAAGTGGAGAAGATATAGCGGGTAATTATGCAAGGCAAATCGGCATATATCCATTCAATTCGGGCGAGGCATCTCCTAACTCCTACTAAGCACAGGCATTACTGAAAAAAAATGTGTCTTTGAAGAAATTGTATTCCCTGATCAGTAATGCTCCCTTATCAGAACAACTTATCCTGCATTTAATACACACACATGTTACAAACACTGTCTTTATCGATGCATACTGAATCCCAATAGCTGTACTAAAGCAAGCATGAAGGTTCTTCTCACCAATATGCAAGCAATTCCTACATCTGATAAATAAAAAAGCACCAATCTAGCAAAATACAGCAGAAACACAAAGAAACAGAGAGAAGTAGTTGCATTATAAGCACATCAACAATATACAATGACAGAGCAAACCATGGATCTCATCAAATACGTGAGACTATCTCATACCAAAATGATAACCCAGAAAATCCTAGAACATAGGAACGCATTAAACCCCAATACTTATAGGCCTATACTAGTATATATTCTATAGGCACATCCTATCTGTGCCCATACACATCAAAAGGAACAGATATCCGCAGTCTCCAACCGGCTCGTTTTTTAGTGTTTGTGTATAATATGGATGTCATCAATTTTGATTGTACAACTCTACAATGCAGAGACTATGCCATTTAATCGTCAAAAAATTGCAAATCCAGAATGTGTCATTTTAACAAATTACAAAGCAAATTAAAGGGTCCCTTTTCATGGTGTGAAATATGAATTATGACCACCATTAATGAGTAAGCTCAAAATAAGTAGATGGCTCTGATTTATTTGGTTATATTGGGCAATAACCATACAACATCTGAAAGCAGTGGCGTAGCCAAGATTTTTCAGTTAATGGGGCACAGATAAAATAATAATAATAATATTAATAATTAATATTTATCTATTACAATGGTAATTGTCATCGACGAGATTTCATACATTGAAATCATTTATGAAATCAAGCAGCTAATCATAAACTGGTCCTCCTCGTAACAACTTTGTTTGTTATTTGATCATATATATTTGTAGAATGACAAGATTTTTTTACTGTAAAATCAGTTTGACAAATTTCACCATATTTGACAATATATAGATGTTTGAATTATTTTCGTTGTACTTGATATACAATTACAAAAAGTAGTGGAAGAGAAATGAAAAAAAATCAATTAATGATGAACATAACTCAATCGGAAAAAAAGTGGAAGATAAGGTTTTTTTAAGTACAATACATTGATGTAATTAAGACGAAAAAATATCAGTTCACTCTTTTAACGTGTAAAAAGAAAAGAGAATGACCTTAAAAGAATGAAAAAAATGTCCATATAGACACGTTAATCATCAACATCAGTACATCACATGAATTCTATTAAAAAATAATAATTTAAAACCATGTGACTAATGGGAGTAAGATGTAGTGTTAGCGTGTGTGTGTGTGTGTATATTAGCAGGAAACTAGGCAAACTAGCTATAAGGTTTCGAGGGTTATACGGGTGATCGGTGAAACAATGAGTGGGGCACATGTCTACTGGAGTTTCCTAGTAAAAAAATGAGTGAGGCACAGGACCCAAGGTGCCTCTGAGTCCCTCCACCCCTGTCTGAAAGATTCAAGTCATTTGATGAACCCTCTCCCTTTGCATGTTGAAGACCGCTTCTGGATACCTCTCCCTTTGCATGTTGAAGACCGCTTCTGGATATATGACTGTAAGTTTCATGGGCTAAGTCACAAGCATTAACATCAAGTCGATTAGGTTCACCCCAGATCGATGCAAAATGTTAAGTCAATCCAAGGACATAATCTTGAATCTATTATGAAACTTTGGAACCCATGCAGCACATGCATATATGCTTCGATAAAGCAGCAAAGTGTATTTGTCTCCTCCTTGCAACACTACTATGATAACAAACACAAATGGTATAAATGCAAGCTACTTAAATCACCCTGAGACTAATTTATGGAAAGACTAGCTAGAACAGACTGTTTGAGGATTGGGAAGTTAGGATTGCTAGATAGAAGGGTCGATTAACTACTCTTACCTTGGTCAAGGTTGGTTTAACAACTAATTGAGGTGCAAAAGTCTTCAGCTTAATATTGAAAAATGAAAACTTACAATTTTTTTTCGAGATTATATTGAAAACAAACATAGCTGAGCACTTTGATCTGGTTGAGACTCTTCTAAAAGACTCCACCTAGGAAGATGTAGGCTAGGGTGATTCAACCAGTTTTAAGATTCCACTTCCTGTTAGCTTAAACAGCAAGAAACTCGATCCGGTGCAGCATTAGCTGACTCTGCATACACAGCCTATGTTTTGATCTTTTACAAAAGAAAGTTATAAGTTGTAGCCACAACACCCTCCAAGGGATACCCTACAGCTCTCAACCTAATGGATACCATAAAGGTGGATAGATATAAGATCTCTCGCACAGACCCATTAACCCAGTTCACCTACTCTAAGTCTCTAACCCCAAAACAGGAAACTGATGCTCTCAACTTGTTTATGATAAGACAACAATTATAATTTTCAAAAGGCCAGGAGCATCACAAGCTTTCAACCATCACTCAATTAAGAGAAAGAGAGAGACAGAGACTTACAAGCAATTGAAGGCTCAATTGATGCCAAGCAGTTCAATTGAAGGCTGTAACAAGCAAAATTCATGATGACTAATTACAAGCGAAACTCATCAATTTCACCAGCAAGTGATAGAAATTGAAAATACCCGATTTGGAGCTGAGGCTAAATGCACCTCTTATTTACGTACTCTTCACAAATGACTGTGTAGACGGTTTTGCCCTTACTTTTGGTTTGGGCATTTTCAATTATGCCCTTGCTTGAAAGTAGTAGAAAGTTCAGGTTGAGTTCTCTCATTCTGTCGAGAACAAAGAGAGAATGGGTCGAAAGAGAGAGAGACAACGACGTGATGTCGTCCTTCTAGCCGCCGTTGCTGCAGCGTCAGGCTGTCGTCGGCCGATCCGAGACCACCATCTTGCTCGCCTCTGTTTCCTCTCTCTACCCATCCCAACAAAATCGACATTCAGTGAAATGAATTAGCAGAATGATCCAAGTCTGTTGGGCCTTGGTCTCACTCCATTGGGCCGGTCCAATAGTTAGAGTTAATTAAGCACTGTTAATTAGGTTAATGGATGTTAATGAAGCCAAATCTTCAGATGTAAACCCCTATATATTCAGCACTAGGGTTTTGGGGCTGGACATGAATGAATGAAGCAGTATTTCCTTTCTTAGCTTAGCCTAGTTTAAATCTCGTCCATGATCTCACAGATTGACTCTATCATCTGGTATCAGAGCCCTCGATCTAAGGGTTATGGCTAGGAACCGGGGAGCGTCCGGTGAAGGTGAAACACAGTTGAATGTTGACATTTCAGAGACTTTCCCGGCGGAGCTGGCGTTACAAGCACTTAGGGACGAAACGACAACTCGAATGGCAGCTTTGAGCGATTCCTTGGTCAGTCACAGTGAGGATCCGGAGACCTTTCGAGCTGATGTGCTGGAATAGTTTCGAGCTATGAATGAGAGAGCTGAGAACAGGGACTGCTCACTGCTACGTTTCGGTTCTCTTCCACCTAACTCTGGATCTCCAATGGTGCCAGCTAGGGGAGGGACACCCTCGTCCACAGAGGGATTTGCGCTGGCTTTAGCCTCTGGGAAATCAACTGTCAGTGTGACACAAAACCCCCAACCTATCACTTTGGGAGACCGAGATGTTTTCTTGGGATTTATCAGTGAAAACAAGACCACCAACACCATCCCACCCCAGACTAAGACAAGAGAAGTAGGGGCGTTTCGAGGCCATTGGTGAGTCAGTTTGGTCACGAGAAGGGAGAAACAAGTTATCAAAGAGGATTTCAAGGTGAGAGACAACCCACTAATCAGTTTTTCCAGTACACTGATGGTCGACACATCCTTCTCAGTCAGGCCCTTGGTACCTACCCTCAAAGTTTTTCTCAGAATGACTTTGAGCTACATCCACAACCTTCAAACATGTTGGTTTCGCAACCCATGTGTTACTCTATGAATCAAACCCCACTGCATGGGTCTGAGTCTCTCAGCAATGCTGCAATATTTGGTCCCCACCGTATACAACTTATCAGCACCAGAGGCACATGAATCCATCTATGGCCTCACACCAAACCCATGTAGCTACAACCACCACTGCATACCCATTTCAACCCCTACCACAACCTGCTTACCCAACCAATGTCTATCCAATCCACCCTCTAAACATTGCCAACCAGGGACACCAACCTCCCTGTGGGCACTGGAATAACCCAAACCCCATGGAAGGGAACTTTGGCATGAACCAAGACCCAACATTGCCTTCGATGCGTCAAATGACATTGGAATTACCAAATTTTGGAGGTGGTGATCCTATAGAGTGGTTACACAAGGCCGAGCAATATTTCGAATTATATCGAGTGACTGAAGAAAGGAAGCTGACTGTAGCTGAGCTACATCTGGTTGACAAAGCTGCAGACCGATGGTCAGTGTTTCAGGATGAATTTCCACTCTCTTGGAGGGGTCTATCAGAACTTCTAATGCGGGAATTCAGTACCTATAACTTCGGTGAGTACCAAGAAGCATTGGCACGCTTGTCTCAAACCAGCACAGTCGATGCCTTCATGGATCAATTTACAAGACTGTCGAGGCGAGCACCAGGGTTCTCCTCACAAGCCTTTTTCTATTTCTTCATTGAGGGACTAAAGGACAAAATTAGGGCTAATGTGAGAGCTCACAGGCCAACTACGTTGTACCACGCCTGTGAATTAGCCAGGTTGTTTGAAGCTAATGAGGTCCGGGTACAGCAGCAAAGAGCAGTTGTGGCACCAAGAGCATCATTTGCTCGGGCACCAGATAGGGCTGAAGGTGCTACCTTCCCTAGGTCTCCGACAGCTCTAGTCCCACCTCGAGTTCCAGTGCAACCAAACCCTGCAGTGAGGAATGTGGGAGGTAATCGATGACTTACTCAAGCTAAGTACCAAGAGAGACGTGTAAGGAACCAGTGCTTCTTTTGTGATAAACTTTTCAGGCCAGGACAATTGCAGAAAGGGCCAAGCCCTCATGGTTATTGAGGTGGTGCCTGATGAGGTTCCACCACCACTGCCACTAGAGACTCAACTCCACCATATCGAAGCTCCCAATGAAGTACCAGCAAGGGATGGGGAACCAGAAGTAGAGTTAAGGGCAATGAGTGATAAAAGTTCTGTGACCATTATGCAGCTCAAAGGCAAGGTAATGAACAAGGAAGTACATGTGCTTATTGACTCAGGGCCTCCCATAAATTTGTGCACACAGCAGCCTTCAAGACTACCAAACACAGAGTGATCCCTATCTCTCCTTTAATGGTGTGCCTAGCTAGCGGAACCATTATGTACACCAAGGGGTAGGTAACTTCGAAATTGAATTGCATGAGCTAACCCTGAATGCTAGTTTTTATGCCTTACCAGTTTCTAGTTATGAAGTGTTGTTGGGAGCAAGTTGCTTGTGTACATTGGGGGATATAGTCTGGAACTTCGAGACTATGAAAATGAGATTTGATCTACAGGAAGGAGCTTACACTCTTTAGTGTATCACTTCGCCATGAGCTACACTAGTGAATTGCAAGGGGATGACTTGTTTGTTAAAGAAGGAAAATGAGGCAGTACTGGTCACAACATCGAACTAATGCCTAACACAGCTCCCATCAATGTCATGCCCTATCATTACCCTCACTTCCAGAAAGCTGAAATTGAAAAGATTATGTAGGAAATGCTCGAAAGTGGAGTCATCAGGCCTAGCACCAGTCCTTACTCCTCACTAGTTCTCTTGGTCAAGAAAAAAGATGGGACATGAAGGCTTTGTGTTGACTACAAAGCTCTTAATGCTGCCACAGTTAAAGACAAATACCTCATACCTATTGTAGATGAGCTAATCGATGAGGTGCATGGTGCAGTCTTCTTCACAAAGCTGGATTTGAGAGACGGTTACCACCAAATTCGTATGGTTGAAGCGGATATCCCCAAAACAGCTTTCAGGACACATTTTGGGCACTATGAATTTCTTGTGATGGCCTTCGGCGTCACAAATGATCCAGCTACATTCCAAGCCCTCATGAATGATGCCCTCAGGGCCCTGCTGCGAAAAGGAGTATTGGTCTTTTTTGATGACATCCTAATATACAGCCCCTCTTTGGAATCTCATCTACTGCACTTGAAGCTGGTTTTGAAAATTCTAAGAAGGAATTCTCTAGTAGTCAAGGAGAGCAAATGTAGCTTTGGAACTAGCCATGTGAAGTATCTAGGGCATATAATTAGTAAGGATGGGGTTGAAGTTGACCCATCCAAGATTGAGTGTGTAAAAAGTTGGCCTATACCTAAAACAGTGAAGGAGCGGCGTGGATTCCTTGGCTTGGTAGGATATTATCGCAAGTATGTGAAATGATTTGGCATGATAGCCAAACCTTTAATTGGTTTACTCAAAAAAGAGGGCTTCAAGTGGACTGAGGAGGCCATTGTCGCTTTTGACAAGCTCAAGGAAGCTCTCACCACTACACCGGTGTTAGCGTTCTCAGATTTTTCAAAGCCCTTCACAGTGGAATGTGATGCATCAGATTTAGGAGTGGGAGCAGTTTTGGCCCAAGACGATCATCCAATAGCTTACATGAGCAAGGCATTGTCTCAACGTCATCTCTCACTCTCAGTTTATGATAAGGAGATGTTGGCAGTGATAACAGCGGTACAGCAGTGGCGACCATACCTGTTGGGGCACCATTTCACCATCTACACTGATCATAAAACTATTGAACACTTCCTTAACCAAAGGGTGACCACTTCAGCTTAACAGAAATGACTCCTGAAGTTACTTGGGTATGATTATTCAATTTCATACAAGAAGGGTAAAAACAATGCAGCACCCAATGTCCTCTCTCGAATAGTGACTCTTCAGGCCATCTCTAAATCTTCCAGCCCCATACATGAGTTTGTAAACAAGATACAACAAGCTTGTAGTTTTGATGAAAAGCTCTCCCAACTGATCCAAGACCTCCAAATCAACCCTACTAGTCACAGACATTTCTCCTTAACCAATTCCCAGCTCATGTACAAAAGGAAGGTGTTTGTCCTAGACCTAGATAATTAGAGGTAGCGTATTATACAAGAATTCCATGGTAGACTCATTGGAGGTCATGCTGGTCGTTCTCGTACTTATAAAAGGGTATGCAAAATCTTTGCTTGGTCTGGCTTGCAAAAGGAAGTAAAAGAGTTTGTGGCCAACTGCTCAGTATGTCAACTGAACCACTATGAGACCACTAAACCTCCAGTCCTTCAACAACCGATAGTAGTACCAACACGGGCTTGGAGCACAATTACAATGGACTTTATTGAAGGCCTCCCAAAATCTCAAGGTAAGACAGTCATTTGGGTTGTCTTGTCATCGATAAATTCACTAAGGTAGCTCACTTCATCCCTCTCAGTCACCCTTATACGGCTGCCACCCTTGCAAGTGTATTTGTCATGGAGATATTCAAGTTACATGGCTTGCCGGAGGTCATCATCTCTGACGGAGATCATGTCTTCATGAGCTTGTTTTGGGAATAGTTTTTTTTTAAGTTACAAGGTACTACTTTGAGCCGGTCCAAAGCCTATCACCTCCAAACCGATGGCCAGAACAAGAATCTCAACCGCACGCTCGAACAATACCTTCGTTGTGTCACTGGAAGCAAGCCAAAAGAATGGGTGTAAGCGTTGCCCTAGGCAGAGTATTGGTGCAACTCTGCTCACCATTCAGCATTACAGATGACCCCTTTTGAAGCTCTCTATGGTTACCCTCCCCCTGTAATTCGATCCTATGTACCTGGATCGACTGCAGTGGCTAATGTGGACTCACAATTAAGAAGTAGAGACGAGCTAATAGCCCTGATTAAGAGGAATTTGCAACAAGCACAGGCTCAAATGAAATTGCAGCATGATAAACACTACTCTGAACGTACTTTCCAGATTGGGGATTAGGTCTACTTGAAGCTTCAACTCTACAAACAAGGCTCTGTGAGTAGCTCTACGTTTCATAAGCTGTCGTCCAGGTTTTTTAGGCCATTCCAGATCACTGAGAGAATCAGAGAGGTAGCATATAGACTACAACTTCCGGCTTCTGCAAAAAATACACAATGTGTTTCATGTTTCTCTATTGAAGAAGAAAGTTGGCAATTCTGTGACTGTGGAAGCGGAGCTGCCAAACATCAGTGATTCATCCTCTTTCAAATGGGTCCCGAAAAAGGTGATGCAAACTAGAATGATAAAACGTAAGGGGGCTACAACGACTCAGTGGCTAGTGCAGTGGTTGGGAACGACTCCAGAGGAAGCCACTTGGGAGCTGGCAAAAGACAACATGCGGTGTTACCCGGATTTCCAGTTTTGAGTTTCCCAGGTCGATCATGGAACTTGAGGACAAGTTCGTTTTGGTGGGAGCAGCAATGATATGAATTAGTGGATTGGGCCAAGTCTGTTGGGTCTCGGTCTTACTCCATTGGGCCAGTCCAATAGTTAGAGTTAATTAAGTAGTTGTTAATTAGGTTAATGGATGTTAATGAAGCCAAAGCTTCGGTCGTAAACCCCCATATATATATAGCATTTGGGTTTTGGTGATGGACAAGAATGAATGAAGCAGTATTTCCTTTCTTAGCTTAGTCTAGTTTCAATCTCGACCACGATCTCACAGATCGACTCTATCATTCAGCCACTTCCCCAACAAATCGAAATCCAATCCAGAAATCCCCAAATCCTCGAATTGGCTTCTCTGACGTTAGCTACTAATAGACCACTGTTCATAAGGAACGGTCTGCGGGCTTCGGCCAGAGGTTTCAGGCTGTAGAGGTTTCGAGAGTTGCATAGGACCAAGTATAAAAGCGTTCCTCTACAGCTCATCTCTCTTCTTTGCCTGTCTCAGTCATTCCAGAAACACATACTGCACTTGAGTCTTCCTCAACGATCTGTTCCCCATTTTTCCTTATCTCTGTGCCGCTCTTTTCCTCTATGGCCTGATCTTTTTCCATCTCCAGCTTTGTCTCTCAAATCTCTGAAATGGAAAAAAAATTCAAGGATCGCTCGATTGTAGATGTTTAGTCTTATCAGGTTCGGATAAATCTGGATATTTAAAAGTTTGGGTATGTTTCTTTTATCTTAATCTCCAAATTGATTCCTCTATTGTTGCTTTTTTGTTTTGCTTTTGATTTGCAATCTGAGCTGCCATTTTTGTTAGAAAAAGATACTAATTATATTGTTTATATACTAACAAAATGAAATAACAAAAATTAATTTTAATTAATCAAATTGCATGAACATGAATAGAACCAGAAAATGACAAATTGAGGATTTGAGAATAAGAATTCAACTAATGGAAGTTTGTCGAGTCTCATGTATCACACGATATCCTTAAGACGAATTACGGTGTCCCAATCAGTGTAAGGATCTCAATGCCGCTTGGTCTCCCAGAATAAAACGACAATCAAGCTCAAGTTGTTGCACTACGAACAAGAGTTTCAACGAACTAGGAAAAGCCTTCAAACTATCACCGAATTTTGAAATAACTGAATAGGAGCAGAGAAGCTTTTGGGAGAGGAATGAAGGATTGGTGGCCTTTATATAGCGTTGAAAATCACCGACAAATTGATGGCTTTCTGGCTGTTACATACAATCATAAACAGCCCTTAATAAGTCTGTTACAAAATCATAATAAGACTTAATAGGTCTGTTACAAGGTCATAACCAGACATAATATGTCTGTTACAAAGTCATAACCAGACTTAAAGGGTCTGTTACAGCTTTCAGACATGGAAAAAGTCAAAAAATAAAATCCGTCAGTTTAAAAACAACCTAGGCTCTCAGGCCACAAATTTAAGCTGCATTCGTGTCCGTAGGTCGCGCGGGCCCAAGTGAAGAAATTAGGCTTCTGACCTGGGATTTGCACCCCACCCCCCGTGCACGCGCGAGAGAGAGCATGAGTGTTTGTCATGGTTACACCTTCAAGGTGTGGGGTTCTATTTAAAGCCTTATTCTTTTCCCACTTTATACATGTGTATGTGTATAGGCCGACCTACACAGTAGGTGAATAGTGTACAGGCTGACCTACACAGCAGGTGAATAGTGTGCTGACTGTTTTACCTCTCTGTTGGGTTGTATATTACATATTTGCAACTGTCAGGTGTTGAGCCCTCTCCTTAATGGTCAACTCTCTCTCTCTACCCGTAGCAAGGTGCGGGCGCTGTTCTCGTCTTATTATATTTTTCATAAAATGTCATGTTTTACTTTATCATTATTATTATTATTATTATTATTATTATTATTATTATTATTATCTTTTATACATTTTTGCTATATTTTCTATAAATTTAGTCTTAATGAGAAAATGATGGACAACAAATTGGTGACGATCAAGACGTTGGCTTTCTAATATAGCTAGCGATAAGAATATAAGCTTTTTCTCCCACAATACATTGCTCATTTTATTAATTGAATCATTTAGTCTCTTTCTCTCTCTCACCTTTCTCACTTTATACTTCGTTTTTGATCTAAATTTTCATCCCTAGTTTTCTTTAGTTGTATGCATGATTCAAGATTTTGAGAAGTCTGATAATCGGGTGATCGAACTCCCATCGGCTTGATTTAGGCCCCCCAAAATTTGGTGTCCGAGTCTCCGAGTCTGGTTGCCCGAAGCCTTTGATCATCAAAGTTGCCTAGCCATCTTCATACTTAAGTTGCTTGATCCACATTTGTGGGTATCTCATCACATGCTTTTGATATAGGGTGCCATTCCCGCCAAGGGTGAGCGAATACGAAGTTGGGAGGCCATATTCACTTTCTCAATTAGACGGACATAATCGTAACATGAATTTTACAAAAATCTATGGAGGAACATTTAGCAAATTTGGGGGATTGAATCAAAACTCTAGAAACAAAAAAAAACACAGAGGATCAAGTATGAGATTCCATTTCCTATGAAAACATCACAAATCTTGGAACAAAGTCGATAATCTTACCAAGATAGCTCCTCTGAGTCGTCACATTTGGCAGCAAAGTGTTCAAGTAACTTCCTTCAAGCTGTATATGGTTATACAAGTTCCTCATGGGATTGAATGAAGGATATGATACTCTTCGTAGTAACATAGTGGTCATTGATCCCCTACCAACAGTGAACAAGGCTTATGCCATGGCTTTACGCCATGAGAAGCAAGCAGCAGCAACTCTCGGCAACAAAACTGTGATGCAAACAGAAGGGGTTGTGTTTGCCGTGAAAAACAATGTAGATGGAGAGACTAGCACTAAAGGTGAAAAGAGGTGCGTCAAATGTAATAAGAGATACCACACAATTCAAAATTGTCGAGCATATCTCAAGTGTTCTTATTGCAATTGAAAAGGACACGACTATGAACATTGTCGCAAACGCAAGGCTGATCAGTCTCGAAGCAATAATGTGATCTCGGGGTTGAAGGAACAGCTGGGGCTCCTAGCTTTCCCTTTTCTATGGAAGTCTGCCAGCAGCTAGTTGAGATGTTGAGTAAGAATGTCACTGCCTCCACCAACCATATTGGTAACACTTTTTCTCATCAGGACCTCTCAGGTAAAGCCTTTCATTTTAATTCACACAATACAACTAGTACCTGGAAGTAACCATATTGGATGTAATCCATAACTCCTTACTAACATGATTCCTGCATCAAATCGATATGTTAAACTATCAGATGGAACCACGACAAAAGTAACTCATGTTGGGCAGATGATCTTTAACCCTTAGCTTATCCTTCACAATGTGTTATGTGTACCCTTGTTTTACTTAAACCTCATATCCATTAGCAAGTTAACACATGACTCCCTTTGCATATCCATCTTTCTCAAAAATGGTTGTTTCGTACAGGACCTACGCTAGGGGAAGATGATTGGGATGGGCCTTGAGAGGGAAGGATTATACTGCCTTGACCAAGCAAAGCAAGTGACATGCAATTCAGTGACTAGTACATCTCCAAGTCTCTGGCATCAAAGACTCGGTCATCCGTCCAGTAGGGTATCAACATTGTTTCTTTTAGTTTCTAATAAGTCTTGTGACATAGACAAATGCTTAATTTGTCCTCTAGCCAAACATACCAGAACTCCTTTTCCTTTAAACTCTATTTCGAGTCAATTCCCTTTTGAATTAATTCATGTAGACATATGGGGCGGTTATCATGAGCCTTCACTTTCTGGGGCAAAATATTTCCTTACTATAGTTGATGATTTCAATCGTAGTATTTGGGTTTATCTGATGATTCATAAATCAAAAGCTAGACAACTACTGTTACATCCCGATCCTAGAATCATTTTACGGTTGGTTACTTTGGTCTTTTACTATTTAAAGTAACCGTTTAACCGTAAAGTTGACTTTGCGTTAAGTCAAGAATTTGGAAAAAATTTCTTCATGAAAGTCGTAGAGGACGTCGTACGAGTTCGTGGACACGTAGCACACTCAAATCGGAGATCGTATGAAGAAGTTATGGTCTAAAAACAAAATTTACTATTCATAGTAAGTAGTATAAAAGGGAAACTTACCCGGAGTAAAAAGGTAAAAATCAGAAATTACTTTCTCTCTCTCCTCTCTCGATGTAAAGGACTGTCGGACCTTCTCTCTGCCACTGTGCCGTCGTTGCTCCACCATAGGCCGCCGTACCTGTCTCAAAATGACCATCACTGAGTCTACTTTAATTCTAGGTAAGCTTTTCGACCTATCTTGCCTTGGTTTGAGAGAATTTCCTTATTGAATGCATAGTATACAATATAGATTTGATTGAATTTCTTCCTCCTCAGACCACCAAATTATGAGTTCTTTATATGGTTAGAATGTGTTTTAGGAGTACTATTCACCCCTAAAGTTTGGTGGATTGATTTGGAGTGTGGAGGGAGAATCGAAGATTTGAAGTTTAAAATTTCGGGTTTTTTACATTTTCCTTCGATTGACCTAGTTAGAGGCCGAATTGGCATTCGAGTTGAACTAGAAAGTTATTTCAAATGTTAAGACGAAACTACTGTTAAAATTTGATGGCGATCGGAGGTCGTCGGAATTTCTACCGGCGGTGCAGCCACTTTTTAGACAGTTTTTCATGCCCATTAAATAGTATAAAGAGAGAGGAGTCTATGATTTAAATTTGGTAATTTTTTGAGGAGTTTTGGTTAGGTTTTAGAATTTTTCAAGGTTAGTAATATAGGTGGATAATAAATATTATTCCGACCATTGATTATTGTCGGTTAAGGTTTAAGAAATATTTAAGGACTCCTAAGTTATTGGTGATGGTCGTGTATTTTTAATTGACAATTTGAGAAGTGTGGAGACGATGAGCGAGTTGTACGCTTACAAATGTGAACGCCTATATTATTTAATTACTATTCTAGCGTCCGGAAAATTAATATTAATTGTGGAACAGGACGCGAAGAGGCTCGTGTTGTGGAGACTTTGCTTGAGCGGAATTCGGGTTTTCGTCAAGCTAAGGCCTAAGTCTGTGAGTGGACTTTTATTTTAAATACATTGCATGCAACAAGGTTTTTATTAAGTTTCTCTTTTATTTATGAAATTTCCTCCATGTTGAGTTTTATGGTGATTTTTGGGAAAATTTGGGAAGTTTAATATATTTCAAAGATAAGTGAGCCGGGAAAGAGGTTCCTACCTTTCCTGTGTGTTTTGAATGATTTTCCCGAAAAATAATTTTAAGTTGTTATCACCATTTTGGGTTATGAAGGGGGATTATTTTTAAAATGGAAAACTTGACTCTTGGATTTTAATGATTTAAAGTAAAGTCAGGGAACCGGTTTCAGATGTCTGGAAAAGTTTTAAATCCAATGTATTTGGGGAAAATTCATGGGTGTTTTGATTT
Organism: Comarum palustre; assembly: GCA_951800085.1. NCBI lineage: Eukaryota > Viridiplantae > Streptophyta > Magnoliopsida > Rosales > Rosaceae > Comarum > Comarum palustre. The sequence continues at coordinate 16,666,127 of OX637588.1, read as the reverse complement.
AAATTTTTGATTTAATCACCATGAGGTTTTCAAGGATTTTCAAGTATATATATGTATTGCTAGCTAGCATGGACCCTCTCCGGATGGAGATGGTACCCTCTCTGGATTGTAGCTGGTCAGACCCTCTTCGGTGATAGCTGGTCGGAAGGACCCTCCCGGATAGAGCCGGTCAGGACCCTCTTCGATGGTAGCTGGTCAGTTGGACCCTCCCAAATAGAGCAGGTCAAGGGACCATCTCCGATAGAGCTGGTCAATGGACCCTCTCTTGGATTAGAGCTGGTCGGTTGTTTTCTCGTGGTCATGGTGATATTATACCTCACTTTTTAAATTATGGATTTGAGCCAAGGAAATTATTGCATATATTTTATTTAATCGTTTTCTATGGGTTGCGTGTATCCGAATTTTAGAAAATTAAAGGGAGAGCATGAAAAGATATTTACCTATTCATATTTGATTTTTGTCCACTCACGCTAATGTTTGTAAATGTTTTCTCATGTGCCCTTCGTTTTCAAATGTCTAGTGTTGCAGGGTTCTTGAGGGGATGTCGCGCGTACCGAAGTTAGGGCATATTCAATTAATCTGTTATTGCTCGCATATTGATTTAGGTATAACTTTCATGTAGACTGCTATGATTACCCCAACTTAGATAGTTGAATAGATTAGTGAAGCGTAGATGTGATTTGGGGAGCAGGATGGCTCCAGCAGTTAGGGGTTGATTTAAATTATTCCTGGAAGTGTTGAGTTGGTTTGTAGGAAGGATTGTCCATTTTAAGGGGGTTTCGGTAAGAAGTTCTCTTGAGATGGTCTCCGCAGGATTTACTTCGGGTTAAAGGGGTTTAACTTGGGATGAGTCCTAACAACTACTTGTTGATTTCATTAGACTGATTGAAACCTTGTATGATAAACATGTCAAGATAGTTAGGAGTTACAACAGTCATGAGTTCAAAATTCCTTGTTTTTATTGGTCAAAGGGAATCATCCATCAAGCAAGTGGTGTCAACACACCCTAACAAAATGGTGTTGTTGAACGTAAACATCATCATCTGTTGAATGTAGCTCGAGCACTCCTCTTCCAGGCACATCTGTCGAAATCTTTCTGGGGAGATGCCATCCTTACAGCTGCCTATCTCATCAATCGAACTCCAACACCTCACTCTCTTGAACGAAAAAAACCCTTTTGAAAGACTCTTCAACATGGTACCTATATATACACACCTCAAAGTTTTTAGATGTTTATATTTTGCTTCTACTCATCATCAGAAACCCACAAAATTTGATCCTAGAGCAAAACAATGTGTCTTTGTTGGTTATCCACATGGTCAAAAGGGTTATCGGGTATATGACATAGACGAAGAGAAAGTTTTTGTGTCTTGAGATGTATTATTTCATGAAGAATCTTTTCCTTTCCAGGATAAAAATTCAGTGTTACCTACTTCACATGGGAATCCAACTTCTAGGGTTTCTGAGTTTTCACCTTTTCCTTCTACTTCACGTCCAAGTCTTGATATCTATGATGACTCCTCACCAACTGGTATCCCTATCTAGACGAACGTTAAACTTCCTGAATCTTCTCCAACTCAAACTATTTCACCACCAGAAAATCATCTTACACTGGAAATTACTATCCCCTCATCATCAATTCTGCCAGACCCCCCAGTACTTGATGTCCCGTCTTTTGCACAGCCAAGACGTTCATCATGGCCCACAAGAACTCCAACCTTCTTGCAAGACTTTCACGTGGAGGCAGCCCTTCCCACTCAAACTATCTCATCATCTTCACCGGACACATGCCATTCCTTAGCTCATGTCTTGTGTTATTATCGCTTATCACCTAACCATCGAGCCTTCACTGCTCAACTCACCATCCACAAAGAATCTAGTTCCTTTGTGCAGGCTGTTCAAACACCTAACTGGCGAATTGCCATGCAACAAGAGATCAAAGCCCTCCAAAGTAACCCTACATGGAGCTTAGTTTTTTTGCCAGCACACAAACGTCCTATAAGTTGCAAATGGGTATACATGATTAAACTCAATCCAGATGGGACAGTTGAGTGTTACAAGGTACGGCTTGTTGCTAAAGGGTACAATCAAATTGAAGGGCTGGATTACAAAGAAACCTTCGAACTAGTTGTGAAATTAACCACCGTCCGAGTTCTCTTGGGTCTTGTTGCAATCCGAGGTTGGTATTTACACCAATTGGACGTCAACAATGCGTTCTTGCATGGTGATCTATCAAAGGAAGTCTACATGAAACTCCTTCCTGGATTCACAAAAAGGGGAGACTAGAGTTTGTAAATTGCATAAAATTCTCTATGGCCTAAAACAAGCAAGCAGAAAATGGTTCATTAAGCTTTCCACTGCGTTGAAGGTGGTCGGTTTTTAGACAATCATGGGCAGACTACTCGTTATTCGTCCGAGCATAATTTAGAAAATTTACGGTACTGCTTGTGTATGTTGATGATGTGATTTTAGCCGGGAATGACTTGGAAGATATAAAGGCTACCAAAGCTTTTCTCTCAGACTCATTCAAGCTCAAGGATTTGGGGCAATTCAAGTACTTTCTCGAAATTGAAGTAGCACAGTCGAAACATGGTATAGCACTCTGCCAACGCAAACACGCACTTGAAGTACTCGAAGACATTAGTTTTCTTGCAGCCAAACCATCCTTTTTCTTGTTGATCAGAATTTGTCCTTGACTAGAGTTGATGGATAGTTGTTGCATGAGCCCTCACAGTATCGAAGGTTAGTAGGACGTTTGATATACTTGACTATTACAAGACTAGATTTGGTGTATGCAGTCCATATTCTTAGTCAGTTCATGGACAAGCCACGACGACCACATCTCGATGCAGCACACCAAGTGCTTCGATACATAAAGCAGACTCCAGGTCAAGGGATATTCCTACCGGCAACAAGAAAGACAGAACTTACAACCTATTGTGACGCAGATTGGGCAAGATGCAAGGATACACGTAGATCACTCACATGATATTTTGTTTTGCTTGGTAATGCACCTGTTTCAGGGAGAACAAAGAAGAAAAACACCGTTTCATGAAGCAGTGCGGAAGCCGAATACCGCTTTATGGCAATAGCATGCTATGAGGTGACGTGGTTACGAAGCCTGCTCAATGACTTCGGAGCAAATCAGGAGAGTCTAGTAAGATTGTTTTGTGACAACGAAGCAACAATATACATTGCTACAAATCCGGTGTTTCACGAAAGAACAAAACGCATTGAAATTGATTGTCATGTGGTTAGGGAAAAGCTGCAAAGAGGTGTGATCAAAGCACTTCACATCAGCACCAAACAACAGGTAGCAGATCTTTTCACGAAGCCTTTAAGTGCAACACAATTTGGGACTTTGCTTGGCAAGTTGAGTGTGATTGATATCCACTCCAACTTGAAGGGGAGTATTAAAGGCAAAGATCAAGTGATCAAGGAAGATAAGAGCTATGTGATTCTGTTGTTACTACAAAAGATATGTATTGCATAATTAGCCTAGTTTTTAGCTATTTACTTGACTAGGCTTGTAGCTTCCTAATACTATTAGGGTTGCTCTAGTATATATACTATGTAATAGGGCATTGCCGCTGTATCAGTTTAGTTATCTTAAAAATACAAACTTCTATATAAGCATTGAAATCAAGGTTCTCTTTTATAAGCTCGAAGACTGTTTTCTTAACAAAATGAATTTGAAACATAATTAGATAGGCAAGGGAAAAACCATAGTTTTTATTATCCCTAACTTTTTTGCTAAACAAACAACATCTGACAGCATTTATACTTCATATCTGTGTAAAATTTTGACAGAGAAACAGAGGTTCATCAAATAATTCTATCATAATTTTCAAAATAATAATAATTATAAATTATCAACCAAGTTTGAATTGCGGTTCAAATAAAATAAAAGTTATAAAGAGGAAACCTGAAAAAAGATGACAAACTCGAACAATAAGAGTAAGCGAGTAAGAAAAGGATAGTATTTTGTTACCCACAAATAATAATATACTTAATTAAGTGTTGCAACCACACAGCATGCACAAAACAAAATGAGTAGGCTGTTTATCTCAAAAGGACAAACTAATCAAAAGGTCCAGTGCTCCTCTTGACTAAATATAAATCAATACATTTTTTCATTTATTCTTTTCCAATGTAGGTTTCCGGCGATTGGATCGTCTCTTGCGTCCGGAAGTCATGGCTGCGAAATTAAATTGTCTCTCGCTTATTCGGTTCCTTGCTCCTTTATATATACACACACGACGTCGGGTCTGGAAGTCATGGCCAAATTATTTCGTTCAAATAATTAAGCATTACGTCAGCATCCACCACTCTAAACACTCCTCATTCCTATTCTGTAATGCAACATTTTAAAACCACAGACAATTTTGCCAAAAAAAACCGCAGACAATGAAGTTCTTGCAAGAAACAAAGTAGCACTTCGGCATTCATCAAAATGAGTTCATTCTGTTCACTGAAGCAATCATACCAACTTGAAGTAATGACACCACCATAGCCTCAATTGAAGTAATAACACCACCATAGCCTCAATTGAAGTAATAACATGCACACATGCCAAACACCAACTTAGCCTCAATCGCAAAGAAAGCATGTCATGCCAGATTAACTAAAAGTCCTTCATAAGCACAATGGAAAATAAGTAATAAAGCATGATAGGTACTTCTGTTTTTTATTTTTTTAAATTGGCTGTTACTTGAGAATTAGACCTGTTACAGATATAAAAAGCAGATCATGCATTAAGTTTCAGAGCTCAATCATCCCTGACAGATTAATGTTTTGATATCAATACAAATAATGGTGTATACATATTCAATAGAATGTTCTATATCACAAACAAATATGAAAATCAGGGGCAAAATCTGCCCTGGCTATATTAACTGGGTGAATCACTGAACAAAAGTTGATTGTGATACCATAATATGGTATGCTACATCAACTAGACTTTTCTATCTTTCAAAAGCCATCTTTCTGAAATCCTATAAACCCTCGATTTACTCCCCTAAACAAACAATTACAAGAGGAAAAAAGAGAAAGAACAAGGGGAAGAAAAAAGGGAAATATAGGACAATAACCTCCAGGCATCTTCGGATGGCAAACGGAAACCTCTGTATATTCCACATTAACCAAAAATTATACCATCACCGTTACCGATACCCAAAGCAAGCAGGATTTTTCTTCTTCAAAGACAAATGATATGATTGCCAAATAGAGTAGCTAGAAGTGGAAGAAACATTGAAAGAATTCAAAATAGCTCCTCTGAATTGAACTTGTTCCAAGCTTCCTATTACCATGCCATAAAACTCAGTGAGTACCATTCAAAAAAGATCAAAAAGGCCATTAGACTTGTAGAGTTAATACTACTGGTTCCATGCCAAAATACCCAGGCATGTCACGTAATAGCAATGCGAAATCAATTGGTTATATTTTTTTTACCCTGACCAGTTACAAATTTTCTTATGCAACTCCTACCAAAAAAACAGCATAGAAAGAATAAAGTTATGTTGAAAATAATTATGCTAAAGCAATCTGAGGAGTTGGGGGCAGTTCTATCTCCTTTTTTCAGACTATTATTTCTATGAAATAGTAATTGTTCTATCTTCAATGTATTTTTAATGGTTTTAATTCATGAGTATTAAATTCATGCATTTTTCAGTTCTGGACAACATTCTACCATCCGGATATGTAGTATAAATTATATACCTTAAGGAGGTCGAACACCTTCTCGGCTACATACTTCTGTTGAAGATTGGCACCTTTCTGCTGTACCTTATCAGGATGAATACACAAGGTTGCCTTCCTATATACTTTCTTCACTTGGGCAGCATTAATCATATCGGTCAAGGAAACTGGCTGCCAACCACATTCTGGCCACAGTACCTGATGATCGTTCAAAACCCGGGTCAGTATAAGTTGAATAAAATTTATTATTTCACAGTCGAATACTTTGGACACAGTTATAAAGAACATACAGTTCTAAATATTTACTCATCTGTGTAGCACTCAAAATTAACCAAACAAAGGAAAAAAACTAAAACTGTCATAAACTACCGCATGGAACTGGAAACTCAATCATGACCCAACAAATAGCCATACACAAAGAAACAAAAAACAATCGTAATAAAATCAAGATTATGGATCTAGGATGCGTCTGTCCAAATTAAAATACAATGTTCATTTTCTTGCAAAAGAGGTGGAAATCAAAAGGGGAACAAACATCCACACAAATACAGGCAGCACATCATCTTACATTCCTGGCCGCTAGCTGATCTATATGCCAAAATACCCAGACATGTCCTCAAAACAACAGCAATAATAATAATAATAATATCATGAACATAAACAACAGCAACAACATGGAGTATCAGAGAATGCAACCAATCTATCATGAAGACGTACATATTGCATTGTTGATAGCAGAGCACGCAAATTCCCCTCTTTTCCTGCAGCCCAGCGCTTAATCTCAACATCAAGTGTTTCAGCAATTCTCTGAATATATGTAAACCCTAAAACAATCAGTGATCAATCCAAATAATCATTTGAGCTTCAGTATAGCTAAGCCGATAAAAGAGAAACAAATTAAAGTAAAAAGAATAAAGAAAAAAGACAAGAAAGATATACATATAAACAAACAGCGAAGCCTAAAACAGTATATAATCCATTACCAGTAGAACATCCAGGATTTTATCAATTATCATAATCCTTTGAAATTCATATCAGGAACAACTTTTTAGCACACAAATACTTAACTGGTCATTACAAACCAAGCTGTTGAATCCAGTTGTAATTAAAAAATGAAAACAGTGTATATTGAAGTTCACATCTTATGTAAACACTGCCCACCATATTTGCATCTTCCATTGAACATCATACCTAGACATGCAAACAATCCCTTCAAGTTTATACTTCCTATTGAAAACTTAAAGCCCAGCTCAATAACTAGTGTTGTGAGGGACGATAGATGAGTTGATTCCACAGAGGATATGGTTGAACAGCATTGAGATAGAATTCTTTTAGTTTCCTTACCACAATTAGTATACTATTTTTCTTGATGTTTTTAATTTAGATACTAGCCTTCGTGCACACGCTCGCTCGCGTGTGCCGAAGTGCGTTTCTACTGGTTTGATTTATTATTGTGAAATTTTTGGTAGTTCCATTGATATTGTGCAATAACTCTTTGAATCCCAAATAAAAATAACACAACAATCCAGTTGTAATTAAAAAATGAAAACAGTGTATATTGAAGTTCACATCTTATGTAAACACTGCCCAACATATTTGCATCTTCCATTGAACATCATACCTAGACATACAAACAATCCCTTCAAGTTTATACTTCCATATTGAAAACTTAAAGCCTGGCCCAATAACTAGTGTTGTGAGGGACGATAGATGAGTTGATTCCACAGCGGGTATGGTTGAACAGCATAGAGATAGAATTCTTTTAGTTTCCTTACCACAATTAGTATACTATTTTTCTTGATGTTTTTAATTTAGATACTAGCCTTCATGCACACTCGCTCGCGTGTGTGCCGAAGTGCGTTTCTACTGGTTTGATTTATTATTGTGCAATAACTCTTTGAATCCCAAATAAAAATAACACAACAGCTCTTTGCTAGCCTTCGTGCACATGCTTACACACGTGCAAAAGGGCCATACAGATACTTACGGTTAATTTTGGTTTGATTTGTTATTATTATTTCACATCATCCATTTTTATTTATGCAATGGTTTTATATCGATAACCAAGCAAAACGTAACAAAGTCAATCATTTGTAACTCATCAATCAAAAAGAAATCAACAACAGTGACAAATATACACATTTGGGGTTACACTAAACCTTAAACAAACTATAAACTCTAACCTCTAACCTCTATACGTTCGTTCCAACATGCAGTTTTGCTAAAACATGTGGTTTCTGTTAGTTTGATAATTATTGTGTAATCTTTCTTCATTTGATCTATTATTGCGGGGTTTTCTCAAACAACTGCTTTCTGAAATTTAAATTTCATTTTGAAAGAAAGCTGAACAATAATCAATAACCAAGATCTCTAAAATTGCAAATATATAAGAAACACCTAACCAGGTCATAAGTTGAACATCAAACAATACAAAAGTTAGAAACATGAGCACATGACATTGTTTTTAGATATGCATGTTGATCTCATAGATAGGATCAAAAGGGAACTGATTGTGAAAATTTACTTGTTCCAATATCAGCTTCCTAAACCCTGTTTTTGTCTCTCATGCGAGTGCGGTTTCCATCCATTCGATTAATTAGTGTAATTTTTGTATTTGATCAATTGTTGTGTGGTTTTCACAAAGAACATCTTTCCAAAACACATGTAAAAATGACCAACTGAGTGAGATAGTAATAAAAAATAATTAACCCCAAATCTAAATTCCATTATAAAAGAAAGCTGATTAATTACCAACAACGAATATCTCTAGAATACATGTAATAAGTTGAAATATCTAGATTTATCAAAATTGTTAAAATTTAAACAATAAGTTGAAATATCAAAACTGAAAAAATTTGTGAAGGGGCATACAAATTAATCTTAGTTGTATGTTAGTACTGTTGGTGAAAGAGTCAAAATTGAGGGGTAAAAAATTAATAGGGTGTATGGAAGTAAAAATGAGGTAAAAAGCCAATGGGCTTGACTGTCTTAAAATTTTGCAAAATTATAATGAAATAAAAATTGAGGGGTAAAACTAGGCCTGGCAAATTTGCACATGACACGAAAACGAACGAAATTATAAAGATATGGTTTGAGGTTTATAGGTTTGGTTTCATATAGGGTTGGCACGATAAAAACATGATTTATAATGGTTTGGTTTAGGGTTAAACCGGTCACACGAAAAAAAACCCATTAACATAGGTATTTTTGTAATTTCCATTTCCTTGCCTACCATATATTAGAAACCCTAGGGCAACAATGGTGAACTGCTGATTGATGATTCGATCGAAATTATAAGGAGAAATCCTCCAAGTTTTTTGCGTAGATGCATGGAACTTTGTCATTTGTTATTTTCCTAAATAAAGCTTTTGCGATTTTGCTATCTAGCAACTTATTATTACATCCCTCGAGGTGTAATTTGACTTTTAAACTGAGTTATTGTTCAAGATTATAATTTTGAATCTGTTTTTTTATTTATTCATAAAGATCTAATGTATTTTACTATTTCTGTCGTTTACAGAAAAATTGAAAAAAAATATATTTATTATAATTTTTAATTTAACGATTTTTTACGGTTAACACGGTAATTTATGGTTTGGTTTTGATTTTAGGATTTTGCATACGATAACTTAACGGTTTATTATCATGTGACACGATAAATAGACGAAACCAAATGAATCCGACACGAACACGATACGAGGCCTAGGTAAAACGTTAATGAGGCGTAATAAAGTCAAAATTGAGCAGTAAAAATTCAATGAGCCAAACTGTAATGAAGTAAAATCGAGGGGTAAAGTTAACGGGGTGTAATGAAGTAAAAATTAAAAGGTAAGAAGTTAATAGGCTGGACGGAAAAATACTCAAACTAAGGGGTCATTTATACATGTTGGAAAAAAAACGTGAGGCCCAGCATTGAGGCCATCACTGTTCACATGAACAGTGAAACCCCCAATCCCTATATATAAGAGAAGAGGAGCATTTTTCCAAAAGCAACACAATTTTACTTGCCAGGTGACATATATCGACGCAAAACATAATATCAACTCGAGAGAAACAAAAGCAATACAGTTCTTTTATAGATAACTGGAAAACAGAAAGATATGAAGCAACACAAACTATGTCACAGTTCTGGCTTAACTGCAACTTGACTAAAATGATTCATTCCGCACATATAAAAAATAAATAAAGAACGAATTAAGTGATGGCAGACATGAGTTACTTACATGTCTCTCAGCTTGTTCTCTTTGGGCTTGAAGGTCTCGCTCGTTCTTTTCTGCAAGTGCTTTCACCTAAAACAGAAACAACGATATAAACTTTTCAGAAACCATATGAAAAACTAATGTCATACAGGCAGTGATCTAAAACCAGTTCCTAACTTTGACAAAGGGACCAAAAGTTTACAAATCTATTGAAAAAACACATACTGTACGCTCTTTGGTCCTTTGATGGCGTTCCAACCTGGCTCTTCGCCTTTCTTCACTTTCTCCTTCAACTTCTTGGAACTCATTGGATGATGGAGCAGCTATTTGCCAAAATAATGATGGAAGTTCAGCTCATGCAATATCATTGGGAGATATTTAGAATAAATCACTGAACTTTAAGAGCAACACTACCTCCAAAAATTGATGAGAGATCATCAACAATATTGGTGGTTGAAGACACTTTCTTTATGTTTGAGGATGTTGATGTCTTTGGCACTTCAGGCTCTTGCCTGTTCTGAAAATGGGCATCAAAAGGATCCTGAAATATACAACCACCTGTCAGAAACAAAATTTCTCAGTGCTAAAAGTGGTACTTTGCAACCGTGTACTTACCGCAGCCCTGGGTCGTGGAGCACTGCTAGCCCGACCCATTTTGAAAAAGTTTTCAAGATCATTTTCATTCCTTTGTTGGTTCGCCCTGGCAGCAGCATTAGCCCTTTCTCGGGCCTCTGCAGCAGCCCTTTCCACCGCAGAGCGCTCCGATCTTGTTCGCGCTTCAGCTTCCGACCTTGCTGCAGCTCTCTCCTTTGCTTCCCTCTCTTTAGATTCTGCAATTGCTCTTTCTCTGGCTTCAGAATTTGCTCTTTCTCTGGCATCTGCAGCCGCCTTTTCTGCTCTTAGTTTTGCTTCTGCTGCTGCCCGTTCCCGAGCTTCAGATTGAGCTCTCTGAACTGCAGCCCTTTCAGCACGTGCTCTAGCTTCAGCATTTGCCCTGTCAACAGCGGCTCTCTCTGCCTTAGCCCTTTCAGCCTTTAGGCGAGCTTCAGCTGCTGCTCTCTCGCGTGCTTCCCTAGTAGCCCTTTCCACAGCTTGTCTGTTCTTCATCTCCAACTCCCTGGCTCTCTCCCTTTCCTTCTCAAGTTTCCTTTGCTCTCTTTCTTTGTCTTCCCAGACCCTCTCAGTTTCCCTCTCTTTCTCCTGTCTCCTCTGTTCCATATCTTCCTCTTCGCTCCCCCTCTGCAGCTGTTCTTTTTCCTTCTCCTGTGCTTCTTTACTTCTCGCAGACTTTGCCTGCCTCAATTTAAACTCGGCTCTATCCATAGCATCCTTAACGGCATCAGTAACTGAGTTACGCTCTAATTCTTCACCTGAAAGACCATTTGCATGTTCATCAAAGTTACTATGGCTCTTTCCCGTGGCAAAATCGTCAAGATTGTCAACAGAAGAAACACCAGAGCCCCTAGCTGCAGCAGGGGCTGATTTGTGAGCCTGAAAGAAATCAGTAGAGGATTCACTAGCCTTCTTTCTTGAATTTGTAGGAGAACTCATTCTTGACTTTGAAACCTGCACAGGTCTTGGAGGAGGTGGTCTTGACGGTGGTGGAGCACTAGTCGGCTGAGTCATTAGAGGGATCTCAGATACTGTAAGCCATATATTATCAAATGAATCTAAGTTTTCTTCAGATCTTGAAGACCTATCCATTTGTACATTTGATTCCTTGGCATTTACATACGAAGGAGGAGACATAGTTTGACCAGCAGATTTGTGAGAATCAGTCGAAATTGAAGGCATGTCAAACAAGGTCTGATGAGAATCCCATTGATTTGTAACAGGAACCTTCCTCTGAGACTGGTTTTCTGAACTTCTCACAGAAGGCTTAGTTGATTCTTTACCAGTTGAACCTCTGCCATTATTTGTGGTTGTATCTGTCTGTACGTTACTACTATCATTTCCCCTAAAACTCCTCCCTGAAGAAAATGCAGGGATTGACTTCCCAAGGCCATCAAAGGGATCTATATTATCAAATGCTCGCCCGTTATCAACAGATGGGATATCCGCCTTCAAGCTCTCAGAATTAGAAAGTCTACTTAATTCCACCAATGGGTCATTAAACTGCCCTGCTACTCCAAAAGGATTTTCAATAACCTTGGAAGTTGTTGTTTTACTCACATTGGCATTTGTCTCTGGGTGCCAATTAGCTTCTGAGTTTGACCTGATACAAAAGCAATACAACACAGACGCATAAGTCAAGAACAAATAGTCACACTAAAACATCCACACCATTGACTATGCAAAATTTACATCAGCACTGCCAAGTCAAAAACAATCAAACAGCATGCAACTATTAAGAGTAATAACAGTCTCTTCTATTGTGAATATGCTCATAAAGTTACACAAAGTTATCTGGTTAAAAGAGTGCATGGTGTTTCTCACCCATTGGTGTGTTTGTATGTGCAGGGTACAAATGCTGCTGCAAGTTCAAATAACTGTTGCTACATTGTCTAACGGCACTATCCTTGTGGAAAAGATTGTTTAAGGAGACTCGGTGAGCTGGGAGAATCAATCTTCATGTGATACCTTATTGTGTGAGACATGATGATCTTGGTATTAGAAAGGATGGTTCCAGGAGATTATTGAGACGGCAATATGTGGGTGTTGTGGATAAATTCTCCCTAATTAGTTGAGGATAACTTACCAATATTTTCACCCCTAAGTAAAAGTATATCGGAATCTATTAATCTTTTGTATATACATTACTTCACATTTATGAAAATTCATCAGTGTTCTTCCTAGTGGAGTGTGGAAACACACAAAATGAATTGTATATTTAAGTTTTCATTCTATTAAGTTTAGGAAACACACACCATGAAATTACCAAACCAAATTCATACCGCAGTACAGGGTGCAACCTTCACGTAACTAAAAATTAATCCAACCTCTACACTAATACCGACCAAAACACGAAAATTCATCATCTAAAAGGAATCCAATTCAACCAAACACAAATTGCTAAACAATGCACAAGTAACCAACAGACTAAACATAACACATTTCCGAAAATCAAAAAGCTAACAATACCTCTCAGTTGGGGGGCTGCTGCTACCTCCAAACCCAGGTAACAAGTCATCGAAAGCCCCCGGCGCACCCTTCTCAACTCTAAGCGAGCTAGAGCTTTTTGAGGCAGCAGGCTCAGCCTTCCCAAACCCACCGAGAAGATCATCAATCCCACTACTACTCCCCCGCGGCGGAGGTGACGTCACCGACGAGAAAATGTCGTCATTAGCCGAGCTCTTCAGCCCCGCGACGCCGTCGAAAATATCGTCGTCGTAAACCGGCTTATCGAAAACCGGGCCGGAATCGGCGACCTTGGACGAACCGGAATCGCTGGGCCCACCGTAAATGGAATCCAAGTTGAAAGGTTCGGAATTGGCGGCGAACCTGGCGGAGCCGCCGGCGAAGATGTTGTCGAAGTCTTGGGCTTTGGGGGGTCCGAAGATCGGGTCGCGATCGTCGGAGAAGGAACCGTTGAAGGAATTGGAGGTCCGAGTTGATCTGGAGGATCCGAGATCGAAAGGCGGATGCTTTGAAGAAGAGGACATTGGGGCGGATTTGCCGGAGGGCTTGAAGCCGTAATCGGAGCTCAGGAGACCCGAGAAGTCGCTCATGGCGTGTTTTGTGGTCTCTCTGTGAATTGGTCTTGATCTGGAGAGAGGGATAGATGTGGAATTATGTGAAAAAGATTAATGGAGAGTGATCATGTTGAACAAGAAGAAGGTGGGTGGTGATTTGGGATCTGAATTTTGATTTTTTTTTTCAGAGAGAGAGAAAGATAATCTGTGACCTCTCCTCTGTCTGCTTTTGTTTTTGTGTCCGATTTTTGAATCCTTCTATTCTCTTCTTTATTTCATTTCTTCTTCGATCTCCTTTGGCTTTGGGTATTGTTTGTGAAAAAATTTGTGTCCCTTGCATCTTTTACAAGGCAAACCGATTAAGAAAACGTATAGGATCATCAAAGTTTTAGCTTTTCAGAAAATAGATATTAAATATTAATATAAATTTATTTAAATTTTTATAAAATTATATATATTATTAAAAATATGTTAAATATAAATATTAAAAAATATATAAAAATTTAATGATTGTAAAAAATAAAAAATTTGAGAAAACATCGAAACTATTTTAGATATTTAAAACCGAGGAAACCAAGATTTATGAAGGCTGTTTATGGGGTAAAATGATCAATGTAACCTTGGGTGAACTTGGTCTCAACAGTTAAGTTTTTATGCATTACCCGTCAACCTGACAAATAGGCATGTTAGACGGTTAGCGAGTGTCTTAATGGGTTGGTGGTTTTAACGAGCTTCACCGAATGCTCATGCATATGACCAGCGACCGTCAATATATTTTAGCCTAGGGGTGAACTTGGTCTTAACCATTCAGTTTTTATGCACTAACCATCAACCTGGAAAACTAGCAGGTTCATCGATGTAGATACACTAGAGCGAAAGGGTTCAACCTGGCATTTCAAGCGAAAGTTGTATTTTATCTATAGTTGTTGATTAGCTAGGCAATTATATATATTATACTTTAAAAGATAAAGAGATACATGTTCAAAAAAAGATAAAGAGACAGCAGCAACTTGAATCAATCAAGCTTTATCATGTCCATCAAGGTGGCGGGGAGGGCAAATGTTTTTCCCCACACGGTTGCGGGGTTCCCAAATCTCCCAGTTACGGTTCCCATTTGTTTTTTTTCTTTTTCTTTTTAAGCTTCAGCTATTGGGGTTTTTTCATCGATCTCACATTCTTCTTGACGTTCCATCTAAAGAGCTGTCATGGTTACAAAGAAGCTCAAAATTTTTATTCTTCCTCCACCCTTCCAAACCAATCACGAATGCAATTCGTGTTTTCGACTTCTCTTCTTCTCTCTAAAACCTTTTTCATTTGTTTTGTGAATTGTGAGGTTCGTCTCCTCTGGCTATATGTTCTCTGCGTTCTACTTTTTTTTCTTCTTCTTCTTCTGGGTTTACCTCTTCATTTTCTTGGACTTATTGGGTTTGTGTTATGTTTCTTGGATTCATTGGGTTTGTGTTTTGTTGACAAACGAGATCAAGAAACCCATGGATAGCAAGGAGTTAGATGAGTTTATTGATTCATTGGGTTTGTGGAAAACTGGAAATATACTTTAGATAAGTGACAGTGTTCTTGTTGGGTTTCCATTGCAGGGGACGTGTATGGGGCTGGGGAACCCATTCACGCAGGGGTGGTGCGGGACTCCCCCATTTGGAAATTCCTCTATAAGAGGAACGGGGGCACGAGGAAAAGTAGAGACGGGGGCGGGGTGGGGGAGCGGGGGTTAGGGAATCCCCTATATATCCATCCTTATCTACACATCAGTTCGTTTCGGTGGGGTTCGGTTACAAAACATACTACCTATCATACTATTCACACTTGATCAAACAGCATAAAAAATATTAAGATAGTTGTTGATACCTGAAAAATCACACAGTTAACTAATGCATCGTCACACGATAATTCATGTAATTTCAGGTGAAATTCTAGATTTAACACGCAAAATAAGTATATTCATGCATTAAAGGTTTGAAGAAGTGTTTGGCTTTGGGTTAAAAAAGAAGTATATTCATTCTAGATTAAACCTTTTGCTTAGTTACTTTCAAATAAAAAAGAACCCTTACATTTTGGCGACTTCACTAAGGAATAACTAAGTTGTGATTCATTTTTGATCCTGGCAAACACCAAACTTCACCCTTTTTGATGGAAGGAAAGGAAGCCCCAAGAAGCATATTAGTCATTTCATAGATGCACTCGGGCCTCATGCTGCGGATCATGACCTTAGAATCCGTGAGTTTTCAAAATCACTCACTGACTGTGCTTATACATGGTAAACAACGCTTACTCCAGGTTTTGTCTGGTCTTGGGAAGACTTGGCTAGCAGGTTTTGGTCATCCAAGCCAATCATGCCAGGTGCTTCGGAGGATACTCCATGAGAAGATAAAGGATATAACACTTGAACTATCCACCAAGTCATATGCTATTGATGAAGACCCTCTGCTAAAACGTAAAGGGAACGAAACATGTTCTGTGATCACTATATCTAATGACAACATGGAAGAAGATGGCGAAGACAAGATGGACTACCAGAATGTATTGTGTCAATATCAAGGACCACGGATCATGCTTTGATATGCTTAGGAAAGGTACTCTAGATTCCAGGTGTCATGACCTGAGTTTTTAGATAACCAAAAATCTAAAACTCAAGACATGCTAACCTCACCAACAAACTAAAAACAGAGTTTCAACCTCCAACAAGTATGCTCCTAAGCCTCTATTACGCAGTCTCTGATATTCCCAACCTGCAAGATCAAACCCTAAACCATAGATTGGTACACCAAGTTGTAAACAAAACAAACTCGGTAAGCTTTACAACTCGTATGAGTAAATCAACAACAATTACAGACTTGTATCCCAAAGATACGCGAGCTCCTAAAAGAAGAAATTTAATAATAAAAATAACAATTAAATAAAATAAGCATTAATTGATATCAAATTAATATAACGAAAAATTATATATTTCCTTCATATAAAGATTAGTTCAGAAAAATGTACAAAAATCATAAATCAAAACAGGTAAATTCTGGCAATTAAGGATAGTTCCATAATTACGCAAAAAACACATAAATCAAGCACAATCATACAATCCCAAGGTTCTAAAAAAACGCTAGGCGTTATTAAGGCGGACAGTCAGCGCCTAGGCACCCTAGGCGGCTCCTAAGCGGTTTTGTATTTTATATATTTATAATTATTTAATAAATATAATTACATAAATAAATTTATAATAAAACATTATTATGTTCCAAAATAGCAAAAATACTTCAAAAATAGATAAAGTGTTCAACAACAATGTTCTTAGAATAAAAAAACAAATTAGAGTGTACAGAGATACAGGTCGCGACTCGTGAAGAAGAGATGCATATGAGTTTACGGATTTTGGTTTCTGGAGGTTGTATAATTAGAGTTTAGGGTTTTGATGTTTTTTTAAAAGGCCGCCCAGCAAGTCTGCGTAGGCACCGCCTAGCCCTCCTAGGTGGCTCCCAGGCGGTCTCTTTTCGCGTCAGCGCCTAGATTGGCCTACTTGGAGAAAATCAGAACGGCCACCTATCGTCCAGCCCTAAACCCTAAACCCTAAGCCCAATGCCTAGGCGGCCGTGGGCGCCTTCTTTTAGAACCTTGTACAATCCTAATTTCGAAGCCTATTTATGGGTTCGTCAACACTTAGTCATCCCCCATGAAGTACCACAACAAACACACCATCATGGGTTCGCCAACACTTAGGGTGGGTTTGGGAGAGCTTATAAGTTCCTTTACTTTTAAGCACCAAAGGTTTTGGTGTTTGGTAAGTCCAAAAATAAGCTACTTTTTAAAAAAGTATAAAGTGTTTTGAAGGAAAAAGGAGAAGCTGCAAACACCCACCTTCTGCTTATAAGCTAAAAGTCAGCTTATAACTTATAAGCCCAGCTGTACCAAACCCAGCCTTAGTCATCCCCCATGACCTAACTAAATAAACATTTACTTTTAGGTTCACCAACACTTAGTCATCTCCCATGAAGTACCACAACAAACACACCATCATAGGTTCGCCAACACTTAGTCATCCTCCATGACCTAACTAAATAAACACGTATTTATAGGTTCACCGACACTTAGTTATCTCCCATGAAGTAACGACAGACCGAACTGTCAATGTCACCAACTGTGACCGACCCGAAGGTCAAAACCTATGTCACCAACTATGACAGACCCGAAGGTCAAAAACAAATGACAACACACCCACACAAGGATACTAACAAAATCTCTCACCACTAAAGCACATATACCATGAGTCAACATCGACATTTCCACTACACCATAAATTTAGCTCCATCTGATATCTCTTAATCATAGGAGCGTCAATGCCAACATAAGATGGTCGACACACGCATCTTTCTCATCTTAATATTATCTAGTAATCTCAAATCGTCACACACCCTTTTATAGTTCATCATAGTAAAACTGTTTAAAACCGTTTTATGAATAAAAATCATTTTAACTTACCAGTGGACTGTAGTAGATCAAGTCTATTATTTTTTAATCTATAACTTAATCTTCAAGAAAAGCAATTTTATAATTTTACGACAATGAACTAATAAGGAAATAATGTGAACTAGGTGAGATATAATCACCGCATGATAATCATCTAACTACATCGCTCCATAATATTTTAACAATATATTATACTCATGTATATATATATATATATTACTCATATGTATATATATATACACATATTCTCATGAAATATCCTAACCAAGCATTCCATCCGCTTCCAAAAAATATAATTACGCCCAGATAATTATATAAAACTAAACAGAACATCAGTAAGATTTACACACCTCAAAAATCCCGTTGTGTCTTCTACCGTCACACGGTAAGCGGTAAGTCTCTAACCACTTGGTCGAGCAATAAAGCACCCAAAAATATATAATCGACCTTAGTGTCACACGAAAGAAATAATGACTCAATCCATCCGAACCTCACACTCCAATCAGCCAAAACAAATCAACCACAAATTAAAACTAACTCCTTCATCCTTCGTCTATACCGAAACACAATACGGATTTACTCTCGGTAGAAACTGAAGGTACATAAACTTCGATAAAACGCCACACACACAATTGACACAAACGATAACCGAAATAGAAAAATTATATAACCACGCGCTCGTATCGACGAGTACATGATGTTGGGATAACCCACTGCCCTAGTGGATGTCAGACGCACTGCCACACGTCACCACAAGCGACTTCCCGTGGGCGGTGGGCCTCACACGCCACCACCCTCAAACCTGCAGAATAACTTAACTACAAGCAACCACAACAACCCTATCAAGCCTATGGAAGCAACCATAACGTGAAGAACCGCCTGACGGTACTCCACACGTAGCCATAGAAGGCGATGAGGGCGTCACGCGCCTCCACCAAAACTTTGAATTTCAACAAACCCCCAACATAAAATTTGAAGATCAAGGGAAGATGAACAACTTTAATACCTGGAGTTTTGATTAATTCGATGAGGAAGCACCTCAGAAATGCCCTGAGAGGAAGAATCTGACCTTAGCCACTCTTCACGTCGAGTCGAGCTTCAAGGCCACCAGGGATCGGACTAGAACACCAATTCATTCCTTTCTGGACTGGTTTTAGACCTCGTCTCCTCTACACGTCGAAGAACAAGTCGGGTCGGATACCAGGTTTCGCCACCTTACTGTTTGCCCTCAGATGTGTTGTTCCAGACCAAATCGGTCCAAAGCGCCACCACAGGGACGCTTCTTCCACTGAGACGAAGAGAAGTGAACCGGTTTCACCGTCGAAGGTGGTCGGAGCTCGTTGTGGCCGCCAGGTCGGGTCGACCAGGTTCAGGTCGAGTTACTCTGAAAACTCAAAAAATGAAAGGAACGAGCGCGTAGAGAGAGAGAAGAAAATGGGGCTTTTATTTTTGGAAATCCATCACTTTTATTTATGTAGTTTCCAAAATAGAAATTCAACTTCGGTTGACCATAACTTCTTCGCACGATATCCGATTTTCACTTGCTGTGAGTCCACAGAATCGTATTGTGGAGCACTATAACTTTCATGAAGGAAATTTTGCAAGAAACTCGACGTAACAAAAAATCAACCTTTGACCCTTTAAATAAATCTTTTTCGAGCGTCCTTTGACTCTGAATACTTCGGCACTAATCTTAAAAGAATGAATACACATCAATTCCACTAAATAATTTTCAACAATATTAGAAATTAACATTTGAATTTCCAAGGTATTACACCAGAGCTATAACATCCCATGGTCTCAGTTGGATACCTCGAAAGGGAGCGTTAATATGTTCAACCAATGTCCGGGGGCTGGTCATGCCTATCAGTTCGGAGAAGCCAACGGATCTCATTACCGCAGTTAGACAGGTCAGACCTACCTTGTGATAGAGGTTGATGACATAGAGCAGTACGTTGACAAAAGCCCCAAGCTCATTGCCCCGCAGGTACTTCAACAAAATCCCAAGTTCAAGACCTTGTTCGATCACTTGGGATATAGTCCACAAGCTAGAAAGGCTGCTTTACAATCTCTCATGCGCATGTTTGAAGAGTATGAACCCCAATGCTTTGTTATCGAAGTCATAAGGACTGCATCCATGTTAGAGAACAATAATGCTATCATCTTTACCGACTCAGATATGGAGGTACCATCCCGGATCACAGGAGCCCACTTTATTTGGTAGATACTGGTTCCTCTATCAATATTATACCACTCTATATCCTTAAAGCTACGGGGATTCCACAATCAAAGATAGTCAAGTCAGAATTGAAGATTTCTGGTTTTGTCAAAGCTGATGAAACCTTCATTGGGTATATATAGCTCGATCTCAAAGTAGGGCCAATTAGGTCATAGACAAAGTTTCAGGTATTGAATGTTGACACAAGCTACCATGCTTTTGCTAGGGAAACCATAGCCCAACAAGCATAAATTGGTCCCCTTTACCTATCAACAGTGTGCCAAATGGAGAATAGGTCTCAAACCAATAAGAATCCATGGAAATCAGCTTCCTTTTCACCAGAGCGAAACTCACTACATTGAAGCCGAATACAATGATGAGTTAACTGATGAGAAAGGACCAGCCAAAGCTTTTGTGTACCCTTGCCATCTTGGCAAGACGCCGAGATGTTAGTGACAGTGATTTCCCCGCAGTAGCGAGACAAGCAAGGGAGGCTAGTGCTTATACTCAAACAATTCATTGATGCACAAAGGTGGTGTTGCCCTCCGCTTATGACTGGCTGCGGGGCCCAGCCATAATTTACGGAAGGGTCCCATATCGAAAGGTGTCACAGAGAATGAGTACACTAATGTAGAAGAAGGGATATACATGACACCTAAATCTTATCCCTTTCAAGAAGCTTTGCCAACACCTAAATGCATGCAAGCTAAATCTGCTACAGTAGCTGAAAATTTAGAAACTATGGATCTGAGCGATGGCCCTGTAGCACTAAAAGTAGTACTCATCAACAAAAATCTGTCACCTGAAGAAAGGAAGCATTTTGTTGAGCTACTTAACCAGTTTAGTGATGTTTTCGCTTGGAGTTATGAACAGATGATAGGTTTAGACCGAAACCTTATGTGTCATACGCTAAATGTGAAACCAGGGGCTAAACCAGTTGTTGGCAAGAAGAAAACTGCAAATCAAGAAAGAGATTGAGAAACTCATAGCTTGCGGTTTCATCAATCCCATCAAACATCCCACATGGTTTGCAAACATCATTCCAGTGAAGCAGGATGGCCAAGTTAGAGTCTGTGTTGATTACAGTGACATAAACAAGGCATGTCCAAATGATGAATTCTCACTGCCAAATATGGATATGCTCATTGATTCAAATTTAGGCCAAGGCATGCTCTCTTTAATGGATGGATTCAGCTGCTACAATCAGATAAAAATGGCTACAAAAGATGTTGAGAAAACAGCTTTCCGTACCCCATATGAAAATTTTCATTACACAATCATGCCATTTGGGTTAAAGAATGCCAGAGCAACATATCAGCGTGCAATGACAACCATCCTCCATTATATGATGGGAGACAAAGTTGAAGATTACATTGATGAATTAGAGGTGAAGTCTAAGACAAGGCAAGAGAATCTGAGCATACTGAGGAAAGAGCTGAAGAGATGCAGGGAATACATGGTGAAAATGAATCCAAAGTAGTGGCCATTTAGGGTGTCAATAGGAAAATTTCTTAACTTTGTTGTGCATAGCAGATGAATTGATGTGGATCTGGAGAAAGCAAAAGCTATAGCTTCCACTACACTATCATCAAACCAGAAGCAACTAAAGAGTTTTCTGGGCAAGTTATCATATATCAGGCGCTTTATACTAGGCCTAGCTACTGTGATAAAAGACTTTGCCCATCTCTTGAAAAAGGGGACCAAGTTTGTATGGAGCGAGGAATGCAAGAAGGCCTATGAGAAGCTGTAACAACTTGTTACTAACTTGTCAACAATGAAGACGCCAATCCCTGGTGTACCCCTCAAGTTGTACATGGCAATAACTATCACTGCAGTGGGGGCTCTACTTGCACAGGTAGATGAGAATGAAGAACACCTTATGTATTATGTTAGCCGCTTGTTGGGAGAAGCTGAAGCACGCTACCCCAAGACCAAAAAGATTTGTTTAGCGCTCATATATGTTGCACAAAGGCTCCATCATTATTTTCTTGCACAAAAGATCTAGCTTATGGCCAAAACTGACCCTGCAAGGTACTTACTTACAAAGCCAATGTTGTCTGGGAGACTTGCTAGATGGTTGTTGCAATTGTCAGAATTTAATATTGAGTGTGTAACATCTCGCGTCATCAACGAGCAGGTTGTGATTGATATGCTTAAACTATTTCCCAGTAGTAAAGAAATCTCTTTTATGCAAGAGATTCCAGGGTAACTACTGAAGATGGTGGGAATTGTCACTGAAAGAGAATCAGAGGACCAACAGCCTTGGACCCTTTTATTTAATGGGTCTACTACAAGTAATGGTGGAGGAGCTAGAGTTGTGATGGCAGACCCTACAGGCAGCTCCAAAGCTTTATCGTTCAAGCTGAATTTTCCTTGCACCAATAACTCAGCCTAATATGAAGCTTTCATCACTGGTATGTCTACTGTAGTGGAACTTGGTGTTAAAAGGATAAGAGTAATTGGAGATTCAAACTTGGTCATCAACCAAGTAAAGGGTGACTTTGCATTGAAGGAACCAATTTAACCCCATATAGAACTTTAGCATAGAAGCTAACAGGGATGTTTGACTATGTCACTTTGGAGCACATACCCGGATCTACCAACAAATATGCAGATGCTTTGGCCACACTTGGATCTAAGTTTTCATTCATAAAGGAGCAGTCTAACATCACAGTGATACACAAAATGAGCCATGCACAGAAGCAACGATCTTTGCCAAGTTACCTAAGGAGGATGATTGGCGAAAGTCTATCAAGTGCAGCCTGGTGGGTCAAAGTGCTGGCAGTAATTTAAAAATGATGGAGTATGTAATCCTTAATGGTGAACTATACAAGCGCTTCTCTGGTAACATCTTGGCTAGGTGCATCTATGAGAATGAAGCCAAGCAAAGGTTGAATGAAGTACATGAAGCCATATGTGGGCTTGAACAAGTGGCCAGCTTATATAAGAAGAAGATGAAGGAACAAGCTTCCAAGGTACAAGATGCAAGCTCTAAGTGTTCTGTACTGCCTTCAGTAGAAGAAGTACTTGCAATAACATCATCTGATGATTGGAGGGCTCTATACTTGGAATTTCAACTCAACAAAGTGCTTCATGCTGGCAAAAATATTAAATACAAGGTGAAGAAAATAGTTGTGAGGTATTTTGTTGGTGGAGAAGTACTATACCTAAAAGGATTCAATGGAAAGCCACTGAAGTGTTTAGGAATCATAGAGTCAGAGCAAATCCTAGAAGAGATACATGCATAAGAATGTGGTGAGCATCAAGACAAAAGAAAGCTCTATCGACAACTACTAAGCCTCAGCTATTACTAGCCAATAATGTAGAGGGATGCTCACATGAGAGTTAGAACATGTCATACATGCCAAGCACACGCCAACCTTATTCACAAGTCATTAACCATCCTTCAAGATAAGGGAACGTCATGGCCCTTCCACACTTGGAGGCTTGATTTTGTTAGGAAAATTAATTCAACCTCAGATGGTTGTGTATGGATCATCAGTGCTACAAAATTATCGACAAAATGGGTAGAGGTTGTCCCTCTTCGCAAAGCAACATGAGTTGCGGTGTGTAATTTCATCAGAGAATACATTGTTTGCAAATATAAAGTCCCCTACATTGTCACAGATAATGGGACCCTTTTTGTGAACAAAAAAGTCATTGACATGCTCAAAGGATATGAAAGCAAGCATCTGAAGTACACCCCGTACTATCCTCAAAGGAACAGTCAGGAAGAAGCGACAAATAAGACTGTACTTAGGATTTTAAGCAAGATGGTTTTCAAATATGAGAAGGGTTGGAGTGCCCATCTCCCATAAGTACTATAGGCCTATCATACTTCAACTAGAACACCTATAGGCTTCTCCCCTACTCATTAGTTTATGGATCAGAGCAGTTTATCTAATGGAATTAACAGTCTGCACAACTAGAGTATTGAATGTTAATGACTTGGAATGAGATGCAAGATCTTGTTTTGATTGGCGACCCATGATTTGGAAGCTATATATGAGCAGAGAGAGCAAGCTGAGTACAACCTAAAAGCATAACAGAAGTGAGTCACTGAAGTATTCATTAAGACAGTTAATGAAAGACACTTCAAAGAAGGTGAACTCGTGCTCAAAGTAGCTGACTGTGTGAGGAAGTAGATTTCAAGACCTTCAAAGTTCTCAACACAATGGGAAGGACCATTCATTGTCAAAGAACCCTTATGACAGCGGCTACTATAGGCTTACCTCCATCACCAGCGGCTCCCTCACCAGTCCTATGAATGGGAAATGGCTTAAAATCTAATATTGTTAGTCTATTCTTTATTTTATTTCAAACAAAATGAAGCTTTTTGAGTGATCTTGTTTTAGATCCCCCTTTTTTTGTAAAGACACTACTACGATGATGTTGCAACTTTTTGTAATACCTCAAGCAAAGAAATGAAAAGCTCTTCTCTAATCTTTTATTCTTTTTTCCCTTTCAAATTGTAAAAAAAAAGACAAAGAGTGCGAATAAGAAGAGCAGAACAAAAAGCAAAAAGAATAAAAAAGAGTTTGAGGTTGAGCTATCCCATTCCAAGCCATAAGTAGAGTACACGTAAAAGTTCGAGTCATTTCATTCCAAGAATATATATACATGCAAAAGGAGATCAAGTTGTTTCATTACAAGCCATGAGAAAAATACAAGTTAGACCCTTCTACTGGCCTTAAACAAAATTATATGAATGAAGAATGAAGCTATCTCATTCAATTCTAGAGAAAAAGGTCACATTTGATCCAAAGTTTGAGTAAAAGGCTGGCAAAATATGTAACAAACTAATTTAAGCCATAATTAGCAGGGCTCTGTGAAGTCTAAGAAGTCATATCTCCAAAGTCAGCATGAAAGTCCTCTTCTGCTCTCTGCAATTTCTCCTCGGCATTCGCAAGTTCATTCTTTAAATTGAGAATAGATGTTGTCAATTGTTGAATTTCCCTACAACTTTCCTCTAACTTAGTAGGTTTAAGACCAAAATAGCTTTTGACAACTCCTTTCAAGTGGTCACATATGAAGCCAACATTAAGCCTCCAATCTACAATGTCATGACATGCATCTCTCCAAACCAAGAAAATCTCCTCATCGTTCACCTCTTCAGATTCCATGCTATACAACAATTGACCAATATACTCAAGCAAAGCCTATTTTTGGCGTAAACTTTTCCCCGCAGTAAGCAGTCCGAAAAAGCTGCCTTCACCATACTTACAAGCAAATCTCTTCAAGGGAATAATGAACTCTAAAGATACTTTACAACCCTCAAAGGAAGACTGGTCACCACTCAACTACTTTGACAGATCATCAATAGTGACATTCAAGCGTTGACCTTTGGCGTCAAAGCGGGCGATAAACTCATTGAATCGGGCTTCTAAATAAATAAGCAATTCTCCTTGCATTTTGTCCAAACATATTGTGGCATGAGGATGTTCATCCTCATTAGTTGGAGCTGCAGTGACAAGGACCCTGCCCTTGGGGATTATGTTGAAAGAGTGAGATTCGTACTCCTCTCTGGTCCTCAGCAAGATCGGCTCCACCTGTTCAATAATAAAACATAATACAAGAGAAGAAGATTTTTCAAGAATGTGTAAACTCTAAGACAATAAGGTAAGTCAATTGATTACACGAATTATGTCTTATTCCTCCCATATTCCACGTAATCAAGGGGATAGAGGATACCACAAGGTATGAAAAAAGGCTTACTTTTTTGTGTTGCTCACTGTTATCTTCATATGTGTAGGTCTCACCGCGCCCTCCTATCGAAGTATCAATGGAGTCCACAATAAATTCAGCAGTCTCTTTCATCACAGTGTCAACAGCATCCGCATCAACAGACTCCTTTGTAGGAGTACCAACACAAGCATCCTAGCAAATTGCACAAGCAAGGAGGAAAATTAATCACATAACTCCAAGTTATACAAATGATCTATGAAGTAACCCCACGACATCTTAGGACTTAAGAATTGATTACTCACTTGGTTATCACTGCAGTCGTTCTCTTTAACATAAGAGTTGCTTTGTGAAGTAGCAAGCTCTGTTAAAAAAATCATTTAGTTTGAGAGGTATACCTCAATCACATCATAGTCGCAGTCCTTCATCAAGGTAGCAGCATAAGAGCCTTGAGCCACAATCTGCAAGACAGCAAGCCATCATAAACATATGTGCAAAATAACCACATGTCGAGGCCAAGCACTAAGAGACAAATGCTCATATAACATTGAAATCTCAAATATGCAAACGCTATAACACATGTGTAAAATCCTTTTTACATGCAAATCATAATAAAACACTAAGAGACTCACAATATTTCTATCCTCCATTCGATCATCATCACTATTGTGATTCTTGTCCTTAATGATTGTGCCTAAAAGCAAAAGAAAAGGATGAGGGAGTTCATGCGTCGTAATCCATACACAAAAAAGAGAGAAAAGTAAACAAAAATACCTGATTGTCATCATCGTTGCCATCATCTTCGTCATCATTGCTATTGTCATCTTCGTGGTCACTGCTTTGCACATCGCTCAAGTCCATATAAGCAGGTGTTGGGGATCATATTTTATCATATGGGCAATGTACTTGCTCCGTGAGCATCGTGAGTAATCCACACTCTTTCTCTTAGAGCCACCACTTGATCTCGAATCGGAAGTAGATTTTCTCTGTCTCTTCATCATGCTAACCATATCAGGAGGCACTCTCATGCGAACTCCATTGGTATTCTTAATCTTTACGAGAGTGCAATGCTTCATAGTTTCTAGCTCAAGCTGGAAGGCATCATCACTTTGGCTTTCATCACCCTCAAGTTCCGCGTATTGGTTCTCCAAAACATAACCCTTTTTCTCTTCTATCTTTGTAACTGCAGGGTGATCAAAAGCCTCTTCAAGATGGCCAACCTCATGTTATTCACCATCTAAATATACATCCATATAAGGAAAATTGAGTCTAGACATAATTCCCTTAACAGTGTTACTGCGGATCAGCCTCTTGTTTACACTCCCCGTAACACAACGCAACCAACCTGCTCTCCCCAGCCTTGAGTTCCTTGACAAATCTCCTGAACTCAAGCTGTTGTGATTTTAAAAATTTCTCATGCACTTGCATGACCCCACAAAAATCACTTTTATTCCCTACAAAATCGGAAAGGGGAACCTCATAAAGAGCTTCAACCATGCCAAGAAGTTTATTTACACACTCTTGAGCATCGTTATTACTAGAAGGAACTAGAATCTCATCGTTATTTACACACTCTTGAGCATCGTTATTACTAGAAGGACTGCACTCATGTTCCCTCAATTCTCTCGTAGAGGAATATTTGGAGAAAGAAGGTGAATAATTGACAAATAATACCAAGTTCCCCCGCACCTTCTTTTTCATCTTCCAAAATTCGTCCAGCATCCAATCTTGGTGACTAAGGAAGAGTACTAACAGAAAACCGATGCCAGCAGCAAGCTTGATGAGAATAGAAAAGAAGTGACGCTGGACATTTTCATAAGAAAGATCGGAACACACGAACCGGCTCAGCCAAAAAGCAAGCATGGCCTTAAAGCGACAACCAGAATTGAAACCTTTGCCTACTTCTTTCTCCCAATGCCAAAAGTGTTGCACCTAGGAGAAAAACCGAAACTTATCTTCGCAAGAGTAAGCACATCTTTCTAAGACACTTAATTTCTCCTTCTCGACATCGTTCAGCTCTATATCAAAGAGATCAGCTACGCAGTCAACGAGAGTTTCATGATATTTGTTTCCGGGTGGCACGTGGCCCCTTTAGCGGGTTGCACGGCTCCAGAAATAGCGAACTTCCCTGGACTCCGAGTTTTCCTGTGTAAAGAACAAACACGTCAAAGAGGCGTCCCCGGGTTTACCGAGGGAAGCCACTCCGATGCTTAAGTTAGACACTGTCAATTAAGCATAAAACTCGGGAATAGTCAAGAAGTTTCATCGTACCTTTATGGGGAGGCATGTGCCGGTATTTATAGTAGCATTGAAGGCAGCATTCCTGTCCCTTTCCAATGTGGGAGTAGTTTCCCTTGCTTTACTTAGCTTTATGGCGAATTGGGCCCAGACAAAGGGCCCAGAGTGGCTTCACATTTAATTGTAACCCGGTAAAGGTGAAATATTAGGTTCCACCTATAAACAAGTCCTCCAAGTCCTCAGTCAAGGGGTACGCTTGGGTGGGGACTTAAAATCGTTTCTTTACCGGGTTACAAAGTTAGCAACCAAACCCGGGGTACCCAGTCCCCCAAGTCCGTACGCAAGCGGAACCCGCAGACACTCTTTACGTTGAGAACTCAAAACGACGTCTCCGGGTTGTAGTGGGGGGAAACTGAAAAGTTTTTCGGTTTTGTGAAGCGGCATGCGCGACACGTGTCGTTTCCCTCGAGAAACTGAAACGTCCCTTCAGTGCACGCCCTTAACTGTATAAATAGGGGTTGAGGGTGACAGTTTTGTCTCACCTCCAAACCCGATAACTTTTTCGTGCTTTTTGCTGTCGCTTTCTTTTGTCGCTGTTTCTTTTGAATTCAAGACTCAGATCGATCTCAAAAACCCCTTCAAACACTCAAAACTAAGGTACTGTGTCTTCTTCCCTCCTTTTTGATCGTTTTGGGACGATTTGTGTACTGTTTCTGGGTTCCCAGGAAGGTTTTCTGGGTCTATGCGTCTGGGAATTTAGCTTCGTGACGCCGGGTTGCCTGAGTTTTGTTGACGCCCCCGTGTTTTCTTGTTTTGCAGATGGCCAACGAAACAATGGACACTCACGTCCCCGAGTTTGCCTCCGTAACCTTCACTGATGGGACCGCTCTTGACCCTCCCGGGTACTCATTGACAGCGGAGGAGATCGTGGAGCTACGGAGCAACTGGAAGATCCCCGAGTCTGTAGAAATACGGCCATTAGAACCCGAGGACCAGTTCTTCGCTCCCGGGGATGGGTTGACGCTGTGCCACGAGTATCAGCTACGCTGCGGCCTGTCACTCCCGCTGAAGGTAGAGGTGCAGTACCTCTTGGCTGCGAGCAACTTCGCAATCGGGCAAGTTGGACCGAACATGTGGAGGCAGCTACTCGGGTTGTGCGTTATGTACAAGGTGCTGAAGCAGCAGATGCCAACCTATCACGAGTCACACGCCATGTACCGGGCCGAGTACTCCCGGAAGGCGGGTTTCAGTGGGACCATCCAACTGAAGTCCAAAGCGGTTTTCAAGAAGATCGTCGAGGACCTGCCAATCTCCGTGAGCCGGACCTGGAGGGAGAAAAGTTTCTTGATAAGAAACTTTCAAGACCCGGGATACGCGTTTCAAGTACCGGGTGACTTCCAGCCACTGATGAGTGAGTCCTTCTCTCTCCGGATTCTTCTTTCTTTTCTCTATCCCGGGTTATAATTATGTTGTTTGTGTTGCAGATGTCCCCGACATTCCTCTGGAGCCGGTGATGGAGAAGAGGATCCGGAGGATGCTGTGGGCTTTTCGGGGGCAAGACGACCGGAGTTCATACCGGCTTTGTAGGCTGTATGTGTACAGCAGGTGCCGGTTGATAGAGCTCCCAGGTTTGTCTCGTGTTCCTTCAACTTTTGTTGTTAAATGCTTCTTGTGTAACGGGCTATATGTGTTTCTGCAGCTCTTCTTCCAATGGAGTTTACAAAGCGGAAGAACCCGGGAAAATACGACGGGTTTGAAGATAAGGCTGTTTGGGCCGGGATCCGGACACAAGCAACGGATGGTCAATTATACGACATTAACCTGACCACGAAAGCGGCTTTCCTGCGCCCAGAAGCAGAGCAAGGGGATACTGAGAAATTCCTCGTGGACACCTTGCACTTCAACGAGATCCCCGGGTACCTTGCTGAGGTACTTGGCACGGAGATGTACCAGGAGTTAGATGAAGAGATTGTGGGGAGCCCCGCGGAGGAGGTGGCGGAAGACCCGGTGATTGAAGAACCGGTGACTCAATTCCCCTTGGCAGACGAAGAGGTGGAGTTTGAAGAACCGGTGATGAGCGCAGTTCCCTCATCTATGCTCCCGGGTGAGGAGGAGTTTACCGAAGAGGATGACGACGGGGGTGAAGAAGTTGTCGGTTTCGAAGGGGTGGCGAGTGAGAACCCTGAGGGGAGTGATGGGAGCGACGAAGTGCACGAAGTGGAACCCGTCCCCTCCCACAAACGCACCCGGGAGGCATCCAGCTCGGCAAGGTCCGAGAGGAAGAAGAGGAGGAAGGAGAGGAAAGAGAGGAGGGAGAGAAAGCAGCACCGGGACACTACCGAGATAATGGAGGAATTGGCGAGCGGGGGAATGGCGGACGTGGCCATCCAGAGGATGGTAGCGGACTTGAAGAATTACGCCGCCTACTCTTATGTCCTGGAGCATCAGGACCCGTTGATCGTAGCCCGGAGGACGCAGGAGAAACTGATGCGAGTTAGTGTTTCTTTCGTGACTTGTGTTGGGGGTTTCTTTTTTTTCTTTGATACTAACCCGCTGAATTGTTTTTTGTAGGCGGTCAGGATGTCATACTTGGCGACTGATCGGCTAATCAACGAAGGCATCCCCGAGAGAGAGAGAGTGCTCAGGGATGACCTCCGGGCGGCCCGGGATCAAGTGACGGCGAGCGAGGAATGCCTGGCTCGGGTCCGGGAAGAGGCAAGCTCATCAGCCATTGCGTCGTGTGCGGAGTTGGCCAAGGCAGAAGAAAAAATAGCAGACTTGGTGGCCAAGAACTCGGAGTACGAGAGAGTCATCGAGGGTCACCGGGAGGACCGGTGTGCTCAAGATGCTGCTATTGCTCAGCTTACTCAACAGAATCAAGCGCTGCAGCAGCAAGTGACTTCTCTGGAGCAGCAGAAAGGAGCGTTGGTGCAGGCTGTTTCCCGGGCCAGGAACTCTGCTGTCTCCGAGTTTCTAGCGAGTCCAGAGTTTGAGCTGAAGCTGCGGTCGGCGAGGGCTGAGGCTCGTGCTGAAATTGTTAGCGCCGGGATTCGCCAAGGCTGGCTCGACAAAGCCGGTTATGATGGTCACCAAGGTCATGTCAGACCCGACGAGGCTGCAGGCACCTCCCGGTCGACTCCTGCTGTGGCTGCAAACCCTAGGGCTCCTGCAAACCCTGTTCGGAGTCCCCCAGTTCGTCCTTCAGCAGCCCGGAGAGGTACTTCCCGTGGTGGGATTGTCGGTGGTCCTCAAAACCGGTCACCGCTCCGTAGGGGACAGTTTATCATACGGCCCCGGGGAGGTCGTGGCGGCTCGAGCACTGGCGGGGGTGGCGGGTCTGCAGCGCCATGAGCTGGAGCTTCTCTTGGAGGATTCGTCTTTACTTTTGTAGACTAGCCTTTATTTTTGTAGCGGCTTTCTGCCTTGTAGCTGACTTTCGAATAAAAGTATTCAAACTGTTGGCATAATTTTTCCTGTCAAATAACACGTTAATTTGATGCATTTGATGCATATCTCGCAAGTGTAGACAAAATTTACATATAGTGCCGGTCTGGCATGTTATTGTCATAAAATAACAATAGGCCCGGTAGGGCTTTATCGGTCCGTTAGGGCTTCCTGTCAAATAACACGGTAATGTGATGCATAATATACAAGTGTTGACAAAATGTACCCATATTGCCGGTTTGGCATGTTAACATTATAAAGTGCAAATGGGGCCGCTAGGGCTTTACGGGTCCGTTAGGACTTCCATGGGCCACTAAGGCCTTGGGTGGAAATGTCTTTCTATAACACGGGTTTTTTCCCTGTAAAATAACACGTTAAACTGATGCATAATTTGCGAATGGTGACAAAATTTACAAAATGCCGGTTAGGCATGTAAACAACAATAGCACCGCTAGGGCTTTACTGGTCCGTTAGGACTTCCAAGGGCCGCTAAGGCTTTACGGGTCCGTTAGGACTTCCAACCCGATGCTTAACCTGCAAGTGTTGACAAAATTTGCATATAGTGCCGGGTTGACATGTTAATGTTATAAAATAAAAATATGGCCGCTAGGGCTTTACGGGTCCATAAGGACTTTCAAGGGCCGCTAAGGCTTTACGGGAGAATGTCTTTCTATAACACGGTAATTCTTCCTGTAAAATAACACGTTAATCTGATGCATAATCTGCAAGTGTTGACAAAATTTACACATATTGCCGGTTTGGCATGTTAACATTATAAAGTGAAAATAGGGCCGGTAAGGCTTTACGGGTCCGTTAGGACTTCCAAGGGCTTCCTGCCAAATAACACGGTAATCTGATGCAAAATATGCAAATGTGATAAAATTTACACATATAATGCCGGTTTGGCATGTAAGTAAAAATAGTGCCGCTAGGGCTGTATGGGTCCGTTAAGACTTTCAAAGACTGAAATAAGGCCGTGAAAGGCTTGCAATATTTCAAGTTATGGAGATTACCAGAGATTATCAGAGATTTATCGGAGCTTGCCGAGTTTTGACCATGAAATAAGGCCGTGAAAGGCTTGCACTATTTCATGTCAAATGGAGATTACCGGAGATTATCGGAGCTTGCCGAGTTTTGACAATGAAATAAGGCCGTGAAAGGCTTGCAATATTTCATGTCAAATGGAGATTACCGGAGATTATCGGAGATTTATCGGAGCTTGCCAAGTTTTGACAATGAAATAAGGCCGTGAAAGGCTTGCAATATTTCATGTCAAATGGAGATTACCGGAGATTATCGGAGATTTATCGGAGCTTGCCAAGTTTTGACAATGAAATAAGGCCGTGAAAGGCTTGCAATATTTCATGTCAAATGGAGATTACCGGAGATTATCGGAGATTGACAGTGAAATAAGGCCGTTAAGGCTTGCAATATTTCACGTCATGTAGACCGGAGATTATCGGAGATTATCGGAGCTTGTCGAGTTTTGACAGTGAAATAAGGCCGTTAAGGCTTGCAATATTTCACGTCATATGGAGATCGCCTGCATTCACTCAACAAACTGATTGATAGACATAACCCGGCCGGGTTTTATGTGGGCCTGAAAGGCTTTATATATATAACATCAAAATATAATAAACTTGGACAGTTGTAGATAACTTGGTACCTATTATCAAGCGGGTGGGAGGGTAGCGGTTTTGATTCATTGACCTGACCAAGTTCGCGGGTTTCCATAACCCGGAGGATTCCGTACTGGGGTTATTACATCAGCAAGTCTGGCCGACGTCTCATTGGCATTCGCCCTCTGAGCTAGGGTTGCCTGAAGAAGACCATGCTCGGCCTGGATAGTTGCTAACTGAAATAGCGAAAGGTCTTGAGTTCGACTCTCAACGAGAGCACCAATTGTTTCCGGGTGGCACGTGGCCCCTTTAGCGGGTTGCACGGCTCCAGAAATAGCGAACTTCCCTGGACTCCGAGTTTTCCTGTGTAAAGAACAAACACGTCAAAGAGGCGTCCCCGGGTTTACCGAGGGAAGCCACTCCGATGCTTAAGTTAGACACTGTCAATTAAGCATAAAACTCGGGAATAGTCAAGAAGTTTCATCGTACCTTTATGGGGAGGCATGTGCCGGTATTTATAGTAGCATTGAAGGCAGCATTCCTGTCCCTTTCCAATGTGGGAGTAGTTTCCCTTGCTTTACTTAGCTTTATGGCGAATTGGGCCCAGACAAAGGGCCCAGAGTGGCTTCACATTTAATTGTAACCCGGTAAAGGTGAAATATTAGGTTCCACCTATAAACAATATTGCTCACATATTCTAAAGTAGGAGTAAAATCGCCCCAAGAGCACATGAATGTGTGGGTAACATGTCTCCACCTCCGCACAACATGACGAATGCCTCATCATGGGTCGGGCTAGGGCCGACCCGACCCTAAATTTTAGAGGTTAGGGTAGGGTAGGGCTCGGTCAAAGTCAACAAAATTATAATCGATAACAGAGCCAGAAACCAATTAAAAGAAACACTCGAAGTTCAAGAAATCTTTTTTAACTTACATATGTAAAATATTAAAACAATCGAATAATGTTTTCAAATTAAGGTAAGAATTAATCAAATGTAAGGGTTTTAGCCATTTACACTACCAGCATAAAGATTATAGCCGCCGAAAAAAAAACAGGCCGACGAAATTTTTTTTCGTCCGCTAAAGTACCGATGAAAAAAAGTCGTCGGCTAACTTAAATTTTTGTCAGCTAAAGTGGACTTTTAGCCGACAAAATTCTTTTTTGTCAGCTAAAATAATTTTTTCGTCGGCTCTAGTCTTAAACTATAGCCGACGAAATTATAAAAGTTTAGCCGACGAAAAAAATAATTTTGTCGGCTAAAAGTCCTTATATTTGCAGAGTAATTAGTATATATATGCATACATACTATTAATTTGTGTGTTAATTAATAATTTGTTATTAATTAATTGTTGCAGAATACTAAATAATTTAAAATTTTAATTAATTAATTAGAGTTATATATATATATATTTTTTTTGTTATCTTTTCAGTATATGGCATAGTCTTGTTAGTGGGTTGTTATCGGAAATAGAGTAAGTGAGCTAACATTTTAAAGGAAAAGTCTGATGTCTCTACAAGAGAAAGTTGCTTCATCGATTCCGTGGATTTTGCATTTCCTTATACTTCATTTCTATTAGCCACTTGTCTTTAGCCCCGTTACAACCAAATAAAAGACCTTATAATCTTGAAAGTTATGATGCTACCTAGCGGAGATGTGGTTGAAGAGCAAGTCTATGGAGACCTAATTTGCGAAATTGGTGTTGAGTGAAACACATTAGCCTAAACACTTGAGCGAAAATATTGAGTGCATCCTTGTGAGTTTAGCGGTTAATCTAAGTTTAGTGTGTTGTACTTATCCTAAATTGGTTGACACATCGGTAGCGCATGAACATCTTTTACTTGTTAAATATTAATTGCGTCATAAATTTTTGAGACCTACACATATGCTCGATTAATTCATTGTCAGTTACATAATTTAGTTATCAGAGAATATGGCTGGAAAGAGTAGCTAGCACCACTAGTTTGCTTTTCTATAATTGAGTTAGTGTCTTTCGGTTTATGTTTCTTTTAGTTTGCTTGAGGACAAGCAAAATTCAAGTATGGAGGTATAATTACGTGTATTTTTACATCCGTAATTAATATTTAAATACTATGAATTAGCTAACCCTCATAGCAATTACTATGTAATCAACTCATTTTTGTTTATTTTGTAAGAAATAAGAGGAGTTACAAATTCGAGAGAAAATAATGCGAAATGAGTGTAATGGATAAAGAAAATTAAAACAGTGATCAAGAAAGCAGAAAAATACACGGACTAATCATTGTTACGATTAATTGATTCTTATTCTGTAATTATCATTTTGATTATTACATGATTGGCTAATGATTAATTAAACATTGCTTTGATTAGTTAGTGACTAGTTAATCATTTCTTGATTAGCTAAACATTAGCCAAATCATCACGTGCATCTCATCTCGGCAAGCAAAACATAATTGGATGTGGCCAATTGGATGTTGCCACACAACCCTATCTTCATGCCTTCACAACCACACACGCCGAGCTCACCATCTGGATTCGAGATTAGCCATATTTCCTATATACTAAAGGGGATGCAAGGTTGCCCTGTTCACAGTTCCTGTTTAAATGGAGCCGACTCAATACGAGCCGAACTGATAGATTGAAATTATCATTTCATCTTTCTTTCTCTAAATTCTTCACTTTCTGTCGATCACCTTCCTCTTTCTCTCTCTTCGTTTTTTTTTTCGGTCAAGATCCCTCTCTGAACCCCTTCAGGCCTTCAAATGGCTTCTGCAACTGTTGGAATCTTAGATCTATTCACTTCCAGTCTTACTATGCATATGTATATAATTTCTTACGGTCCCGACCTGCTGCAGCGACAGAAGCGGTGGTCGCTTCTCCGTCCTCCGGCCAAGCCACGACGTTGTAGAGGTGGCCAGAGCTTCGTCTCTTCATCCCCAACGTCTCTACGGTCTTGGTTTTCAGTGAGAAGCCTCGAGTATGTTTGATATCATGTTCCCTTGTACACACCCCAAAGGTCTCGTGAAATATCAATTAAATGATTACGAATGTAGCTTGAATTTTTGTAATGCGCAATAATATTTCCGCTTGGGGTTATGCAATATCGCTTGCAGCTATACTAATTCATTTATGAACCATCACGTTTTATAAATTTTATGCATTGAAGCTAGTGACTCACGCATTTATGTGCAAACATTGTGTGGCCACAGCGCAATATGATGAGTTCTTAGACATGAATAAAGTACTAATACTGGATATAAATCTTCAACCATTGTCCGCTATGTTGAAACCTTGACAGACAATCTCTTTACCGCTATTTGTGGAATGTCACTTATGAGACAATCTTCTCGCCGTTAAGGAGAGGTAAGAATATATAATTTCAATAGTAACGACAGAAAATTGTCGTAGATTGTCCCCACTTGTCTCATCATGATCTCGAAACCGCACAATATTAAAGTGCGTGGAATAATTTATCTTCATAACGTAACATATTCGATGCCTGATACCTTATTTAATATTGCTAAAGTGACGAGATCATATATACATGCCGCAAACATGTCTGTAAGGAACGATGTCCTATTAAGAAAACATGGCTCCACTTACTGAATTTGGTGTTGAAGCCGCCACCATAGTTGGTGACATAGTGACTTCATAACGTGACATAATGATGTCACATGCCATGGCTCCCCAAGGAAAAGAGGGAGACTCTATAGGTTCGATGAATACTTGCCTAAGTGAGAGGGCAGGTTTGTCACATTATGATTCATTGATCATTGATACTCAGTTCCGTCTCATGAGAATATTTATGAATTATGGTTATCATTGGGGGACGCCTCAATGTTAAAACAAATTTTGAAATATAGAGATCTTTGCAAACTATATATTACACTAGTGTACATGAAGACATGAGATATTGAGATACCGAACCTTACTTCATTGTAAATTGGCACGTAGTATATATTGGTCTAAAAGGAAAGAAGCGATCCAGGCTAAATTGAAAAGAAAGGTATTTTGATTGGTGATGCCGACACCACCAAGTGTAAAGCCTATCAATTTAATAAGTCTTTGTTATAAACATGATTATAGACTTGCCTTATGGTGCAAGGCTTGTCATATTATCCTGAAATCGACTACGAGGAGATAATTCTCTCGTAATGGATGTCATTGTACTCCACTACCTTGTTAGCTTGATAGTTTCTGAAAAACTTGACATGCAGTGTATGAATGTGGTCACAAGATATCTCTATGGGATCTAAATTAAGAGATATACATGAAGATCTAATATTGACTTCATTTACCCAATTCAAGTGGCTTTAGACCACAGAGCACGTTTATAATAAGGTTGAAACGTTCACTAAGTGACAACTTGATTGAGAAGAGATATGATGAATTATGTCCATGCGTGTTTATTAAAAGGAAAAATTCCATATTTGCAGTATTGCGGTTTATGTCAATGACATGTATATTAATGGACTCTTAATGAACTAAGAGATACCGCTAAGGATTTCAAATCCAATTTCGAGATAAAAGATCTTGGGAAAACATGGTTTTGTATCGAACCAAGATTCGAGCACCATAATGATGGTATTGTCTATTAATCGACTATTCTCATGATCGTTCGTAGTCTTGACCCTTAAAGGGATACATTTCGTTTAAGGTGTTAAGATATCTATCCCACATCAGGAAAATGGGGCCTTGTCTGTGGGTTTATAAGGGTTTGTGTCACTCTCTATTGCCAATTGGTTTTGGAGTTGAACCCCAGACTACTTTATCATGGTATCAGAGCGGGTCCATCTCCAATTACTTCTCCGATTTTTCTAGGCTTTATGTCTCGCCCAGTTCTCTTATGGGTCTGATGTGGTTTCCTTATCTTTGCCGGTATAGGCTTATATCGCTATCGAAAAGTTTCGATTGGATTGTCACCAAGTGTCACTTGGTTTGTTCCGTCTCATTTCATCATGTGCAAGTCTTGAGTCAGGTTGCACGTGAGGGAACGTGTTGAGAGTATTGAAGAGTAATAGATCCCACATCAGAAAAGTGACAAATAAAATATAACTAATAAGTGGGTGGATCATTCTTAATTGAACCGAGACCTTTTGGAGATAAAACCCAACACATTAAAGATGGTTAAGACAAAGGTGAGTACATGCCTACTTGAGAGCAAACAAAGAGCACCATGTACCAAAATCGATACACCACCATAAGCGTGTCAAGACCGGCATGGAAATGAAGAAGGAGATGAAGCAAATTCGTAAGAAGAAGGAGATGAAGCAAATTTGTAAGAAGAAGGAGATGAAGACTCTGGTTGGGTTGAAGGACCAAGTTCCTTTGTAGCATGAACATGTACTGGGACAGACCCAACTATCGCCCCCATCCGGGAAGCAGTCAGCCTTGGGATTCTTCTTATGTTGTTCGCTCCATCAATCTTCCCGATCTGCTGACATCATTGGTGAAATTAGAATTGCGGGAACTAGCGAGAATGGACGACAAAGATCTCCCTACTCAAGATCTCCCAAGTAAAGTTGAAGATCTCCCAGGTAGGTCTTCTAGGTAGTGTTGGTTGCGGTGTTTTGGGGTGCAAGCTTGTGTTCGCCAATGGCATGAAATCCAACTTCCATCCGAAACGTATTAGACCACCATTCGGGCCAGCTGTAAGCACAGATGCGTTTGCCTTTGATATCCATGACCACGAACAAGGAATAGTCAAGATGCCCGCGGCTTTAAACAGAGGGAAAGAAAGCCTGTTAATGATTGAGTTTGCCAACAAACTCTATTTTCTGTCATATAAGTGGGATAGGTTCCCTTTGAGGTGTTTGACCCCCAAGTCCCCAACAGGGTACTTGGTCAGTTCTGCCGAGCTACCCTGATAGTGGCCGCTGCTACCCTTTATCAAGGGTATCTTATGTTATTGCAGGCACCAAATTGTTTATATCTACCTCATTGATTAGGCCTACCGAAGAATCCTCAATTTGCTGCTTCGACTTTGCGGCCCAAGACCCAGAATGGAGGAGAGTCAGTAGCTTGGGCGGCGGCGATTTACCAATTACAGGCCAAGCTATAGTTGTGGACATGCCGCAGCCAGAACACAGTCTCAAAAGGTTATTGTTTTCGGCTAGAGTTAACTACTACTCCTGTTCTTGTTTAGTAGTTCATCTTATGTCCTTGGATGAAAACCTGGAAACTATCACTGAAATTTTTCAGATGGATCTGCCGTGTGAGCTCCCTCATGAACCATGGCCAAATGACTGTCATTTCTTCCATCTAGGGGGAAACAATCTTCCCTGTCACCACCGCTCTTGCAGGGAGCGCAAATGAATCTGGGATTTACATTAGACAGGAAGAATTATTTCACTGTCCAATTCCAGCCTCCTAATATTTTCAAATACCGTACCTCTCCAGACTGTGTGTCACCGCCGGACACTTGGTTGTTTTTTGCTCTAAAGACTTTTAACTTGATTTTGTCTATGTTGTGTACTATATTGTCTGCTATAAAGTTGTACTACAACCATTTATCCAGATTTTGTTCTTGTTGATTTATCGTCTAGCGTCGAGATTAATTATTGTTGCAACGTGTCCTATATGCCATACTGGAAGAATTGGTTGCTTTCTGCTCTAAAAAAATGATAAAACAGTCTAGAATTCAACTCCAAAATCAATTGACAATAGAGAGAGTAACCCAAACCCTTATAAATCCACAGACAAGGTCTCATATTCCTGATGTGGGATAGATATCTCAACACGCCCCGCACGTGTGGCGAATCTTTAAGCCTAACACGTGGACCACAACTTGGGTGGTCGTGGAGTTCGTGTGGCCTTTGGGCTTCACAGGTGAACTTGGGTAACCCGCTCTGATACCATGATAAAGTAGTCTGGGATTCAACTCCAAAACCAATTGGCAATAGAGAGAGTAACCCAAACCCTTATAAATCCACAGACAAGGTCTCATATTCCCGATGTGGGATAGATATCTCAACATAAGGGATGATGACGAAAACGTTTAAGAGGCTAAATGTCCAATCACTGTACAATATGCGCATCATTGTACCCAACTAAATATACAAGACTCAACATCTCATCCATATTGTGAACTTGTTAGCTAGATTTAGCTATGCGCCCACATATTGTCATTGAATTAATATGAGATTTATCTTTGGAAAGTTATGATACTTTTGGGCTTATTCTATCCATACAAATAGAAGACAGTATATAGTATGTATCTTCTATGTAATCAGCTATAACAAGTTCTCTTCATGATCAAAGTGAAACCAGTTACATATGAGGATAATATGGCATATCTGTTTACTAGATCACTTCCTAAGGTCACTTTGAAAACATGTTTAAAGCATTTATATGCTTCATTTGTTTAAAGTTCCCATGATTGTAAAAATCAGGGGGAGGTGCAGACATCAGGGAGAGTCTAGCACATACATGTTACTTTCAAATGTGATTGATGCGTTGTACTCTTTTTGTTCCTTTGACCAAGGTTATTTTTTCCTATGAGGTTTTATTGTTACTTGGCAATGTTTTTAATGAGGCAACATGGAATGCATCTTATTGAATCATATTACTATGACACGACACAAGGGAGTGTTGAAGAAAAATAGATTTCTTAGCGTGCGCCTTAGTCAAAGTATAATTAGAATAATATTCAATATCATATTGTAATATGAATACATGTACTTTCCTTATGTATTGTATCCTCTATATATAGAGTATTATTCTATAAATGAAATAACAACAATTATTCTCCCTAATTCTCTCATTCAGTTTATTTCTCCTGTTACATTACTTGAATTTTCTCTTAATTTTTTTTATCACATGTACGATTGTTTTACAATAGCGTGAGTCGAACTCACGACTTCTCAAATATTAAGTAGAGATTAATGTTAGACCAAATGGTACTCAGCTTCCTCTTAAAAGTTAAAACTGATAAAAAAAATTAACCGATTTCAAGCTCAAAATAACTAAACCAAAATCGAAGAGCAATGAAACAATGCCCATGAATTCATATAAAAGTTGAAATTGGATATTTTGAATTGGATTCAAATTTGCCGACCATCAACATATGTTGGTCATAATGACCAACCAATCAAATACTGTCATGTTAGTCATAATTTTTCAAATCTTACCCTCTTTTTACTTTTCTCTCCACACGCTCTCTGATTGGTTGATCATTATAATCAACATATGTTAGTGGTCGGCAAATTAGAATCCTTTTAAATTAGAGCAATACCGGCACCCACCACACAAATAGGACCAAGAAATTGATGCTTTAAGAGGACCAAGAATTTATATAGAAGTTGAATTGGATAATTAAAAGAACTTCAACCCATTACAGAAATTAAAAGAACCAAGAGTACGTTTAATCCTAAGAATTTACCGTGGAGGGGGGGGGGTTAACCTAGAAGTCTAGAACCAATGTGGAAAATTTCATATTGCTGGATGTCTGATATATTTGCATGCTCATAGCTCCAATACTCTCTCATGCTCCCAGAATTGATTTGTACGAGTACGGTTTACTTGGTAGTTCTATATAGCCGGTGGGCCTTGAAAAATGGATTTTTGACCACATTTTTCGCAATTGTAGGTTTTGATCGTATATCTAGAGAATATGCTTTTACTATCGAACAAATTCTCATGTTCTTTGGGTTATTTCAAGTTACAGTTACACTTCCAAGGCATTCTTCATGTTAATATGTGAAATTGACTTTGTATTTTAATGATCTGGAAAACATATAATAATTGGATGCATTTGAACAAAAACTGTTAAAACCAACAAGCAGTCATAAATTTGCTTACATTCAAACAAGGACAATGTTATATGTCGTGTTTCGAAGTCGAATGATTTTATAACCAAGTTGAGACGATAGACATTTTTGTTAGGTCATCCTTGTTCTCAAGTACACTTGAAAAATGTTTAAAGCCGTATGCGTTTCCCGTCGGTTTCAGGAACACTTGCATCATTCCCAGACCCTTTGACTGGAACAGATGTTTGCCCACGAACCTGTAGAACCAACTGTCAGTATCTTGTAAAATTTGGTTACCAAACATTCCTTTTAATGTTTAACATCAGTCCCTTCCACCCAGAAAGCATGTAAAAGGAATCAAAACAAGCAATTCTCTAGGACAAAACACAACCAGAAGTGTAGAGAAACATCTCGATAAAACATGTTTGTGTTGCTGTCAGAGTTCGGCTTTCTAAATAGTAAATACAAGGCTGTAACACAGTTCTAGGGAGTTGGCTGCAATTTTAAGCATGTAGTTTGAGAAAGAAATTTGATAGTTAGTTTTCAATTCAATGATAGTAATATAAAATCAATATATCCATGTTCCGAAACAGCGTATCTCTTACACACTTAGAAGCTGAAGATATTCATTTTAAAAAAAACTGAAAATTGGGTCACAAACTTACAGTTTCATCAGGAACAACTGCATATCTCTTTGATGGCGACACCCAAGTCTTCCCTGTTGATAGCAAAAGGGAAAATAAATGGAAAGATGCAGCGTTAGCAACAAAGACTTTTCAAGTCGCCTAAAAAGTAAATTAAAATATAAAAATAAGGCAAGGGTAGAATCAACACCTGATGATGGATCAACTGTTGAAGATTCTATCTGCTGCCCACTACATCCATCAGCACTCAAAGAATCTATAATCTTTGGAATATTCCTTCAGTTTTAGATGTATCATCAGTTTGAAACTTCAGCAATGAATACAATCATATAACATATGTAGTTTCAGTTTCACAGACAGTAGACTAAATGAAAATATGCAAGTCGGCATGCAAGTGCAACTACCACATTTTACTCTTTCATGTTGATATTCATTGTGTAATATATGACCATTGAAAAAAGCAATCTTAATGCAAAAGCAACAGGGAACTGCCCAGTCAACCTTGATTACTATACCAGAAGAGTGGTGTAATCATTATATAAACTTCAACAACCATTTTTAATTTTGTCTATCTGAGAAAGCATACAGCAGTACAGATATTGTATCATCATGACCAAGATTCTTCGTCATCATCACCAAAAGCCATCTTCGTCTTCAGTTCAGA
Source organism: Comarum palustre (assembly GCA_951800085.1). Classification (NCBI taxonomy): domain Eukaryota; kingdom Viridiplantae; phylum Streptophyta; class Magnoliopsida; order Rosales; family Rosaceae; genus Comarum; species Comarum palustre. Next base: position 16,622,893 of record OX637588.1, on the reverse strand, counting down.
CCACCCACGCCTCCTACTCCGGATTGTCCCCATCGTCAGACCCACTTCAGTCTTCAGAAGCCTCTTCGAGTTCCAACCTACAATTCCCAAAGCTTTGCTCAATATTCCTTGCCAGCAATTCCCATCGAATCCGGGTGTCTCAGACCCGCTACAATTCCTGATCCAGTGACCCGCTCTGCAGTTCTGACCCGCCCAATAGATCCAGTCCGACCCGGCCCAACTCGACCTGACCCAGTCACTCTGATCCGACCCAACCCGTCCAGATCTGACCCGACCTGAACCAACCCGACTCGACAGACCCGACCTAGACGACTCGACCCGACCTGACAGACCTGACCCAATCAGCAGATCTGATCTGAGCCAGCTCATCTAATCTGATCCTCAGATTTGTGACCGGGAGAAGAAAATAAAATGACTTGTGTGTACGTTGGAAATTTGAGTTCCTGGATAATAGAGGAAGAACTCAAAATTGAGTTCCGCAAATTTGGGGCTATAAAGGTCATCAGGTTTTGCTTTTATTGATTTTAATGATAATAAAGATGCTGAAGATGTTGTTCGTGAATTAGATGGTCACAATGATTGAAGGGTTGAACTTTCACATAACTCTATACGTGTAGTGAAACACAACTTCAATAACGGTAATATTTCTGCTACCAAAAAACCACGTGGAGGTGGTAAGATCGGTATGGCTTTGCAAATCTCTAATTTTGTTAGCTCTGATACTTGGATTATTGATTCTGGTGCCACTGATCATATGACTTATGATGCATCTTATTTCACTCGGTTGTCTTCCCCTCCAGTGTCATATGTCACTAATGCTAATAGTGAGGCTTTTCCTGTGTTAGGAAAAAGGTCGATCCGTGTCACTCCTACTTTAGAGTTACACAATGTTTTATATGTACCTAACATGTCTCATCACTTGATTTCTGCTCCCCGGTTGAATACCGAGTCTCGATGTTCTGTAACCTTTTATCCCATGTATGTGACTTTTCAGGATCTTACCATGGAGCTTATCGATCAGGGGTATTTGAGGGGCAGATTGTTTCACTTAGATCCGACATATGCAGGAGAAACATGGAGCACAGCCTCGCACTGCTTTGACCTCGAGCTCTATCCAGCTAAGTGAAATTTGGTTGTGGCATCGCCGCTTAGGGCATCCATCCTTCAGTGTTATGAAAAAATTCATGCCTTCTTTATTTATTGGTGTGAATGAGTCTACTATACGTTGTGAAACATGTGTCCTAGTTAAGAGCTATCGTACTACTTATTCTCCTAGTTTCTCTAGTAGTGTTCCTTTTAAAGTAATTCATTCAGATGTCTAGGGACCCTCTAAAGTGCCTATTGTGTCAGGTATGAGGTATTTTGTATTGTTTGTTGATGATTGCACAAGGTTGTCAACGATTGCTCTTTTAAAAACCAAAGATTAAGTGTTTCTAACTTTTCAGGTTTTTTGTACTCTTATTCAAACACAATATAATAGCATCATTAAAGTTCTTCGTTCAGACAATGGGGGGAGTGTTAATCATTCTTTCAAACAGTTTTTCCTAAACACATGGGATTGTTCACCAAACTACTTGTCCACAAACACCAGAGCAAAATGGGGTGTTTGAAAGGAAAAACTGTAATCTCCTAGATATGACTCGTGCCATTCTTTTTAATTCTCATATGCCTAAATATCTTTGGGGTGATGCAGTACGTGCTTCTGCTCATCTTATCAACCGTATTCCATCTAGTGTTCTTCAAGGAAAAATTTCTTTTGAGGTCCTTGCATCTCATGTTCCCATTCCCTCATTTCATAATCTTCCTGGCCATGTTTTTAGTTGTGTTGCTTTTGTTCATGTTCCTAAAAACCAGAGGTCTAAGTTGGATGCCCGGGCCATTAAGTGTGTTTGTTGGCTATGGAGGACATCAGAAAGACTACAAGTGTTTCTATCCACCCACTAGAAAGTATTATGTCACTATGGATGTTACTTTCTTTGAAGACATGACTTATTTCACCTCATCTAATACTGCTCTTCAGGAGGAGCATTCATATTTCAAAGAGTTGTATCATGGTGAGGGGGAGGAATTAGAAGAAGTTACACAGACAAGATATACAACGATGGGTCCAATTGATATTATTACCTCATCAAATGCAGAAACACAAGCATTGGATCATCTAAAAACTGAAGCACCAGTTGATCCAGTGCTTCATCCAGACTTAGAAGCACTAGTTGTAAGGACTGAGAATGCATTTGAAGACACAACTGCCCCTCCTACCTTTACCGCTCCTACCCCTGACCTAGAGCTTACTGGTACTGAAGATCACTCATTTGAGGTATGTCCCCCCACTTGTACTAGTAGTAATGAGTCTAATGGTGATCAATATGTGTTACCAAATAGGTCTACTCGAGGTCAAGCACCTAAAAGATATGAACCCACTCTTCAAGCTAAATCAAAGTACCCAGTAACCCATTATATGTCAACTAAAAGATTATCTAAGTCATATGCATCATATGTGAATCAAATATATGTTGTATCAGTGCCTAACATAGTGCAGGATGCATTGGAAGATTCAAAGTGGAGGAAAGCAATGGAGGAAGAGATGGAGACGTTATAGAAGAATGATACATGGGAACTTGTGCCTCCACCACATGGCAAGAAGGTTGTTCGTTGTCGTTGGGTGTTTAATGTAAAGCACAATGCAGATGGATCAGTAAATCGGTACAAAGCACGTCTTATTGTCAAGGGTTTACTCTAACATATGGCATTGATTATGATGAGACATTTACTCCTGTTTCCAAGATGAATATTATTCGTATTCTACTTTCTTTTGTAGCTGGTTTAAATTGGCCACTTCGACAGTTTGATGTCAAGAATGTCTTTCTTCATGGAAAGTTAGATGAGGTGCACACGAGTCTTCCACCTGTGTATGTAGTTGCTTTTTCTGGTGAATTTGTATGCAAATTGAGAATGTCTTTGCATGGTCTCAAACAGCCACCTCGTGCTTGGTTTGGGAGGTTTTCACAGTTTATGCGTAAGGTTGGTTACAGAGTAATTCAGACAACACCATATTTCTCAAGCATCAACAAAGGAAGGTAACAGACTTAGTTATTTATGTCGATGATATGGTAATAACTGACAATGTTGAAATGAATAGATTACAGAGACAACTAGCCTCGGAATTTGAGATGAAGGACTTGGGTGATCTCAAGTACTTAGGAATTGAGGTAGCTAGGGAGAAAGAAAGGATATACTTGTGTCAGAGAAAGTACATTTTTGATCTGTTGACAAAGACAGGTATGTTGGATTGCACATCTATTGACACACTCAGTGAGCAGAACCATCATCTGACAGAGTATCCAAACTAGTACATACTGATGGAGCTCGATATCAGAGGTTAGTTGGGCGCTTGATTTACTTAACTCATACTAGACAGGATATTACGTATACTTTTTGTGTGGTTAGCCAGTTCATGCACATCCCCAGCGAGTCATAAGGATGCTGTTATGAGAATCTTAAAGTACTTGAAGTCAGTTCCAGGAAGAGGCGTAATGTTTTCTAAACACAATGATGTTTGTGGCTTCACTGATACAGATTGGGCCGGAACTATTACTGACAGGGGGTCTACATCAGGATACTTTACCTTTATGAGGGGTAATATGGTTACATGGAAGAGTAAGAAACAGAAGGTTGTGACAGTCTAGTGCTGATGCTGAATACTGAGGTATGACTCATAGAGTATGTGAGTTGTTGTGGTTGAGAAATTTGTTTTATGATTTGGGTATCAAGCAACAATTGATATATCACAGAACCCAGTGCAACATGATCGTACTAAGCATATGGAGGTTGATCGTCACTTTATAAAAGAAAAGCTGGATGCCAATATTATTAGCTTCCCTTTTGTTTCTACTGAAGAGCAGCTTGCAGATATACTCATCAAAAGAGTATCCAGAAAAGCGTTTTATGACTCACTAAGCAAGTTGGACATGATTGATTTGTATGCGCCAACTTGAGGGAAAGTGTCGGCGTAAGTCATATTAGGAATGTAATATTGTAATTATATCGTAGATTTACTTACAAATTGTACTCCTTGTAATCTCTTATATAAACCTCTACTGTGAGAGGAATAAGATATCAGACAATTCATTCTTCTATCTTCATTATATTTGAGTCAGCATACCCAAGCAGACTTCACAAACAACTTTTTGGCTGATACTAGGTGATTCAAGAAATTATATGTTATTCAAGCCTATATAAAATTCAAACAAAATCATATATGAAAGAAAAGAACAGAGTGAAAATCATATTGGTAGCATTTTGCTGATATACCCATCTTCCCAGAAGGTTGCATTAACTAGTAGGATATGATAAAATTTAAAATTATCTAACATACCGGTCAACAGATTCCCCATGTCCAAGCTGCCCATTTGTACCTCTCCCCCATGAAAATACATTTTGCCTTTCAGTTACAGCAAGTGTGTGTCTCCATCCACAAGATATTTTAACTACTTTCTGTCAAGTGCAAGGTGCTTATCATTAGCACAAAAAACAAATACAAATAAGGAAAGATTATCTCAGAAAATAAACCAAAAAAAGAAAATCTCTACAGAACTAAATATCAAGTCATGGCCTATCTTAACCAACTCTGTGAAGCTACCTGCTCATTGGGAAATTTGACTTGCAAAGGGGAACAGTGATCCACATTGTCACCAACTCCAACTTGTCCAAACTGCTCATGAAAGAGTAAAATGTAAATAACTAAACAGCAGAAACTGAGAAACAAACTTTCTAACAAAATAAAATGAAACCATAAAAAGCAGAAAATGGTAGTCTAAAGCTTTCCATTGATCAACACAAGACGAGGAAAAAAACAATAAAACTCGTCTTGCATGAATTGGAGTGCTTGGCAACATAAATGTTCAAAATGTGCTAATTTTCATCTGTCAATGGCATTGCAAGGCCCATGTTCATATAAACAAAAACAACCATAACCAGAAAAAAAAAATAAAGTGTCAATGGTGAAAATAAGGGAACAAAAAATGACAACCGTACCTTATTCCATCCCCAGCCATAAAGTTGTCCATCAGATGTTAAGGCCATAGTATGCCTCCAACCACCGGCAACCTGATAATATTCATGCCAAGGAAAGCAATAGTTGGAATCAACATTTTTAACACAAGTATTGCTGTGCACACTAGCCTAAGTAGCCTCCATTACAATGTGGACACCAGTGAACCCTAAACCTAATCAAATTTGGTTTTGGAATCAAAAAACTTCATGACTTCTGTTGAGGAAAAGGAAAACAATATAATATTATTCGAAAGCAAAAGAGATCACCTCAGAAATAAATTTGTCACTCAAGGCTTCTAGCTTGTGAGGTACAAGGTGATCCTCAAAATCACCATGTCCAAGTTGACCATATTTGCTCCACCCATATGTGTATAGTTGACCCAATGAGGAAACCGATATTGTATGCCGCCACCCACAAGCAACCATAACCATCTTCTCTCCCTGCATTGTTAAAAGTTGCTTGTTAACAGAGTAGCTTCTTTGAATTCTGTTGACTTGACAAGTTTTCAAATAATAGCTGTGAACTCCCTTCTTACTTAGTACTGTAATTACCACGATTTTATTTCTAAGAAGAAATTTCAGTATTCTAATATATTGCATATTAATTTAAACTAAAATAAAAGAGATAATACAAGATCCTAGACATACATAACCAAGAGAAACCTTCTCTGGAACCAAGCGATCATTTCTATCACCTAAGCCCAGATTACCATAGCGCCCCCATCCCCATCCGTACAATGTCCCATCTTCTGTAACAGCTGCTGTATGTTCAGCACCAGCAGCAACCATTTTGATAAACTCTCCCTGCAAGAAGATCAACAACATAACTTTCATCTACATATCACAAGATATGATTAAACAGCACAAGTTGCAGGGTTATTTGTATTTTTCTTTGTAAGGAATTTAAGCGCTTGTCATAAACCCCAACCAAAACTGCAAAACTAACCAGTCTTTACACTCTTTTGTTTGATTCAATGCCATTACCTTAAAGTATATGCATTCAATAACCAATTTAACCTACAATACCTGAAACGCTTGAATCTTCTGTGGCACAAGAGAATCTTCTGTGGTGCCAAGACCAAGTTGACCATTTTGATTCCTCCCCCAACTTGAAGTTCACACACAAAAGATAAAGAAACTCATTAGTAGAAAATCATCTAATATCCAAGTTTTATTCTCACAACATGATAATAAAAAAATTAAAAAAAGAGACTATCCACCAGATCAAAATATTCTCATAAACTTTTGCAGGTATTGGCAGTATTAGTATATAGTTCTAGGATATAGTTTAATCAAATTTGATCTGATACACAAACTTACAACCTACAACAAATAAAATGTATACTAAATAAGAACTATTTACTATTGCTAAGCATGTAGTACTGTTTACTAGTCTACCATGGCAACCAATTGGCTAAAAAAAGCTAGTAATACAGGGAGACTGTACTTTCAATAAACCATTTCTGTTTTTCTAAAGCTACAAGTGTCACAAGGACTTTAGTTTTTTGGCTTTTATATAATATTTAACAATATAAATGCATAACAGAAAATGTACATGGAAATGGTATGGCGCCTATGAAATTGGGAGTTCAAGATTGAATAAAATGTCTTGGTCTTGCTAGCTCCTAGACAACATTGTTTTACTGAATCTTTCCCTTTACTTATATGATATTCGTAACTCTTACATGATATTTCAGTGGCTAAAAATTGTGCAAAGGGAGATGTTGCCTTCATATTGAAAATCAAGGAAACACACTTTGGGATTGAGTCAATAGTTTAGAAACACTGTGGCTTAAAAGAGAAGAAAGGAGAGGGAAGAATTTAGGGAAAGACAACTAACCTTTGTACCTGACCTTCCATCGTCACTGCTAAACAATGGCTGTCTCCACAAGCAATTTGCCTTATCCTCTGACCATGTAGTGCCTTTATTGGCTGAGGTGTAAACAAGTCGCTTGAATTGCCATGACCTAATCTCCCAAAATCACCCCTAAAAAGTAGAAAGACATGCTTAAAAGAAAACACAAAAGAACTGCAAAGTTGGAATTCACTTAACTCTATGATGCCATTATACCAAATACATCTTTGCCACACACGTCTTACAGTAACTTTCCTCTTGAAACCGCTCTATAAGAGTTTAACAACCTCAAAACTCAAAAACATAAATACAAAGAATTTCTTTCATTTCCGATGATAATGGACCAAACCATTCAAATGATGAGTCGAACTGAAATTAAAAGAACAAGCGAATATTAAACGCAAATGATGCACTCCAAAAGTAAAAGACCAATCATAATGGAATCTGTTCTCAAGACGTAGTATGTAATGAAAGTATTCGAAATCAATGACAATTGGAAAAGAAAGAACTGACCATCCCCAACTGTATATTTCCAAACGCAAGTCAGAGTAAGCAGTTGTATGATCAGCTCCACAAGTAAGAGATACTATCTCATGGCCATCCAATGCACTCAAATGTGTAGGTGAAATTCGATCTTCAGCATCGGCATGACCTAACTGCCCATCCTCTCCTCGTCCCCACGAGCAAACAACGTTACCAGCTGCACATAATAACAAAATCCTATAAGCACCATTACAACATCTTGTATGTCCTCCAATTTACACATATAAACAGCAATCAAATTAAAAGTGGATCAGACATCGGCATTATGTACATTCCTGATTAATGTAACAAGGCAGACCCTCAATCCAAATAGGCAAATCAAGTCAGTTAATCCAATAAAAACCCTGTTCTTGTTTGATTAGTGACTCCAAAACCCAGTAACCAACTAACTGATCACCACCCAGAAAAAAGAATGGCACTACTGAATAGAACAACCAAAAGGGTACCTGAAAATACAGACAATGAAAAAGAGAAAAGCTTACATAGAAGAGCAACTGAGTGACTTGCACCAGCGGAGATGAGAAGAACGCGACGAATTGGAGCAGCAACTTCTTCCTCTGCCATTGTTGTTTGTTATTGGCTACTCTGCAAGACTACAACTAATGACCTCAGGAGAACACAAAACTCCAAGATACAATCTTTGATGTCAAAACGTGAGAGGGACCGAACATAGATATAATCAGAAGAGTCCTCAGTGCTCTCTGTGACAAAAAGTCAAACAAAAATAACACAAGTAGATGAAACATGTGCATGCTCACCAAACTTCACAGTGAGGTATTTACAGTGTGACTGTGATAACCCCATGTGCATGCTCACCAAACTTCACAGTACAAAATGGTGTCATTGGAGAGAAGCAATGAGAAATTTCTGTCAGTCAAATAATGGGAAACAACCGCATTCATTGCTTATGCATTCTCCATCTTCGTATTTTCTTGTTGGATTAAAATATCTTCAAGGCCAATCTCCACCACATTTGCCTAACTAAACTCTTTGGACATCTGCACTTGGTTTTAGTGATCATGTTTCACAATTTTCGTGTACGATTGAGTCATTGCCAAACGAAACTTGGGGTACATTGCAATCACTTGTGTGAACGTGTCGAGTTACGATTTGCATGATGGTTTTGCTTATTATTTGTGAATTGTGATAGTTCACGTACCCTGTGTTCTTGCCCCATTTTGACAAGACGACTCGCATGAACATTTCTATTGACAAATTTATTATGATGTAACATCATATACAATCAATACAACACTACAGGGAGTTTTGCATTCCCTCGCTAAGTAAAAGCTATCAAATTGTCAAGAAATGAAGCTTGGTATCAAGAGAATGAAACTGCAACAGATAGTCTTCTTGGTGCGTCTTGACCTTTAGTTTGATTTAGCGTTTGGATACTCTTCTTTTGGTAACACTTTTTGCATTTTTATTATTTTTAAGGGGCATAGATCTTACCTACCTCTGATTCAACAATATTTTTGTTTTGCGAAAAAAAATGTAGGACTGGATGATGTCTAATTGACGTTAAGAGTACTCGTTTTCCTTTGCTTAGGGTACAATCATTCTAACCTTTTGATGTATTATCCACAAGTTACTATTGAAATTTATGTTCTATTTAAAATAATAATAATAATAATAATATATAAATAAATAAAAAGAGAACACAAACGACACTAATGAGTCATTGCCTCTAGTAGATTAACTTTTGATAATGTTCTTATGAACTGTTTCTAATTTAATCAAAAGAATGGAAGATTAGCTCCTATGGTCGAATGGTCGTTAACTAAGACTTGAAGAAAGCAAGCAACCATATTTGTCTTCAGTATTTGTCCAAAATACTGAACTGAATCTGATAAGCATGGTGAGGCTTTCCCCTTTCGGTTGATCAGTAACAACATAAGCACACAATTTTTGTGTTCAAATCTTCTTTTTTCGGACAAATTTTCACTTCAGTTTCTTTTGGAGAAATATATGTCCATTTTACTTAGATATGGAACACCTTGACATCATGGCATTTCATGGTCAATAAATCGTCCCCTTCTCGTCGCAAAGAACTAATTATAATCTTCAAGACTGGACCTCTCCACGAATGAGAATTCATTGATAAAATAACACAGATGTAGGAAAGCTCTAGAAACACATATAGAGAATAGACAATATAACCTTACAATCATCTGAATCTCTTGTGGTGCCCAAAGCTTCTGTTAATCGATTTGAGCAAGTGAAATTCGAATAGCATCACCTGGACGCGGGGACGCTGAGGGATCCCATGTGAAGCACTCTTGGCAAAATCTGTAACACTACAAAACATGTTATAGAGTCCACAATGGCAACAGCAGTTACAGTGGTTGCAGCTAAAAAACAAGTTTATACCTCTCCTAATCGAGCATTGATTTTCAGTGGTACAAAATCATCAGCTCGAGTTGCTCCAACATTTACAATTGCAGTGGCAGCACCTGCCTCATGTGCAGCTCTGTAAAAATAAAACATAAAGTTTAACAAGAAAATCTATGGGCCTCAACAACAGATAAAGGACTAAGGGGCAAGGAATTTTTCACTTTATGCTTATAGCCTAAAGGAAAAGTTTTCCATGCTCGCGTTAGAGTTTGTAATCAAGCTACAGTGTTTAGCAGGAAAGCTATCAGTCAATTATGTAGTTACGTATAGAATAGACATGAAACTGACTTTTTCCAAAACTACAGTAAGTTGGAATGAAAATAATGTATACCTGACAAGTCGAAAGGCAGAAAAGGTCATCACAGATGATCCTAGTACAAGAAAAGCATCACATTCTTTTGCAGCTTGGATTGCCTTAGCAGCTCTGTCCTTGGGGACATTGTCACCAAAGAAGACAACCTTCAAATTCATTACAACAAACGGAGCACCATAAATATTCATCGTTTTCCCCGTGTACTAGAGGAAAACATAAGAACTGGTAATAATTGCTGAACGCAAATGGAATTAAAAGCATCTGTGTTCTGGTGTATGGTGTACTCTATTCCATAACATTTATTTCAAACTTCTACTTTTTAACGAACTTCATTCCTTACAGATAAAGGAGGAATGAAAAAAATGTCAGTTCCAGGAGTTCAACATTAAAATTATTCATTAAGCAACCAATTTGCTACTTGTGTGCTCTCTTTTGGTGCTCTCTTTTGGGCTGAAAACTCATTTCCCCCACTTTCTCTCTACTACTTAAATGTTAACCGCTCCTGTTAACCTCCCTACCCAACCCTTCTCATCACTATTACTGCCCTGCTGTGTGGCTCAATAATGGAACAGGATGTCTCAAGGTTAACCAATCTGAAGAAAAACTCAAACAGATGGAGCAATTTTCTTTCTTGTATATTGAATTGTATGTACCAAGCACCTACATATGTGTGTATTTATACACAAGGAAAAGGAAGAAAAATAAACCTAAAACTAATTACATTGGGTACACTACACCATACTTTACTAAGCATAAGGTATGGGCAAGAGAAGACTTAATCATCACCATGCTGCAACAGTAAATTGCAGGAACACCATGCTGCAACAGTAAGTTGCAGCAACACCATGCTGCAATAGTGAAGCACATGCCTCATAGACACACCATACTCCTAAATTTCATCTACAAGATAACTACCACTCCTAAACTTCCAATACACCCCCTCAAGATGGGTCAAGAGGATTGATTGACCCAAGCTTGCTGAGAATTTTCTGAAAATGCATAGCAGGTAGAAACTTGGTGAAAATGTCAGCTAGTTGATCCTCACTCCTGACATACTGAGTTTCAATAACTTTAGATTGAACTTGAGCTCTGATGTAGTGGCAATCGACTTCAATGTGCTTAGTACGCTCATGAAACACTGGATTGGAGGCGATATGCATGGCTGCTTGATTATCACATAAAAGCGACATAGGCTGAACACTAGAGAATCCTTGATCACTTAGGAGACCTTTCAGCCATATGAGTTCACATGCAGCGGAAGCCATGGCATGGTACTCAGCCTCTGCACTTGATCTAGCAACAACACTTTGTTTTTTACTCCTCCAAATAACAAGATTCCCACCTACAAAAGTGCAGAACCCTGTTGTGCTCTTTCTATCAAGACCATTCCCAGCCCAGTCAGCATCTGCAAAACCCATGATCATTGTATGATCATTCTTGAGCAAAATACCTTTACCAACTGAGCCTTTAAGATATCTAAGAATGCGCTTGACAATGTTCAATTGATCAACAGTAGGAGCATGCATAAATTGACTAACAATGCTTACTGCATAGGAGATATCGGGTCGAGTGATAGTGAGGTAAATGAGTTTGTCAACTAACCTTTGATAGTAATTCAGATTCAAAAGAGATTCTCCTTCAGTATCTAACTGAAGCTTACTATCAAGTGGAGTGCGAGCTGGTTTACAGTCCATGATCTTTGCTTCTTCCAAAAGATCAAGCAAATATTTCTTTTGATTCAAAAACAGACCTTTGTGAGAAGAGGCCATTTTAATGCCAAGAAAATACTTGAGTAAACCAAGATCTTTCATCAAGAACTTGGTTTGGAGAGCTTGCTTGAGAGACTTTATCTCATCTATATGATCACCAGTGATGATTAAATCATCAACATAGATGAGAACAACAAGCTTTCCATGAGTGCTATTTCGAATAAAGAGGGACGAATCAGCATTGCTTCTACAAAAACCAACATCTTCAAGAAGTGAGCTAAGTTTAGCATACCATGCTCGGGGAGATTGCTTCAGACCATAGATTGCTTTGTGAAGCCTGCACACCATGTTAGGGTCATTAGATTGAGGATGACCAGGAGGAAGTTTCATGTATACTTCTTCTTGAAGTTCCACATGCAAGAAGGCATTTTTAACATCCATTTGATGTAAAGACCAGCCTTGATTAACAGCAACAGAAAGGAGAACTCTCACAGTGCTCATTTTTGCGACAGGTGCAAAAGTTTCTTTATAATCCACCCCATAGGTTTGTGTGAATCCCCTAGCAACCAATCGAGCTTTATGCCTTTCAATGGTTCCATTAGAATGAAACTTGGTTTTATAAATCCACCTACTCGCCACTGCTTTCTTTCCTCTTGGAAGTTTGACAACACTCCCAAGTTTTATTTTCATCAAGAGCATGCAACTCTTCTTTCATAGCCTGCTTCCACACTTTATATTGATTAGCTTTATAAAAATCTTGAGGCTCATTAACATTATCAATAGCACTCAAGTAAGCAGAATGTGAGGATGACAGCTTTTTATAGTTGATAAAATCTGTCATGGGATACTTAACCTTGTAAGCAACATAGTCACCCAACCTGTCTAGAGGATTTCGCTCTCTAGTGGGATATATTCTGGGAAGAACTGAAGAAATATGATCATCTTGAGCAACTGGAACCACCAATGGAGATTCTTCAGGTTCATGAGGTTCATTAGCAACCTCAGGATTCAAGAGATTATCATGAGAGCCTTGATCTGAAGAAGGCATAGAAACCATAGGAGTTGAACTCCCTTCACTATCAACAGAAAACATTAGGCAAGGGAAATAGATCTTGAAAACACTCCCCTGACTATTAGAATCAAGTTTCTTTGAAAAATAAGAAACAGATTCATCAAACTTCACATCTCTTGACACAATTTTTTCTGGTGACTGGATTATAACATCTGTACCCCTTCTGTGTTGCTGAATATCCCAAAAACATACATTTAACAACCCTAGGGTCAAGTGTCTCTATGCGCAGCTTGAATATGAACATAACAGACACAGCCAAAAACTCTCAAGTGTGATAGATCAATCCTTTGATCCTTCAAGACCTCATATGGTGACTTGGAATTCAGAACTCTACTTGGCAATCTATTAATGAGGTAAGTAGCTGTAAGTACTCCTTGGGACCAGAATTTCTTGGGCACATTTGCATGAAACATTATGGCTCTAGTTTTCTCAAGTAAATCTTTATTTTTCGTTCTGTAATGCCATTTTGTTGAGGTGTGCCAACACAACTAGTTTGATGAACAATGTCATTTGAGGTCAAGAATTGAGTCATGTTATTGGACATGTATTCAAAGCCATTATCAGATCTTAAAACTTGAATTTTAGAAGCAAATTGATTACGAACAAAACTATGAAAGCTTTTGAACACATTAAAAACTTCACTCTTGAATTTCAAAAGGTACAACCATGTAATCCTTGTAAAATCATCCACAAATGTTACAAAATATCTAAATCCATCAAAGGATTCTAGGACAGGACCCTAAATATCTGAGTGTATGATTTCAAATGGATTATTGGCCCTTGACGTGGAGGAATTAAAAGGTAATCTAGTAAACTTGGATAATTGACAAACATCACAGTGATTGTTGTCATGACACAAATTTGGAAACAAAATAGATAACACTTTCTCTGAAGGATGAGCCAAGCGTTGGTGCCAAAGTTGATGATCTTGAGTGAGGCTGGAACTAACTTGAAAACCTTTGGACTTCTTAGATAAGTAATAAAGTCCATTGAGAAAGAAACTTTCACCAATCGTCTTTTTGGTTTTGATATCCTGAAAAATCACATTAAGGAGAGAAGATAGCTAGACAATGAAGGGTTCTAGTGATTTTTCCAACAGACAACAACTGGAAAGGGAAGGAAGGAATGTACAAAGCTTCGGACTTAATGTGATTTGAAAATAGCTTAATCTTTCCTTTTCCTAACACAGATGCACCTCTTCCATTTGCTACGGACACATGTGAAGACATTTTTTCAAAATCATGCAAGTTTGTAAGTTGATTTGTCATGTGATCTGTGGCTCCAGAATCTATAACCCAATAATCATGCTCAATATTCACAATTAATGTTATTTTAAAGGCATTTAAGATACCTGGAATATCACTTTGATTCACATGATCAGCTTCTGCAAGAAAGCCTGCAAACTTGCCAAGTAGTGCAGTGTGGTTGTCACCTTCAGCTGCATTCTCATAATTCTTCTGTTTTTGTTGAAGATACACAGCAAATTCATTGATGAGTATGCTTGGATTCGATGTGAAGTCCAGAACTCCATCTGATGTAGAAGAACTAGAAGCCAAGTTGGCTTTGTGATTGTTTCCGCCCCAATTCTTCTGATTGTTTGCCTTTTCCTTGGCAAACTTTAGCTTCAGCTCTGGATAAAGAATCCAACACCTTTCTCTTATGTGACCAACACTCTTCCAATAACTGCACTTCAAGTCTGGATGCCTTCCCTTGTACACCTTTTCCTCAACCTGCTTATGATTTGAAACATAAGCACTTGTATCTGAAGAACTTGTCTTCACATCCAGATTCATTACTTTTCTTCTGGCCTCTTCTCTCTGGACTATACCACAAACACTTTTGAAGGAGGGCAAGACCTCATTCATAAGAATATGACTCAAGTCTTCATAATCAGAACTGAGATTAGCAAGTAGCTGAAAGATTTTATCTTCCTCAGCTCTCTTCAATAAAATAACAGGATCTATGGTGTGAGGTCGATAAGAATCTAACTCATTCCACATACCTGTTAAACTTCCAAGGAATTGGACAAATGACTTTCCCTCTTGTTGAAAATCAGCAATGTCTCTCTTGAGTTGAAAGACACGAGCAGAGTTATTTTGATTTCCATACATCTCAATAAACTTCCAGAGATCCCATAGATGACTCTGAGAAGCTGAAAATTTCAGCAATCTTGGGCTACATGGAGTTGAGCAGCCAAGACATTACAAGCTGATCCTTGCAAAGCCAAGCATCATAATTGGTGGAGTTCACCTCAGGCCTTGGTGTTGCTCCATTAACATAACCAAGCTTTGCTTTTCCTCCCAGAGCTAAAGTTATAGCTCTTGACCAAGGGAGATAGTTGAATTCAGTTAGCAAAACTGAACTCAAACGAAGATTGGGATTTCCCTCACTATCAGAAGCACCAACCATGTTGGTGTTAGACTCAGAACCAAAAGGGTTCATATCAATAGAAGAAACATTATCAGCCATCTATGGCTCAACGAATAAAAAAGAACACAATTCACAAGAGAAGAAATGAAGAACACAGAAGCAGAGGCAGGATACTAAAGCTCCTGCTCTGATACCATGAAGAAAAACTCAAACATATGGAGCAATTTTCTTTTTTCTTGTATATTGAATTGTATGTACCAAGCACCTACATATGTGTGTATTTATACACAAGGAAAGGGAAGAAAAATAAACCTAAAACTAATTACATTGGGTACACTACACCATACTTTACTAAGCATAAGGTATGGGCAAGAGAAGACTTAATCATCACCATGCTGTAAGAGTAAATTGCAGGAACACCATTCTGCAACAGTAAATTGCAGGAACACCATGCTGCAATAGTGAAGCACATGCTTCACAAACACACCATACTCCTAAATTTCATCTACAAGATAACTACCATACTCCTAAATTTCATCTACAAGATAACTACCATACTCCTAAACTTCCAATACAATCTAATGACACTGTATGTCATTAGGTTTCAAGACAACATACTTATTTGAATCAAAACGTATCTTAGATTAAACTGGAATAGAGTAAGGTGGATGAATTGTGGGTGGATTGGTAGGTAGTTAGAGAAATATGGTACATAATGAGATTATGAAGTCATATTATGAGAACTTTGATATTAAATTTCTGACAGTGGTAGTTAATTAACATGCCTATCAATGCAGTAAAATGACAGGAGTTACAGGAAACAAGTTGGGTCATGACACATTTACCAGCCTCTTAGAATGATATGAATGTAAGAGTGATGATTCTACAGCCTAGCATACATTGATGATTCACTGATAGTATATGCATAGAATAAGTAACTGATTTAGCTAGACCTTCCTGACATGAAGAAATAGTAACTTAATCTTTTAGATGCCAAAATTAAAAATTTGCTTGGTAAATGTCTTACATCAGGCTTCAGCACTCCGTTGCACTTTTGGCATCTAGGAATTTGAAAATCCTCCTCCCAAAATTTTTCATCAATCTCAATGTCACCATCAGGCCTTTGCGTCATGCCAAAGCTCTTGTCTGATCCAGGGTTGCCATAGTCCAAACTTTCAATTGCCGCTGCCCACTGCAATGAAAGCATATTTTATTTGTTCATTAGGCCACCATTGGGATTAACTACAAATAAGTAAATAGATACACAAACACTTAACTGCTAAAGTTAAGAAATCATGCAGAAAAATATTGCAAAAATATGTTCCCTGAAACTAACCTTTGGATTAAGGGCCTTAAGTTGATCCTGAAATATTTGTCGGCAAAAGGAAAAACCACAATCTACACAAATCACGGTATACACAGTTCCATGCAATTCAACTGGATTGCTACCAGCACGGTGATGCAACCTGGAACAGTAACAAGGAGTTAGTCCTGCTAAACTTGTGCTAGACGATACAAAGAGCACCAAGGCTATGTTTTTTTAGATATTTTCACCACATAAAGTTTGTTCCATGCAACTAAGACAGAGTAAGAGGCAAGCAGCTAGTACCTATCAACATTTTGTGTAATCATCAAGTCAATCCGACCAGCTTTTTCTAGAGATGATAAAGCAGTATGAGCTGCACTGGGCTGTGCAGCATTAAACCGTCTCCACCCAGCATAACTTCTTGCCCAATAACGCCTACGAGCCCGACTAGAGCGGAGAAATTCCTGTTCATAAAATCAGTGGAAGACATTAGTTCAAGGTAAAGCTCCGTGCCTTTATTAATTAGTCACATTTAGGAGAAGTTCAGTTAGAAAAAAGTAAATAAAAACCTCATGCAATTTTAGTATAAAACAAAGATACAAAACCGATGCATTCTTCTTTTGTAATTCTATGTAATTCCTTAACACAATCTTCTAAAGTTATATGCAATACTTCAGTCAAGGCCTATGGAAAGCAAGATATTCTTTCTTGAACACATTTTTAAAAGGTTCATCTGCTGCTAAAATTAATGAACAATTAACATGGAGATGTAAACATGATTACAAGCTGCAAAAAAGGTCTGTTTTATTGTTTCAAACAATAATTTAAAAATTCACAATAATAATAATCTCAACTCCCTTACTATAATAACTTTACTTCATAGCACTAGAATCAGCATCTGCTTGGTTGGCACAGCCAAAGCTTCCGCTCTTTCATTTCTTTCACTTCTATACCGCTGAAGAGATATGTCTACAATTCCCTTTTGCTCTAAGTGCATTACTTTTAGACTAGAATTTAACTCACTACATTAGAAGTCAGAACAATCAAAAGAAATTTTGAACCCTTCCTATGAAAACAATTATATAGCATTCCCTAGTTGAAGATGAAGTAGGAGTTAGATAGTATGATAGCACATGCCTTCAGATCACCTGATGGGTAATTGGTTTGAAACCAGAACTGTAAGCTCCATTTGGACTGCAACACAAGAAAGATGGAATATATTGGAGGAGATAAAATAATGCATAGCAGAAAGTGTACGGTTACCAAGATAACATACTGAGATAAATCATTTAATACAGTTATCATGAAATCTCAAATTTTAAGTATCCAATGATGCTTCAATAATAGCAAGAAACCCAGTGAGAGCATGTACACTTTGACAAAGATACCAGCTTAGCAAAATATGATAGAATCTTACACCGTAACTTTACACACACATACATATATGACTTATTAAGTATGTGATATAAAACTAACAAACAGGCAAGTAGTAGCAACCCAGACTTGGCTGCTTAACTGACTGCCTCTGAAGTACCAACATATGTCGACAAAAATGTCAAAAATTGCTTGTAGCTATAAATGTATCTGATTAAGAAGCATGCCGTAGTGTGTAAGACTACTGGCACTGTAGAGGTTCTGAAAATGCAGGTTTTATAAACCCATGCTCCTAATTCGACAGAACCCTTCTCCACAAAACGTCACTCAGAATAAACCATCTGCTGTTTCAAGGTGCCCCCTCTCTCATAGCACGCAAATAAACAAAATCAATAAAATAAAAGTACATTTTCAAAAACCACGAGAAATTGTTGAATAAAAAGTTGCTTATGCGATTGGGAACCTAAAACCCTTTGTCAAACATTACTCAACATTTTACTTAATGGCATAGAAGGGCTCGACTGTGGACAAAACAAGGCAGGATATAATTAGATCACATGAGAAGAGTCATTCAACACGTAAGAATAGCCTCAAACGGATTGATGGAAAAGTGATGCAGAAGCATCCAAAACAACTTACCTAGACTAAATCGGGGGTCGTATTATCTTTTCGTTAGATATAACCGTAACATCATGAAAACAAAAACAAAAATACTAAAACCTTAAATTTCTAAAATCAATAATTTTCGATCTTTTCTGTTTGGATACTCAATATCAGAGACTGAAAACACAAAGTTCCATGCACCTCATAAAACATAAATAACTATATCAAATAAGAGAAGAACCTTCTGTAGTCAGGAATACCACATTCTGTGCTAATTCCAGCTCCAGTCAACACCACTAGCTTTGTACTGCAACATAGAATAAATAATAATAATAATAATAATAATAATAATAATAATAATAATAATAATAATAATAAAAGAATGTCACACATTGTAGTAACGAATTTAGAAACCCTCCAGCACTGAAGGGAACCTCTTATGCAGCAACGGATATAGCATTTGAATGATCTGTAATGGGGGAATCAGATCATTTACCTTTGATCGAAAAACTGATACAAGAGGTTGACATCTTGCAAGCTAGGGGGATCTGAATCAGGAGCCACCTTCTTGTGCCTCAAGAAGTTCAAAGGCACTTTTTCTTCCCTCATCGATGAAGTGCGTGGGACAGATATTTGGGTTGAGGCTTGGACAGAATTCACCAAGCCACGAAAAGAAATTAATCTTCTTTGACTCCTTGATAATCGCAAATTGGTGCTACTAAATTGAATAACATCTGTATAACATAATCAATTTTAAGAACATAGCATAACTCAAAAGTTGAAAGTGAAAAACTGGTAGTGTAGCAAAGACATTGATACTAAAAACTTGGGTGTAACAATATCAGACTTGCCTGTCATGATATTCCTCATTTCTCTAGCATTTCTGGGACCCTGTAAATTGAAGTTTACCAACCCGGTTCAACAATCATTATAGCAAGCCCCAAACTTGTGCTTTAAAGAGTAACAAAATAGAATCCATTCCACCACATAATTCGTATAGAGAAGAACTTTTCGAGAGCAATTCATTGTGCTGGGAACTTGTTCAAATGAGAATGTTAAAAGGTAATTATTTAGCAGATGATGTTTGTTTATGTATCATTGTGCTGGTGACAACCTCCAGAAACATAATATTGAACAAAATGCGGACTTCAAGTTTTCCTCAATACCCATTACGACTATCAGTTCCCTATTTTAGATGACCAGAGTCCTAATCACAATGTGAATTGAAACATCAAAATTCAGAACGAATGAGATAAACCCAGAAATGCATACAACAACAAAGAAGATGGGAAAGAATGCAAATGTAAAACAAAAAAGGTAAAATAAGAAATGGACTAACGGAAAAGAAGGGTGAGCGAATGAGCATGGCTGCCATATTTGTATCCAGAAGAGTTGAGAATTGTTGCATGACAAGAAGAAGAAGAAGAAGAAGAAGAAGAAGAAGAAGAAGAAGACAAGGGAGCTTCGTTTAATTTGACATTGGACTCATCGGTCACTAAACATTTTCCACGTAGCATACTTCAACACCATTTGTCTACGAGCTTTTCTCCTGTGTGTAGCGTTGGTACGCAATAGAGGGTGTGAGTGTGTTCGAAGAAACAGTGAAAAACTATGAAGAGTTTTAATATTTACTTGGTCTATTGGACATATTTCGAGTCTTGCAAGGCCAACCAAAAATTTTATTGTTCTAAAGTTTGAATGTAATTTCCGATTGATAACTCAATCAGCTATTATTTTCTTGAAACAGACCAAAAAGAAAAACAAAAGAGAAATTTTATTTACACATGCCTAATTACTAGATACACATTCTATGTTTAATACACCTTCAATTAACTTTATTGTATTAACATTTCACTACATATGCATCCCCTAACTTCCTAAAATACACTTCTTAACAATACACAACCTATTTTCTAAATACACGTCCTTTTTAAAATATGTACTACTCAATGTGTTTTAGAAAAGAAAAAAAGTTAATTAAATCTACAACATTCATCAACACCTCTTGTGATTCTCAATTTTTAAATATTTACGGGATGCAAACACATGTTTGTCCCGATCCTACTTGAAGAGTTCTACATTAATGAGATTTTTTTTCAAAGCACTTTCATCTTTTCTCGAACTATTTTCTCATTAAGATCTTGCTTGACTACATTTTTTGTTATAGGTTTCTCTTAAGAAAATGAAAATTCTACTCGAATTTCAAAAAAAGTTTGAGTCTACTAAATCGATCAAAACAAAGCAAGACAACTAATTGCTATGAATATTGTAATAATATTGTTAATAATAAAATGATAAAGTAATCATTGTAAAACTTAATTGAAATACAACTAATAAACTAGGTTCATCAATTCAATCATCATTAAGATTCATTGTATTGTCTTCGCCAGACATCATAACATCACTAGTTTGATCATCGTCAAGTACCATAATTCTTGAGAATATATTAGCTACTCTTTAGGGATGTGGCGACTGAGTATATTGCTGGAAAGAGTCTTCATATTGAAGATACAAATTCTTTGCTGCATCGCTAGCATGGTATATCCAATTTGGGGGGACAGGAGGGAGGGGGTGTTCGGGCACAAAGCAAATCTGCGTATAAGAATTTGATTAGTTATTTAGACTTATATCTTGCAAATTACTCAAACAATTATGTTAGCTTCTACATACCTGCACAAAGTGATTATAATTCACAAATCCAATGCCTATCTCAAGCAAGTCTGCTTCCATTAGTACTCTGTCATTATTCTCACGTAATGGAAGAAATGCGAAGCATTGACCATCCGATATGCTCACCACCAGTACTCCATAACAAATTGCTATTAAATGCCCCATGTCTAGAAGATCCATCCATCTAGTTTTAGGTGTCATATTAGATGCAAAATGTTTAAGTTGATGATGAAGTTGTTCAACTTCAGATTGTCCTCCAATAAGACCTTCATAAAGATTAGGGATGCCTTTTAACTCATTTATTAAATCAGTTCTCACTTTACGTCAATGTTTTCTACCGAAACCCATAGCTGCAGCTACAACTCTAAAACCACAATTACCATTATCTTCAACATCCATGGAACCAGTGATATATGACCTCGTGCCAAAGATAAATTGCATTGTGTACTTTTGAGTTATCTCAAACCTTGGATCTTTTGAAGTTGGTTTGTTTGGCTGGATAACAACACATGTAAAATCAATACAAAATATACCACATCTAATAAAATATCATGCAAGTCAAAACCAGTATATACATACCTTAGTTTTCTCATATTGTTCATTTGGTTTCTTACCATGTGACTTACCAGTTCCTTTTGAGCACTTGGTACTGAAGAATGACCATCACGCTCAAATAACAATGCTTTTACAATTTCAAATCTAGATGGGCAATGACGTGTGCTAGTGTCTACCTTACTTGGACGACATTTTGTTCTTGTCTTCTCAGATGGTTCTTTAAGTAGGGTACAATCTGGATTTATCAACTCATCGATCTTCAGCAATATTGACGTTTTGTTTCCTCATCTTGACTTCAGCCCAGTCTGCTAAGCGCTCTAAATGAGTTTTGACATGTACATTTTTAGGTAATTCTGAGTCTTCTGTAGCTGTCATGATCTCTAACCTTCTTTAGTGACGATGCACAGATGATATTGGTATGGGATGATCATGACATTTATGTTCAGCTATCTCATGTGCGCAAGGCAGCCCATGTGTTTTCCGAATAGTACAATTTCATAGTGGAAGTTCTTGTCCAATATTATCAGCATTGTGTATTGAGTAGGATTATAAATCAATATAATTTCTAAAATGAGTAAAATGTAACACAATTAATCTAGACTATAGTTACGTTACCTATTCGCTTCACACACAATCATGTTCAACGCAGAAATTGACATGAATCCACTTGACAGGGGCAGAGCCACATTGACACCCACTTTGAGGTCAAGTATGTGGTTGAGGGGAAAGTGTTAGAGAAGTAACTTTGAGTTGTTTACCTCATTAGTAACTAAGAGTTTTTACTTTCCTGCTGTAACTAGGAATAACTTAAGTTATAATAAGAATGTTTAACGCAGGGTTGGTTAGGATTACAATGTGGCTCATAGTTGTCAGTCTGGGTCAGGGCAGTTAGCTGCTAGTGTCATAGGCCAGCTAGCATTCTCTGAGTTGTCTGCACCAGTGTGCTAACGCCAAGTGGCACTGTTCCAACGTCAGGTTGTATTTGAGGCAGCAGAGTTGGTCCTGCAGGTTTATCCAAGAAAAGATATTTTCAATTCCAACTTTGCATTTTCATTTCCTTCTGTGTTTCCTTGAAATCCAGTAGTAGGAATCTTTATCCTGACAAAATCAATTCACCAAACTTTAGGGGTGAGTAGTACTCCTAAAACTCATTCTAACCATATAAAGAACTCACAATTTGGTGGCATGAGGAGGGAGAAATCTGATCTAGATCACCTATTGTACATTCGGTAATCAAATTGAAATGTCTCCTAAACCATGAAGAGATAGGTCGAAAAGCTTACCTAGAATTGAAGTAGACTCAGAGGCGCTCCTTTTGGGACCGGTGTGGCGGCCTGAGGTGGCCTGGATCGGCGAAGGAGATGCCACGAAGGTCCGGCAGAAAATCTGCCTGATTTTTTGGTTTTTTTGGGCCATTCATAGACATTTTTACGAAATTACCCATATGTCCCTGACTTCAGACCCTTATAACTTCTTCATACGAGCTCCGATTTGAGCGTACTATATGTCCACGAACTCGTATCGACGTCCTCTACAACTTTCATGAAGAAAGTTTTCCCAAATTCTTAACTTTACGAAAAGTCAACTTTACGGTTATTATACGGTCAAATAGTTACTTTAAATGGTTAAAGACCAAAATAACCAACCGTAAAATAATTCTAGAATCGGGATGTGACACTACCCATATTCATCATCCTCATAAACTCATCATCGTTCAGAATACTAGATGACACATGAGATTGTGTCTCCTCTTGATGAGATAAGGTTTCAAACAAGTTTCTGGTATGAAGGATCATCTTCTGTAGCCAACAATGACACAAATTCAATGTTTTCGCATCTCAAACGGTTTAAGGAAAGAAAGCAAAAGAACCCAGAAAATCACTTCAAATAACACATCGTAACAACATAAAATGTAATCCAATTTTGCACATATCGACATGTAGATGGAGATGTACAACGATTGACATGACTATTGGTGTGTGATTCATTATATAAATAATATGAGTTTCTTACCTCTTTCTGTATCCGTGTTGCTGTTAGTCTGAGCGGCGTATGTGGCTCCCTCATGCATCCAAGCTCTGTTGTTGGCCGCAAACGAATGAGACTTGCTGGAGAAACAGAAACCCGAGGAAAGTGAGATCGGAGTTCGAATCTGAAAGTAAAAGCTAATGACAATATAAGCTCAAGAGAGAGGGATTACCTTAGAGAAGCTTGAGATCGCTGGAGAAGAAGTAATCGGCCTGGGTTAAGAATTAGGGATTAGGGATTGGATTTTCGATCTGAGATAGAGGTGCACACATGTCGACTTTATGGGTATGAGAAGATAGAGGAGAGAGAGGGGAGTTGAACGCTTGTCACCAATCTTCAAGAGGCGACCGGACGACATTGGGTTATATAGGGTTTTAACCCTATATAACCCAAATAAACCTGCACTGGGGGGCGGATCTAAAACATGGTCATGCCTATATTAATCTAATTGATTATTTAGAGGACGGATCTAATACATGTATGTGTCTATATTGACATTTAATTGATTATTAAATTATTTAGAATAATTTTAGGGACGGTTGTTGAAAACTGTCTGTGGCAAATGGTCACTTTGGGGACGGACAATGAAAATTTCTGTCTCTAAATTATGTATAGGCGCGTGGTATGTGATTCTGTTGAAAATTTGGGGACGCACAACCCAAATTCGTCTCTTTTAAGTTCCTAAAGGGACAGACCACTTTTCCGTCTCTTTTTGATCTGTGTCTACTGTCCCATATCCTAGTAGTATTTGCCACTTCTCTCACAACAAAATCTAATACTTGGTTTCCTCCTCTTGTTACCCCATTTTGCTGAATCAGACCTCCCAATCACAATCGCAGAATTGTTTTGTTTTCTAGTTATACGAATCCATTGAAGTAATGCAGTCTTACTTTCAAATATCTGCACAAAACAATGCATTTCATTTGTAATCTAGCTTAAACAACTCAAAGTCTATTCATAATCTAAATAAAACAACAGAATATACCTGGTGCGTTGTGAACTCATTGGTATAATCACGTGAACAATCTGTTCTCATTCCTCTATTTCGAATAGAGGTATCACCATGTTGGATTTCAGCCGGGGATTCAAAAGTGAATTACTTGAATTGTTAAAATCCATATCATGAATTATGAACAGATGAACATAGTTTGTTTATAACAAGATGCATGTAAAACTCAGAACATATGTAAAATTTCATGAGAAGATTTGTTTTGATGGTTCTAACTTGAGAAGATTCTTAGTTACAAATCCTCATATGTTTGAAGGACTACTGATACTTGCTTCCAAAGCTTTATGATCGATTACATGTAAGTCAAGTTAAACCCTATTCAACTATATATTGTGTATATATCTTAATCTCCCTTCCATGCAGTTTCGATATATATGAACACATGATATATATTTGAAAGTCGACAATTAATCCTACTGATTGGTGCTAGTTTCAAGTCGATCGACTTTGTTTAGTTTTAGTAGTAACTGCCTATCTGGTACACTGGTAAATCTTAGGTTTCGTAAGATCATATAGAACTAGAAGTACATATATACATATAGCACCATCCCAACTTTGAACAACAAAATCTAAATTCCCAACTTTAATTTCAATTATCTAATAAAAAAACCCTAAAATCAAATTTTGTATTGTATCAAACTTAGTTAAACATAGATAAAGTCATATCTCGCTTAAGGGTTGAGAAACACCACATGAATCCATTACGATGTCTTCAATTTTTACTTGAAACTATGATTGCTCATGATAGCTGTGCAGTTATTTCTGATTAGGGTTTGGTCTCTTCACGTTGTTCTCATAAGGAGAAGAAAACTCTTAAAAACGGATATTTTATTTTAACTAGATTTCTACACTTTTGATATAAATGTATCTCTTGGTAATTTTACGTATCCATAAAATTTTATATCATTTATATAAAAAAGAAATGTGTATCTAACAATTAGACATGTGTTAATAAAATTTCTCAAAGAAAAAAAAAGAGATAAAAAAGGGAACAACATGAAGAGACATCGTCACCCGCCACAAGTCCACGGTTCCCCACGTAAGAAAGAAGAGACCAACTTCATCTTCCTCATCCAATCTTTTTTAAATAACGATGTCTCTGCACATCTGCAACTGCTTTGCTCTCTCAACCCGCAGACAAACCCACACTCGGCAACCCTGCTTCTCTAACTCAAACCCCAAACCTTTTTCTTCTTCTTCTTCTTCTTCTTCTTCTTCTTCACTTGAAACTCCACCTCATTTCACCAAGAGAAGCCTCACATTCTCACTTGTTGCACCACTTTTCTTAAATGGGGTCCTCCCAAACTTGCCCATTTTCGCTGAGGAGTTGGAGCTCGAGCGCTACACGGATTCCAAGGAGGGTTTCACTCTCCTCCGGCCCTCCTCTTGGATTAAGGTCTCTTCCTTGTGTTTTTATTCCAAGTGATTACTGGTTTCAAGTGAATTGTGTGTAAAACTGTGAATGATTGTGGGCTTGGTTATGGTGGATGGGTAGGTTGAGAAAGCAGGGGCGACTGCTCTGTTTGAAGAGGCAAGTAATAAGAGCAACAATGCTGGTGTTGTGGTCAACCCGGTTCGGCTTAACACCCTTGGAGAGTTTGGCACTCCCCAATTTGTAGCTGATAAGCTTATACAAGCCGAAAAGCGCAAGGTAATTTGCTTTTTTCAAATGTGTTGCTGATGGATTAAGATGGTGTTGTGGAGAATGAACGATTTTGTTGTTGTAAACATAGGAGAAGAAATCATTTCCTATTTATGAATGCTTTAGATATGGAAATATGTCAGGGTGAATTAAGGTTTTATAGAAAGCCTTTGTGTTTTTCTTATTTTTGGTCTAGCATTTCAATAATCATTAGATGTATATAGTTAGATGCTACCAGAGAGGGCTGTTCACAGCTATCCCTGCTGTCTTAGATTGAATGGCAGTATTAGATAATTTGATGTTCAATCTCTAAGGCGGCAGTCTTTGAGGTTAAAATAGTATAGATAGGGCTGGGGATCAGTGAACCATTCCATATAGTATATGACCATAATTACTACACATGCCCCGGCTTTGGCTATGAGAGTCTGTCAAGCACTTTCTTTCTTCTGAAAACTAGGTTGAACAACATGAATATTATCTCCAGTACCGAATTCCAACGTTGCTTTCTGAGGATTTAAATGCAAAGAGGAATCCTTTAATGCTCCAATGAAACAATTCTGGCTGACTGCTTTGTTTTGGGACTATCATTTAACTCATAGTTTATCACTATTCTATTTTACTCAGTCCGTAGCTTTACAAAAACAAAAATAATGAAATAAAGGCATCGTCTAGATAGACAAGCCATGGATTGATATAATAAGGCCAAAGTACTATTTAATGTAACAAGCACCAGATGCAGCAAAGATTACCTCAGCTCTTAGTCTCGTACCAAACAGATGGAAATCATAGTGCTTGACTATGGAAAAAGTACTGGAGTTGTGTTCCATGCTTGCATCACAAACCACCTTGACGTTTCATGTTTGTTTGGACATGCATTTTGTTGGAAGATTGAAATTATGCATATCTTGACTGTTTGGATGACTTGTTTGCTTTGCGTGGCATATGTCTCTTTTGTTTTACTCCCCACTTATTTTTAAATTGTCTCATGCTCCCTACTTTAGCTCACAACATCTTAGTAAAAATGATGTTGGAATAAGAAACTCTTCGATTATACGAAAGAGTTTGATGCACATTTCTCTATGAACTGTGTTCAGCACGACCCATAAAGTAAGTCTTTCTACGACCTTTGGATCTTTGTAAGCCTACTTTTGGTGAGTTTAATGGCATAACTGATAATTCTCTTGGATTTTATTTGGGTAGCTGATTATATTTTACCTAGAAGTTGGGGCATTGGGTCTAAGCCTAATATGGAGTCCAAGTTAACATTAATGGTATATGGCTAATCTTTGTAAAATGTAATACTGTACTGCTACTTGAAAATAGAGGAAAATACTTGGTTTCCCCTATAGAAGGCATCAATTTCAATTGAATTGTTTGACATACCAATTGTGTATATTTTAGCTCTAGGACTAACTCGGCCTTCTTCACTGACATAGTAAACTCATATGAATTAATGAAAAGTCAACTATTTGTTGGCTGTCTTCTTCGGTTTGGCACTGGAATTGTGTTCAATTATAAAGAATATCCGCATTCTGAAAAACATACCTTTCTTGTTGTTCAGTAAAGTAGCATAAGGAGAGGATTTAGTGGTTATGTTAGGGTCTAATGTTTAGAAATGTACATTTGCCATGGAGCTGTCTCCATCATGATCGATAAGGTTAGGCTCTTCAACAAGTCCTTTGTGTCTCTCTTAGGCTTTGTGCTTTTCTTTCTTTCTTTCTTTCTTTCTTCAGTGTGTCGTTGTTAGACTGACAACAGTACATATATCCTTTGCTACCCCTTGATTGAAGCACACAAAAAAAGGGGAAACCTTTTGACTTAGATCAGTGTAAAAAAAAAACTTGAATATACAGTATTCAAACTTTTCTAAGCTGGACTGCATCACCTGATTATCTCCCTCATTAGTTCTGTTGAGCATATACAGTATGGGTTTGTTGCATGGTCCGATACAGTCTGATTAATTGTTGCTGCTGCTATCTTGTTATGACTCCTGATCTTGAATATTTGATTGAGCTATTAGGTGAATCAGTTGAAAGACCAATGTTCATGTGGGACCTTACAATATTGGGTGAATATTATGATGGATTGTGTTGGTAATGATTTTGTTGTCGTTGTTAGACTGAGAACAGTACATATCTCCTTTGCTACCCCTTGATTGAAGCACACAAAAAAAGGGGAAACCTTTTGACTTAGATCAGTGTAAAAAGGAAAAAAAACTTGAGTAGTCCAACTTTTCTAAGCTGGACTGCATCACCTGATTATCTCCCTCATTAGTTCTGTTGAGCATTTACAGCATGGGTTTGTTGCATGGTCCGATACAGTCTGATTAATTGTTGCTGCTGCTATCTTTTTATGACTCCTGATCTTGAATATTTGATTGAGCTATTAGGTGAATCAGTTGAAAGACCAATGTTCATGTGGGACCTTACAATATTGGGTGAATATTATGATGGATTGTGTTGGTAATGATTTTGTTGTCCTTAGTAAAGCAGTCTCAAGAGAAGATATCCTTCCCTATGTGAAAGAATAAATGCTTGGAAATGAAAATGTGTCCGGTGAATTAAGGCTTTACTAGTTTACATTAAACCTGTTTTTAGATGGCATTTCATTAATCATTCTAACGTTCATTTAAAGAAGAAGACTACCCTCAGGATTATGTAGTTAGATACTACGACCGCATGCCTTGCTTTCACTAGGTAGACATCCATTTGGCTATTGGATAGCCATTGTGAGTCTGTCAAGTGCTTCCCTTCTTCAGCACAATAGGTTGAACAACTCGAATGATACCTCCAATATGCAACATTGTTCTCTGAGGGTTTCAATGCAGAAAGAAATCATTTAAAGCTCTCTTTGAAACAATTCTAGCTGATTCATGTTTGGGACTACCTTTAAAACAATAGTTTAGTACTAGTCTATTCTATCAGCACTTCGTGGTTTTACCACTATTTAATGAAATAATCACATGCATATAGAAAAACAAACCATGTATTGAGAACATAAGGCCAAACCACTATTTAATCTAACATGCACCAGATGCAGCAAAAGATTACCTCAGCTCTTACCAAACAGGTGGAAATCATAGTGCCTGGAAAAAGTACTGGAGTTGATTGGTATCCCTTGCTCGCATCAAGAACCAGCTTGACTGTTCATGTCTATTTGGACCTGCATTTTGTTTGAAGATAGAGATTATGCATATCTGACCATTTGGATGATTTGCTTGCATTCTGGGGCAAATGTCTCTTTCGTTTTACTCCCCACTTTTCTTTTTTATGTTGTGTCATGCTTCCTACTTTCAGTGGACAACTTTGTAGTAATATGATTTTGGGACTTATGGAAACTCTTTGATTATATGAAAGGATTGGATGCACATTTCTCATGGAACTATGTTCAACATGACCCATAAAGAAAGGCCTCAGTTGACCTTTAGATTTATAACCCTGGTTTTGGTAAATTTGGTGGCATAATTCTCTTGGCATTTCTTTGGGTAGCTGATTTTATTTTACCTAAAAGTTGGGTCATTGGGTTTGAGGCTTTGAGCCTAATACAGACTCCAAGTTACCACTAATGGTATATGTCTAATTTTTATAAATACAGAAAAATACCATATTTCCCCAATAAAAGCCATCAATAGCATCATACCAATTGTGTATATTTTAGCTCTACGACTAGCTCTGCATTCTGCACTGAAATAAGATCTTAATAAAGCTGCTGCTAGCAAACACTTATGAACTAATGAAATTTGCCAGCTTGAGTATATGACTGGAAGGATAAGATTATGAGCATACCGTCTTTCTGTTTGTTGTAATCTTCGGTTTGGCACTCGAAATTTGTTTATGGATAAAGATTATTCTGACAACTCTGCTTCATTTGGAGGAT
This sequence comes from Comarum palustre, assembly GCA_951800085.1. Taxonomy (NCBI): domain Eukaryota; kingdom Viridiplantae; phylum Streptophyta; class Magnoliopsida; order Rosales; family Rosaceae; genus Comarum; species Comarum palustre. The sequence goes on along the minus strand of OX637588.1, from coordinate 16,592,522 downwards.
GCTTTTCTTGTTGTTTAGTAAACTAGCATTATGAGAGGAATTCATGTGACTATGTTCAGGTCTATTGTTTAGAAATGAGCATTTGGCATGGACCCGTGTCCATCATGATCCATATGGTTACGCTTTCAGCAAGTCCTTTGTGTCTTTCTTGTACTTTGTTCTTTTTCTAATTTTTTTTGGTCCATGTGTTGTTATTGTCCGCCTCCTTGTACTTTGCTTTTTCATTCAATATATGCTGTTTCTTTAAAAAATAAAATTAAAAAGTGTTTCTGTTATTCTGAGAACAGCGTCTATGTCCTTTGATACCTCTTCATTAAAACATAACAATGAAAACCTTTTGACTTGGATCAGAGTGGAAAAAATGCATAAAGGTCCAACTTTTCTAGGCCGAACTGCATCATCTCAATATCTCCCTCACTATTTCTGTTGAGCATGTTAGATACAATAAATCTGTTTGTTGTGACTTGGATGAGTGTCGCTCGATATGGTCTGATTTTTGGTTGTTGCTGCTATCTTTCAAGACTTGAGGTCCCAAGTATTTCACTTATGCAATGTGAAACATCACATTTGCTGGTTGAATATTACTGGATAGATCTTAAAGCGGCATTTTATTTCGTACTTTGCTAGGCATTGCCTCTCAGAATTTTCAAACCAGTTGAACTGTTTTCTCATATTTATTCTGTTCATACAGGAAAGTACAAGGGATGCCGAGGTTATTGGAGTTGCAGAGAGATCAGGTAAGGATGGCCTACAAGTATACGAATTTGAGTATACAGTTGATAGCACTAGGGGAGGGATGAAGAGAATATTTTCAGCTGTATTTGTCGCCTCAAAGAAGCTCTACCTCTTAAACATTACTCACTCAGACAAACCAGAGAATCCTCTTGGCCCCCATACAAGACTGATGTTGGAACAAGCTCTTCATTCTTTTGATGCAACAACTTGAACTAGTATCACTGCACATATTCTTCCACCAAAGCAACTTTACTGTTTCTGAATCTGCTTGTGCCCCTCAAGAATCCACCCAAGCTATAACTTGTCTTCAACTTGGATGAAAGCTATTGCAGATTCGCAGAGTTCAATAGAAATTGAAGGTAATCCAGTCTATTCTTCATGAGGTATAGAACAACCAATTAATTTGACAAAAACAAAATAGAACAACCAATTAAGTTAATACATAGAGCGGCTAACGGATTGCATCATTGCCTATTGAGTAACCAGTGAGAGATAGCAACCATGTGCGTGGTAGATAGCTGCAAGTAGTTTCAAATGAAAGTTTGTTCTTCAAGCTTTGGATTTAATAAAAAAAATTAATAAACAACGTAGAAGTAAATAACTGGGCTTTGAACTCGGTGGCAACGAAGCAAAGCATGCAAATGAAGCAACCCGCAATCCTAGTATGTGCATGTGGAACTTTCCCCATGGAAAATTCCCAAGAAGATATTGCTAACTACTACCTGGATTCCCATTTGACTCGTTATCTTATAGATCTGATCTGGATCTTCCATGGGAAAGTATCTATGATTCTTAGTTGAACCCGTCTACATGGGTGGGTAACATTTACGTCTTTCTGTCGTTCTTATTATTTTAGAATGGGAGAGGAAAAGGTCAAGGATATGAAAGTAGGCTGGGATCTTGTTTGTCTAGTAATTTTTGAAGTAGCTAGCAGATCCCATTATCAGTATCGTCTGAGACAAAACACCCTAAAAGGCAAAAACATGATTGACTTGTTCATTTGTTTGACAAATTCACAGAGAACTTGTCCATAAGGATTGGTATAGAGTGGGAATAGGAATCCAAAATTCAAGGGCTGATGAAAAGAGAGAGATGGAGCCTGCAAGTGTGAAAGTTACTTCAAGGAAGCAATAAGAAAATAGAATTGGCTGTTGTTGTCTTTGTATTAGTTGACTTGCGGAGGTTTATAAATGAGAATTCAAACATGGCAACTGGCCAGCTACTCCAGTTTTACGTGCAACATTGCCCCATCTCATCTTTAATACAAGGATGAGTATGCTGCTTGCTTGAGTCTAACCGTCTCTCAACCCCCGTAGCAGAAAATCCCAGTTGCATATAAGCTGCTACTTTGATCTTCAGCCAAGTCCAGCAAGTTGAACTCTTGATTAATTCAATGGGACAAGTAGACGCATCACAAATGCCAGAGATGGATTCAGGAGAAAAGCGACTTAACGAGCTTGGTTACAAGCAAGAACTCAGAAGAGAAATGGTAATTGGCACCTAATATGATTCATTTGTATGCGTTTCAGATGCTGTGAAGTGTGAACTTATCTTCTTTATGAGATTTTGCTTACCACTGTGAGATTTATGAGATTTTTATGTAAATATTGGCTTGCAATTGAGCTTTAGTGACCGGATGTTTGATTTGTTTCAGACCTTGTTCAAAACTCTTGCAATATCATTCTCGACGATGACACTTTTCACCGGAATCACTCCTTTGTATGGTTCAAGCCTTGCATATGGAGGTCCTGCAACCCTTGTGTGGGGTTGGGTGGTGGTATCATTTTTCACCTGGTTTGTAGGACTAGCAATGGCAGAGATCTGCTCATCTTTCCCGGTTAGGCCCCTTATTCTCACTTATAATTCCTTCCATATGTTTATATTTCAGTATATTTTTTGTTGCATATCCTGTTCTTCCTTCCACTGCTAGGGGATTTCTTTCATATAATAGACATATACGCTGCAAAAATGACTTATCAGTATAACCAAGAACATGGTTTAGCTGACTAATTAGTATATAAGCGTGTTTATTGCAAATATAAGGCTATCACTGGCTATGTAAAACTTAATCCATTATTACCTGTGAAATGCAGTGTAAAAATCAATCTTCTTTCTTTAAATAGGGCAAGGTAATTATCTCTTTCTTATAAAGAGCAATGAATAACCGATCCAGATTAGAGCAAAATAAATAGGGAAAAAGAGAGTGAACGTAACACATGTGAAGATAACTACTTGTTGCTGTAATTCAAATTGAAAAGCAGTTGACATAAGTTAGAAAATAGAAACAACTGCATTGGGACTTGAAAAGAGAGAAAGACACTGTTTCTTTTCTTTTGAAAGTCTCTGTTGTGTGCAGAAGTAGTGTATGGCCTGTTGCAGAAAAGGAGGAACATATGCCCTGCTACAAGATGAATAACATAGAGTTGCATGCTTGTAATTTAAGGCAAAGATTAGATATTCGAGTCTGGTGTGCTAGAAATATAATCAGAGATGCCTATCGTTACTAAATTCTATTATTTTCCGTTTGTCATACAGACTACAGGTTCTCTTTACTTCTGGGCTGCTCACTTAGCTGGTCCCAAATGGGGACCTCTTGCATCATGGTGTTGTGCATGGCTTGAGACCATAGGGCTCATTGCCGGCATAGGTACTCAGGTATGAATTGCTAGTGTTTGTTCTATCTTTTACAGAAGCTATGAAGTATATGATGTGCTCGAGCTAAACATTTGTCACTTGATTTTGAAGGCATATGCAGGATCTCAAACACTACAAAGTATCATATTACTATCCACTGGGACAAATAAAGGTGGAGGGTATTTTGCACCAAAGTGGTTATTCTTATGCATGTACATTGGCCTCACTCTTATATGGGCCTTTCTCAACACATTTGCGTTAGAAGTGATTGCCTTCATTGATATAATATCGATATGGTGGCAGGTACAATCACATATCTCTTGCAATTTTTTCATTTCAATTTTGGCAGGAAATTGGTTTTGATAATTCTGTTTAGTGTTGGAAGTGATTAGTAATAATGTGATTCATATTATACTGATGACTTCTAAAGTGCTGACTCTACCTTGACAAGCTTCTATGGCTAAATTTTGTCGAGTTAGGAACTTGCGAAGTATGGAATCATAAGGAGGTGGTTTAAAAGCATATCCTTCTTATGTGATGTTTTAGATTAGGCAAGGAAGTTCAGACTAGATTAGATTGGATACACAAGTAGAACAATTTAGCCAAAAATTACATGATATATTCTGTCTTCCGCAAAATACAATGCATTCAGATTATCATAAACACATGAAGGGAAAACAAAAGGAAATTCGAATTTTGCAATTGGAGTACAATATGATCTGATATGAGATATTGATTTCAACTATGCAATACTTCATTTTCAGGTCGTTGGAGGGACTATTATTGTTATATTGCTTCCCCTTGTAGCACTTACAACACAGTCTGCGTCATACGTGTTCACAAAATTCGATGTGGCCCCTGAGCTGACGGGAATATCAAGCAAGCCTTATGCAGTGATTCTATCCTTTCTTGTTAGTCAGTATTCATTATATGGATATGATGCTGCAGCACATCTAACTGAAGAAACTAGAGGAGCAGACAAGAATGGTCCTATTGCTATTCTAACAAGCATCGGTATCATTTCAGTGTTTGGGTGGGCATACATCTTGGCCCTCACTTTCAGCATTCAGGTATGGACTCCAAGGCATGCCAAACTATACTGATTGATATTAGATAACATTTCAAGCCAAAATTTGAATTACACAGTGATTTCAGTAAACATGAACTTTTAATACTCTTAATTAAATAATTATTGCGAAATCACTGTTAAATGATGTCTTTACATCGTGTGTTAAAATGTTCTTCCATCCACAAACTATTCTTTCTCAATTATAGATGTTCGACATTAGTAACCTGATACATATTTGTAACTTGTATTTCCTCTCAGGATTTTAGCTACCTGTATGATCCCAACAATGAGACTGCAGGGGTATTTGTTCCTGCTCAAATTCTCTATGATGCATTTCATGGGAGGTATCATAGTTCCACTGGAGCAATCATTTTACTATGCATCATTTGGGGTTCATTCTTCTTTGGTGGACTTTCAATTACCACTAGTGCTGCGAGAGTGGTAAGTCCTTTGTCCTCCTCAAAACGGAATTAATTGTTTGGCTTGCTAAGCCTTTTATGTTGATATTAGATTTCCAGAAGTTATCTGTTGCTGGAAAATTATCTGCTGCCTATGATCACTATATGTATTATCTGACATGTAGACATGCCTTGGAATACATTGCATCACAAATATCACTGAGTCAGCTAATTATTTGGTTGCAAAAGTTTTATGTGGTCTCCTGAAAGGGTATTAATTGACCTTTTGATTCTGGTCTAATAAATTAAAAAAACATATACTTTTCAAAATCTCCAACCACTCGATTGTTAGCTATGGAAATTCTAAAGGTTAATTGATTGCGATAAGTGTAGTTTCTTGTATCATTTGCTTCCTTTTTAACATCAGCTCTAAGTTTTACGTTTCTTAAATATCAAACTTTAACTGCATCAAAAAAATCATGTCGTCATCTACTCTTCAGATAAATCTAAGTAAAGATGCCTCATTACGTTCCTTTATTAGTCATCTATTTTACAATACTCAACACCGGCTAATTCAATGTATAACTAGCTTTCTATTAGTATACTTTTATTTCTGAGTGTACGCTACTGATTCATTAATCATATCAGAGAGAGAGAGCTGTGAACAATGCTACTTCAGATTTTGGAGAGTATGCGATTCCAGTTTTAATACCACAATCTGTCACATATATGCACCCCATTTCCTTTGATAATACATAAACTACTTTGTAGCAACTTTCACCTCACCTGTTTCTAACAGTCAGTTTGCTAGCTGAAGTAGGCATTGATCTACGTACCAGTAAATTTCCTGTTAAATGAATTTCCAGTTCTCATTCCATAATTGGTCACATGCTTCCTAGATATAAACTGTTTTGATTTTCTTTCATCATGCCAACAGTAGTATAGTATCCTTAGCTAGATTTTGAAGGACTTGCAATATATATGTTTATGTATTCCTACTCAAATATACCAGTAATATCTTTACTTAACTTTTGTTGCCACACTAGCATTGATTACACTGGCTTTTATCAGGTATATGCTCTTTCAAGAGACCAAGGGGTTCCATTCTCTTCCGTATGGCGAAAAATACACCCAAAACACAAAGTTCCTTCCAATGCTGTGTGGCTTTGTGCCGCCATCTGCATTCTCCTTGGACTTCCAATCTTAAAAGTCAATGTAGTCTTCGTCGCCATAACTTCCATATGTACGATTGGTTGGGTAGGAGGTTATGCAGTTCCGATCTTTGCAAGAATGGTAATGCCTGAGAAGAACTTCAATGCCGGGCCATTTTATTTGGGCAGTTTCAGCAGACCAATTTGCTTGGTCGCTTTCCTGTGGATTTGTTACACTTGTTCTGTCTTCCTCCTCCCCACTTTCTACCCAATTTCCTTGAATACATTCAATTATGCACCGGTTGCTTTGAGTGTGGGTTTAGGTCTGATAATGCTTTGGTGGGTGTTAAGTGCGAGGAAGTGGTTCAAAGGACCTGTTAGGAACATAGAAACAGATCATAGTGGAAAGGTTTGAACATTCACATCAAGAGATGTTGTATAAGTTGGTTCTGGCTTTTCATCTTTAAGCTTCTAGCTTTGTTGTCGAGTGTCGAGGTTGTGGACACTTCAGAACACATATAGGTAGCACTTGTGGGTTTATGACATGCTAATTGATCCCCCTTGTTTTCATAGCCAACTACAGTATTTTTTGCATCAGTAGTGCTACACTGCTACTTCAGTCGTCTACAATTTTAGCATACATTGTTTGTAACCAAAGATTTTCATGCCTTTTCGGTGAACCATATATTGTTGATGCTGGTCCAAATTTATTACTGGCGGTCAAACAAAAATGTTGTCTCTATATTCTCCCAATTCATTGGATTTCTTGCTTTATTCTGGATCCTATCTGGAAAAGCATTGCTTATTTTGAAAAAAAGATTAATTAGTTAAGGAATTTAATTAGATATTTCATAGGATTAAGGAGTTTATCACACTAGATATGTCCAGATAAGTTTTTTTGCTATGATATGTGTTTGATTCAAAAGTGGCTAAACTAAATGTATTGATGGGTAGTTGATTATGATTATATTTTATCCTCCCATATTTGTCTTGATCAAGTTTTGATTGAACTCAACAACTTGTTAATTTTAGGGGTATTTTAAGGTAAAATACAAATTCAATCTCCTTTGTCTTGTATAGATGGAAAATGTTAGACACCCTCAATCTTCGGTTAAGAACGATACCATATTTATTCTTACAACTAAAGGGTCTGTCACCATCCTAGAAAATAAAAAGAAAGGGTCTTTGAATTGATCTTACACCATGTGGTAAAAACATGTCAATCAATGTCATCTCCTTAACAAAAGAAACATCTGTCAATATTGGTAGGCTTTGTAATAGACATTACAAAATCTTCCAAATTGATAAAAAGTCATAATTAACTGAAAGAGAGATTTTGAAGCTTACAAATGAGGTGTTCTTGGTAACAGTGTAGCTTCAAAGCACTAATAGTCGTTGTATCCTGAGAGACAAGTGCCATCAAGCTTTTTGCACCGGTAGAGGAGGCATAATTTGTCTTAAGGAAAGTGTGTGAAACACACGACTCGACTTCATCACTTTTCTCGTATTCTTCGTTTGAGTTTAGAGTCATAACACGTTTTTGGTGTTCTATGTACTAAGTATTCCAAGACACGTGATTCAGTTTTCACAAGTGTCATTTCTCCTTGAATCAAGTGTGGTAACCAATGTTGTTCATAATAATTATTTTTATGTTCATCATTTCATTATTTATGATTATTGATTAATTATAAATTGCATTTATATGAATATATATGCAATATCTAACCCCCTTTTTGCTGCAATCTTTAGACAAATTAAAGGTATTGCATATATTGGCGAACACATATATTGATGGTTGCCTAAAACGAAATTGTTACCTACACGGATTATGTTGACTTACAAAATTTGTAGTTAACGATGTGTTGCCTTGAGAAATAAGTGGTTATGCAATTAACACTTATGGATGTGTTTCAGAAATGACAACCTAAAGTAGTTATTGAAAATCTGAACCAAGGAGTCGACCTCAGTGTCGATCATGCATATGAATGCTATTGTACTGGTCTAAGCCTCATATGAAGGAAAATTTGAGATGTTCAATGAGTTTTCACTTGAAGAATGAATATGTCATTCAAGATGTCATTAAAATAGAGGTGTTGAGGCACCACATGTGCTTGAAAGAAAGCACATTGAGTCCCTTTGTTGCAAGAATGACATGATTTTAAATGTTGATAAAGCACATATATGTGCTTTGTTGAAGTGTTGTGGGGTCATTCATTTGAGCTGCACACTTTGATCTGAGAAACTATCAACGATGACGATTTAGTTTTGTCTAAAATAAAATAGTGTAATGGGTGGTAGATTATTTATATGACAATTGTCAAGAAAATAAATAAAGCTAGTTTTTCCACCCATATGCTTGACTTTTCCATTTTATGGCATGGAAGACTAGGATATGTTAATTATGTTGCCTTGCAAAGACTAATTAACATGGATCACTTATCAAACGTAAGTGTAAAAACTCAGTTTGGAACAAAACTAATAAGTTCATCTTTCTGAGAAAGACGTTGAAAATTATCTATAGTGATATATGTGATTTGAGATCAACACAAACAAGAAGTGATAATAAATACTTTATCATCTTTGTTGATAACAATAAAATATTATTATGAGTATTTGTTGGAAAGCAAAGGTGAGAGAATAGAGAAATTGGTTCTCTATAGTAATGAGGTTGAAAATTAACTCAACAAATGTGGCACCCAAAATGTGGGGAGACGCCAATTTTATGGCTAGTGACCTTTTTTGAATAAGGTACCTAAGAGGGGATAAAAGAAACTTCATATGAACCATGGAAATGAATGTTATGAATCATTCTAACTAGGCTTACTCAATTGGACACGATGTCTAGACAAGAATCATCGAGGCAATGTGCTTAAACGAGCCACGCTCCACTAAAACCTCACCATCTTACCTGGTCGTGTTTGATTGGAATTACCGAATGGATTGAGTAGTAATATTTCAACTGTCCAGAGTCATTGAAAGTTTGATGTACTCAACGTGTTGTACAAGACCTGACATAACTTACTATGCTGAGAGCAAGTTATGTAGTACATGAGTAAGCTATAAATTGGCAAACAATTGCAAGAATACTCAAGAACTTAAGATACTCTCGGGGTTATGAGTTGCACTATACCAATTATCCAGCCATCCTAAAAGGATACAGTGATGCAAATTGGATATGATATGAAAGGATCAAAATCCACTAATATATGGTTATATGTGCTTACATTGGGAGGTGCAGCAGTATCCTGGAAATTTCTAAACATAAAATCATAACCAAATCCATGATGAAGTCTGAGTTTGTTGCACTGGATAAATGTGGGGAAGATGGAGAATGTCTATGCCAATTCATAGAGGATATTCCGGATGGACAAAATATGTGCTAAGAATAATATTATACATCAAAGAACTGGGTCTTATTTACCACAATCAAATGGTGTGGCTGAAAAGAAAAATCATACCTTAAAGGAAATGATGCATGCAATGCAATTAAGTACTGGACTGCCACCCAACATGTGTGGAGATGCCATTATCATGGCTAATTACCTTTTAAATACGGTTCCTAAAAGGAAGGCATAAAAGAATCCTTATGAATTGTGAAAATGAGTAAAACCATTATACGGTTATTTGAGAATGTGGAGATGTTTGGCTAAGGAAGCTATCCCTCCATCTAAGGCAGTAAAAAATAGGCTAAAAATTATTGACTATGCGTTCATTGAATATACAACGCGTATCGGTTCATTGTGCAAACATCTGAAATTCAGGATATACACAAGAATACGATCATAGAATCGAGAAATGCTTTATTTTTTGAAAATACATTTCCTTGGAAATCTTAGGAATAATCAAGTTCTTCTAGAATTGAGTCAAATACTCAAAAAAATCAGGCACAAATAAATCCTGAAGAGGTAGAGCTTGAAGAGGTAGAACCTAGACGAAAATTTGAGGAAAAATCAAGTTCCTCTAGAATTGAGTCAAATACTCAAAGAAATCAGGCACAAATAAATCCTAAAGAGGTAGAGCCTGAAGAGGTAGAACCTAAACGGAGCAAAAGATAAAGGATAGAAAATCTTTTTTGCTCCGATTTTTTAACATATATGCTTAAGGATGAACCTCAGACATATACAAAGGCAATAAGGTCCACTGATGCGCCATTATGGAAAGAGGCGATTAAGAGTGAAATAGACTTAATTCTGCAAAATCATACTTGGGAAGTGATGGATCTTCCATCAGGAAGTGGTAAATTCACTGAAACAAATTTCTCGGTGACTACAACATTCATGAGCCGAAGCAGAAGTATATACACTGTGTGCGTACTACTTAGTCATTATTAATCCATGCCACCAAGCTCGATCAAGGGTTGGAGACACCTTTGTTCGATCTCTACCATTAGATATACTTCTCAAATCACCTAAGCTAGTTTTTTTAAGGTAGGAAAATTTCATTGATCTTAGATCAAAACCACTAGTATTGTCAAGTAAGGATATTTCGAAGACAATACAAGCAGCTACCAACTACAAGATAAAAAAACAACTACTAAAAGTAATCATATTATTGACTAGCCTAAAAGGTGCAGCAAACAGTCGCTGCGAAAGCAAACATAAACAATAAAAGGCATCCTAAGCCCTACTAAGTCCCAAAAAGCACCAATGCTTGAATCTCTAGATGCCTAAGACCTCCATTGGTGTACGTCTCGATATAACAAACCGTGTGTAGTGCTGCTCTTGGAAATAATAAAGCATGAGATGCAATGAGCCCCTCCAGCAAAAACCCAGACCAAGTCCAAGTTGAGTAGGGGAAAGCCAACTGGAACAAGACAAGCCCAGCTCAGACTTAGCAATCACAAACCTACTAGATCTGTCAAGGTTAGCCGGAGGAAGCCCCGTTTAATGCCTTACCAGTGGCCGCCCATGTGCCTCCACCATGACGATCCGCCTAGTTCGACCCGCTCGGCTTCAGAAAAGCAAAACACCAATCACAACCGCCAGACAAAAGGTTGACGACCCAAATCTTTGTCCCCGTTACCGCACAAAGGTCCGCCAACCGATCAAGAAAATTTCAAAACACAGTCACTGCCACCACTTCAAGAACACAACCTGCACAGAAAGAGCCCAGCCATTGCCTGACAAAACCAAATTCCACAAATAATGCTTGCCGCCGACATTCAGCATTGACAACACAGCAGCACCGAAAAACAAAAACACCACGATCAAGAGATCTTCCTTCTCAATAGAGCCGCTACCGAAGCCTACACCTATTTCTGAAACAAGATCTAATGCCGCCTTGACTATCCAGGCAAAGGAAGACCTCCACGCCACCGTCTGTTGCGATCAGGCCATGCCCTCTCAATGTTTGCATCTAAATTTCGCAATGGATACAAACTGCTAAATTATGTTAGTTTTATGGTTTCAGTGATTTGGACAGAGAGTGAAAGTGTAGCCGGAAAGATAACGTGGCCTAGAGCGTTGGTTTGATTGAGAGCAAGTAGTTCAATCATGCGATCAAATTCGGCCATGGTGCGAACATGATAGTTGGTTTGCATTATTTGAAAATACGAACGGCTAGAAGTTTGGACAATACAAGTGGTTTGGACAAAACAAGATCGGCCTAAAAGAGGATTTAGTGCTCGGTCGAACCCAAGTTGAAAGAGATTTCTACAAGAAAATACGTCAATCGAATCAAAGACTCTGAGCACCAGCATCTCAGAGGATCAAGTCATATCAAGATATTTATGTAAATTTCAAACCCAAAAGAAAATAGGGTATCCGCGTGATCTCACTACGTGGGAAGCAAGCTAGCTAGGTTCTCTAACTTATATATATATAGAACATTGGAACTCATTGTAAGAATTCATGCACCACACATAAAATTAATATACAACTTTTCATACAAATTTATCTCTCTATCGTTAGGTACTCAATCGTTCCTTTCAAATTCCAAGCCAATTGTATTTCTTAAGCTTTATTTTGATTTTGTTCTTTACGTTCTTGTACTTTAATTTTAATGCTTTTTACTTTACATGCTCTTTATTTATCGCACTTAGGAGTAGTTTTAACATAGAATTCTCGTCCATTGATCTGTTTCGGCCAGTCCGGATTGGTTTGATGCGATTCGTTGTCAACACACATATCACTTCACAAAGATTCAACAACAAAGTCTGTTTCACCTTTGCGTTCATGGTGATTTGTGAGTATCTTCATCCAATAGATCTCTCGCCCGTCACCCGAACGTTAGAGTTCACCCACGAAGTTAACGTATTTCGAGGATCCTGGTGACGCCTAGCCAAAAGTCCTTGCAACACAGGCATCAGAACCTAATGGCTGAGAGGGTTCCTTCCTCGGCCTACAATCACTTGAAGAAGTCAGATCAAGCGCACTACATCAATCAAAACCTCGTTTGGCTGTTCGGCCGCGAGTTGGCACGCCCGCGCAAATCAGAAGGACATTGTAGCCAAAAATTTCGGTCTTGCTTCGACCGAGACCATTTTTGAGCAAACATCTAATGTGTTAGGTGTTTTCCCCAATGAGCTTCTTAGAGCCAAACTCAAACGGATCTAATTCAATATACGATGTCAACGGTGGATACAGTTAAGTGGCATACCAAAACTTTGCTGATTTAAATAGCCATGCCGCATGAAACTTGCAATCAGCCACAGTACAATTCAGATTTTTTTTCGAGTCACCAACTTAACTTTGGACAATAGTATTGTTTCCAAAATTTTGGTCAAGATACATATGTTCTACATAACCAAAATTATTCATCTAACCCAAATTTGGCAAACAAGGAAACTTATAGCCGCATCGGCCGAGATGCTTACTTTCGGTCGGCTGAGAGCTCAAACTATTATGAGCAGATGCATTCAAATGGTAGTGGTGATGACCCAAATAGCCAGACTAATAATCGATCTAGCTACAATTTCTATGATTCTATTTTAGATCGTTCTTAAGCTTCTACCCGATATATACATCGACATTTCAACTAAGACAATGAGCAAAGTTGTAGTTCAAGTGATGGATACATGTCAATCTTTGATTCGGCTAATCAAGACAGATACTTTGAGTCGACCGAGACATTGGACTATTATGACGGCCAAAGAAATCAAAGTAAATACAATGGTTGTTACATGGATAGGGCACGACTCGGTCAGATAGTGGGGATGTGGTTAATCCACAACCTAAAATTCCTTCAAAATACCAAACTGATTGTTAGAAAATCTTGGAGTCTATACAGAAGAACAAAGATAGTTTGTGAGAAAGTCTCTAAAAGAGTCAAGAAGAGTTGAACGAAAATCTTCAAAGGCAAAAAGAAAAATTCGAAGAGGATTGGCGAATGCATGTGGTAGAGCGCTTGGAAAAAATGAGAAAATATGATGAAGAATATCGAGCACGACAAATTGCTTATATGACTTCAATGATATTTCATGGACCTCATCCATTCATTCAATTGGGCGAAGAAATGTGCAATTGGTTGTAGAAAATAACGTTGGCCTAGAAACTTCACAAATGAATGAATCAAAGAATGAGCCTGAAATTTGTCATTCAGGTGCGCTAGAATTGATAGACAATCATGTGTTTGAGTACAAACACCAATTTGTGAAAGATATCGAACATATTGACATGATTGTTGGAGACAAAGCTAACCTTGAAAAACCACAATTGGCCGAACAAAAAGTAAAATTTGAGGTTCTTTATTCAACTTCAAATCAAAAATATGAAATTTTGGATTACACTATGGGTGAAAATCAAGAAACTGCTACAAGGGATATGAATGAAATGTTTCACGGCCTCCATATACTTGAAGTAAAGGCTGAGGATGCGAAATGTTTAAACTTCTCAATAAAGCATCGTTGGCCACCTCCACTTTGAATGCATGGTTGCATTTTTATTTTTTTTGTACAATACAACTTTCATGAAACTCATCCGAGTCAAATAAGAGTTTGATTAACTCGTTAAAGGAAAATATTCGGCCGAGACAGCCACCAGATGTGTCGTTTCTACATAAGATGCATGACTTTAGATTTGTAGGTCAAGATGCACGGGTTCGGTTGAGTTGGTTAAGATGCATTGAGTGTGGCCGAGATTCATGAGTTCGACCGAGATGCATGAGTATGGCTCAGTTGATCGAGAGTTTGATTTCGGCTGAGTTGGTCAAGAGTGCATAACTTTAGCCGAGATGAATAAATTCAGTCAAGTTGGTTAAGGTGCATTAGTTTGGCCAAGTTGGTCCATATGGTTGAGTTCGGTCGAGATACAAGACTTCGACCAATTTGGTTGAGATGAATGAGTTCAACCGAGTTGGTCAAGCGTATGATGGCCAAGAGTTTAGCTGAGTATGGTCGAGATGCATAAGTTCGGACGATTTGGTCGAAATGTATAAATACGGCCATGATGAATGAGATGATGAGATCGGCCGAATATGATCAAGAATGCATAACTTTAGCCGAGATGAATAGATTCGGTCAAGTTTGTTAAGGTGTATTAGTTAGGCCAAGTTGGTAAATATTGATGAGTTCGACAGAGTTGGTTAAGATGCATGAGTGCAGTTGAGATTCATGAGTATCGCCGAGTTGCAAGGGTTTGGATGAGATGAAGAAGTTCGGCTGAGTTGGTCTATATGGTTGGATCCGGCCACACTACCAGAACAACAACTTTAGCCGACGAAATTTTGTCATCGGCTAAACCCTAAATTTCGTCGGCTAAGAAGTCGTCGGACAAAATCCGTCGGCCAACACTATAGCCGACGAAATTACTGTTCATCGTCGGCTAAAGTCATTTATTTAGCCGACGAAGAAATTTTTCATCGCTTAATTTTTGGACTTTAGCCGACGAATTTTTGGACCTTAGCCGACGAAATTTTATTAAAATTCGTCGGCTATAGCTATTATTTTTATTTATTTATTTATTTAACTTTAGCCGATGAATTTTAGGGTAATTCGTCTGCTATAGTTTTTTTTAATTTCGTCGGCTATAGCTATTATTTTTATTTATTTATTTAACTTTAGCCGATGAATTTTAGGGTAATTCGTCTGCTATAGTTATTTATTTATTTTTTTTAATTTTAGCCGACGAATTTTATTAAATTTCGTCGGCTATAGCTATTATTTTTATTTATTTATTTAACTTTAGCCGACGAATTTTAGGGTAATTCGTCGGCTATAGTTTTTTTTTAAATTTTAGCCGACGAATTTTATTAAAATTTCGTCGGCTATAGCTATTTTAATTTTTTTATATATATTTTTTTAATTTCTTGTATTAAACCCTATTTTAATTTCATTTTTCTTGTATTTTTGTAGCTAAACCCTAAACCCTAAGGAGGAGAAGAGGAGAGGAGGAGGAAAAGGTTAGGAGAGGGAGAGGAGGAGGAGGAGGGGAGGGACGAGGAGGAGAAGAAGAATTTAGCTAAGGAGGAGGAGAAGGATTTGAAGGAGGAAGGAGGAGGAGAAGGATTTGAAGGAGGAGGAGGAGGAAGATGAAGAGGAGGAGGGAAGATGAAGAGGTGGAGAAAAATGAAAGATATAGAAAATTTTAAACTTTAGCCGACGAAATTTCGTCGGCAAAAGTTCAAAATTTTAGTCGAAAAATTTCAAAATTTTAAAAATCCCCGCCAAAAAATTTAAATTTTTAATTAACTTTAGCTGACGAAATTAGGGTAATTCGTCGGCTATAGTTATTTATTTATTTAACCTTAGCCGACGAAATACCCTAATTTCGTCGGCTATAGTTATTTATTTATTTTATTTATTTATTTAACTTTAGCCGACGAATTACCCTAATTTTGTCGGCTAAAACCCTAAACCCTATACGTAGAAGCTTCAAACGAAAAAAAGTCGTGAAATAAGATATGACCGGAATGGTGAAATACGTCTATGGTTGAAAAATCACGTAATTCCGGTAAAGTCTCGGTACCGATAATTGCGGTTAACTCAATTTTCCAATCTTTCTCTCTAGACGTAGGCCTATCTCCGGTAGTTATTTTTCATAAAATTTTTATACCACTGGTTGTGTCTCATCGATTTGAAACTATTTTCAGTTGAAGGTCCGGGCAAAATACGTAATTTAGACGGTCAAATGACCGTTTCCGTGCATTAAGGGGTTTGACTTACGTGATTGACCGTGAGGATCGAGCCCTTAATGTTGTCAGATTAAGTTAAATTTTTTCCTATATACATATTTCAACATTATGATCATATCAGACGGTCAGAATTTTGTTTCTCAACTTTGATCATCGGAATCACAACATGCGTACTAATGTTGTATAACTTGTTTACTAAGCTTTAAGTAAATGTTTCGTTTCTAAAATAAACTGTACGTAGAAACTTCAAACGTAAAAAAGTCGTGAAATAAGATATGACCGGAATTGTGAAATACGCCTACGGTTGAAAAATCACGTAATTCTAGTAAAGTCTCGGTGCCGATAGTTGCAGTCAATACAATATAGAGGTTTGACTAAAGAGAATGACCGTCTAGATGAAGTCCTTAAATTTATCGGATAAAGTTTAATTTTTTACCAGAGATATATTTCAACATATTGATGATATCTGACGGTCATATTTTTGTTTGTGAATTTTGATAACCGGAATCACAACATGCCTACTATTTACCATTATTTATCTATATGGGGAGGCCTATCATGGAGGCATAAATGTCTCAAAATTTTTAGATGGACAGTTGCGTCTCATTATGGTGAGTGTTTGTTGTGTTGAAGATTCAGCCAAAATACCTCATATAGGTGTAGATATGGACATTTTCGTGTGTTAAGCGTTTAGAAAAACTTCATGTTGAAGCCTTAAACGAACTCGGATGACCAAAAAAACATGTATATCATGACAATAGTCATGAGTTTTACTCGTACGGCCGTTCTGCTTCCAGATTGGTATCACAATAGTCAATCGGACACCGAAATATCCGTAGTGCAATTTTATAACTAAAAGTTACTTCAGCCGATGAAATACCCTAATTTCGTCGGCTAAAGTTCACATACTATAGCCGACGAAAATTTTTTTTGTCGGCTAAAATTTAACTATAGCCGACGAAAAAATTAGTTTAGCCGACGAATTTTTTTTTCGTCGGCTAAAATTCCACTTTAGCCGACGAAATTTTAACTTAGCCGACGAAAAAAAAATCGTCGGCTAAAGTCCACTTTAGCCGATGAAAAAAAATTTCGTCGGCCTGTTTTTTATATATTTCGTCGGCTATAGTTTTTTTCTGGTAGTGCCAAGATGTAATGGTATGACCGAGTTGGTCGAGATCTATGATTTCGGCCTAGATGGTCTTGATACATGACTTCGGTCATGTAAGTTAAGTTGCATGTGTAGCCGAGATCCATGGTTAAGATGCAAGAGTTCAGTTGAGATGGTCGAATTCGGTCATTTTGAATGGATGCACCACTTCGGCCAAGTTGTTGAAAAGTAGCTTGGCTAAGATGTTTTCAACCGGCCAGGATATTTGCAGCCGACCAGTTTAGAAATGGTTTGGCCAAGATGTTGAACATGACCTCCAAATCTCGGTAAATTAAATATTGATATGCGGTCATAAAAGAAATAAGGGGTTCAAGTCAACGTGCCTGCTCTTATCCATTTGTATATACGTGTGGCAAGCTAAATATAAGTATGCAGTCATGTACAAATATAAGCTATATATTCATACTCGACCGTGGGTTTGCTTTTGAACTCAACCAATACCAATCATAAAAAGTATGACCGAGGTCCTCTACTCTTGGTCAAATCATAGAGCCATGAGCAAATACTTCATCTGGACCGTGTCGTCTTATTTCGGTCTGTGTGTGTATATATCAAGAACCACGGTTTGGATTATTATGACCAAAATTTTGTTACTCGGCCCTAAGACTTCGGTGTGAAATATTGTGACCAAAATTCTGGTGTTGACTATTATGACGGAAATTGACCTCAGCTTGGTTACCACTTTTGTATGACCTCAACTCTGTTACTACTTTTGGACCGAGACCATCTTAACTCGTCACCTCAGCTTGGTTACCACTTTTGTACGATCTCGGCTCTGTTACTACTATTAGACTGAGACCATCTTAACTCAGTTACCTCGGCTTGGTTATCACTTTTGTACGAACTCGACTCTGTTACGACTTTTGGACCGAGACTATCTTAACTTGGTCACCTCTATTTGGTTACAACGTTTGTACGACCTCGGCTTGGTTACAATTTTTGGACTGAGAACTACGAGTCGAGCTCTCTATCAAGGACCTTAACTTGTTTCATGTTATTTACGACCAAATATTTCGGTTGAAGTCACTTGCTCGGCCCGCATAGCCGAATTCGCTTGTTCGTTAGTTGTGACCGAAATCATTTGATTGGCCGTTTCGAGTTATAATGTCTGTGGTCTAAACTTATGCAAGAATAAGAGGGACGGACTTGAAGATATTTGAGGTCAAGGGCATGTGGGTGACACATGGCTACACTAATTATTAACTTAATTTGTTGGTATGTAGTTTAAAGTCTCAATAACCAACCGGCTTGATCTCCGATAGTCATGAGACTAGGGGCATATGTTTTCATCTAAATTTGGCAATGGGTACAAATTGCTAAATTATGTTAGTTTGATGGTTTCAGTGATTTAGACCGAGAGTGAAAGTGTAGCCAGAAAGATAATGTGCCCAAGAGAGTTGGTTTGGTTGAGAGCAAGTAGTTCGGTCATGCGGTCAAATTCGGCCATGGTGCGAACATGATAGTTGGTTTGCATTATTTGAAAATACGAACAGCTAGAAATTTGGACAATATAAGTGGTTTGGACAAAACAAGATCGGCCTAAAAGAGGATTTAGTGCTCGGTCGAACCTAAGTTGAAAGAGATTTCTACAAGGAAATACGTCAATCGACTCAAAGACTCCGAGCACCAGCATCTCAGAGGATCAAGTCATATCAAGATATTTATGTAAATTACAAACCCAAAAGGAAATAGGGTATCTGCGTGATCTCACTACGTGGGAAGCAAGGTAGCTAGGTTCTCTAACTTATATATATATATATATATATATATATAACATTGGAACTCATTGTAAGAGGTCCTGCACCACACACAAAATCAATATACTACTTTTCATACAAACTTATCTCTCTATCGTTAGGTACTCTATCGTTCCTTTCAAATTCCAAACCAATTTTATTTCTTAAGCTTTACTTTGATTATGTTCTTTATGTTCTTGCACTTTAATCTTATCGCTTTTTACTTTACATGCTCACTTAGGAGTAGTTTTAACATAGAATTCTCGTTCATTGATCTCTTTCGGCTAGTCCAGATTGGGTTGATGTGATTCGTTGTCCACACACACATCACTTTGCAAAGATTCGACAACCGAGTCTGTTTCACCTTCGTGTTCACGGTGAATTGCGAGTATCTTCATCTAATAGATCTCTCGCCCGTCACCAGAACGTTTGAGTTCACCCGCAAAGTTAACGTATTTCAAGGATCCCGACGACGTCTAGCCGAAAGTTCTTGTAACACAGACATCAGAACCTAACGGCCGAGAGAGTTCCTTCCTCGGCCTACAATCACTTGAAGAAGTTAGATTAAGCGCACTACATCAATCAAAACCTCGTTTGGCCGTTCGGCTGCGAGTTGGCACGCCCGCGTAAACCAGAAGGACATTGTAGACCGAACCTCGGCCTTGCTTCGGCCGAGACCATTTTTGAGCAAACACTCACCAAGATGAAGAGAAAGACGCTACCGCTTGTTGAGATATCTATCCCACATTAAGAATATGAGACCTTGCATGTGGATTTATAAGGGTTTGAGCTACTCTCTTCATTACCAATTGGTTTTGAGTTGAACCTCATACTACTTTATCACGGTATCCAAGCGGGTTACCCACGTCCACGTGTGAAGCCCAAAAACCACACGAACTCCACGACCACCCAAGTTGATGTCCACGTGTTAGGTTTGAAAATTCGCTACACGTGCGGGGACGTGTTGAGATATCTATCCCATATTAGGAATATAAGACATTGTATATGGGTTTATAAGAGTTTAAGCTACTCTCTCCATTGTCAATTAATTTTAAAGTTAAACTCCAGACTAGTTTATCACCGCTGTCGTTGAAGAGTTGCGTCTTTGACGGACACTCTTCCATACTCCGCTCCTTTTTTCACCTAATAGTAGGGCTGGGATCGGTACGGGACGGGTCGGGATTTGACCTATCCCGATCCCGATCCCGATCCCGAAGTTAATATAGTAATCCCGATACCGATCCCGATCCCGAAATTCGGTACCGATCCCGATCCCGATACCGATTCCGATCCCGATCCCGAAAATATGCAATTTTTAGTTCTAAATAGCTACATTTCTACTAAAATTTGGGACGGGTTCGGGACGGGTTCGGGATCGGGACGGATAGAGCCTATACCGATCCCGATTAAGAAATTCGGGATCGGGTTCGGTATCGGGACGTCGTATCTGAAATTTTGTCCCGTCCCGTTCGGTATCGGTACGGGATGGACGGGTTCGGGATCGGGATTTCGGGTCCAAATTCCCACCCCTACCTAATAGCATTTGCTCTGACTCAATGAAGAGAAATTAAAACGTGTTATGTTGACTAGATTAAATTGTTAATACTAGAACTTGAGTACGTCTTGATGGTAGCAACGAAAAGGTCCATGTCATTGCCAATTGAGAGAAGCACACTGATCCATTAATGTGACTAAGCTTGGGCAATGGACAAGGTATGCTTTGGGTACGTTCTACACGGACAAAAATATGGTAGCCCCGAGCCATACCTATGTACGAGTCAAAGTTGGTCCTGCGTAAATTGAAAACGAACTACAATTGTAGCCATTTGTAGGGCTTAGGTTAAAAGGTTGCCGGTTCGAGAAATCGCAAGTATAGTCATTTACTAGTTTATTTAGCCTTTTTCTCTTGTATTTTCTCATCAAAATGATACTCTCCCACAGATTTCTAATGTTTTTTCTTATAATTTTCTTAATTTTGGCTAGAAAATAGAAAGTTACATATGTGAACGCCTTGTTTTTGATTAGGACACATTCAGGCTAATGAAATGGCTAACGACATCTTCACGTACAAACCCATTTGTGAGTCCACTAAAACAAAATGGATGAATATAAAAACCCATTCACTCAACGACCAAGTCTATTTCAATCCTCAAGACTTTAGAACAGTACGTCTCATATTCAAACACGCGGAAACCCATTCAAACTCTCCTCTCTAGACTTCACCCCATTATACAACAAGAAGAAGGAAGAAGAAGAACAGCAACACTTGTCCATGGAGGCCGAAGCTTCACCGTAAGTTAACTCTTTGATTAATTCATTGTTTGCACTCTTAATTTTCCAATTTGACTTATTAATGGGTACTTAACCTACAAATGCGTGCAGGTTTGAGAGCAGTGAGCTGGTGGCGAGTTTGCTGGCGTCGACGCCTTTACTCAGCGACTCATGGAGGCTGTGCAGCGTCTCCAACGCCGCAACTCATCCGGGTTTCGTATCGGAACGAATCGGAGATGTCGGCTACTTTGCTTTCTCGGCCTGCAGTATCCAAACGATCACGAACTCGAATGACTCCGAGTACTACTTCACTTGCAGAAACTTGGTGCCATTGGATAGCGCCGGCGCCAGCGACGGTGACCGGCCTTTTGCGGTGTTGACGAGAAGCGGTAATAGTGGAATGAATGGGAAAGAAGATGAGGGTGTAGTGATGGTTTATGCAGGCCTGCTGCATCTCTTCTTGTCGCTTCGTAGTTCCCAGGCTTTCCAAGACCAGGTGAGACATTACTTCATTTTTTTCATTGAATAATTTACGTGCAAGTTGTATGACTTTCTTCTAGTTTTATATAACCTAATAAGTTTGGTTAAACAATTGTTTCTCTAGAATTGCTTTCCTCACGTTCTACTAGTAGCGATTTTGTTAATACATGAAGTTCTTAAGCTAATTAATTTTATAGTTTGTCGGTCGACCGTAGTTTTTTTGGTTAACCTGCAACAACTTTGAAGTTATATGTTTAAATATCATATACATATAGGACGTATACGTTATTAATAATTATATATACGTATATAGTAAACTACAGTTAAAGAGAATTAGATCCATTCAAACAGTTTCTAAACATATAAGGACCAAATTTTACAAATAAGGACAAGTTGTTATATTCTTACCATGTGATAATAACATATTTACAATTCTGTCCTTAATTAAAATATACTTCTCTGATATTGACTCACTTGAAAATCCATTGCTATTGCCACCGACTGGGTATTTGTTGCTACTACACTAACAGGATATATGTTGTTATTGCCCTAACCGAAAACAAGAATTTTAATGTTATTGCACAGATTGAAAATAATTGCTACTACTGCATGTTGATCAAAAATCTACTGCTACTACCAAAACCATACGAAAAAATCTCTCCTACTACCAAATGTGTATAGTAACAGATGTAAGGTATCATAGTAGCAGGACTCTTATTCATCTGATCATTACGATTTGAAAGGGGAGATCATTACGATTTGAAAAGGGAGATCACAAAGCACAAATCTTTTATTAGGCACAATCTCATCTCCAGATTTCGTTGTAAATCACAATCCCTTCTAGCAGTAGCAAAAACCCTTCTAGCACATTTCACAACAACAGAAAGCAAATTACCATTCCAACTTTCAATAGACCTTAGTAGCAGCCAATTACCTTTCAAATATCAACAGTAGCAACAAATTGACAAACACACACATACATGCTCCAATCACCATCAACACTATCGCATCCCTCATGGCCTTCTCGTTGCTAAGGTCATGAATTTGAATCCTCTAGCCTTTTGGTCTCACAGACGTCATTGATGATCTGAAATCGACCTTGCTGAGGTCATAGCAGCGGCGTCAAGGCATCAAAGCAACATGGTGAGCATCGACAAGAAGAATCCATTGTACTTGAAAAGCAAAACGAAATCAAAATCAACCGTCGTAGTTTAACTTAAACAGATCAAAGAAGAGAGGTAGTACTGACCACTCGAAATCGACGCCTCGAATGACCATGGAGGTTGAGGTACACATGAATCGCTGTGAGTGAGTTACAGGATCGTATGATACTTATTTGAAGGCGGGAGATGCTTAATCGGAATCCAATCTTTAGCAGCCGGAGAGAACGAGGCAGAGAGAGAGGAGCAGATCTGAACTAAAAATGAAAAAGACGGAGGTGGGAGAGAGAGAGAGAATGACATTATAGTTATTTAATAGGTGAAATTCAGATCGGGCCTGACATAATTGGTTTTAGGCTTGAGCTGGTGTAATAATTTGTATAACAAATTATGAAAATAGATTTTTTTATGTTTATAAATTTAGTTGGTTCATTATATATAAGTCTTCTTATATATATACACAGATCGGGTCTGATGTAATTGGTTTTGAGTTTGGATTAGTGTAGTAATTTGTATAACAAATTATGAAAATAGATTTTTTGCGTTTAAAAATTTGGTTGGTTCCTTATATGTCATTTTCCTCATATATATATAGCGAAGCTTCACTTTGAAATTAACGTATGAAGTTCCTTATTTGACTCATTTTTTGGTTATATTTCCAAATCTTTATCGTTTAGTTTGTAGAACTCAATGCATAGATCACTCTAACCAAGTTTCATCCAATTTGATGATCGTTTGAGTTTTGATAATTGTTATTTACACAACCAATTCTATTTAGACAGACACATGGTCCGTTCATTGATTTAATCTAATTCGGTATCTCAACGATCATCAAATTGGATAAAACTTTACAAGAGTGATCTATGCATTGGATTCTACAAACTGAACGGTGAAGATATGAAAATACAACTGAAAAATGAGTCAAATAAAGAACTTCATACGTTAATTTCAAAGTGAATATTCGCGGATAGAGACTATATATATATGAGAGACGTACCGAAATTGTTAGATAGAATAATATGGAAATAAAACTAGGGAAATTTCCATCTTGATGCTAATTAAATTTCAAAATTGAAATTAGCTGCCGGCCGTATCATGATAATGCCCAATATTTTTAGAAGAGAGAACACAGATTCATTAATGTGTAAAGCCATCATCCAGCTAGCTGGTCATGGACCCATGGAATTGACATGGTAGCTTAGCCAATGCAGAAAGTAGCTTAACGATGATGTCAATTTTAATTTGTTTGGTTGAAAATTGAAATTGAGTCAAATGTGTTGAATGAAAACAACTCGTGTTTATGTCTCTCGATAATTGTAGAATTAAAATACCCGTTCATAAAACATTACATTGGGTTGAGATTTAACAATATTTATAGATTTTTTTTTCGGAGGTATTTGACAATAATCTTAATTTGTTATCTGCGTTTTAGATTAAATTCATCTCTTTACACTCTTTTGAAATATACTCACCTATTAATTAGGTTAATTTATTAAAAAATCTATTTATATTTAATTTTAAAAATAAAACATATTTAAGAATGAAATTGTAAGATTTACAATTATTGTTCAAACGCAAGCCAATTATACGGTTTTTTTTCCTGCACCTCTAACCCTAAACCCTAACCTCTAAAATTCTATGTTTAAAACCGAATTCCTTCATAAAAGACATGCTAAATTATTGCATTGAGTGTAATTTTTTTAAAAAATGAATGAGTTTAACTTAAAAGATGATGAATTTTTCTCTAATTATCATTTTTTGGAAGGTTAACATTCACATTTGAAAAGTTTAAGTACATAACCTCAAACTAACTTATCAATTTCCATAATATATGACTTTCGAGGCTAGGTGGTTAAGAAAAGTAATCGAATCCTTCGTATCTTGTGAAATCTTTTAGAAAGCACTGTTCGAACTCGACCTGGCCTATATAGCCAGCCACCCCAAGAAAAGATCATGCATGAGGACAATGACGATGAGTAGGTATATATATATTCTGTCTAGCTTCAAAGCAATCCTTACAAATTTCCAACCCACCAAATCGACATGATGGGATTCAAAATGTCCCAACAAAAACTTCAATTTCACGGTGATTCCTTTATGTTCTTTTGTTTTCAATCGAATTCTTGCCAAAAGGAAAAAATAAAATAATTTGATCCCACTGCTGGAGTTTTGACTCGAACCAAACTTTCATGTGGTTTTCTGTACGAATTTCCTGGAGAGACGTGTTGTCGAAACTGTTGACTATTTTGACTTGACTGGGAGATCGCTTTCCTAGTTTCTCAGGTACATCCTATTGGCCAAAAAGGAAAGAACAAAAGAGTTGAATTGTCTTCCCACTGCCAATAATATGTTTCATAATAATCTCAACTCTTACTAACCCTGCACAAAGAAAAAAAATAAGAAGAAGAAGAACAACACTGCATAAAAACTATAATGCATTAATGCTAGTTAAAATGATCACATCAGATCATAAGGGGTATTAGAGACTAATGAATTTCAACATTTTCCTTCAAAATCTAGCTAATGAAATGTATGATGGTGGCTGGTGCAGATGTTGGCGCTGATAAATGGAAGCAAGTCCATTGTGATCACAGGCCACTCTATAGGAGGAACAACTGCCTCACTTTGCGCTCTTTGGCTCCTTTGCTATCTGCAATCCATCTCTTCTGCCCTTCCGGTGCTTTGCATTACATTCGGTTCACCGTTGCTTGGTAACGAATCACTTTCTCGAGCAATCCTTAGGGAAAGATGGGGTGGCAATTTCTGCAATGTGGTGTCGAAGTATGACATCATGCCAAGACTACTCTTTGCTCCTCTAGAGTCCTGCACTCGCCAACTGCATTTCTTGCTGCTGTACTACTGGCAGATGTCTATGTTGGCTTCTTCTCCAAGCAACTTTGGACAGCTTATTCCGGCACTTCAACTTGGTGAGGAAGAGAAAGCTGAACTCTTCAACTTCGTATCACATTATAACTTGCTAGTGTCTTCGATAGCACAAGCAGAAGCAAGAGAAGAGAAAGTAAATAGTTTGTATTGGCCATTTGGGAACTACCTGTTTTGCTCACAAGAGGGAGCTATTTGTGTGGAGAATGCAGCATCTGTGATCAAGATGATGCATTTGATGTTTGCGACCGCGAATCCCAGTTACTGCATCGATGATCATCTAAAATACGGACAGTATGTTGGGAAGATATCTTCACATTTTCTGAAGAAGAAAAGCTTCTTGCAAGGGGAAGTGATTCCGGAGTCAAGCTATGAAGCAGGGGTTGCACTAGCATTGCAGTCATCAGGAATAAGCCAACAGGTAGCTGAATTGCTCACATATAACTCTTCAGTTTCAATGCAAGCAGTTTATCCTTTAAATGAATGATTGTGTTTTCTTTTCATTCATTCTTTCAGGAACCAGCTGCGGTAGATTGCCTGAAGATGGCTAGAGGAATGAGTCGTACACCAAGCCTGAACTGTGCAAACTTAGCCATCAGACTATCCAAGGTCTCACCTTACAGAGCTCAAATAGAGTGGTATATGGCATCCTGTGATAAGTCTGATGAGCAACTTGGTTACTACGACTCCTTCAAGAAACGAGGATCATCAAAAAAGGATCATAAAGTCAACATGAATAGGATCTTGCTTGCTGGATTTTGGAATGATGTGCTGCGCATGATGGAGAAGAACGAGCTGCCTCATGATTTTAACAAGCGAGGAAAATGGGTAAACGCTTCCCAGTTCTACAAGCTGCTGGTCGAGCCACTCGACATTGCAGAGTACCATAGATCTGGTATGCACCAGATCAAGGGTCATTACTTGAAGCATGGAAGAGAGAGGAGGTTTGAGATTTTCGACAGGTGGTGGAGGGAAAGAGAGGTTGGTCGAGGAGAAAACACTAGTAAGAGAAGCCAGTTTGCAAGTTTGACTCAGGATTCTTGCTTCTGGGCGAGGGTGGAGGAAGCTAGAGAGTGGCTAGCTAATGTTAGAACCGAGACTGATGTAAGGAAGCTTCATTTTCTGTGGGAAAGTCTCAATAAATTCGAAATGTATGCAAAGGGATTAGTTGACCGTAAGGAGGTCTCTAAAGACGTTCTAGCAAAGAATTCGAGCTATTCTTTGTGGGTACAAGAGCTAAGAGACTTGAAATCACAGATGCAGCAAATCCCAAAGAGATGGTGAGTTATTTCCGTACTTCCAGATTTCACGTCCTGGAAGGCTATGTGATGCATAAGTTTTGTGTACCCAATATGTAATGCATGTTGTGTTTATATATAGCTTCAACTATTTCAATAATTCTTCAGGTTTATACATCCCTCGTCAATAAACAAACTATTGTTACTTTGTTTAGTGCTGATTCTAAATTAGAATGCAATAGACTTGCAACTCAAGGCAAGGAAGCCAGAGCATATAATATATTAATCTGTGAATGCTCATGCCATTCTATTGATCAGCTTCAATATTTTCAACACAAGAGTTCTAATTTTATACAAACTCACATTATTTGTACAGTTTTGTATTGCTATCAGCGATCAGCCACTGCTACACAAGTCTAAAGATCATTCTGCACTCGATTTTGAAAGTATTAGATAAAATGCAAGCAGCAAGAGAAACAGAAAAGGGCTAGCATTAGAGAGAGAACATTGCCTTCAAGATTTGAAGTAGAATAGCAGCCCAAAGTAGCACCATTACCCTTTTTCATTTGAGGTTGAAACATAGTGTTTGCTGAAAAGAAGAAGCAAATTAACAACCGATTACAGTGATAGAAAAACAGGAGTATACACCAGTACTATTTGCTCACCTTCTCTTCTCTGGAATTCATCTGTTGATATTATGCGACAATTAGAACTGCACAAAAATATTAGCTTCCTAGTTTCTGGCACACTGAAAAACACATATGAACACAAAGTGAAATGGATGTACAAGTCTCACACGTTCGTCAGGAATGTTTGAATTTCTGTCTTTATTCGAAGGCTTAAACAGAAGGTGCTCTTATTACTCCTCATCATGCTGATATTGAAAATTGGTATTTGTTGTAACGAATGTAAGAAAGAACACAGATTTACGTGGTTCACTAACGATGTGTTAACTACGTCCACGGCCAGAGGAGAACAGTTTTATTATCTTGAAGAAAAACAAACACCGAATGCATAATACAATTAGGTTTAGGACGTTTACATACTAAATCCTAAACCCTATATACTAAGCCCAACAGAAAACCATAACCCAGCATAACAGATATCGTGGGCTGAATAGCTGATACCCCCTGGTTCAAGACATATATTAACAGTATTGAAGGATGGCTTCCTCATCAAGGTGTGCTATTGAAGGTTGGGCAACATCTGCTTTTCGTTCTTAATCTTCCAAACATTAGTTGGAAGAGAAAAATTGACTTCACTGGGGTCCTATGAGAATTAGCTTTTGGGCTTCGAAATGCAGCAGCTAAGAGGGGGAAACATTTCACTGGCACATCTGAAATCTAAGGTTGAATAGAAAAAGTTACCATCTGCCTCATTGCCAAGGCCAAACTTTCATAACTCCAATGCTATATGCCTTCCGCTAATGAAACATAAAAAATAAGATAAAAAGTAACAGTCTACCACCCAGTACTGTCATCAGTGTCATCGACTAAATAACCATCAACAAACAGCGTAAAGGAAGACGATCCAAAAAATGATAGCACACCACATATTCTAAAAGTTGATTTATTCCACAATCATCATCGTAAGAACAGGATTCAAACAAATGTTACATAAGTGAGTCGCCATCAGGTCATTATGTACAATTCACCAGAATTATCAACAAAAATTAGAGACTAGATAATCCAACTAAAGTAGAATGATATAATGCATCAAGGAATGATGTAATGAAACAACACTACACTAACACCAAAAACTACACTACAGTATGTGATGAGAGTTAACTACTGATGACTTCTTCAGTAAGATATGAAGCAGCAAAACACAAGTTTGCTAAACCAAAGTTGGTATCACCAGTAGGTGATATATTCACAGCCATTTATTACCAGAAGGTTCACTGCACATTGTCACCAGAAGGTGATAGCTTCACTGCACAATATCACCAGAAGGTGATTGTGGTCAACTGGTCATCACTGCATAGAGTAGAAAAAGTATCACCAGAAAGAAGCTTCTTCTGTGGTGTAACAAACTCTCCCTCATCAGGCTGATTGGCCACCTCTTGCAGAATTTTGGGTACTTTAAGAACAGAAGGAGGTGCGCAAGGTCTCTTATTAATGGTTGAAGGAGTGACAATGAGAACTTGATGCTCACGGGGAGCATCCTGTAATTGTAGAGATGGAAATTGACCCTCTGCAGTTTCCCCTTCTCATCTAAGCGAGCTCTTCTCCTCTCAGTGGCCTAAATATAAAGTCAAACAACGACAAGCGTGGCTCATGGATCATCTGTGTACTGATACTGTCCCAACTTAACCACCTTTAAGGTGTTGGGTTTTAATCACAAAAGGCCTCGGTACAATTAGGAATGATCCATCCACATATAAGTTATATTTTATTTATCTTATTTCTGATGTGGGATCTCTCCTCTCCAATAGGGGTGGCCATACGAAACCGAAAACCGAACCGAAACCGAACCGAAACCGAAAAAAACCGAACCGGAAGACAAACCGAACCGAAAAACAAAAACCGGACCGAACCGGGTATGTATGGTCCGGTTTGTGGTTTGGGGTCCGTAGAAACCGGACCGAAAAACCGGAAAAAAAAATAAATAAATAAATAAACTCATGAATTAAAATGACTTTAATTATGTAGTAGGAAAGA
Source organism: Comarum palustre (assembly GCA_951800085.1). Lineage (NCBI taxonomy): Eukaryota > Viridiplantae > Streptophyta > Magnoliopsida > Rosales > Rosaceae > Comarum > Comarum palustre. Next base: position 16,562,871 of record OX637588.1, on the reverse strand, counting down.
AAAAGACTTTAATTATAGAAGAAAAATTATCAAAAATCTCGTAATATAAGATGTGTTAGGAATGGTGAAATACGGCTATGGTTTAAAAATCATGTAATTCGGACAATGTCTCGGTGCCGATCGTAGCGGTCAACCCTATTTACAATTATTATTCCATTTGAGGAGCCCTATCGTCGGAAAGTAAATGTCCCAAAAATTTTATATGGGCGGTTGCGTCTCATCTACGTGAGTGTTTTTCGTGTAGAAGGTTTGACAAAAATACGTAATATAGAGGTAGATATGAGTGTTTTCGTGTGATGACTGACGATGGATCAAGGTTGACCGTTTCGATCGGGCCCTTAACTTTGTCGGATCCAGTTGAATTTTTTTCCACATACATCTTTCGTCATAATGATCATATCTGACGGTCGAATTTTAATTTTTGACTTTTAGTCATCGGAATCACAATATGCATACTAATGTTGTATAACTTGTTTGTTAGGTTTTAAGCAAATGCACAACTTTATGAACCAACTCTACATAGAAGCAAAATTATCAAAAAACTCGTGAAATAAGATGTGTTCGGAATGATGAAATACAGCTCTGGTTAAAAAATAACGTAATTCGGGTAACGTCTCGGTGCCGATTGTAGCGGTCAACCCTATTTACCTTTATTATTCCCTAGGGGGAGCCCTATCGTAGGAAGGTAAATGTCCCAAAATTTTTATATGGGCGGTTGCGTCTCATCTACGTGAGTGTTTTTCGTGTAGAAGGTTTGACAAAAATACGTAATATAGAGGTAGATATGAGTGTTTTCGTGTGATAACTGACGATGGATCAGGGTTGACCGTTTCGATCGAGCCCTTAACTTTGTCGGATCCAGTTGAATTTTTTTCCACTTACATCTTTCGTCATAATGATCATATCTGACGGTAAAATTTTAATTTTTGACTTTTAGTCATCGAAATCACAATATGCATACTAATGTTGTATAACTTGTTTATTAGGTTTTAAGCAAATGCACAACTTTATTAACCAACTCTACATAGAAGCAAAATTATCAAAAAACTCGTGAAATAAGATGTGTTCGGAATGATGAAATACAGCTCTGGTTAAAAAATCACGTAATTCGGGTAACGTCTCGGTGCCGATTGTAGCGGTCAACCCTATTTACCTTTATTATTCCCTAGGGGGAGCCCTATCGTCGGAAGGTAAATGTCCCAAAATTTTTATATGGGCGGTTGCGTCTCATCTACGTGAGTGTTTTTCATGTAGAAGGTTTGACAAAAATACGTAATATAGAGGTAGATATGAGTGTTTCCGTGTGATAAGTGACGATGGATCATGGTTGACCGTTTCGATCGAGCCCTTAACTTTGTCGGATCCAGTTGAATTTTTTTCCACGGACATCTTTTGTCATAATGATCATATCTGATGGTCGAATTTTAATTTTTGACTTTTAGTCATCGGAATCACAATATGCATACTAATGTTGTATAATTTGTTTAGTAGTTTGTGAATAAATGTGCAACTTTGTGAACCATAATCATTTTTCACTATAATCATAATAAGAAAAAAAAATTATCAATTTGAAAAAAAGAACCGAACCGTAGGTGTGGTTTGGTTTGCGGTTTGGCCTCTTGAATAGTAAAAAACCGAACCGAACCGGACCGAAATATAACTTTGGTTTGGTTCGCGGTTTGGGGTATAAACCGAACCGAAGTGGACCAGAGCCAGCCCTACTCTCCAACACGCCCCCTCACGTGCAACCTGACAAGGTCTGCACGTGAATCTATGTCACCATCTCCACTCAAACACCAACCCTCACGTGCAACCAGACTCAAAGGTTTATCACGTGTACAAATGTCTAAACCAATCCGACCACTAACCCGGCCTATCTGACACTTGATAACAATCCACACAAACACTAACCCTCACGTGCAACCAGACTCAAGGGTTTAGCACGTGTACATATGTCACACCAATCAAACCCACCAACCAATGAGACGCAATTAGAGAGGGACCCGCTCTGATACCAAGTCAAACAGCGACAAGCGTGGCTCGTGGATCATCTGTGTACCGATACTGTCCCAACTTAACCACCTTTAAGGTGTTGGGTTTTAATCACAAAAGGCCTCGGTACAATTAGGAATGATCCATCCACATATAAGTTATATTTTATTTATCTTGTTTCTGATGTGGGATCTCTCCTCTCCAACACGCCCCCTCACGTGCAACCTGACAAGGTCAGCACGTGAATCTATGTCACCCTCTCCACTCAAACACCAACCCTCACGTGCAACCAGACTTAAGGGTTTAGCACGTGTACAAATGTCTAAACCAATCCTACCACTAACCCAGTCCATCTGGCACTTGGTGACAATCCACACAAACACTAACCCCCACGTGCAACCAGACTCAAGGGTTTAGCACGTGTACATATGTCACACCAATTGAACCCACCAACCCTTGAGACGCAATTAGAGAGGGACCCGCTCTGATACCAAGTCAAACAGCGACAAGCGTGGCCCGTGAATCATCTGGGTACCGATACTGTCCCAACTTAACCACCTTTAAGGTGTTGGGTTTTAACCACAAAAGGCCTCGGTACAATTAGGAATGATCCACCCACATATAAGTTATATTTTATTTATCATGTTTCTGATGTGGGATCTCTCATCTCCAACACGCCCCCTCACGTGCAACCTGACAAGGTCTGCACGTGAATCTATGTCACCCTCTCCACTCAAACACCAACCCCCACGTGCAACCACACTCAAGGGTTTAGCACGTGTACAAATGTCTAAACCAATCCGACCACTAACTCGGCCCATCTGACACTTGGTGACAATCCACACAAACACTAACCCTCACGTGCAACCAAACTCAAGGGTTTAGCACGTGTACATATGTCACACTAATCGAACCCACCAACCAATGAGACGCAATTAGAGAGGGACCCGCTCTGATACCAAGTCAAACAGCGACAAGCGTGGCCCGTGGATCATCCGTGTACCGATACTGTCCCAACTTAACCACCTTTAAGGTGTTGGGTTTTAATCATAAAAGGCCTCGGTACAATTAGGAATGATCTACCCACATATAAGTTATATTTTATTTATCCTGTTTCTGATGTGGGATCTCTCCTCTCCAACATATAATGCACTTAGTGTAAGGCACTTACTAAACATATACAACACACACACATATTTATATATATATATATATAAGTGGCTGGTAGTAAATCTTATCAGGCAAAGAAGTCATAAGTGCTAATTTCATAAACCGATAAGTACAAGTCCTTGAACTCTACTATCAACACTAATGTAGTATCTAAATTTTAAAATCTATCAAGAACCTAAATTTTTATTTTTCTATCAATAAAGGGTCTATACCCTAATTTAAAACATATTTCGTTAAAATATTCCGTTGACTTTGTTAAAAAGACCAAAATAACTTTATTTTGTGTGTTCTATAGTTTTCTTTTAAATTTGATGGAGCATGGTGGGCATTGGTCTATGAATTTGTTTATCTAGCATACTGCAAATGTAAAATTATTCTCTTACTCGAAGATAAACAATTATTTTTCATTATCAATAGCAAACTTAATGGCTACCCGACTTGATTTATTAGCTTATGCTAATTTTTTTTTACAAAGAATTGCAAGATGAAAAAAAAACTAAAAATATTGAAAAAGTATAGACATAATCTTTCTAGAAAAACAAAAAATTAATGGGATATTATCCTCAGAATTCAACAAAGAATCAAACATATTGAAGAACAGATTGAAGTTCTACATGAAGTTTTTGAATACGATCAGAGTACTCTGAACGTTCTGAGCCTCGGTTAGATCTATCATAGCTGGTATTAGAGCCTGCTTGGCTCAAAAACAGGTTCTCAAGGTTTATGCCACAAAGTTGGCTTCTCTTGACTAACAAGAGAGAATCCAAACTAAAAAAAATATTAGTCATTCTGTATTACAAAAGGTACTAATAAGTGGCAAAAATGTTTTCATTCAAAGCATATTCAAGAAGATCAATACTCGATAGAGTACATCTGTAGTGTATTAAACACGCTCTACGACGATCTTATCTATCTCCAGAGAGAAGTTGGAGTCGAAGAGCTTGATCCTTCCAGACCAAGTTTAATTGAATACCTAGATCATCTATCTAGGAACAAGACTCCAGATAAGGTAGCAATACAACTTGAGAGATTTCATCTCAAGTTCAGGCAACTTGAAGAGATAAATTCAAAACTTGGCAAGCTTGATTATCTTAAAGAAAAGCAATATCTATTAGATATTGAAAAGAAATTAGTTCGCACTGAGAATCTCGCCGACAACATTCGTCAGCAAGCAATTGAGCTAAAATATTCTTAAGAATCGCTGAAAAAACTTTTAGAAACTCTGATCACCTGATTAGGATGAATCACAGAGTTAAACTAAAAGTAAAACAAGAAGATGATAAAGCTCTAAGCTTTTTCCTTCCTATAGGGACAGTTAATGATAATATCAAGGCGATAATTCATCAGTAGAATTACAAGATCGCTTATCTCCAGGAGATGAGTATTGATCTCGAAAACCAATTCCAAGAGTTAAATAGCAGGATAGCAAGACTGCAAACAAACATAGAAAAAATAAAGATACAAGAAAGAGAAGGGATCAATGAAGAACAATTAGCTCAAAACGTGGCTAGTAAAATAATCATACCCTCTTACCAAAAGGAGAAAGTGAGTTTAAGTTTAGTGAACCTAAACTCCTTACATGATCCTCTTCTAAATTTACATCTTCAACCAGAAAATATGTGAAGATGCTGAGTATAATATTCAATAAAAGAAACAACATGCCTGTACAGCTAACTAACGCTCAAGAATTTGAGTACAATGAAATTGAATCTAGTGTGCGAAAAACATCGGTTCTTAGATTCTTACAGGTTCAAGATTCTTGAACTTACAGTTCCTGCCGCAGGAGGAGAAACCGATATCAGGTTAATCACTCCAAAAGAAGTAAGTGAAGCATCTCAGAAGAAATATTCCTACATGTATATTGGAGCAGTCCAAGTAGGAATAAAGCTTTTGGCTAGAGATGATATAAACTGTTCTGTTCTATTGTCTTACAAGATGATAGAATAACAGATTTTAAGAAAAGCTTATTAGGAACAATACAGGCTTCTTTGTGCAACCAGTTTGCATATTTTAATGTGTTTCCAAACTCCACCACACATCTCAGAGATACAGTACACTGCCTAAGATTGCAAATCAAGACAGATGAAATTTCCATGAAGAAAGGAATGATAGAGCTTGCGATAGATTCTCGAATCTATTATAAGCTGATGAGCTCGAATGTAACCCCAAACACCAGAATTCTTAATAATCCTGGGATTACTACATCAATCCTGACTAATCCAAGAATCTTTCTTTTGTTCTTTTCTGTAAGACCTATGATGATGCTAAAGTCAGAAGAACTGAACAGCTTATGAACAAGCGAAAATTGTTTAATGACTTTCGTACCCCGGTAACAGATTGTGCTTATGTTTTCATACGATTTCTTTCGATTTTTCTTGCATTTTCAAGGTGATAATTTAAAATTATTTTAAACAAAAAAATAATTAATATTTGAAAGTGGGTTGCAATGGTAGCTTCTCTAGGGTTGACTGCTGTCTCTCCTCTAGTTTTGGTTTCATTGCTTACCCCTATTTTTGGTCTGATCGTTCTATTTAGATCAGCTTAGAAGGAGTGTTGTTACTTGTTAGAGGTTTTTTGCTGTAGTTTGGTTCTGTTGTTGTTTATCGAAAACGAAAAAAATGAAGGTAGAGTGTTACTCGACGGTCAAGTGACGAATTTGCCGAGGAGGCGAGGAGGTTCAGAAACGTAAAATCGAGCAGATGAAGAGAAAAAGAGGGGAGACGGAAACTTCCAATTCGCTGTCTCCGGTTCTTTCCAGAGAGAAGAACCGACAAGGGTTTCAGGTTTGTATTATCTTTATTGTCACTGTTTCTGAAAATTGAGCCACCATTTTGCCTATGATCACTGCTTTCACTATTTAATTTAGCCCTTCCTGAACTGCGATGATAGCACGTTTGGTGTTTCTAGCTTTACTGCAAGCTATGAATATGAGACAATTATGTTTTTCGTTTTGTATTTTTTGATACTTGGGTTCTTATGTGTTCGAAATGTGGGGAGTTTGGGGACTCCAGGAGGTTGTTTGATGCAATTTCGGAGATGAATGTTGTTTCGTTGGATATGGGCAGAGTGATTTCTTTGGGGAAGCAATGGATTTTTTTAAGGAAATTGTGCTGAGTGGAATGAGGCCTAGTGTGTTTTGGTTGCTGTCTCTTGCTTTCTTCATGAGTGTTACCAGTACCTTTAAAATTGCTTGGAATGGTAATGAGAAGTTGAAGATAAAGTGGCAACTGTTGGGTTGTACAGTAATTTTCTTGCCAGAAAATTCTTAGCCACGCTTTGGCATGAAGGCTAGTATGTTGTGTGTTTGGTTGCCTGTGAAGGAAAGGCTTCAAGAGCATGAGGTTATCAAGCATGCAAATATAAAGACGTGTGGAGGAGGGCCAAATCAAGTGATATATAAATGGGATTATCACTCTTGCCCAAATCAACAATCAAAAGGTGATCAAGTTGTTGGACTACAGCTGTTTGAGTCTAGAGCTCCCTTTTCGGGTTCTTAATTCGCCTCTAAGCGGAGCCTTTTGGAGAAAACAGAAAGATTGCAGTGCCTTATTGCCTTATTTCCTTATTGGCATCATTATAGAGATAGCAGCAGGTCTTGCTTATATGCATTCTCAACCAACCAGTCCAGGTGGGTGTCCCCATCTTCAACATACATTAGAATAATCGTAACTTCTCATTTCCTCTAAGTGGAGCCTTTTGGAAAAAAACAGAAAGATTGCAGTGCATTTTTGCCTCATTTCCTTATTGGCTTCATTATAGAGATAGCAGCAGGATGCATTCTCAACCAAGCAGTCCTGGTGGGTGTCCCCATCTCCAACATACATAAGAATAATCGTGACTTCTCATTTCCTTTTGTTGCATAAATTAGAAATTGGCCTATTTTGGATTCTGGCACCACAACTTATGGAAGAAATCAGAGCTTGCACATAGACACCTTTAGTTGTATAGACAAGAAAGGCTCATAATGGAAGAGTTGGTTGGAGGGTAAAGGAAGAGGCCAGTCGGAATCTTACAGTTCATAGTATTTGACACTGAGAGTGGTAGTTGATGATAAACTAAAAAATAGGGCAATGACCAATTGATAGGGTAAACGATTGGTAGCTAGCTAGCTACTTTAATTAATTGTCATTTTCTCTTGTTTTTCTATTTCTCTACTTTTGCTTCTAATAATGCAAAGGTTTGTGCAAAGTTTCTTTAATTTCCTAGATATAGTATGCTGGGAAACCCATTGGAACAAAGCAGTCAATACTAAGGCTAGCAATCTTCTTCTGTTCTTCATATCACTCATTTCCCTAGAACTATCTGCTCACAATTACTAGAAATTACTCTGCTTACTTATTGGAAATTTGGAACATATTAGGCTAAACCAAATAACTAAATTTCTATATCTCCGTTTGTAGAAACTATAAAGTACAACAAGTATGTTTTTTCACAGCCAAATTTATTCAATAGAATCAGATATATGTGGAGAGCCGGCATTCAGCTTTTGCCTTAGCAAGGTGGCATGTCTGGTGGTGGAGGTAAGATTTGTGCTTTAGGGCCCTTCCCATTTTTCACTATGAAAGTCATATCCATGCCCCATGACATATGCCTATCCAGATGGCAATGCATAAACCAAACTCCAGGATTGTCAGCCCTGAACCTGATGGTAGTCCACCCATTTACAGGGACAGCAATGGTGTTTTGAAGAGGAGGATCAACAAGATTGTATGTCCGAGGGTCCTTATCCTTGTCAAAGTTCCCCAGCCCCATTCCAACCACATAGAAACTGAAACCATGAAGATGCATTGGATGATCATCCCCTGCCACCAAATTAGTCCCCTGGAAAACAACCTCCACCGTTGTGTTGTACTCCAGTACCTTCACCTCTGTCCCTCGTTTCGGGGTCTGAAGATACAGCGGCAAGTCCTGCGCTGTGAAGTTAAACAGCAAAGGCGGGGTTTTTGGAAACCGGGTTTCAAATGCCCCGTTGACATGGTAATAGTAAGCTTGTAGTATGTCAATGCTAGGGTTCACAAAGCTAATGTTGTTCACACTAGCGGCCAGGCGAGTCCCATTAGGTCCGGCACAGGAATTATTCGGGCATGCAAACGTGTTGACGGAGACGGTAAAAAACAAGTGATTTGTAATCTTTAGTGGAACATCAATGAGGTGGTTTTTAGCAGCCAAGCTCCTTAGACTACCACTAAAATGAACTGATGCATTAGTGTCATTGTGGGCAGGAAGATTAGGAAGCAAAGGCGTTGAAGAAGGGGTATAGTTTCCTTTCGTTCCCCAATTCGTGTATTGTAGTAGTGCTGTGGTGGTGGTGTTATCATAAGGAACAGCGCCACCTACATAGGCTGTAGCAGCCATGTAGTAGTGGTTAGGGCTCTGATTAGCATGGAGCAAAAGGTCCATGGTTTGGCCAGGTGATATAGTGACATAATCAGTTGTGAAAGGCTTGGTGTAGCTAGCATCTGTGCCTACAACTGTGACTTTGTGATTGGCGATGGCGAAAAACTGTATCTCTTGCACAGCGGAGTTGATTAGTCTCAGTAGGTACGTTTTGCCATAGTCAACCGACACCTTGAACGTCTCTGCAAGTCAGGCATATAATGATAGTTTTAGTGCCTAGTGGGTGAAAGAATCTCAGTGCTACATACCATACATCAGCAGAATAACACTGATGCTGATATCTTTGAGTTCAGTTTAGAGTTTAAAGTTTAGACCATCTTCATCTGTACCATAATATTCAGTTTATTTGGTATTATGCATCTATTTGAAGACTAAATTTCGCTTAAGATTGTTGATTAGTTGGATAGTTGGAATACTGACCTGATTTAGAGCATGGATAAAGATCACCAGGTTGGCCATTGATGAGGAAAGCGTCGGAGATATTAGGGTCTCCTCCGGTTTGAATAGTTCGAGTATAAAGCCGCCCTATATCTTCCTTCCACCACTCTCCTGCAATTTTCATTGAACTTTCTTTACACTAGTAATCAGAATGGAGTTGAGATGATTGTTAGCTATAACTTCGTACCCAATATGATCGGAATTTCTGCATGAGGCTTGGGGAAAGGGTAGTTGCTCTTCTTGGAGGGATATATGACGATGGCACCGTGGACAGTGGCTCTATCCCACTCGCTGTGAGCATGCCACCAAAGGGTGCCTTCCTCTGTCGAGAATATGATCTTCTGTGTGAAGTTGGCTCCTGGCTGAATAGGGCACTGTGTGATGTAGTCCGGTCCGTCCGACCATGGATTCCTTGGTTGCGCAACGCCATGCCTGCTCATATTGAGTAGCTTGTTATATATGGATTAATTGCATAGTACAGAACTACATGATCAAAAACCTAAGAGCGAGAATCAAGTAGCAACGCACCAGTGGAGAGTAATGTTACGACTGCCTTTGTTAATGACCTCGACGCTGATAGTGTGGCCTTTGTGAACATACAACGCCGGTCCTGGAAACTGGCCGTTTACAGTGAGGATGCTCTTTGTGCTGCAGAGTCTTGTGTATGGAGTGTCTTCCACCTACGTACACATGTAGCTCGTAAAATCGATCGTAATATGAAACATACACAGCAAATGTGTGTGCACATAGAGCATATACTGTATATACATACCAGAAAAGTGTAACGAGCTGGCAAAGCTCGGCAATGGAGGAAGCCATGAACGGCCATTAACAACCCCAAAAGTTGCAGATGCATGTTAGTTCTGGAAACCTTAATGTTCAACATGCACAACATGCACTAGTAAACTACTTCCTAAAGATCGATATAGATATATCTTTAGGAAGTAGTTTACTAGCTAGGTATATGTTTTCTCTTCCCAGCTTAGCTTTATGAGTATTACCTAACAGTAGTAGAGGACAGAATTTACCATAGATATCCTTGGAATCAAAATGCGACTTCCCTTGTGTTCTAAAGTGTGACTTGCTAGTTGCTAGTACTTACACTTCAAAAAACTTTGGGGCAGATCGCTATCAGTGGTTATAATTAACTTGAAGACTTGGTAAACTTCAGCGTTGACGAGTTAGATTACGTATAGTTATGGAGGGGTAAGTCTAATCCCAGAAATAGGCCAGGTTAGTTTTGTTTTTCCTATTACAGTTTCAAAACGAATATAGCAGGGGCGATTAATATATTTCATACAGCTTTTTCCATTCAAGTCACACATATTCTTACTTTCCAACACCTTTTCCATATCCAAGTTATAATCCGGTCAAATATTTAATTTGTCATTAATTTTATACCATTTCCAGAAGATTGATTGATTCATACATTTCAAATGTAGTAGTTGATCGATTTTCCTAGCTATAGCTTAGCTAAGGTTTGAAATTCTTTTTGATGAATCAACGAACTGATCAAGATGTATAACTAATATTCTTGGCAGTCAGCGAGCAGTAAGTAGTGAAATGAGGCATTACCTAATCCAATATCTATCACCGAGATAATATATATATATATATATGTATATATATATATACATATATATATATATATACATATATATATATATATATATAAGCTTTTTCATATTCTTTTCATTAGAGATGACCGAAAGTGACCAAGTAAAGTTGCGTCTTCATGTTAAAACCAAGCACAGTGAAAGATCACCAGTGTTGGCTAGGTTTGAACAATGAACAAACAGTGCACTTGTCTACAATCAGAAGGACAATATCAATAGCAACTAGCTAGCAGTATCAATCTCTGTAGTTAGTTATATATATATATCTGTGCTAACTTTGATTTCAGTTACACTACCGATTGGCAATAATCCGTGCTAAGGTTTCTGTATAATTTGTTGCACTTTCTGATTTCAGGTGCTTGGACTTGAACCATGAAAGAATCAGAATCTCAATCAGAAATCAACGAACTGATAACGAAGCTTGATCACGACATAATAGTTATCGATTCAATTATTCAAATGACATGTATTTTCCCTTTTCAGTCGTTATGCAGCGATCCTGCTAATCTCTTCAGCATCCTTGAAGAAAGAAGCTGGTTCATCGTTGTAGAAAAAACGTCAATTTTTCTTTATTCAAACATAAGTCCACTCAAGTATTGTATGTGATCATATAACAATCAGTAATCTCCATCTGGTTTAGTAGATTATGATTGTTAGAGTTAGCTGAGCAACCAAAACAGATGTAGAAAGGATTAATGGCTTAAATTAGTAGATTGACACACTAACAAGAAGCTACTTAGAATCTCTAGCTAGCTTAGAATTCAAGGATGAAGTGGAAGCAGAGTCAAACTAGCTTGTAGTTGTATGCAAGTTGAAACTGGCAACCATGTACTTGTTAATTGATTGGTAGATAGGCTCATGGCATATCAAAAGCAAGGTGGCTTGCTCAGTTGCCAATTTGGATGATTAACTGTTCAATCAGCTAGACATCTACCTCAGAGTCACTGTTGATATTCTATCATGTTGGCAGTGCAATCTTATGTAAAAGCGATGAGGATGGTATACATCTCGTCGATTATAACCACCTTTCTTACCATTCTCTGATGCCGATTGTGGTGGCTGCCTCGACAGCTGATGGGAATAGTTATCGGTATAACGAAAGGTATACCGGCAAGCTCCCACCAAAACACATACAAGTTGCAAGAATTTACTTCAATTCCTTTCCGAATTCAGAGACGACCAACGCAGTGTGACAAAGCACTGTATGAAGGATGGAGCAGAGATTCACTTCTTGAGCTTCTGGCGGAACAATGCTTCTACTCTTCTCATTCATTTTCCTTTGTTTGGATCAGAACGAGGGATTGAAGAAACCTCGTTATTTATATCCAACGTAAACAGAAAAAGAAGAGTTGCAACGAGACAACAAACTCTAGCTCCCTTAACACTACGAAATGTGGAAGACCTCATTATTCGGAAGACCTATTTGAATGATTGGCAAAAGCAGTTGGACCTCACAAGCTACTCATTACCATATTAATAAATTTGTCAGCATAAGAACTGTTGAACTTCCATTACATATCAGAAAAATTAAAGTTTATATCCAAATTACAGTCAGTCAGAGCAACTAGAATTCAGAAGAAACAATACCCATCCATCATACTACCAAGTCCTACAACCACATCAACCACTTCCATCCCAATACTTACAATGGCAATGTTGTTTCCGTTGAGTAAAATCTGATCAAGCTTGGTTATCCTTCTTCCTTCAGCAGTAATCTCACTGCGACACAAAACAGATGAGCACACGTTAAACAATATAAAGCTTTTCAATATTAGTAGGTATACACCTAACATAAAATGCCTAGTCATCATTTAGTCTAAACTGCACACGCGCATGCACAAAACCAAAATAAGATAGAAAAAAGAGAAGAGGACAGCCTGTCAAATTGAAAATTTTACTATCAAATATGCCTGCACTCTATTCAGAAGAGTTCCCAGCACCTCATACTTGCAGAGAAGCCAAATAATAAAACCAAAAATTTAAGGCTATTGAGTTCTCTAACTGCACGTTTGGTACGCAGGACTGTCTAAGCCAGGACTAATTTCTTAAGTAGTCCAGGACTCTGTATGCTTGGCTTATGCTATATAATACTAGACCCATGTTTGGTGCAGCTCAGGACTAAAAAGCAGAATAGTCCTAACAGTGGTATCTCATGTTTGATGTTGTCTAGACTAAATTTCATGGACTCAAAAACATCTTACAACTTAAAAAAATCAAATGGATTTGAAACAATTGTTCATACACAACCAAAATAAATTTTCTCTAGAGAAACAAAATAAGAATATCCATTGAGACTAAATTTCATGGACTCAAAAACATCTTATAACTTAAAAAAATCAAATGGATTTGAAACAATTGTTCATACACAACCAAAATAAATTTTCTCTAGAGAAACAAAATAAGAATATCCATGAATAAAAGAGCAGATCCATTGAGACTGATGTAGCTATTATAAATCGCACAGTAAATAGTACGGAGCTATTGTGGATGATATCAAATTAGCAAATGGCACTTTACAAAATATCACCAACTACATTGCTTCCAGACTTGCATACTGCACACAGCCTTGATTATAAATGAGTTGCATAAAATCTGATCCTGCATGAGTATGAGCAACAAACAAGGTGTATGGAATCCCAAGCCACAATGATTAACAAACAAATACTATGATCAACTGATAAGAAGAAGCCTAAACCAGTAAGCCCTGAATATAGGAAGGGCATCCTAAGGCCCTAATCCATAATGGATAGCAAACCAATCCACTTGGTGAGAAAACGAGTACTTTGATCGACTAACATACAGATGCATATCACCATTTATGCAGTTTCTCTCTACTAGAATGTAGGAAATGACTGGTATCCAGTCAGCAAGTCACAATCTATTTACTTATCCAAGAGACAATAATGTAAACCCCAACTAATTCTCCAGAAAACAAACATTCACTAGCAATTAATACTAGATAAATAAGTAAGGTTTTACGGGATGGCACTGCTACATCTCTGCTTGTTACTGTTCCCCAGTTCCTGTCCTTATACTTTTCATCAACCCCAACCTCATGATAGGATCTAGCCACTCAAATAATGTCACTCCTCTCCTCTGTCATCTAAAGTTTAGTAGGGAATTTACTTCCTAATATAGTGATTTGGATGGCACACCTAAACCACAATGCATGCTTTAACACAATGTCTACTAATCCCATAATCCACCTGACACTACTATCAAAAATCATTTCTGGGATCAAATAATCCATACAGCACATAGAAAACATAGACAACTTTATTAGTGAATCGAAAAATTTGGCATGGCTTCCATAGTACACACTACTTGCTGTTTGCCTCTATCTCAAGCAAACTTCTACTGATTAGGAGAGTTAGGACTAAAATCCTAACACACTGATTGAAGCACTAACCTCATTCACATTCACAAAGATTCAATCTTGGCCATATCAGTTTATACACAACAGCGACTACCAAATCAAAAAAGAAAACTTCATTCACTCACAATTGACTGAGATTGTGTCCACTACCTCAAAGAGACTGCAACCTGAAGCCTTCTGATTATGAATGAACAAGCTCATCAATTCCCTGCATCAAGGCCACAACAACAGTCGGTACAAAACCCAAATGTTTAGAACCACTGGCTGCATACATACGATGTCAAACAACAAACTCACTGTGATTCATCAATTGAAAATACGAACTCACTGTGATTCATCAATTGCCAAACAATGAACAATCTACGATATCAAACATTCTCCTCTGTCATCTAAAATTTGATCAATTCATAGCAAATCAAGCTACCCATACACCGAATCCATAATTAATCAAATACATACAACCCATAAACAATTTTCGAAGTATTTGATCTCTACTCAATTTCAGATCAAAGAAGGCAGAGATGGATTGAAGATGAGTGAGAGAGAAAGAGAGACCAGTTGACGAGTCTTCAATCGAGCAGTTAAGACTTGAGAGAGACCAGGAATTTCAATCGATGTGCAGCGCGAGCATAGATAGTCCGCCCAATTTTGGGGCCACTACGTAAGAAGGTGAGAAAGGGACGCGGGGACTGTCTATGCTTATTTAGAGCATCCGCACCCGTTTTAGGGCCTCCTCCTCAAAATAGGAGGAGCAAGCACTATTTGAGCACCTTCTATTACTATTTGAGTAATAGAGGTGCAGTGCAGTGTTTTCGTGTAGCGGTAAAAAAAAATAGCACTTCTATTACTATTCATTGATTTTTTTTTTTTTAAAAAAAATTCATGACTCGAAAAGAAGGTGTGATTTTATTACTTGAAAATGTAACGTACATAATGAAAATACATAATTTAAAGTACATGATTAGAAATGAAATTACATAATGGAAATACATAATTTAAAGTACATAACTAGAAATGAAAGTACATAATAGAAATACATAACTATGGAAAAAGTGGGCGATAGCAATTTGAAAAATTTTCCTCACTAGCATCTCCTTCATCGACATCAAGTTGCTTAAGAATTGCCGCTTTCCTCTTTGAAAAATACCTCTTTGATTTTGGGGTCATAGTCTCCGTATCCATTGCCATAATCCTTGATTCTTCCGCTAAGGCCCTCAAATTGAAGTCTTTCTCTTTAAGGCTAAGTTGTTTTTCGTATAAAGCAAGCTCCATAGCATCACTTGTTTGTTGCGCGGCTAGCCAAGATTTTTGATTTTCCACAATGTTTTTCAAAGCCTCATCCCTTACCTCATTTGAAGAAGTCGAGGCGATCTTTTTTTCCTTTCTTTTAGCTTCCTTGGCCGCCTTCACTCCCATTGGTCTAACCGGACTTGAGGAAGCTTCAAGGTTGCTTTGTGGTGTTGCAATGACTTCATCCTCAGCCACATCGATTGTGGGAGGCATTGAGCTAACGACCGGAGTAGAGGCGGCGGAGTTGGCATATGAAGAAGGTGGAGTACTAGTTTGAACTTCTCTAAAATAAGGATGGTTCTTCACCACTTCCTAACAATCAAACCGCGTAAACTCTTTCTTCTTTTGTGCCACATAACATGATTGAGCTTTTCTTATCTAATAACAATAACAAATTTATGTCACAATAATATCTAATAAATAGAGATGACAACATTTATTTAAATAAACATACATAAATTTAGGGAAATGATAACATTATAAACTCTTACCTCATCTTGCAAATTTGAGCCGGATTGTGAATTCCTTCGTGCATAAGCAAGAGCGGCACCCCAAGCTTTCAAAGTCGGCTTCAACTTAGTAAAACGAGAAGAAACCGCGGTTTGGCTCCTATGCTCCGGCCTTGACTCATGAGGCGCAATCTCCCAATTTTCATGAAAATCGGTATGTATTTTTTCCCATAATTTATCAGACTTTTGCATGTTGCCGGTGATAGGACAAACGCTAAACGACAATAAGAAATGCACAATTGCAAATCTTCGGAAGCAAGCCAATTGGACATTTTTCTAGCAAAAAATAGAAAGGAATGAGAGAGGAGATGGAAGGAGTGGATAAATTTGTTGTGCACAAATTGGTGTGAGATGTGAATGAAGTTGATGTAGTATTTATAGAAAAATTGTAGGGTGTTATTTGCAATTTTGGGGATTTTTTTTTTATAATTTTTTCGGATTTTTTTGCAACATTTTTCCCCAAAAATTCGAAGGCCGTTGCCTTCAAATCTGGGACGTTGGATCTAAAATCAAATCGAATCAAACGGCCCAGATCAATCTGCCCGTTGGATCCGATTTGGTGTGTCGATATTGACACGTGGCGCGCTGTGATTGGGCGAGCCGGATCTGTTCTCTCTCGCTCTCTCGACTTCTCTCCTCGCTCTCTCGACTTCTCTCTGTTCTCCCTCGCTCTCTCAGACAAGGCGGCGCAACTCCAAAAGAACGACAAGGCGGCGACTTTGGGGGATCTGGGAGGAGGCCGTGGTGGTTGTGGGAGGGTTGGCTTGATAGCAATTGCAGACTGCTCATGCAATTGGGTTGGTTTTGATGCCGCCGGAGCCATTATCGTGGGATCAGAAGAAAAGGAGAGGAAGCACGAGCGGTCGGAGTCGCTTGGGCCGGTTGGTTCGGAAGAAAAGGAGAGGAAAGGTGGCCGTCGTCGTCACCCACGTGTGTGGGCTCCACCGGGACTGCTCGAGCAGCAGCTCGAGCAAGAACTGCTCGTGCTCGCGCTCGACCTCCTCGTCAACGATCGGTCGCCGGCCTCCACCTCCCCCGCTGCACGCTCGATTCTCGCTTGCTCGTGCTGTTTTCCGGCTGGCCCACCCGAAATCCACGCTGCTCGTGCTCAAATCCTCCCACGCTGCTGATGCTCTTAATATGAGTCCCGTGTTCCACCAAACGTAGGACAAGACTAATTTTTCTGGACTAAGTTAGTCCAGTCCCAGCTAATCCCGCGTAACAAACATGCAGTAAGAGTCCGGACAATGGACTCGTCAACAATATAGACAGGCAAAAATTTGTAGATTCAATTTTCATTCCTTCTTTTTAAAATTTTATTTCTAATATTTCTTTTAAATTTTCTTAATCTATCACACATTTTCAAATCTCAAATATACATAACCAAACAATAGAAATTGCAATTAGCAGAATTTCAATCCATAGATAACTAAATTCCACCATTTCAAAATTCCTCAAGAATTAAGAAAACTCGCATCCAAATGCAGCGTAAGTTATTTCACCAAATATCGAAGGTCACTAGCTCCTACCGCTGAAATTGTTTAGCTAAGCCATATAGTGGATATGCAATCCACTGAAATTGAACTACATTCTCTAAGTGAACCGAAAAGAGTGGACAAGCATAAGAGCATGAGCGTTAACTCATCTTTCACATTGCAATCCATAAGTTAACTCACCGCCTCTCCCAGCCATATAGTGAGTTAAAGCTCATGCTCTTATACATGTTCGCTGAAATTGTTTCTTAAAGAAAAAAGATTTTGTTCAACTGAAGTAAATTTACAAAATAATGGACATGCAATCCACTAAGAACTCATGTATGCACTAGTAGAAACACCAAAGCGAATAAGAAAGAAATGGCAAGCATAAGAGCAGGAGAATTAAATCATCGCTGCAGTTAGATCTAAATGAACAGGAAAAGAATAACCACTAAAGATCAAAGAAATGCTCATAAAGAGTCTGCAAAAGAACTCTATCCAATAGATAGTCAAACTCATCACCCCATCCCCCTATCACATCTAAATGACCCCTTAACACTACTATTGAGCACTTCTCCCTAAAACCAACCCCTTCTCTCTCTCTCTCTCTCTCTCTCCAAAGCAAAGTTGTATACCTATCTCCAAGGAAAAAATATATACTTATCACGCGATCAATCGGCTGGAATGGCCATGGGTCGCATTACGTTCGCTACATACCCTTCCACAGAGCTAAAGCAATTGGACTGTGCTAAAAAGAGGATACAAACTCCTTGCTGCAATACTGAGGAAAGATAAGATACAATCACAAGGATTCATTCTCCCATGTGCAGTGATCCAAACTAACATCAAAATTAGGATATAGCCTTCAAAAATATAAATAGGGTAAGACTGTCCAGAAATTCATCACTCTCCAATAACCACCTTGTCTTGTATTGTCAACATCAGATAAGCTCGATATCCTCAATCTGAGAATACAAAGCAGAGAATCCATAGATTGTTGAAAGTAAAATTGTTAAGCACATTCACCATACTCTCCAATATTCTCATTGTCTTGTCTTGTCTATGCCAGACAGGCTTGATATGCTCAATCTGAGAGAATACGGAAAAAA
Organism: Comarum palustre; assembly: GCA_951800085.1. Taxonomy (NCBI): domain Eukaryota; kingdom Viridiplantae; phylum Streptophyta; class Magnoliopsida; order Rosales; family Rosaceae; genus Comarum; species Comarum palustre. The sequence goes on along the minus strand of OX637588.1, from coordinate 16,544,499 downwards.
CTTAAAAACCAGAATTAGAATTTAGAATTTAGAATGGTAAGGTAGCTCGCCACTTAAAACCAACCAAGGAACACGCATTCCCTAGTTAGTGATAAAATATTCAGACATCATTGCCAACACCTACTGTTTTAATTTCTGACTATTCAAGCTTGAGCTCTTGTTCTGAATTAAAATTGAAAAACGTTTCTCATTAGAAGCATCAGGCATCCCTGAGAATGACAGGTATCTTACAAATATACTTCAATGTACAAGAAAAAGGACAATGATGATAAAAGGAATTGCTTGAAATAGAAAAATATAAGACAACGGTCCCCTTACGCCATAGCCTTTCGTAATTTGCACAATTTCATTGTTTAATACAAATAGGCAAGACATCTTATTTAAGAACAAACCTTCATGGACTGTCAGATGCTACACAAATCTTATATGTATGAGATTTTTCTGTTCTGTCATGGAAACAGATCCAGGAACAAATAGATGACAACAGTACCTTTCATAGTCGCTTGCAGTAGCACTCCAAACATGGACTCTTTCCCTTCAAAGTTCCTACATTAACGTGACAAGCTTGAGTACTCTAGACATGTTCTTCTTAAGAGACATTTGCCTATCGGTATTAAACAATGAAATTGTGCAAATGCTATGGTACTATCATATGCATCAAGAACATGTCAATTTACTGCAGAATAAACAAATAAATACGAAAATGATGAGAACTAAAACCTGGAGTGTGAGCAATCAAGATTCAATTGAATACTCATACAATTTAATTGAATTCCATCATATTTCTGAAATTGGAAAATTAATTCAAATATCATTGCCAGAGCCTTCCATACTGATAACCCATTCTATTGGATCTCATTCAAAACAATCCACTACTGTTCATCTTCCGGTAAGTGAAATTTGAAGAAAATGCTACTCGTGAAATTTGAAGGAAAAAATTTAGTTCAGTACTCTTAACTTTGCTGTTAAAATCAGTTCAGTCTATCGTTTTAAAAATTCATCTTTTTAGTCTCTTAACTTTCAAATGACTACACTTGAGTCCAAATTTTGATATTGGCTCCAAAAATGATGTCACACCCAACAATGTCACCCCACATAATAATGTTTAAACACTCAGAAATGACATAATAGATCTTAAACTCCAAAACAGAGTGTTTAAACACTCAAAAAGAGCATAATATACCTCAATTTTATACAAATTGAGAGCCAACACTACTATTTGGGGCCACCTTGTAGGGTCCAGGTCAGCAGCTGAAGTCATATTTGGAACCAATATCAAAATGTGAACTCAGTGTACCTATTTGAAAGTTAAGAGACTAAAAAGATGAATTTTTAAAACCAGGGACTGAACTTATTTTAACACCAAAGTTAAGGGTACTAAACTGAATTTTGTCCTTGAAGAAAATGCTACTCAAGGAAATCCCCAATTTAAAAGATATTAGTGAGGATAGTTTCACTAGGGAAAAAAAAGAATAAGTTAATAGTGAGGCTTGTTTCACTAGGAAAAAAGAACCAATTACAGGTAAAAGGAGAGATCTAATGGGAGATTGTAAAAGCTAGTAGCTTAATGTGGATTCACAAGCCTTGAAATTTCATATGGTGTAAATTTTCACTCAATGTACAGATGCTATCCTATAGCTCAGCTCATAATGGAATAGTCAGTTTATAGTATCAGTAATCTGAATTTGAATATTTTATTATAAGTAAACAAGAGAAAACAAGTTAGAACTGCTGTTTTGCAGCTTCAAAGACCTTAATTATGGTTTGTTTATCCATGAGTTCATGTTAGGGGTGTCTTGGGTGAGAATGACATGAAATTAGTAGCAGCAATGATAAATTGACATATTTCCATAAGAGTATATTAGAACAACCGGTGGGTCGATTTCCAGTATCCGAGATCTCTCAAGATGCTGAAGGCAAACCTGCAAAAGAAAAGGATACCAAGGCAAATTTAGTATCGTTAGGTATAAAATAAAATCAAGACAATGTCAATGCTGTTACTGGAATGTTCTTACATATTCCCATTTGCATAATCAGAATAGTAATGCCACTTCTTGAGCTCTTTGAATAAAAAAAGAAAAATGTCTCAGTGGGGGACCAGGTCATCAAGATTCCATGTGAGGTTTAACTTGACATGCCATGCAGAAGAAAAGAGAGCAATGATAACACAAATAGTTTGTTTGAAACAGAGGGGAAACAAAACATGGGCAAGGACTGTTCTACACTATCATGATTTCCATGACTTCATCTATTAAAAACATCGGTTCAATTAAGCTTTAACCGCAGGTTCGTACACTAACGATTGTTACACAAATCTTATATAGATAAGAGGCAGAGCCAGCTAAGAAGGGGGCGCAACCAACCAACTTGTATAGATAAGATGCAGAACCAGCTTAAAGGGGGTGCAACCAACGACAGCACAGAACCCCCCCCCCCCCAAGTATGGTTCCTGAGCAGCAGCATCTATAATAAGCCTTGTTTGCCTAATCGACATTCATGCCTTTATCTATAAGCACGACTCATAAAGATCATTTTGTTTGAAAGAAACCTAGAGCCAAATACTACAAAGGGAAAACCTCACATGCTCTAAAGTTGAGCATCTTCCAATCTGCTATGATCCCCCGCCAGAAAATAATTGCTACTGCCGGAACTGCTTACACCGAAAGGTATATCACAAACCATAAACTTAACACTATGTGTCCCAATGCCATCCAATATCTCACGACACTCACGCAAATCTGCATCACTTACTAGCATCACCCATTCATGTTCATCATCCAAGTACTTGAGCTGGAAAGTTCCATTTTGCAACTTCAACCTCTTTGCAACTTCTTCATTCAGTTTAAAGCATCCACCAGAAGGCTCAAACTTGAACCTGATCGTATCTTCTTTATAAGTAGCTTTCATAATGATTTTTGATCCAATCTCAACATTTGTTTCTTTGACTTGGTACTTTCGCTCCTCAAAGCTCTGAGAACTTGAGGAACAGCAATGCATCACTGAACCAGAACTATATGATGAGTCTGACATGCTCGAAGTAGGCTGGTTATAATTAACATTCTCCCCATCTCTGTCTACCCCTATGTCCATCTCATCAGCAACAACAAAGGAGCTTGAGCTCTGAGGCGCAAAATGGCAGCCAGAACTCTCTAATTTTAGACTGTCGTTGCTCTGACCCCATCGATTGACTTCTTTTGCCCGATAAGAGACCCCAAAAACACTTTCAGGACAATTATGAGGCAGGGTGTCATGCTCAGTCGGCTGGCATGACCCAAAATCAATTGCAATCGGCTTGGAATTCATACTATAATCAACCACAGAGACATTCTGTTTTTTTACCTCTTCCTTTTCCTGATGAGCAGGTGGAATCGGCGTACCTCCATTCATGCAACAGCCATCTTCCAACACTGGATATTGCAGAACTGGAGCAATATTCTGAGCAGGCAAGTTCTTCTCAGGAAAGAATAGATTTTTGAGCATCAAATTCTTGGCTGATAGACCCGGTAGCCACAAACCCCTTAGTGGTTGGGTCATACTTCAATCCTCCTTCCACCCCTTGAACAGAATCAAGTACAGTTTGTATTTTCTTCAAGGAACGGTTCACCTTATTTATTTTACGAGATGGCCATCTAGAAATCCCGTGTTGTCTGCAGATCCTTTTTAACGTAGTGCGGCAGACTCCAATGCTTTTAGCCGCATCCTTGAGACTCCCAGAGAAGTATTGCTGTAGAACAGTCAAGCTCACATTTTTCTCTGCTGTACTACGCTTTTTTTCTGCCTGCCTTCTTGATCCAATTGGTGCCAGTTCAGAAGGAAAATCTACTTCAACTCCACCATCATTTCTATTGAATACATTAGAGGGGATCTTCTCAGCTGACTTCATTTCACTATCTGATGACGGTGACTGAGAATTTCTCCTGGGGATTGATGGGGTATTTGGGATTGCCTCCCTTAGAAACCCACTGTCAGAGCCTTCTACCCCAGCCAATTCTGCATCTGATACAGTCCTCAAACTCTCACAGATTCTCTGCATGGTGCCCGAGAGGTTGTTTAACAAAAGTTGCTGTTCTGAACTGCCTTTCATATTGACAGGCAGAAAAAACTCTAAAATATAGTCATCATCACCGGTGTAGGTGCTCCTCAGTCTGATTGCAACAGCAGCGTTCAAACCATACCGGCGCGCATGATGAACTAGTGGATAGTCATATATGTCATACACCTTAACATCATGAATGAAGAAGGGGTGATTTGATTGAAGTGCTTTCCCAGCAATACCATTTCCTTCATCAAGATGATGGTTTGCACATGCATGCACAAAGCCTTGCATCTCTCTATCATTTACATAACAAGCTGTTTCCTCAACGCATAGTATACATTTTTCATTTGAATTTGTAACACCCTCTCGAACATGTACTCTTCTAATTCCCTCTCCATCACCATCAGAGTAGCAACAAGGAATCCAGGTGAGAGCCAGGGGCAATGTATGTGCATGACACACAGCTCGTAAGACATCAGTAATTTCAGTTAAAGCAGCTCTTTGGTTCCTTGAGAGGCAATGGGGAAGAATTCGAGGAGGCGTAGCGGTCCTCAACTTCACAGCCTGGAAGGCATTACAAACTATCTCCATCTCTGCATCAAAGTTGAGTTTATCTTTTGTACTGACAAGTTCCAGCACAGCACAGCATGACATTACAGAGTTCACATCAAAAACTGGCAAGGCAATTGATCCACGGACCTGATGATCAGCAGCATGTTCCACCCTCAGGTACTCGGCCTTGCTGTAATAGCTAACATTTGATGTCCACTCTGGAACTTTTGAAACAAATACGCGGCCGGGAAGCCCCAGGATAGAACCCTGCTTTTCTTCTGCAGAGAATGTAAACATCCTTGACACTTCCCGATACCCAGCAAGAACATGGTCAAGCAAATAGGGCTGTTCGCAAGTACTTAAGAAGGAGTGATCACCATGCTTCATCGGAACCCATACTTGCGCCAAAATTCCTCCACCAGAAGACTCCTTAAACAAGGACAGCGCCCTTAGCATCTTCTCATTAAGTGACCATCCATGTGGTCTGGAGATCACATAATCTGCCGTATCCATGATATTATTCTGTTGAACAAAACCATTCTTCAGTTTAGCAGCTGCATCATGAGCATTGTTGAAATCAGTTGGCACCCCGAACTGGGTGGTGTCCATTTGTTGAAACCCAATCTTGTCATCACAATCAAAAGAAGCCCCACCATCTTCAGCCACATGCAATGCTCCACCGTTCCGTTGCGCAAAACTCAATGCATCCAAAGGCGCATAACTCATGTTAGGATACGGCACTCCAATCTGCTCCATTGTCCCCGGACTGCTGCACCACCCAGCATAAGTATCGAAATTCATAAGCTCAGCAATGTTGTTAAACATATCCTCGGAAAGCACATTCCTCGCTTCACCATCCATTCCCACCAGACCCTCCACTGCAGCACCTCCAGAGGACACACACCCCTGATCCTTCCCCTGCCTAGTCGAAAACTGGTATTCCATATCCGGGTTTTTCCCAAAACCAAATTAACTGTTAGAGTTACTCCACCACACGACAACAACAACAGCTGCTCAAAACATCCTCCACCATCAAATTGCCCTCTCCAACTTTCTAAACAACAAAATCAAGAACTCTATAACCTAAAACAGCAACTGATTTCAGGCCAAGTCAAAATTGGCATTTAACCTGCACTGCCCACTACACAAAATTACACTGATTTTCCTCATATTGAAAACCCAATTCAGATTAACCCAGCTCACTCTACACCCAAAACAAAAAACCCAACACAAGCAATCTCAACCTTTACAACAAAGTCTCAATCTTTTCATCAAAGTCTCTACCTTTCCACATATATTATGACACTGAAAATAAAAGGAACAAAAAGTCAAGAGAGAAAACTGACTGACCTCAAAGTGATACACACTGGAACTGTCTGTCGAATGACCGCCGCAAAACGCAGACAGAACACGACAGGGGTTCCAGTTCACAAGCGAGTTTGCTTCGGAAGAAAGTAAAGGGTGGTTGTGTCCCTATGTGTGTTTTGGAAGTGGATACGGGTAGAATTGAATGGAAGTAAAGACAAACTTCACCGAGATTCAGGATCAAGTTTCAGAGCTCCCCAATCCCAAACCCAAAAGTGTGTGTTGTTTGCTCACCGTCTTTTCAAACAAATTGTGACCAAGAGGAAGAGGTCTTTGAGAGAATAAATTACTATAGTAAGCACAGGTCGCCTTAGACATTACAGCGCAGATGGTTAAAGGTGTAAGATATTATTTTAGTTTAGTGAATATAGTTCGAATCCCCGCCAAGTGATTCTCTTGCTGCTTGCTGCTTGATATATAGTGGCTGATATCATGCATAAGGACTCTGATACGCCATGGTGTTGTGATACTTTTGTTTACAAATTCATTTAGGATCTTCAAGCACGTCATACTCAATTGATAAGTGCAGTTTATAAAAATGTTTTGAACTCATGGTGGTCTACATCTAACTGCGGGATTGAATATATATATATATATATATATATATATATATATATATATATGGGATCCTTCTAGTAAGGAATCCCTCAACATGATCATTATGGTTATTATATATCTTGGTATTATTTTCAGGCATATGTAGTGATTATATCTTCATTGATATTAAACCATATATGATATTAAGCTATGATTATATATCTTGATATTATTTTGAGGTATAGTGGTGATTATATCTTCATTGATATTAACCGATGTATGAAAGTACTTCTATTCATGTAGATCTGTGAATTGTGTCTGATTTTTTTTGTTTTTTTAATGTGAATTGTGTTCCCATCTCAACCGTGCTGGTGATTATGATTAGGAGTCAGTGTCACACAAATGCAGGACATTGTAATTTCTCCCAAAGGTCCTAAACAACTCAAGGAAATTTGTTGTAAACTGTGAGAACTTTTGACTATAGCTCTACCTCCATCTACTTTGTGGAAATCAAGGAGCAATACTGACTTTCGGTTTTTTTTTTTCTGACAAAACTGTGTAATTGTTTCAGGAGCTGGTGAGAATGGATGTTGATTTGTCTCAAGGTTCTTTTGTGGGTGTTTTTTCTGCATTTTCACGCCCACAAGACTTGGAATGTGGGGAACACTTGCATGCTTTTGTTATAAAGAGTGGTTTTACTGGTGAAATTTTGGTGATGAATTTACTAATAAATATGTACGTGAAATGCACTGCCATATGCTCAGCAGAGAATTTTTTTTCAACGAGTACAATTTAAGGATGTTGTATACCTACCGTGATCACATTTGTTAGTCTTATAAACTGATCGAAATAGAGTAGTCTAAACGACGCCATGCAATGAGGTCGATGGGTTTAACCAGGTGGCTCTCTGTTGCCAATTCCGGCAATCCAATTGAAGTGAAAATGGTGAATTTGGGGCTACTCTCCAATCAGATTGAAATAGCTCAGCCGGCAGACACTCAGCTAAAAACACTTCCACAGACGCTCCTCCAACAACCGCCGCCGCGACACTGTCCACGTTAAATCTCAGGGCTCCTCCGACCACCGCCTCGGTGACGCCCTACCCTACATATCTCAGGTTTGAGATATTGTTTAAGAAGAAAGTAGGAGAGGGGATATTGGTATTGTTTAATCGGGAGAGATACGCATAGAAACTGTTATGCCATATGGGTGTCCTGAGTATTCATATGGTTAATTGGTTACTGTTTGGATTAGAATATCAGCTTTTGATTAATCGGGAGATAGAAACTGATAAAGATGATTATAGAATTCTGGTTATGCAATTTGGGTGTCTTGAGTAATCTTATGGTCAATTTGGATTAGAATTCTTATTTTCTCTTGACCAACAAGATCTTAGAATGAAGAAATCTATATGAGCATTTATGCATACGTAGAACTGATTAGGAAACTTAGTATGATCATGAACTGATGTAATATCAGTTTAGGAAATTTCTGTACTAGTTCATTTAGTTTGCTTTGAGCAACCATATCTTATGATTAAGACATTCATTTCCGAATCTATTTGCATGTATGGAAAAGATTATACTTTAGGCTTGGTTCTGTGCAGTTTCATGCAATTTCAATTAGAATTCGTTGCTCGAGTTTGAGGCTGAAAATAGAGGTCGGCATTAAGCAGTCTTTCTGAATTTTGAACACAGCAGCCTTTTTCCTAAACACTACCTTTCTTAATTATTTGGATTGGTTCTTTACGAAAGTTGCAGTACACATGTTAAATGTCATTCAGCATTTGAATCTTCTGAAAATTAATTTTCTAAGATTAAGTTTTTATTTTTCATAGTAAAAGTCTGCATTCTGCAAATCAGTTTTCTGAGTTTTGGAGACCATTACTACAAAATTGTACATTTAGGTTGGTTACTTGAAGGGTTTCTTCATAGAAGTTGTAGCAGACCATCCTAAAGATTATTTGACAGTTTGAATAACTTGAAAAGGATATAAGTTTTCACAGTTGAGGGTCTGCATCAAGAAATTTTGCAGATCAGTTTTCTGAGTATTTTACCCTGTTGTCTATTTAATAATGTAAACTTCAGGAGTTCAGTTGGGTATTTGGAAGTAGTCTCTTGACAATAGTTCTACTAGACATCTTAAAGATCATCAGAACTAAAATCTCTAACAGCAGCAATTGCTTCAACAGTGACAAATTCAAAACACTGTAAATTGGTAGAGTACAAATCTCATTAGCGTAGATAATACACCAATTTTGAAAAGCCATAGCTCAATTAGCGAATAAGGTTGAATGCCAAAAGCTTACATCTCACAAATGATACAAATTCCTGAACTAAAAATGATTCAAAGTTAATCAAATAAACCCAAAGCTTTGTATCCAAAAGAAAAAACAATAAGAGGCATACCTCTTGTGAATCACCCGTTGCACAATTGCAAGACCATCACATTGGTAGAGCTCTCCATTTTTTTCTCTCTCCATCCCCACCATCAGAATCTCTTCCTTTTGATCTGCAGGATAAGAAATTGAGCAGGCTGTTCAAATAGGTTGGTAATCTAACTCAAATGCTCAACATTGAAAATAAAAATAAGCAGCAACTACATCAAAAATGGAATCTCCAAAACTCTCTGAATCTAAAATTACAGAAAGGGGAAGTCAGACAACAATTTCACACTACCCAACTAAAACACAACACATAGCAGCTCCCTACCAACGGAAACAGAGAGAAAATGCAGCCCAAATCACAAATCAAAGGGAATGAATTGATAAAAAACGCAGAAACAAAAATACAACCGGAAAAGCTAACTACCAACCCATGACTGGCGAAAAATTCTTTAAATTTTCTCAAAATAAGTTCAAACCCATCACATAGTTCCATTTTCTCAATTTTTTTTTACAATATATGAAAAATAACTTTAAAATGATGGCAATTAATTGCAATGCAGCAAAAAATGGCTGAAAAAGGTGCAATAAGAGAGAAAGTGCAAAAACAACAGCAATTGCTAGCATAACCTGATATCTACTCAGATTTATAAAAACAACATTAAGAGACCATGTAGACAGCATGCATGAGTAAGGGTACAAATAATAAATACTCGTTTTCTGACTAAAACTAATATGACTCCGAATTGGAGGCAATCATTCAACTTACAAATGAATAGCTTGTGATACTATGATGAAGAATCCAAAGCAAAGCTATAGTTGCTCCTCAAACTATAAAAATGGATTACTGGACTGACTTTTGGACATGAGACACTGACACTAATACCAAGACCTTAGTCGGATAATTGATCCAGACAATTTTGTATGAAAGCCATGAAAACATATCCTTCTCAAACCATTTCATTTTTCCAATTTCGTAGAACAGTCAAGGATAGGTTGGCAGATGATTACAATCAAATTTATATGGACATCACACATGAGCTAATCAAGCGGCAAATGTTGAAGAACGGAAAAAAAGAGCAAATGAGGAAAACAATAGTTTGAATAACATATATTGTCCTTCCAACACATTTCACTATTTAGTTTTACAACCACAACAGTTTTGATACATTTCATAACCAACATAGAAACAACAAAACAAAATAAAGAGCAGAAAAACCAGAAAAGAGAGGATCAAGGCTAAAAACAAACTCCAACAAAACAAAATAAAGAGCAGAACAAAAAAGATATAACAACAGAAAAAGAGAGGATCAAGGACCTTCTAAACGAATGCGGTTGTGACGGCCAGCTGGAAGTCTCAAATCACAGAACCCTACCAAATGAAAAAAGTCAGAAATCACAGCCCAGATCTGAAAACAAAAGCAAGGAATTGAAAACAAACTCATAAGCAATTTGATCGGAAATTTTGAAGGTATAACAGGGATACTGGAATACCCAACAAAGAACAGAAAATTAGATTTGGGTTTGAACCAAGGTATGCAGCTGACTGTGTTATAGTCATTTGGGTTGTATTACTGTAGTGTAGAGGCTTATTATTTGCTGAATATTTTGTTAATTTGTAGTCTAACTCAAACCTTATGATATTTCCTGGAGTGAGATTTGATGAAGCATTAGAAAAGATAAGCTTCTAACAATGATATTTTATTAACTCCTAACGCTGGGTGAGCATGTAATTTGTTAAAAGAACTTAACAATGTTGCTGCTGTAAATTGTTATTGCTAAGACCATAAATTAGGCCACATTAAAGAAAAGTTCTGGATGAACCCTAGCGGTAATGGCCTAAGCATCTATTAATGATGCAAGACACCATCACTAAGCAGATCGTCATCCTTTGCTTCTCGCTATCTATTTGCGTTCACAAACTTTAAGTTCTTATATGTGATTGTATATTTAGGATGGTTTCCTCCCTCCACTCCTCATTCTATATTTTTCTCCATCAAACACTTTTTATACATGTGTGTCATTGTTTCTTAGTTTTTACTCTCTTCTCTCATCCTTCACTCGGAAAGCCTCATGATCATTTTCTCTTCTAGACCTTGTGAAATCCTCACCCTATATAAACCCACAAACCCACAGGCAATAGAAGAGAAGTTCACTTAATTGGACAACAATTGTTTGAACAAAAATTAAAATTTTATCACACAATAAAATGGAAGATGGAAGAATTTGCATTGGACAGGGGAGTATTATACGTGGGACTTGTGTAAGAAGTCAAGTTTGTTCAACTGAAGAAGACTACAACTAACCTTGATTGCACGTCTTAGCTCTACTACTGCCTGAAAAAAAAAACTAACCAAAGAGATGATTAAATAGTCTTTAGAGATCAACCAATATTTTCCAAAATCCATCACTTACAAAAAAAACCACAGATATTCAACTACAACACACCCGCTAAGTATGATTTTGTGTTTTGGATTTTGGAGATGACGTGTTATGGATTTTATGATCTTTGTGAACGTTTGAAAATCAAAAATTTAAAACCTGGTCAATCACACATTATGAAAAATAACTTTAAAATGATAGCAACTAGTTGCAATGCAGCAAAGAGTGGCTGAAAATAAAAAACGGTACAGTAAGAAAGAAACTGCAAAAACAATAGCAATTGCTAGCATAACTTGATATCTACTCAGATTTTCATAATCAGTAAAAAGTCACCAGAGGCAAATTATTTCATTAACATTATAGCCTTTCATTAACAGCAATTTTGATAAAAAACAGAACCTGTGCGTAGAAGATCGCTAATACAATTGTGTAAGATCGCTAATACAACTGTGTTTTGATAAAAAAACAGAACCTGTGCGTAGAAGCCAAAAACTTCAAGGCATGGAGAGGAAATACTTGGGTCTAAAAACCCAGATATCAATATCCAAATTGAGAAGCTTCAACTAAAACCCAGCAAATCACAAATGAAAAGGAAACAACTGATAACATGATCAGCACTTCAAGAAGAAAGGAAGACAGAGAAAGAAACTGGGAAAACTAACCAAATCTGGAATGAAGGTGATCAGTGGTGATCGAAGGTGTCGCTTCTTTTTTTTGTTCGGATGCCTGAGAGAGAACAGAGGAGATCGGAAGAGAAGAGGCAGCCCCCAACCCATCTTATAGCTAGGGTTGAAACCAATGGCAAAATAGTCTTTTTAATATCGTGGCTTGGCTGGAGCCGCGCTAACCTTCGGCTCCTTATGAATAGTGGCGGCTCTGTTCCAAGATTGTTATATAGGAAATGTTGTCTGGGATGGCATTGTGATTTGTTCCTTTTACTCTATTACTTAATGATACGGGATATTGCTTATTGTGATGGATGAATGGCCAGAACTTTGATGCTCTTCTTTTTATATCTGTTCTATTTTCAAATTGTGTTGATACACTTGATTTTATTTTTCAAGAGATTATGATTTCGTTATATTGGTTCCTTTTTTGATATCCTTGTACTTGGTACATTGTGTCCTTTGTCAATGATTCATAACAAGATCACCTTCATTGACTTGACCATTTTGATGTGCATTGCAGCTTGATTATGCAGCAAGGACAGAGATGCGTCACCGATTCATGAATGCTATGAGAACATTCTGCTGTTTCTTAATGAAGTTTTATCTATACTAGGTATCAAACAATTGTTTCATTCCTTGCCTTCTCACTTGCAATATTTGAGCGTCTTAACATTGCAGGCTCGTCCTAGGACCATTCTGATGATAGTTTTCTTCATGCTTTTGAACATTGAAAAAAAGGTTTTCATAGTATTGTCTCATAGCTGATATACTTTATGTTCATAGCTTCTGGAGAGATTGATAATTGATTAACTGCTTCTCTTATTTGTATTGTCAGATTGCACTTGAGATTGGTGATGCATCAGTGATCAAGGGAGTTAGAAGCAAAGTGTTGAATCTGTTAAAGCTATAAAGCTGAGATCTAGTTGTGTTGAAACATCATATGTTGTAACTAAGAGAGTTAAGTCTCAGTGCATATACTAGTTGAGTGAGAACTAGTGTAGCAATTGAGTGTAAATTGCATATCAGAGTGAGCGAGATCTCAGCTTGATCAAATCAGTGTCTCTTGACAAAATTACTTGATTTGAATCACTTGAATGAGAAGTGATTAGATTGTATAGGTAGTGAACTACAATAGAGCGAAAATTGTATTTGTACTATCTTGTTGAAGATTAAATGAATAATCTTGCTTGGTGTAAAACCTAATGTATAGGTAATGAATTACAATGGAGTGAGAATTGTATTTGTAATATCTTGTTGAAGATTAAATGAATAATCTTGCTTTTGGACCAAGTCTTTGAGAAAATTAATCCATTTCTATATCTTTAGATACTTCTTGGGAAAGATCACTATATTAGTTGGGAACGGTAGGTGGAGAATAACGTAACTGGTCTTACTGGGGAAGGACAATGGAAATTCTAGGTAGAAAAATAAAAAAACAAAAAGAAAGAAAAAAAAAAGAAAAGAACTCAGTATGGCATGAGATCCCAATATTGTGTAACTCCATTCCCTTTGCTTTTCATTCCTACCCTTGTTTGTCATGTCAGAAATCATGATTTAATTTGTATTAAACGGAGCAAACAAAAGAATAACATAGAAGATTTTATGCCTAATTTAATTGGTCTAGTCGTGAGGTGGTGATTTCGACTCATACCATAATTATGTATTTGAACAAAAAAACATAGAAGATCTTATGAAAATAAAATGAGTGCTAGCAAAACCCTTATTCAACGAGCGCATAGATATTATTCTCGTGAACTAATGCATTTTTCTAATCTCATCGAGGATCACAAGCGCCCTTTTACCAAATAAACATGAGATCCCATCTCTGTTTACCCTCATTAAAAGAGTAAGCTCCAGTTTGTCTGATTTTCCACATGCAATACTGTGCACACCGTGTATCGTCTCTTGAGGCTTTATAGACATCAAAGGTGCCATTGTTAATAGTTTGCCACGACATGCTGCACCAGAAAACGGTGAACGGTGGGAAAGGATTGGATTTGAATTTCCAATGAACGGAGGTGTGATACTCGAGCTCGTGTTCCCCAAGGTCGTCGTCTTTGGATTGGCAGTGAATAGTGAGCGGAATAGACTCATCCAGATCATTGGTTATGTTCACCACTCTGTCTGGAATCGCCCAACTACCATCTAATTGCAGCAGTATCTGCAATGTGATAAGAAGCAAGAACCCTGCAGATATTCTAATCATTTTGTTCTTCTCCTGAAATTGAAAAGCAATTGCCTGTGTAAGGTTTCCAAGGCAAATTACACGCTTTTATAGTTGATGACAATATATATCTGCTAGCGGAAACAATGCATATGTCTAGAAAATGAGCTTTATGCAATATTTAGTTTAGGGCTTGTTGAATTACGGGGATTTTCCTTTTCTGGATACAAAGCAGATCATGATATGCTTTTTACTTTTATTTCATTATACAATTTCTTAATTAGGTCATTCTAAAATTAAACATTATTTTATATTATTGAAATCGTATTTTTTCAGAGTACAAAATGACTAATTATTATACACTCATTTTCTAAAATCCAAATTTATAAAAGGAAAAATATATAATCCACTAATTAAATACAAATTAAGACCATCGCTTAATTTCTCATGGGTAACATTACGTTATTACTATTGTTCACCCGAATCTAAATCTTTTGACATAACTTGAGATATTTGAATTATTTTGAACAATAAAGCATAATTAGTTAGAAAGTATCAAGAATGGAAAAGTGAATCATATTACGAAATGACTAATTATTAATACACTCCATTTCTAAAATCCAAATTTATAAAAGGAAAAAAATATTTAATCTACTAATTAAATACAAATTAAGACTATCCCTTAATTTCTCTTGGATAACATTACGTTACTATTATTTGTTCACCCGAATCTGAATCTTTTGACATAACTTGAGATATTTGAAATATTGAACAATAAAGCTTAGTTAGAAAGTATTAAGAATGGAAAAGTGAATAATATTACGAAATGACTAATTATCAATACACTCATTTTCTAAAATAATCCAAATTTATAAAGGGAAAAATATATATTAACAGGAGGAGTGCTAGAAAAGCTGTCCAATGTTCGATCGTCGGTGTCCTCAAGTCCCACCTACCATCCCCAAAGGCAACTTAGGTAGGTAGGTGACCTAAGCTGAGACCAAACATGTCAATTCATTCTCCATTTTGGCTCACCTTCTAAGCCCTTCAGAGAGGGATGTTGGGAAGGGTCTTCTTAGGAGTCCCACATCGGAAATGAATGGTGCAGTTCCCAAGACACAGCTATATAGGTAGGCCAAAGGACCATGGAAAATGTAAGATTTTTCTTGCCCTAAAACTCTGCCAAGCCACTTACACACCAGTTCTAACTCAAGCATCAGAGAGTCGAAGACTGAGCCCACCCCTGTCTTGGCTCCTGGCACCGCTGTTACTTGTGTAGGGTATTAGATAGTAGGACCAATGGTATTCCATCGTTTTGAACTCTCGGAATATGAGTAACAGTTGGCGCTAGAAGGAGTTCCTACATTTTACTATTATCAAGTCACCTTTCCAGCCCATACCCACAAATGGTCGAAATAGTAGACAACGCTAGTGACCCAAAGCCACAGTTCAGGCAGGCTCTTTTCAACCAAGATGATAATCATAACCCATCTACAGTCACTGCCCTCATCCCACATACAGATCCCGGTGCCGCTCTCGAGATCCTAAAGCAAGATTTTCACCAGCTCCGCGAACATGTCGCTAAAGAGCGCACCAAGGCAGAGACTTACCACACCCGGATAGCAGAGATCGAGAAAGAATAATTCATATTACGAGCAACGCTCGAGCACAGGAATACATATAACAAGACCATAGAGCTCGCTACCCGAACTGTCAGAACACCCAACCTTGGAATCAACTCCTTTTTTTTCCTCGCGGTGCCCATAGTCACACTGCTCCAAGGGGGAAACTCTCGACAAATAGTCTAGCATTGGCCAACCCATCAATCTCCCATTCTCGCAAGCCACCCCACAACCCCCATGGATATATAACCCAACCTCGAGTCTGACCAAGTTGGTCTCTCTCAGTCTCACGCTGGACTCGGAACCTCAGTTTCTTTGCCCACGAGCAGCTCCCTTGATATACAGACTCGCCTCGTCCTCCAACTTAGAGATACCGTGACCCAGTTGGCCTCCCAGGTCGACAGTGTCTAGAGTCGCAATACTCAGCGTCCCATGTTCTCAGGATACATATACAAGCAGTCACCTTTCTCATTGCGAGTCTAACTCAAGAAGCGTCCTCCCGAGGCCAAGCCACTCAAGATGAAAAAATGTAGGGGTGTCGGGGACCCGCATCTCCATCTCGAAACATTCCTTTGCGTTTGTGCATCCACTTAATATACAGATTCTATAGCCTGCCATGCGTTCCAGGAGACACTAGTAGATGAAACCCTAAGCTAGTTCCTTAATCTCCCAACTAACTCTATTGACAGTTTTGAACAACTCTTGGAACGCTTCCTCAGCCGCTTCATATTACATGCTAGCATCTACCGAAGTGTCAACGCTCTATTCCAGATCAAGCAACGTGAAGGAGAATGACTACATAGTTTACTCTCTAGATGGTAGTCTGCCACGACCAGATATCACAACTTAGAGCCGCGAGTCGTTGAACAGGCCTTCCGCCAGGCACTCATACCACAGAATTTCCTATTAGAGATTAACAAAAATCCATCCGCCTCCTATGATCTCCTGATGGATGTAGTCATTCGATGAGCAAGAGCTGAATATGCCATCTTTGGTGGATCCTAAGGTGTTGGAGCGTTGGACTTGCCAGTCTCAGCTCCACGCTAGCTACTCTCAGTCAAGGATTTTCCTCCCTCTAGTGCAGACACTCAGCGCCGGCCACACCCTCGTTCCAATAACAGGGGCCGCGGCCGCCACAATAATGATCGAGGACACCCTCGTTCTTACGGGTCCTAATAACTCGGTACCCACCTATGAGATTCACACAGCCCTTATTGCCTTGTATGAGGGCATATGAGCCCGCCATAAAGACCTTATTCCCTCTCCACCAAAAAGCAGGCGCCCCAAGAAGCCCTGTCGAGCCACAAACAACAAGTTTTGCTCGTATCATGCGATAATGGCCACACAACAGACTCATGCTACGAACTCAGTAATGCCATTGAGCATCTCCTTCAAAATGGACAGTTACAACAGTACCGTGCACCCACCACAGGTGCTAATGTCATTGAGCTACATAGCCAGATCTTGACACTATTAGGTGGTGCCCTGAGACCCCTATCACGGGACCTCGAGTCGAAGCGACAATGTCGATAACAGCTGGATATCTTGAAACTTAGGCAAGTCATCTCCACTATAACCCCTGCTTGGGAACAAGTTGCCTTTAGCCAAAGAGAGAATACTACGCATACCCATCACAATGAATCCTTCATCATTTCAGTGCAGGTTGATCATTATCATTACCATCGAGCTCTTATCGACACCGGGGCCGCGGTCAGTGTCATGTTAGCCAACTGCTATCACGGCTTGCGTTGGGACAAGGTCAAGCTTTACGACAACCATGACCCTCTGGTCAGTTTTTCAAGGGACATCGTCCATCCCCTTGGCTCAGACAGGTTGACTCTCTCTCTCTCTCTCTCTCTCAGCACCGGCTCTTGTCGTTCTTCCATCACTTCTCGCTTCCTTATTGTCGATTGCCCCTCTTGCTAGAACTTTATACTTAGTCGCGACATATTATGGGAGCTTTAATGCTTCATTGCCAGACACATGCTCCTCATGAAGGTACTTATCACACGAGGCATTCTTACAATCCATGGGGATAAGGCCGTCATTGAATGTTGCAGCCTCAATGCTATCCAGCAGAGTTGAGTATCCTATGAAATGATGCCACACACACTCTCGAATCCCATCGATAATCCTCGCGAGGACCCGGACGGTCTAGATAAAAAGAAAAGAAAGTATGTCTCACTGCCAACAGCCGTAGAGGAGATCGAGTGGGTCCCCTATTTCCTGACAACCCAGACTGTAAGATCCGTATCGGTACTGGCCTCGACACTTTGTCTCAACAGAAGCTGATATCTTTTCTCCAATAGAAGTGGGGTGTCTTCACTTGGTCTTATGCTGACATGTCTGGCATATCCCCTGAGATCATCACCCACAAGCTCTATATCTCCACAGATTATCCCCCGATTAAGCAAAAGCGCAGAGCTTTTAACCTTGAGAAGTACCGGGCCATGCATGCCAAGGTCCAACGATTTAAGGAAATCTAGTTCATCCGTGAAGTCTCCTATCCTACCTGGGTCTCTAATGTCACATCCCGGACCATCTCCGCCGTAGCACGATATTGTCCGCTTTGGGCCTGCCGGCCCTCACGGTTTTGTTTCCAGGAGCTCTCAGAGCAACTTCCCAGGGGTCACCCATCATGAGATTTCTCTAAGCTTAACAAGCTTAACTTTGGAGTTCTCATCCCCTCCAAAGCCACTGAGCTCCCAAAAGGCCTCGTGCTAGATTGGTGTCACCGATGTACATATATGGTACATCACCCTCTCCGTTGGTCGATGTGGGATGTTACATCCACCCCCCTTAGGGGCCCGACGTCCTCGTCGGCACACTCGCAGCCCTCGGCAGAGTGGCTCTGATACCAATCTGTCACATCCCGGACCATGTCCGCCGTAGCACGATATTGTCCGCTTTGGGCCCGCCGGCCCTCACGGTTTTGTTTCCAGGAGCTCTCAGATCAACTTCTCAGGGGTCACCTATCATGGGATTGCTCTAAGCTTAGCAAGCTTAACTTTGGAGTTCTCACCCCTCCAAAGCCACTGAGCTCCCAAAAGGCCTCGTGCTAGATGGGTGTCACCGATGTACATATATGGTACATCACCCTCTCCGTTGGTCGATGTGGGATGTTACATCCACCCCCCTTAGAGGCCCGACGTCCTCGTCAGCACACTCGCACCCTTCGGCAGAGTGGCTCTGACCTAAAAGTTACCTTTTCACAGAGGTTTACGAGTTACCGAGGACTTTTAATTGCGATCGGTAATTCGATAAGTTATTGCTCGAGTTAATTTTCGAGTTACTAAAAGTACTCCAAATACCTGAATTGATGACTCGATGTTGTAGTTTTCAAGTTACTAAAAGTACTCCAAATACCTGAATTGATGACTCGATGTTGTAGTTCGTGTCGACACGAGTCTCCCGGTATTTTCGGAATATTTTTCGAAGCTTCCGGCTATTTTCTGTGAATTTCTGAAGTTTATGGTAAGTTTGGGTTACTATTCCGGTAAAAAGGAGAATTACCATTTAACCTTTTCACTTTTTACCTTCTTTAAATCTGAACCGTTAGATCGATTAGGGTTTTTATCTCAACCTTTGACTCGAGTATAAAAGGATTTAAGGGGAGTTGACTTCGGTCAAAAACCGAACTGGAGGGTTGACCGCAGTTTTCTCTCTCTCGATTCCGTCTCCAGCTGCGACTGTGCTCCGATCTCACCTCCGTCAAATGTTCATCTCTCGGCGGCTCACCGGTGACCAGAGCTTCGCCTCGCCGTCCCCAACACGTCTGTGGTTGTGGGTTTTCATATAAAGCTGTAGAGAGAGAGAATCGAAGGAGAGAAGGCGACTGTCTTCGATTGGGTTTTCCGACTTTAGCCGCGACGGCGAGTCTGGATGGGTCCGGAAGCTTCGCCTCAGCATCCTGATCATTTTTATAGCCTTGGTTTTTGAAGAGAGGCGTTGGGGATAGATTTTCGAAGAGGAGAAACATTCGGAATTTCTCGGCCATGGATTGGTGTTCTCCGGTCACAGGCGAAGGCAATTGAGGTATGAAAGATCATCTACTCATGAAGCTCTACGTATCTGTATAATTGGATTGGAGTTTGGTTAAGTTTTGGAGGAAGTTGGGTTTTTGGGTATTGTTACTGTGTTCGGCAACGAAAACAGTGACGATAGTTATGGTTATGGTTTCAGAGTTTGGGTTCTAGGTTGAGCTTGTATGCATGAGTTGGAGTTCTTGTTTATCTGAAATCTATAGTAGTTTGGTGATGTGAAGTTGAGGCTGTGTTGTTGAAAAGAAAAGGAACATTTGAATTCTGAGCAGTGTGTGTGTTCTTTGGCTGTAGTGTTGATGATTACAATGGTTTTAGAATTGATGAAATTGTAGAGTGGGCAAACGTAGTTTGAATGCTGCGTTTTCAGTTTCTTTTTCTAGACAGGGTTGTTGTTGTGTGTTGTGGTTGGAATTGTTGTTGGTGTTGCTGCATTTTAGTGTTTAGTGTTATTTGAATCGTTGTTGGGTTGCTGATTTAGTGTTGTTTACGTGGTTTCATGTCGAGAACTTGGTGATCAAGAAACGGGGAAAACTCTGGCGAAATTCCGACAAGTCATCCGAATCCGGCAAAGATTCCAGTGATACGGTAAAACAGGCTGAATGCCAAAGAGGTAGGAATCGAATTCCTGTTAAGCTTTTAGTCGGGAAGTACTCATAATTCCTAAGTTGAGTAATTACGGAAAGATTGGACGTAAGTAGGAAGTTTCCATTTTGGGAAACTTGCCATTTTAAAGAAGACTTACCAATTTAGGAAACTTTCCATTTTGAGAAACTTTCCCTTTTTGGAAGGTTTCCATTTATGAGAAGATGTTAAATCGGGTTGAAAAGGTTAAAGAAAAGGTAGAATTCAAGTTAAAGGTTTTGAAGTTAATTAGTGAAGTATGGAAATTATAGTATGTTGACCACTCCAGTGGTTAAGGGAGATGTTGACTCCTATTAACGGAAATGTCAAGTTGATCGTGGAAAAACAATCGGATAATTTCTTTATCGACGTATCGACTCACATTTAGTAAAGAGAAAATACTTATGTTAAGGTGGCGTAAACGGAAACCAAACTTTGAGTCGATAATCGGAAATAAGTGTAATGTTTGAATAGCTGTTAAAAAGAAAGGAACTTGGTCAACAGGTGGTCAAATAGGATTTCCTGGTCAAACTAGGAAAAGATCAAGTCAACGATGTAAAGACTAATTTATTGGTTTATTTGTACAGTCTCTGGTCGAACATGAGACGGGCTCGACTACGTGGTTAGCTCGATGTTTCGCTCGAGGAGCTTTCCGAGCAGGAAGGGAGTCGCAATAAGTACTGTGAGTGGACTTTGTTTTTAAATTAAACTGCATGACATAGACTTTATTTGTTTTCTCCTTATTTATGTGATTTCCTCCATTTAATGTTTTACGGTGATTTTGGGAAAATGAGGATTTACTATTTTAAAGATAAACGAGCCGGGAGAGAGGTTCCTACCTTTCCCGGGATTTTAAAGGATTTTCCCGGATTATGGTTTTATTGGTTTTCACCGTTTTGGGATTATGGAGGGGAATGTTTTAAAAAGGTGAAATTTGGCTCTTGGATTTAAAGGGTTTTAAAGTAAAGGCAGAGAACCGGTTTTTGGTTCCTGGAAAGGTTTTTAAATCCAATGTATTTGGGGTGAAGTCAGGGAGATTTGATTTGGTTTTCGATTTATTATTCCCACGAGGTTTTACAGGTTTTAAAAGGATTTTAAAGGATAAGGATATATATTGCATGCTAGCATGGACCCTCTCCAGATGGAGCGGGTACCATCTCTGGATTGTAGCAGGTCTGACCTCTTCGGTGGTAGCTGGTCATTATGACCCTCCTGGATAGAGCAGGTCAAGACCCTCTTTGGTGGTAGCTGGTCAAAAGACCCTCCCGAATAGAGCAGGTCATGGGACCCTCTCCGATGAGCTGGTCAATGGACCTTCTCGTGGTAGAGCGGGTCGGGTTTTCTCGTGGATGAGGTTAACACCCCACATAATTGTTTATGTTTGAGCCAAGACATTATTTATGATTTACTTGTATGCAGATTTTCCTAGGAAAACTTAGAGGGAGAACATTAAAGGAATTAGAGCTTTTATATTTTATTTTTATCCACTCACCCTGATAGTTTTCAATGTTTCTCCCCTGGGCCTTTCGTTTTCAAATGCCCAGTGGTGCAGGGTTCTTGAGCGGAGGTCATGCGCGTACAAGAGTCGAGGCATAGTCGATCAATCCGTTGCCGTTGAAATTATTTAGCGTAATCATCTTAGTAGACTGCTTTGACTAACCCAGTTTAGCTAATTAAGTAGGTTAGGGAGCAGGATGTCTTCATGAGTTAGGGATTGTTGTTAGATACTCATGAAAGTGCTGAGTTGGTAGGTAGGAAGGGTTGGCCATTTCAAGGGGGTTTCGGTAAGAAGTTCCCTTGAGGTGGTCCCCGTAGGATTTATTTCGGGTTAAAGGGATTTAACTCGGGGTGGGTCCTGACATCTAATGTGGTCATGGTCCCGAAGCCCAATGGCACCTGACGGATGTGTGTTGATTACACCAATCTCAATAAGGCTTGTCTAATGGACAACTTTCCTTTGCCCCGGGTAGACCAAATGGTGGATTCAATGACAGGCTTTCGCGTCCTCAGCTTCCTTGATGCTTTTGCAAGATATAACCAAGTCTGGATGGATACCCCAGACCAAATCCACACAACGTTTGTCACGGATAAAGGATTATTTTGTTACAATGTCATGACCTTTGGCCTTAAAAATATAGGCGCCACTTATCAAAGAATGGTTAATGGCATGTTCAAAGAAGAAATTGGGGATATAATGGAAGTCTATGTTGATGATACGCTTGTCAAAAGTGTTGATGTCGACAACCACATTGCCAACCTCGATCGAGCCTTCTCTAAGATGCTAACTCATGGCATGCGCCTCAACCCACAGAAGTCCATCATCGCTGTAGCCGGAGAAAATTTATTGGGCTATATGGTTAACGAGAGAGGGATAGATGCCAACCTTAAGAAGGTCCAAGCTATTCTCGATATGCAGGCTCTAACAAAACGGAACGAGGTACAAAGCCTTATGGGCAAACTTATGGCCTGTGCTCGATTCATTTCTCGCTTTACAGACAAGTGCTACCCTCTACTCCAACTCCTCAAGAATCAGTTTTGGAAACAAAATCGAGTAGGGACCAGAACATGAGGAAGCATTTAACGGTATCAAGGAATACCTAGCTACAGTTTCCTTACTATCAAAGCTCATTCCTGGTGAAGTCCTCTTCCTATATCTCGCAGTGTCATCCACTGCACTCAGTGTTTCCCTCACTCGCCATGACAGCGACACCGAACTCCCGGTATATTATGTGAGAAGAGGATTCCTGATGCCGAGACCCGATACCCAGCTGTCGAGAAGCTAGCCTTGGCTCTTGTGACTGCTACCAAAAAGCTCTATCTTTACTTCCAAGCCCATACAATGCATGTTCTCACAAACGAGTCACTCAAACGAATTCTTCAAAAGCCTGAAACTTTGGGACGCCTCGTCAAGTGGGTCATCGAACTTGGGGAATTTGACATCCACTTCAAGCCACGATAGGCCATCAAGGGACAGGCCGCCGCTGATTTTATAGATGAGTTCATGCCTTTAGCCACTGACGCCCTGGAGGATGCGACACCTTGGGAGAATGTCTGAGAACTATATGTCGATGGTTCAACTAATTTCTAGCACAGTGGTGCTGGTATCATAATCAGAGACCCGGAAGGGAATGATTATGAGTACGCTCTCCGGTTCGAGTTCAAAGCCACTAATGATATTGTCGAGTATTAGGCCTTGATAGCCGGCATTCAATTATGCCGAGAACTCAAGGCAACTAACCTCCAAATATTCAGCGACTCCCAGCTCGTTAATCAAGTCACAAGAGACTTCAAGGCCACTCAGAGTAACATGGAGTCATACAAGGCACTGGATTACTCCAGCGCTTAAGCTCATTTATACTGACATAAATTCCTAGAGCAAAAAACACACAAGTAGATGTCTTAGCTAGACTAGCCACTATCCCTCCCGACACCTCGCCCATTCATGTGCACATCGAGACCTTGGACAGACCCAGTATCTTCAAGGCTTATTCAGAGATCTTTCTCATTGATGCTACGTCACCATCTTGGATGGACCCTTCTTCCTCACTCATGGCAGCTTGCCCAGTGACAAAAAATAAGCTCATCGCATCCGCCACAAATCTGTCCTCTACCTCTTCAAAGATGACAAATTATACCTCTGTTGCCAGTCTTGCCCATTACTCAAATGTATCTCAATGGAGGACAGTCACCAAGTGCTTAAATCCCTTCATGCTGGAATCTGTGGTAACCATGCGGGAGCCCGAAATATCATGTATAAGGCCATAAGGACCGGGTATTATTGGCCCACAATTGAGGACGATGCGAAAGCCGTGGTCGATGCCTGCCTACAATTCCACAAGTCTGCCAAATTTGCCCATCACCCTCCTGTCGCTCTCTCCATCATCCACTCCATGGTTCCCTTCAACCAGTGAGGACTTGTCATCGTGGGCAAACTCCTCACAGCTCCGGGACAATTGAAGTATGTCATTGTCATTGTCGACTATCATACCAAGTGGATAAAGGCCGGAGCAGTTGCCACCATCACTACTGAAAAAGTAATTACTTTCTTATGGCGCAACCTTTATTGTCGCTTTGGAGTATCACATGCAATTATCACTGATAATGACACACAGTTTGACAACGACACATTTCAGGACTTTGTCTCTGCACAAGGAACAGCTCTATTTTATGCCTCTCCAACTCACCCATATACCAATGGTCAGGTAGAAGCTGTCAACAAGCTCATCAAGAAAACCCTTAAAAAGAAGTTGGAGAACCACAAAGGGCTATGGGCCAAACTACTCCCCGAGGTGTTGTGGGCACTCTGTACCACCCTCACAACAGCGACAGGGGAGTCCATACCTCCTCTCCTATGGTACCGAGGCTGTCATCCCTGTCGAGATGGACATCCTGAGCACCCGAGTCATGGAGTATAACCCCAGAACCAACACTACCGGGCTACACCTTAACATGGATCTCCTTGAGCAGCGCCGGGACAAAGCTTACATGCACAATATCAATAATAAACAACGTGTCACTAGGCACTACAACAAGAAAGCTTTTCCCAGGCCACTCAAAATTGGAGACTGTCATAAAAGATGTTATCCCCTACCCCACAGGTCTTAAAGATAAATAGGATGGGCCCTATGAGATTGTCGACATCTCGGGACCAGCCACATTTTACTTGAAAGACACTAAGAGACGCATCCTCCCACACCCTTCGAACTCACAGCATCTCCATCTTTTCTCTATCTAAAGTACTTGCTCTATTTTTGCTTAGTTCCTTTCCTTAAGTGTACAATCCGTCCTGTGTACACCTCGTCCATTAACATCACAGTAATGAAAAATGTTTGTTCTAATCTCAAAACTTTGTCTCAACAAAACAAAACTATCGCGAGACCAAGAGACAAAAAAGAAATTAATGACATTCATCCAAACATTAGAAATAAAAGGCAAATATGTTAACCTGACCGTCTAGGCAAAGTTAAATAGTCTTACGTGGGTAACCACGTCATACATAAACACAAAAACAACAACATCAACAAAAACAGCCAAAAAGACAAGAGCATAGCATAGAAACATTCCCACTTCACTGCTTCTTTCTCGAGGCCTCACTACCTTTTTGCACGTTGTCAGCACTCTTTGCACCTCCTTGGCCCCGATCCTTGCTTGTATTCCTAGAGCCTCTGCTCAGTTGGGGCATCAATGGTGACGACATTCCGGGAGCTCGGACCAGTGGTAGGCAAGGAGCAGTGGGGTGAGGACCTGTCACAAGAGCTGACACTTGTGCAAGTCGAACACTTGAAGGGTGCACTAGGCGAGGAGCATTGGGGTGAGGACCTGTCACAAGACCTAACACTTGTGCAAGTCGAACACCTGAAGGGTGCACCTGGACGAGGACCTGGGTCCTGACTCGAACTCCTGGACCATCCGCTAGCCACTCGGTCCGAGTACCACTTCCGCTTCTCGGCCTCGTCAATCCATCACCTTTGCACACCGGCCTTGAAGACGTCCTCCTTCCACTTGTTATAAGCTGTCTGCAGCTGCTTCTTATACTTGTCGCTCTCTCGGAAGACCCGGACCCCTACCTTTCCAGCCCTGGCACACTTCGTCTTCCAGCTCGCCTCTAGAGACACAAGGTCTTGTTGCAGCTTCTGCACCTGAACCTCTAAGAGAGCCAACCTCTGAAGTGTCGCCTCGCCCTCCTGTAGCTGAAGATCTTTCTTCTCTGCTACCGTCTTCCATTGTTAGGCCTCATCTTTTGCCTTCCTAAGGCGCTCTTGGGTCTTCTTCACACTTGCCTCTAGCCTAGTCATCCGTTACGTGAGAGTCCGCCCAGACCGTTGTAGAGTCGCCACCTCCTGCTCCTTAGTACTCACCACTGCTGAAGGTGCTCCACGGCCTTCTAACTCGCAGTGTACATTATCAGTGTCACCTGCGCACAACGACAACAAAATCCAACATCAACAATAGAAATCATCACAACAAAAAATAACATAAAATACAAAACTCACTCGTGTCAGCTTCTCCTTGGCGAGACTGAGCCCAGAGAGCAGGTCTGCGGCCTCCTACAACGCCTCAATGTCCCAAGAACGGTGGCGCATATCATACGCTATCCGCGCCAAGTATGGCCTCACTGAGCCAGTGCCCTCCAGAGCTTAAGTGATCTCAGCTAGGCCCCCAAACTCCCAAATTGAGAATCTTTCCTCCTTTTTGCTAGAGCATCCCGGGAAGGCTCCTTTCCCTTGCGTTTCCTCTTCGTGACCTTTGCCTCAGTTTTTGGAAAGGAGTCCTCGACATGCTCCACAACAGGCGTTGGACCCGAGTTACTCCCCGGCTCCTCTGACACGGGAGGCCCATGTGGGACCTCGATGTCACCCCCAGTTTTAGGCTAGCCTTCCTGCTCCTCTCCTTTAGGGACCTCGAGACTAAGCACGGCCGCTATTGGCGACGGGAGGCTCAGATAGTCGTCATCCCCATGCTTGAACTTGGTGAAATCGTCAAGTTATTCCTCTACTTCGAGTTCGGTCTCAAGATCGACTTCGTGCTCCTTCGTTTAGTCTATCTCGGACTACAAACCGTTCCAGATATCATCTAGAACCTTATCATAGGGGTCTTCATTCCTCCAGGTGCCTCCCTCTTGCACCATGATATCTACATCACAAACAAAAAAGTGAGTGTCGAACACCCGAAACACAGACATTAAACAAAAACGATGGTTACCCACCCGGGCATACTTAATGCGGCTATATATTGCCAGCCGACATATCCTGTATGAGCTCTTACACTCGAAGGCCCACGGCACCTGAGCAATGCAGTGTCTTATAAAGGCTGTTAGCTTATACCTTTAGGGCACTACACCCAAGTTTTACAGTTAGTACAAAATAAAGCAAACAAAACAGAAACACGACATCCTGAGTACTCGGAAAGGTTAGTACCTATCTCTTGAAACCAGCAAGGGACGATAAACGGAGGCGCATCCATATCCTGTCACCTACCCCCCACAAGGAAGCACTTATTTTGCCAGCCATCAAATGTCAATGTCGGCAAGTTGTCGATCATCACTCAAAACTTCTCCCGAGACCTCAGGGTCACGTAACCTCGTCTTCCCTTCTTCATACAAGGTGTCATATGCCATAGCACATTAAACTTGCTATAACATGGGTATCCCATCCTTAATAAACGGAATAGGACCCCGGTACCTAACAGCTGCTTCAACATGTTGGGCGTGCACTGCCCCGGACCAATGTGTAAGCACATCAAGATATATTGCACATAAGGTGCAAGCGGGAACGATAGCCCACAACGCAGCTAGTACTCGAACACCAAAGTATACCCCGCAAGGGATTTCAAAAGTTAGCATCCCTCAGTAGTTGCAACAATACTTCATCTGGTATGTGCCAGTTCCTCGGCTAGGGACCTCGCCATCACGACCTCTATTTCCTGCAATAGAGAAATAACAAAAGACACGTGAGAACTGTCATCCTCGGCAGGGGGCCGGTTCCCGACCCCTATCACATCAAGCAATTCATCCAGTTCTAATTCTCTCCGGCGTGAGGTGTCAGAATCCATACTGGATATCTCGATAACCTCGTGGCTAGACACCCACGCCGGATCTAACATCTAAAACCTAAACAGTCAAGCTCTCGCTATCCTACAAAGCCTACCCCTACAAAATTGATAAAATTTCAGATAACCCAGATTTATTTCACTACCAAACAAAAAGTAACATCAACAAAAACACAGAAAAAACATACACCCATCTCAGATTTATAACCACCCATGTACAACATCACAAAAAACCCAAGCAGAGGGGGTTGAAGTTCATACCTTTGGGTAGCGCACGGTGATGAAGAGATGATGAGGCTGGTTGCAAACAATAGAGCCTCTAATCCACGCAAATCCTAAAACGACCAGAAAAGTCCATCTTCGAGCAGATATGGATCTGGGTATAGCTTTGAAGATGACTCTGTCTCTCTCTTTCTCACTCTTCGAGCTCTTTTTTCAAAACACAAAACACACTACTTCCCACCTGTTTCTCCGTACCCCTATTTATAATAGCATAAATCCATATCCACTTTTGAATACAAAATGACCCAACGGTTAGATCGTCACCACCTCAGCTCCCCATTTATTGCGCAGTTACCCACGTCGCGCATAGGGGACACACGCGTTAAACACACCGTAAAAGAGCAGTTACAGCAGTTACCTATGCCATGTACCCATAAATGATCACGTGACCTTCATAAAATGATCACTTATGAAGGCACGAGAGATATGGACTAGCGCCAATACCGAACTATCGCTACACACGCAACTGCTGCATTACACGACATCGTTACACACACGATCCGTTGCTGCACGAACTCTCGCTACACATGCGAATTGTCACTACACACGTGACCGCCGCATTACGAGACATCGCTACACACGCGAACTGTCGCTACACATGCGACTGCTGCACTACGAGACATCACTACACACGCGATCCCTCGCTGCGCTAACTCTCGCTACACACGTGAACTGCCACTACACACGCGACCGTTGAATTATGCGACATCTTTACACACGCGATCCGTCGCTGCACGAACTCTCGCTACACACGCGAACTCTCGATAAACATGTGAACTGTCGTTACACAAGCGACCGCCGCATTAAGTGACATCACTACACACATGATCCCTTGCTGCGCGAACTCTCACTAAACACGCGACCGCTGCATTACGCGATATCACTACACATGCGATCCCTTGCTGCGTGAACTCTTACTACACACACGATTGCTGCATTACACGACATCGTTACACACGCGATCCCTTGCTGCGTGAACTCTCGCTACACACACGACTGCTGCATTACATGACATCACTAAACACGCGATTCCTCGCTGTGTGAACTCTCGCTACACACGCGACTGCTGCATTACACGACATCACTACACACGCGATCCCTCACCGCGCAAACTCTTGCTACATACGCGACTGCTGCATTACATGATATCCCTACACGTGTGATCCCTCGCTGCGCGAAAATATCGCTAACCATGCGACGTGCCCCTCAAACAAGAACGTAGTACTCTTCGACTCTCGATAAACAGAACAACACCCCAATCGTCCTACGAACTCAAGCATGGAGACTTCAGGACTCACGACCATGCCTTGCTCCCAGACAGACCTTACTTCTGTCACAAACTTAAGGAACTCCCCACCTGAGAGTCCTCATCGACTGGAGACTTGTTAACAGGAGGAGGAAGACCTCCACTTATGTTAGGAAAAGTTGTCCAATGTCTGATTGTCGGTGGCCTCGAGTCCCACCTACCATCCCCAAAGACAACTTAGGTAGGTAGGTGACCTAAGCTTGGACCAAACATGCCAAGCCATTCCACCTTTTAGCACACCTTCTAAGCCCCTCGGAGAGGGATGTTGGGAAGAGCCTTCCTGGGAGTCTCACATTGAGGAGGAATGACTCAGTTCCCAAGACACAGCTATATAGGCAGGCTAAAGGGCCATGGAACGGGTAAGATTCTTTTATCCTCAAAACTCTGCCAAATCACTTATAAGCAGTTCTAACTTAGGCATCAGAGATTCGAAGACTGGGCCTACCCTAGTCTTGGCTTCTGACACCACTGTTACTTGTGCAGGGTATCAGATAGCAGAATCGGTGGTATTCTATCGTTCTGAACTCTCGAAATAGGAGTAATAATATATTTAATCTACTAATTAAATACAAATTAGGACTACCCCTTCATTTCTCTTGGGTAACATTACGTTACTATATTGTTCACCCGAATATGAATCTTTTGACATAACTTGAGATATTTGACATTTTGAGCAATAAAGCTTAGTTAGAAAGAATCAAAAATGGAAAAATGAATCATATTACGACTCTGTTCGAAAACTTCGTTACATTGTATATATGGTTTACATAAGGGGTGCTATATTAGCACACACTACCAGAACAACTAGTTTAGCCGACGATACGTTGTCAGCTAAGAAGTCGTCGGCCAAGACTTTAGCCAAAGAAATTACTGTTCATCGTTGTCTAAAGTCATTTATTTAGTCGACAAAGAAATGTTTTGTCGCTTAAAGTCTGGACTTTAGCCGACTAATTTTTGGACCTTAGCCGACAAAATTTTATTTATTTATTTAACTGTAGCCGAAAAATTACCCTAATTTCGTCAGTTATAGTTATTTATTTTATTTTATTTATTTATTTATTTAACTTTAGCTGACGAATTACCTTAATTTCGTCGGCTAAAACCCTAAACCCTATACGTAGAAGTTTCAAACGAGAAAAAGTCATGAAATAAGATATGACCGGAATGGTGAAATACGTCGACGGTTGAAAAATCACTTAATTCCGGTAAAGTCTCGGTGTCGATAGTTGCGGTCAACGCAATTTTCCATTCTTTCTCTCTAGAGGTAGCTCTATCTTTGGTGGTTATTTTTAAAATACTTTTTATACCACTTATTGCGTCTCATCGATTTAAAATTATTTTCTATTAAAGGTCCGGGCAAAATAGGTAATTTAGACGGTTAAATGACTGTTTTCGTGCCTTAAGGGGTTTGACTTACGGGACTGACCGTAAGGATCGAGCCCTTAATGTTGTCAGATCAAGTTGAATTTTTTTCTATAGAAATATTTCGACATAATGATCATATCAGAAGGTCGGATTTTGTTTCTCAAGTTTGATCATCAAAATCACAACATGTCTACTAATGTTGTATAACTTGTTTACCAAGTTTTAAGTAAATGTTTCGTTTCAAAAACAAATTCTACGTAGAAACTTCAAACGTAAAAAAGCTGTGATATAAGATATGACTAGAATGGTGAAATACGTCTACGGTTAAAAAACATGTAATTCTGGTAAAGTCTTGGTGCCGATAGTTGCGGTTGATACAATTTAGGGGTTTGACTTACAGGATTGACTGTCCGGATGAAGCCCTTAAATTTATCGGATCAAGTTGAATTTTTTACCATAGACATATTTCAACATATTGACGATATCTGATGGTCGTATTTTTGTTTGTGAATTTTGATGACCGGAATCACGACATGCCTACTATTTACCATTATTTATCCATATGGAGAGCCCTATCATCGAGGGGTAAATGTCTTAAAATTTTTAGATGGGCAGTTGCATCTCATCATGGTGACAGTTTGTTGTGTTAAAAGTTCAACCAAAATATAGGCATTTTCGTGTGTTAAGTGGTTAGAAAAACTACATTTTGAAGGCTTAAATGAAATCGAATAGCCAAAAAAGCCATTATATCATGGCATTAGCCATGAGTTTGACTCGTACGGCTGTTCCGCTTTTAAATTGGTGTCACAATAGTCATTCGGACACCGAAATATCCGTAATGCAATTTTGTAAGTAAAGGTACTTTAGCCGATGAAATACCCTAATTTCGTCGGCTAAAATTCACAGACTAAAGCTGCGAAAAAATCTTTAGCCGACGAAAATAACTTAACCGAAGAAAAAAATTTGTTCGGTCTGTTTTTGGTTATTTCGTCGGCTAAAGTCTTTTTTCTGGCAGTGACACCCTCTTTTATTGTTATGACACCCAAACTCAATTTGGTTTATAAACTACCTAAACTATCCTCTTTTAAGTTTCTTTTCTACTTTTATTTTTAACTAGCATTCCTGCAGACTCTTACTTTTATTTTGAACAGCTTTCTATTACCAAACATTGGAATATATAGGGATGTTGTTAGAGTATCTCCAACATGTCATGTAAAACTAGAATTATGTCAATTTTAGAGAAAAAACATCATATTTCGGCTCCAACAGGTCATGTAAAACATCATCTATTTTTATAAAAAGTAGGAAAAGTAAGAAACATATATTCTATATCTATAGAATCCTCAAAATTTGTATATTCATCTATAAATCTCTAAAATTTATTGTTTTCCTTATAAAATTCATCATGTCTCTTCTAAAAGAAAGGAATACGTCATAAAATTAACAAATTTACCATTAAATTTGAGGTGTAATTTGAATAAATATATAATATTTACATAGATACATAAATTATACAAAAAAACATTTAATGTTATACAATAGAATATAAAAGTTATTGGAGTTGAGCTCATTTTCTTTTAAAGATTTTGTTATTTCATCCTTTATAATAGATAAATTATAAAAAAAACTAATACATATGCTCTTAGGAATGAATTTGAGATTTCCCTTCTCTTTCTCTTGGCATGTAGAAATAATTTCTTTTGGCAAACAAGCACGAATGATTGAAAGTACTAAAATGGAAGTACTCCTTCACAAAACTAGAATATTTGTTATTTCAGTAGATCGATCATGCATGGGATACTTAATACATTCAAGAAATTTATTCAGACCAGCAAACTGATCTATACGCCCGTCCTATTATCAAGTCAAATGGTGTGTCCAGGCCATATGTAGAGACCCTCCCAGTATTTGACTTCCGGGTTATCGTTAAATGAAAAGAGGCCTTCTTCCTGAATTCTCCAGTTGCAGTAGGTGCCGCACCGGTACTCATCCCTCCTGGCCACATATATGTTATACTTGCCGGAAACTGTTTGGTAATCCGACGTCGTAGTGTTTAGCCACTCAAAGTTACAATAGAAAAGGGTCGTGTCTACCACCGTGACATGAAATTTGAACTGGTAATCTGCTAGGTAAGCAAGTTTTTGAATTCCCAGATCGTCGTCTCCGGATTGGCAGTGAACAGTGAGTTCCTGTTGAGTCGGGAGCAAGTTATTGGTCATATGAACAGTAATCTCCCCTGCAATATATCCTGAAACAAATACTGTTGATTGGTTCAGTAGTATCACAACTGAAAGGACAAGCGTGGAAAGAACTAGAGTGCCACCCATTCTCATCCTCGCTCGCTCTGCGTATATATTTCTCTACGCAAATGTGAATATGATATTACGCATATATATACGAACACATATCTACATGACTTTCCGTTTAATATCCACACTACGAATCCAGACTAGTTGTTTGTCTGTGTGCAAACTCAAGTAAATATGGAATGGAGCACATAATTGAATTGTAATCGATTTGCTTTCTTTCACAACGTACGTTGTATGCAAAATAGGACCAAAATCAAATCGTACAGTTGTACTATTTAATTCATGTTTAAATTACTGATTGAGATTTCTTTCTTATCAACATATGATTAGTTTTAACACCAGGAATCTCAATTGTAAAGATGGTCACTTAATTGAGGGAAAGCTTTTCTATTGATGGTGATGTAATTCTACACATCCAATTTTTTTACACATCCAATGTTACAACTTACAATATGATGGTTATTGTGACATACTATATTTTTGAAGATAGGAAAATTTCATTGATCAAACAAAGATCAAAATGATCATATATAACGGTCAAACATACATAGCCCGATAACCATACAACGCAGCTAACAAACTACAGAAAAACAAAAAAAACAACAATTGTCGAGTGCAATTATGTTATTGACTAGCTTAAAAAAGTTTCATAAAATGAAACCAAGAAATGAAAGAAAAAATAAAACATAACCTACTGAACCCTAAAAAACCACTCAACTTCCAATTGATTAAGGCCTAAGACCCAATGGTATACTTTTCATCGAATTGAGAGAAAGAGAGATGTCGAGGCCTGTATCTGGAATAGCACTCTATGACCTATAGGAGCCATCGAATCCGACAAGTCGGGATCACCCTTCGGTATCACCTTCTTGTTTCGACTACCCCGTGTATGACCCCTCTTATAAGAAGACTTATCCAAAGGAAGTCTCCCAAATTGCACCGGAACCTCTACCAAACCAGATACAAAATATAGCCTAGGCTTTTTCAGCACCAAATCGAGCCCATTCACAATCCTAGATGACCCAAAATCATCTCCAGGTCCATTCTTCCTCTTCAAGCGTGGCCGAGACAAAGAAAGCCCAGAACCAGAACTCAGCCCACCATCCACAGTCAACCCACCTGATTTGGTCAACCGTAGTTTGAAACTAGGGTTTCCCGCCGAAACAACTAGGACCTCGTCGATCACTCTGGCTGTCGTCACACAGATCCCCAGATCGTCCTCCACACCCGTCAACATCCTTTTTGCCATCACACCAACCCCCAAACCTTCCTCCACACCTTTCAGCGTCCTCTCCACTATCAAAACCGACTCTTCCACCAACCTAGGACCCTCTCGTATCACCATAGGATTCGACGCACCGTCGGCAACCACAGTATCAGCAATCGACAAGCCAGAAATCAATCTCTTGTCACAAAGATCCCCTCCATGCCCAAAGAGTCCACAGTCCTTGCGGTTCCCGTGAGCCCTCTCAACCTTGAACACCAGTTTGACCGAGATCTTTGGCGAGTAATCAAAGACATACTCCTCTGGAATTCGGTTGCGTACATCCAACACAACCCTAGCCCTCTGAACCTTTTCGTTCCTTAGAATTGGCCCCATATCTGCTAGCACAAAATCCCCTAACACACTACCAACCTGTGCCAAAACCTGGTGATTCCTCGTGGAAAATATCAAAGTCCGACAACCAAAACCCAGACTTCCAACTTATTCAGAAGAACTACCTCCACCAGACCAAGACCATCATACACCGCCAAGATGAGCGTACTACCATCGAAAGACCAAAGACCCCTAGCTACAATCCGGTCTCTCTCTGCCTTCATCTATATTTAAAAGACAAAGAGTCCAAGTTCCTATTCCTAAACTTATAGCTTTTCCTTGAGACTCCATGTGTTGGTAAGAGCCAAAGATAGGATTGGAATTACCACCGTTTTCCTAAGTCCAAGCAAACGTCCGCACAGGTAGAAGTGGGGATATGTTTCCCCAATCGAGATCATCACCCATGTCTCGGTCATTTGGCCGCCGTCAGGGAAACCCTAACAGAGACTCAAAGTCGACATCCCTCACTAGAATGATTATTGTGACATACTATATGATTTTGGGAAAAAGAAAACAAATTATAGCCTTATGGACGAACGCAAGATGGGAAGTTGCATAATGGGACAGTGAAGGGCTTGCGAAGTTAAATATGACTTTGCACGTCGGTTTTGGACATTGAGTTCCACACTATCAATTTAGACTAGTTTGTTTGTCTGTGTACACTCAAGTAAATTCCATTAATTGCAATTTAGAAGAGAGTTTTTTAAATTTTAGAGAAATTTTGAATTTATGAGAGTTTTCATCTATTGAAATTTCATTAATTTGCAATTTTTCATTGATTTATTTTATCAAATACACAATTGTGCTATAATAGTATGAGTTGAACTCACCACCTCTCATGTAGCAAGGAGAAACTAATGTCACTTGACCACTTGGTACTAGGCCATTTTGCATTGTTTAGATATATCTATTTCGGATCTGGAGTGTGTGATGTTTTTTAGGTGTATTGATCATTTTATACAAATTGGAAAAAGTGACAACTCAACTAAAACAGTTATTTATTGCCCATTCCAACTGTTAGTACCAAAATTACATATATACCCCTCCACCCATTAACTTCTCATCTTTTTTTTTCTGATCAGATCTGTTTCACCCTAAAAACAATAAGATTTGTTCTCTCTCTCTCTGCGCCTCCAACTCTCGCTCTGGTCTTTAATTCCGAGCACTACATCTCTGGTCTTCGCCTCCACAACCAACTCTGGTCTTCGCCTCCGAGCATAACAGCTACTGCCTCTCATCGAAGTTATTCCACGACAGTGTTAAGAAAAAAGAAAACTCCAACTTCAGCCTTTGCTCTGTTCTCTCTCTTCGCCTCCAACTCCAGCTTTGGTCTTTGACTCTGAGCACCACATCTCTGGTTGTTGCCTCGTCATCCAACTCTGGTCTCTGCCTCCGAGTATAACAGCTATTGTATTTCGCAATAGTTCTTCCATAACAATGTTAAGAAAAAAGAAAACTCCAACTTCAACCTTTTCCTCCTAGCACCACACCTCTGGTCTTTGCCTCCGCATCTAACTTTGATCTTCGTCTCCGCCTCCTAACATGGCACCTATGGCCTCTCGCACCTCGTCGGCGGCGTTAAGAAAAAGAGGTGGAAGATTAGGATGATGATGATGAAGAAGAAGAAGAACGGGGTCAATATAAATTGTTAGGGGTTTCTCCACCAACTCCCACTGAATTGTATCTATTTGTCTCTCTCTCTCTCTCTATCTCTCACAGTAGAAGTTTGTTATGAGGTAGTAAAGTTGATTGTGACCATAGGAATACAGTTCAGGGGTTTAGTGGGAGTTTATTAGAGGGTAGTAAAGTTGGTTGTGCAATAGAAATGTCGTTTAGGGGTTCAGTGAGAGTTTACTAGGGGGTAGTGAAGTTGGTTATGCAATAGGAATGCTGTTTAGGTATTCAGTGGGAGTTTATTAGCGGGTAGTAAAGTTGGATGTGTAATACGCATGCAGTTTGGGGGTTCAGCGAGAGTTTATTAAGGGATAGTAAAGTTGACTGTACAATAGGAATGCGATTTAGGTGTTCAGTGAAAGTTTATTAGGGGGTAGTAAAGTTGGATGTGCAATACGAATGCTGTTTAGGGGTTCAGTGAGAGTTTATTAGGGGGTAATAAAGTTGGCTATGCGATATGAATAAGGTTTAGGGGTTCAGTGAGAGTTTTTTAGGGGGTAGTAAAGTTGGATGTGTATATGAATGCAGTATAAGAGTTCAGTGAGAGTTTATTAGGGGGTAGTAAGTTGGTTGTGCAATAGGAATACGGTTTAGAAGTTCAATGAGAGTTTTTAGGGGGTAGTAAAGTTGGTTGTGACAATAGAAATATGGTTTAGGGGTTCAGTGGGAGTTTATTAGGGGTAATAAACTTGATTCCAGATTACGGCGAGATTCCAGATTACGGCGAGATTCTAGGGACCGGAGTCCGGCGGCTGGTGAGCATGTCTCTTCTTTCTTCAATTTTCTCTCTCTAAATATATTTTAATCGGTGAGTGTAGAATGAGTATTGGAATATTATAAGTTGTTTAGAGTTATGAGTTTAGTTGGAATGGGCACAAAAAAAGTTGAAATGGTTAATATTTAAAAAAAACTGTTTGAATGGGAAATGAGGTCCAAAAATTTGTAGTATATGAATGTTCTCTTTTTTAATAAATTTTAGTCCCTAGTCTTGTTTGATAAAATACAAAAAAGTTTGAAAATAATACAAAATATAAAATAAATTCCTTCATTTTTTTCCGTCATCCAAACACACTCTAGAATACATAATCGAATTCTCATCGATTTGCTTCCTTTCTAGTGAAGTATGACAACATTTCACAATGAACATTACATGAAAAATAAAAGGACTGAAATCAAATCATACAGTTGTACTATTTAATTCATGTTTAAATTTGTCACCTGAATTTGATTCACAATTGTAAATTAGTCGATTAATTTTTATTTTTTAATTAAATGCACAATTGTGCTACAATACTATAAGACTAACTTACAACCTCTCACGTATTACGAAACGACTAATGTCAAATAAGGGAAAGCTTTTATGTTTGATGGTGGTGTAATTTTACAAAATCAATGTTACAACTTACAATATGATGGTTGTTATAAATATTTACAATTTGGTGTCTGTCCATTTGTATTCTTAGGACTTATATGCAATACGAAATAGTATGAGGGCTTGTCATGTAATCTTAACCTCTATATAAAGAATGCATATTAGATCAATTAGATACTTCACTCTATTTTCCCATTATACTCTATTTCTTAGCAAAGTTATAGTTTCAACACGTTATCAGCACGATTTCGCTCTTAGTTTCATAAACTCTATGATGGTCTACGACTTGTTGGAGCAACTTCTGTTGCTAATTATTCACACTCATGATCTATGAGTTCACCTATTGTTTTTGTTTTATCTAATATTTCAATATTTGTTTATATATGTTTGTTCTATATTACTCAATTGTGTATTTACAATTACCTATATTAGTGAGCTTAAAGTTTCACTAATAATACTCGAGCCTAAAGTTTTGAGATTATGAACCTGAAGTTCAATACTACATTCAACTTGTAGTTCTAATCATTTCTGCATAAATTTGAGATTTTGTGCAAATATATTTGATCCATTGTTCACTTGATTCGAACATGAAGTTTCGATAATGATTTGTATATTATGAACCTAAAGTTCCAAAAATTGTATCCTCGTCTTTCTATTGTTTTTCCTACAGGAAAGATGGTAAATGTGGCCAAACTGGATTTTCATGCCCTTGCCATCATTGGGAACAATTATCTATCTTGGGCATTGGACGCCGAGATGCACATTAAAGCACAAAATCTCGGGATAGCAATTATAGAAGATGGTGATGCAACCGCACAAAACAAAGCAAATGTTATGCTTTTCCTCCGCCATCACCTTCATCAAGGATTGAAGGATGAATACCTGACTGTTAAGGACCCTGTTACTCTCTAGGCGTCTTTAGCTGATCGATTCTCCCATCAAAAGACAGTTGTTCTCCCACGAGCATGATATGAATAGTCTCATTTGCGACTTCAAGATTTCAGCTCTATAACTGAATACATTTCAGCAATGTTTCGAATCACTTCTTAAATGAAGCTGTGTGGAGAAACCATCACTAATGATATCATGCGTGAGAAAACTTTATCTACTTTCCATACAAATAACATCATGTTGCAATAGCAATACCGTGAAAGAGGTTTCAAGAAATATTATGTTCTCATTTCTTGTCTACTATTCGATGAACAGAATAATGAGTTACTGATAAAGAATCACCAATTTCACCCAACTGGTTCAAATCCCCTTCTTGAGGCAAATGTTGTTTATAATGGTGGAAATGGCAATGTAGAAATATGGCAATGCTCGTGGCCATGGTCATCATGGATGTGGCCATGGACGTCGAAATTGTGCTAGCTCTAATGGGCCCAACAAGTACTTGGGTCAATGAACCAATGGTAAGATTAGCAAAGACAAATGTCTTATGAGCAACACACCAAAGAACACATGCTAATAATGCTTGTCGTACACCCCCGTATTTGGTGGAACTTTACAAGGCATCTCTGATAAGAAAAAATGTCAACAAATTTTATTGATATTAGTGATCCTTGGAATACAATGGACCCAATGGATGTCGCTCTCATTAATGATAATCCAATTGATTTCTCCTCTGAGCATCTTAGATTTTCTTGTGGACAATGGAAGCAATGACATGATTGGTGATGGAATTATAAACAACAATTAGTTGTTTGCGGCCTTGCCCATGTTTAGGCATTAATTTTTTTCCTATGTTTTCAGTTCAGTTTAATATGTTTGTTTTATCTTCAGCATTGCACCTTAAAAATTGATGTCGTTTTTTTATTTGGAAGCTTAATAAAATAAGTTTTTAATATGTTATGTGACTATAGCTTGTTTTTCTTATGCATAACAAGATTACGTACAATTGATTCCTTATAATTTTTATCGGGACATAATGATCGATATCTAAATTGTTATGTTGTTTAGAATTCTATTCAATCACATATATTTAATGTCTTATTATGACGAATAAATTGTTAAGAATTATATAACACACATTTAATTATAATTAATATGACAATCAGTTCATTTTGATTATTGATGCTTTGTTTCACATTCCTTTATATTTAACTTAGTTAATTTAAAGTCATTATATATATGATTATGGTTCTTTGATTACTTTCTATCCATTATGTGCAAATAAATATTTTAAGTTATAAATCTAACAATTATGTGCACCACTTAATAAGCTTAATAGGTGTCATTTTGCCATTATACGTAATGGTTATTTATATACAAACTGTTACATAAATATATATATATAGGTTATCATGCATATAATAATAGTCATTATATTATTATCACTACAAGGAAAAGATGTTTGGTAGACGAAAAAAAACATGCCGAAGAAATTAAATTTTCATCGCCTAAAGTAATTTTTTCGTCGGCTATAGTCTGTGAACTTTATCCGATGAAATTTTAAAAGTTTCATCGGCTAAAGTACCTTACTTACAAAATTGCACTACAAATATTTCGGTGTCCGATTGACTATTGTGATACCAATCTGGAAGCGAAATGGCCCTACGAGTCAAACTTATCGTTTTACTATGACCTATGGGCTTTTTGGCCATTCGAGTTCGTTTAAGGTTTCAAAATGCAGTTTTTCTAACCACATAACACACGAACAGGCCTATATTTGTATCTATATGAGGTATTTTGGTCGAACCTTCAACATAATAAACTCTCACCATGATGAGACGCAACTGCTCATCTAAAATTTTTGAGACATTTACCCCTTGATGATGGGCTCTCCATAGGGATATATAATGGTAAATAGTAGGCATGTTGTGATTCTAATGATCAAACTTCACAACCAAAAATCCGACCTTTTGATATGATCATTATGTCAAAATATGTCTACGGTAAAAAATTCAACTTGATCTAATAAATTTAAGGGCTTGGCCGGACCTTTAACTGAAAATTGTTTCAATTCAATGAGACGCAACTAGTGGTATAAAATTTTTATGGAAAATAACCACCGAAGATAGGGGTACCTATAGGGAGAAAGAATGCAAAATTGCATTGACCGCAACTATCGGCATTGAGATTTTACCAGAATTACGTGATTTTCAACTGTAGATGTCTTTCACCATTCCGGTCATATCTTATTTCACGACTTTTTTGTGTTTGAAGGTTCTACGTAGAGTTTATTTTTGAAACAGTACATTTACTTAAAACTTAGTAAATAAGTTACACAACATTAGTAGGCTGTCATTTCGATGATCAAACTTGAGAAACAAAAATATGATCGTCTAATATAATCATTGTGTCAAAATATGTCTATAGGAAAAAATTCAACTCTATCCGACAACATGTTAATCACATAAGTCAAACCCCTAAACGCACAGAAACGGTCATTTGACCATCTAAATTACGTATTTTGACCAGACCTTCAACTGAAAATAATTTCAAATCAATGAGATGCAAC
The DNA here is from genome assembly GCA_951800085.1 of Comarum palustre. Classification (NCBI taxonomy): domain Eukaryota; kingdom Viridiplantae; phylum Streptophyta; class Magnoliopsida; order Rosales; family Rosaceae; genus Comarum; species Comarum palustre. Next base: position 16,503,213 of record OX637588.1, on the reverse strand, counting down.
CAGTAGTATAAAATTTTTATTTTATTTATTATAGCATAGCCGACGAAATATTAGGGTATTTGTCGGCTAAGGTTTAGGATTTAGGGTTTAGGGTTTTAGCCGACGAAATATATTAAAATTCGTCGTTTAAAGTTAAATAAAGAAAGAAAATATATAAAATATAACGCACTTTAGCCGGTGAAATATATAATTTCGTCGGCTAAAGTACACTCAAATTTTCAAAATCTCCGACTAAAATTTTAAACTTTAGCCGACGAAATTAGGGTATTTTGTCGGCTAAAGTTCAAAATTTTCAAAATTCTCGTCACTAATTTTGAACTTTAGCCGAAAAATTTTAATAAATTTCGTCGGCTATAGTTCAAAATCTCACCGAAAATTTTAAGTTTTTTCTATATCTTTCATTCTTCTCATACTGCTCCTCTTCTACATCTCTCTTCCTCCTTCTCCTCCTCTTCCACCTCCTCCTCTTCCTCCGGCGGCAACTCCTCATCCTCCTCACCTCTCGTCTCCTTTCATCTCCCCTCCTTTACTCTTATCTACTCTCCTTCTCCTCCTTCTCTCCTCCCTCTCCTAGCCTTCTCCTCCCCCTCCTCCTTCCCCTTCCCCTTCTCCTCCTCCTCCTCCTCCTCTTCCAAACACCACCTCCGGACAGTGGTGTGGTGGCAGAAAAATGAAAAAAAAAAATTATAAAAAATACAAGAAAAAAATAACTATAGCCGACGAAATTTATTACAATTCATCAGCTTAAGTTAAATAAATACATAAAATAAAATAAATAACAATATCCGATGAAATTTAATAAAATTCGTTAGCTAAAGATAAATAAATAAATAAATAAAATAAATATCTATAGCCGACAAAATTTAATAAAATTTGTTGGCTAAAGTTAAATAAATAACTATAGCCGACGAAATTTCGTCGCCTAAGGTCTAAAAATTCGTCGCCTAAAGTCCAGACTTTAAGCGACGAAAAATTTATTCGTCGGTTAAATAAATGACTTTAGCCGACGATGAACAGTAATTTAGTCAGCTAAGGTCTTAGCCGACAGCTTTTTCCCGACGACTTCTTACAGACGAAATTTTTTAACCTGCCGACGAAAAATTTTTGTCGGCTAAAGTAGTTGTCATGGTAGTGTATGTTTAACTAGCTGAAAATAATACAATCTATTGTTGCTTATATATTTGTATTTTATCTGTGAAGGCACAAAAATGGATCATGGACACACTCAACTTTAAAATGGAGAAGATATGTGCCTTGCTGACAGTGGCACCACCCATATGATCCTCTGTGATCGAAAATATTTCTTCATCTTTGTATCTTCTAAACCTATTGTGACTACCATGTCTGGTATTGTCGATCTGGTTGAAGGCTCTGAAATAGCCCATATTAGTCTTCCCAATGGAACTCTATTATCCATTAAAGAGGCTTTGTACTATCCTAAATCCAGAAGGAATGTACTAAGTTTCAAAGATATTCGTTTGAATGGATTCCACATCGAGACAACAAACGACATAAATATAGAATATCTTTGAATTACTTCCAATGCCAACGGCCAAAGGCGCATATTAGAAAGGTTGGTTGGTCTATCATCTGGTTTATATCACTGTTCTAAATATCGGGATATATCGGCGATAGGTACCATATTGTCTCAATATATCGGTCAACTTAAAATATCGGGTCAACTCGAGATATCGGGTCAACTCGAGATATATCGAGTCAAACTCCGTTTGACCCGATATTTCAGTGACTTTTATTTCAGTGACTTTTAAAAAAAAGATATTTTGGTGATGTTTTGCAAATTTTGATCTCTTTTTCAGTTTTTCTCTCTCGAAGCGGGTCAGACTCAGCTGAAGCACAAAGGAAAGACCTCTTCGTCCGGCCACCTCTTAACGCCGAGCTACCCTCGTTTGGAGCACATTTCAAGGGATACACATAAAAAAGAAGAGGAATAGGCTAGATACCTCAAGGATGACCAAGTTGGTATATGTTCAATTCAATGTCAAAATCATCAACAAAAACCGAAGGAAGGATAAGGGAAAAGAGGTACTACTTGTCAAAGAAGCTAAAGAAGCTATAGAAGCACACGAATAACTTGTTGAAGGTAATGTCATTGAAGATATGAAAAGGCATGAAGAAGTGTCCGAAATGGGTAGTGAAATACCACCCTTGAGTGAAATCCGAGACGTAAGAGAGCTTTATGAAGATCATTTTGTCTCAGAAGATGAGGAAGAAGATAATGGAGATGATGAGTTTGAGTTTGAATCCGGTGATGAGAGAGTTTATGATGCATGAGCATCTCAATCTATCTTGTAAACACTTATTTTTATTAGTTTGTACTTGGTAGTTAATTTTATTTATGTATTTTCATTATCAAAACAATCAAATGTTTTTCTTTCTCTAGTATACAATCAAATGTATTTGGTATATTTTGAAATATATGTTTATAAATATATTAAATTTAATTAAAAATTAGCAAATCTAATAAATCCGATATAATCTGATATATCTCGATACATCCCCTATATATCCTTATTTTATAAAACCGATACGATGCCGATAATCGTTATTTAGACCATTGGTTTATATCAAACAACCATCAAGTATGTTGAGAGATACCATGTCATGAACCAGAAGTTCAAGGACAACAATACTTGTATGCTTTGGCATGACCGTTTAGGTCACCCCGATTCTACCATGATGCGTAGAATAATTACAAATTCAAATGGTCATCCATTGTTGACCAAAAATATCATTTTACCAAGCGACAACCCATGTCAAGCTTGTTCTCAAGAAAGTTGGTTATTAGACCATCTTATACAAAGGTTGACACTGAGTCCCATCGTTTTTGTAAAGAATTCAAGGGGATATTTGTGTCTGATTCACCCATCTTGCTGGCCATATCGGTATTTCTTGGTTTTGGTTGACGCATCGACTAGATGGTCAAATGTTCGCCTCTTGTCTATTTCGTGCAAGGCTTGCAGATTATCATTTTGATAAGACAATATTCCCTCTGTTAGGGGGAGATAAGAAAGTTCCTGAAGAACGTCGTGAATTATCCTGGGTGGTGTCTACATTGTCTCATCTTGATCCTCGTACTAATAAAGTAGGAAGAATTCTGCATCTTCAAAACATTGCTGATTTAATGCCTGACACATTCATCGACACAGAAAAAGTGGCAATGTCACATATCCCAGCAGCTAATACTCTTGCACAAATTGATGTCCATTTTGGACAAAATAATGTGGCGGCAAATGAGCAATCTAATGCACGCATGATGCGTGGCGGACCTATACGTTCAAAAGTTTCAGTTCCTATAAAGAGGAAAACAAAGGCACATCTGAATCCTGATAACATCGCTTCTGAAAATATTGTTGGGCAAGACGTCAACGTCCCATCCACAATTCATGTTTCTATAGATACAAAAGCCCTTGAAGAGGAACATGTATACCTGAAAATAAGGAAATTTCCATAAATTATGTGTACACCAATGAATTCTAGGATCGTAGAGAAATGGTCATAGATGATGTATTTTCATTCATTGTAGCTACCGAAATAATAAAAAGTGATGATACTGAACCTCGGTCTGTTGATGAATGTCTATAGATGGTTAGATATATGATTGGCTCAAATAGAAAAATGCAATCTAAGAAGAGTTAAACTCTCTAGAAAAGCGCAGTGTTTTTGGACCCGTTGTTGAAACATCACCCAATGTGAAATCGGTCGGATATAAATGGGTGTTTGTTAGAAAGCGTAATGAGAAAAATGAGGTTACAAGATACAAAGGCGACTTGTTACACAAGGTTTTTCACAAAAGACTGGGATAGATTATGATGAAACATATTCACCTGTAATGGATGTCATAACATTTCGTTATCTAATAAGTTTGGCAGTTCCTGAGAAACTTGATATGCAATTTATGGATGTTATGATGGCATACTTATACTGAGAATTAGATACTAATATCTACATGAAAGTACTAGAAGGACTACAGTTGCTTGAAGAAACCACAAAACAACATGGCCTTTACTCAATTAAGTTGAGACGATCCTTATATGGATTAAAGAAATCTAAAAGGATGTGGTACAACCGTCTAAGTAAATATCTACTAAAGGAAGGGTATGTAAATGATCTGATATACCATGTGTTTTTATTAAAAAAATCAAATTCTGGTTTTGCATTGTAGTAGTATATGTCGATGACATGAATCTGATTGGAAGTTTTAAAGAAATTTCAAATACGGCTGAATATTTAAAGAAAGAATTTGAAATGAATGATCTTGGAAAAACAAAATATTGTCTTGGCCTGCAGATTGAGCATTTGGCTAATGGAATTTTAGTCCATCAATCAGCTTATGATGAAAAGATCTTAAAACGTTTTGGGATGGATACAGCTCACTCACTCAGCACACCGATGGTTGTTCGGTTGATCTCTTGATATTCACAAGGACCCATTTCGTCCAAAATAAAATGATGAAGTATTCTTGGTCCAGAAGTACCATACATAAGTGTTATAGGTGCTTTACTAAATTTAGCATAATGCACTAGACCAGACATTGCATTTGCAGTCAATGTGTTAGCAAGATATAGCTCTGCTCCAACTATACTCCATTGCAAAGGTATAAAAGATATCTTACGCTACTTTTGTGGTACAACTAATATGAGTTTGTTTTATGCAAACCTCTGTACATGGTCCAACCATTGTTAAATATGCTGATGCAAGATACATCTCTGATCCATATAAAGCCTACTCACAGACAAGATATGTTTTACTTGTAAAGATACTGTGATTTCATGGAAGTCGACAAAACATGCTTTAGTGGAAACTTCATCGAATCACTCAGAGTTGATGGCATTACATGAAGCTGGTAAAGAATGTTACTGGTTGAGATCTGTGATTCGCTACATCAGGAGGACATGTGATATTCCTTTAGTTACTGACAATCCAAGAACCATATATGAAGATAATAAGGCTTGTATTGCTCAAATTAAAGGAGGGTTCATCAAGGGGCACAAAACCAAACATATTGCACCTAAGTTCTTCCACGCTCATGAGTTTCAGAAGACTCAACAAATCAATGTTCAACAAATTCAATCTGATAAGAACTTGGCTGACCTCTTCACCAAATCTCTACTGAAGCGTACTTTTTAGAAGTTAACCAAAGGCATCGGGTTGAGGCAACTATCAGAGTTCTTAATCCTAAAATACAAGAATCAGGGGGAGTGTTCTTTGAGGAGGAGTATCTAGAAAAATGCTACTTGAGACATATGCGCGTTGCACTCTTTTTCTTCTTCGACTAGGATTATTTTTTTCACTGCGTTTTTGTTACTAGGAAGGTTTTTAACGAGTCAAAACCTTGCACATCTAAACTAATGGACATATAAGGGGGAGTGTTGTAAAAGTTTAGCCTATGAAATATATAATTTTGTCAGCTGAATTTCCTTATATTTACAAATATGGACAACATCTCATTTGAAAAAAAAACATGGGAGAAAAAGTTTGGGTGTTGTCGAAATCTGCCCAGAATTAGTTTGTGGAGCTATATATTGATAGGAGCATTTTATGCTACGTTCTTAATATGTATTTACCATCATTTATGTTTTATTTATCCGTTATTAGTATAGTATTTGTATGTATTTATCATAAGGGTTTTTCTGTAGAGAAATGGCTAAAATGTGCTTAAAGTAGAGAAATTATGAACTAAATTGTTAAAAGCTGACTTATGAAGTGATCGTGATGTTTTCTTACGATTCTGTTAATTTTTACATCGTCATTACTTGATTAATTTTCTTTAATATTTAGTTGACACGTATATGGACTTAACGAAACAAGAATCATGAGAATCAGACTTATGGAATGCAGCAAGAGAAGCATGGAAAGACAAGAGGCCGAGATGATGTGTTTTGAGCAGAAACAGGGATTTCCAGAAACCATAACTCAACTTCAAAAAATTTTCCAGAACGATCCAGGAGGAACTAGGAAACGTGACATATATGGATGGAAATATGTGGATGTCTAGTTTATGAATCTTTTAGAATCTCGGCAATCCAATGTTTGAGGAAGGAGTTATGACAGAAACAATGACAAGAGGTTAGTCTGTCAAAACAAGACAAATTTTGCTAAAGTTGTCTACCGAGTTCGTGAGTGTGTTTCTTCATCAAAATCCTTCCCAAGCATGCCAAATAATTGATGAGGAGGAAGTTGTTTAGAAGAAGAAGAAGAATTGAAGAAATCACCGAGTAGCCGAAATAGAAGCTAGGAAAGTTCACCCGGTCAAACCAGAATAACTTGTTCTACCGAGCCTATAGATGGGATTCGGCTGTCCTATGAAGCCCAAAACGTGTAAGGGAGTCCTTCATTGATCCCTTAACATATAAGGGAGTCCAAAATTCAAAAATAAGTCCATGAAGCATTATCCAAGTCAGCCATTGAAGAAGTCAAAGTTGTGTGCAACAAGGAAAAGAAGTTTCCTCATCCGATATGGACAAGGATTGCAGCAGATTTTGCCAAGGTTTTCTCTCTATAAATACTCATGTAATAGTTCAGTTTTAGGGGGTGTCAATCTTTGTTTTAAGCCATAGTATAGCCAAACTCTACCTAAAAACCCTCCCAAGCACAGAAAAATATCAAGCTACCGCTAAACCATCAAACCGCCACCAATCACAGCCCATCGCCACCGATCACCTCCAAACCTTAGCCGAACCACTTAGGTAGGTTTTAGGTATGAGAATCTCTAATATGCTTGTATATTTCTTCTATGAAAAGTACTTTAATATATATATTTTTTTATGGATTTTTGGTTTTATATATTAGATGCGTTATCAATTTCTTCTTTGTGATTTACTTGGTTCTGTATGTGATGTATGACGTTTAGAGTGCATGTTTAGGCTCGTGAGTTAGATTAAGTTGTTGTGTTTGTGTGTTTAATAGACATCTAATTGATTTATCACTTAATTGATCACGTAATCAAACCAAAGGATAGTCTAGACGTCGGATGTTGCATCTCGATCTTACATGAAATTTACATGTTATTTATTCGGTGTTTGGTATAGTTATATGCTTAATTATTGATTGACCAACCTTGTAAATATTAGACTTAGGACTCTAGGACATTTAGAAATCACTAAAATTCCCCCATGATAACGTGTAAATATGTATATATTTTGTAAACAATTTTCTGTTTATTTGTATATTCATGTCGGAATGCCTATATGTTAATATCTATGTTTCAATGTCATTTGCATAGTATTGCCGATTGCATATTTGTATATTTCCGATTTGTATGCTTTTGGATTTGATTATGTGTTTATACTTGTATAGTTGTGACAGAATTGTACTTGTATATTTGTATTTGTGAATATCACTAATGTTTTAAATGCAGTTATAATCCTTCCCTAGTGTCCCCGTGTAGAACGATCCCTACTTATAGTTACTACAATGATAGGGTTTGAAATTGCAGGTTGTTTATCATTAACCCGGTAACGGCCGTCGTCAATTTTTGTCGGGGACGCTAAAAAGGATTTTATTTTGTATATATTTGTGAACTAACAATTTTTCTTTTGTAGGTGCCAAAGTGAGTATATTTTTACTAACGTTGTTATTTATTTATGTATTTCATGTCATATATACGTTTATGTGTCGTATAATTGTTGTAATAACTTAATAATTACTTAGGAGGTTTATAGTTTTGTATATGTTGGATTTTATTGTGGTTTTTAAAGTGTAACATGTTGGGAGAAGCTACTTTTGTTAATCTTAGCCTAAACCCTTCATGTTATCTTCGGATCTCATGAGGTTGAGGGCGGCTTTGATTAACACTTGTAGACTGGTCTAGTGAACCGAGTTTGTTCTCATCTGAGTAAGGGGCAAGTTATTATTCATAGATATGGTTCTCAGGTTTGTTTAACTGGATCTCAAGGTCATAGACTGATATCTCTTCTCTGTGAAGGGGTCGATAGAGAGTTCGCTCTCTGTGATCACTAAACGAGTCCTGCCTGGTTCCTGTAGGGGGTTTGCCCTCCGTGGATCTTAACAACACTACCTTCTGAAACCACAGAACCCGCTCGAACTAGCCAAATGCTTGGGCCAAAGCATCACCACACTTTAAACGCTAGAATTTACTTGAACATATATGACGCCATAAGCTTCACACGAATTGACTTTAATTTTTGAGGTATATCGGACGAAGCATAACACTACCTTGGGTTGTATTAGTCCATTGCACAGTGGTCTTCCCCGCTTCACGTACCTTGAAAATTATGGGTTAATAAAATGAACTAGAAACATTATAGGTTGTCGGCATTTTGTGCTTAAACTTGTTATGTACCTATGTGATGCCGTGTGCCTATGTGTTTGTTTCTTGTTTGGATTAATGTCATGCCGTGCATCCTGAATGTTTATGCCGTGTGCTATACTTGCCTAACATTCTTTGTTTTGCAGGTTTATGCCATTTGTGTCTGCATTATGTTATATTGCATCTATGTGTTACGTTTTTGTTTTATGTGTTTTCATATTTTGTCGTGTAATTTATGACTTTATGCTGTGTGTTTTTGTTATTGCCAAGCTTAGTTTCATTTTTAATTTTTGGTTTTACTAAGTTTATGACGATGCTAACTTGATCTTTAGTCAATTGTGCCAGTTTTATTTTGCAGGAGTATATGAATGAATAATTCTGACGTGGATAAGAGACATCAACAACAGACTTAGGCGTGTCAGAGAAGAATACGACATTGACATTCCATCGACATCACATCAGACTTCACCAAATTCATCACCACCACATTCACCGGTATTTCGATCATTATCTTATGAATCGTCTCCAGTAATTCACGAGAATCCTACTTCTGAAACTGTTAGAATGACTTCATTGAGGGAAAAAAGTGACAAGTCAATGGAACCGGGATAAGGCCGAATAACATTTTTTATCCAACTGTAGCAGCAGGAAAATCGGCTGACTTTGAAATGAGAGGTGGTTTCTTCCACCAATTGCCAAAGTTTAATGGATTTAGTGGAGACGATCTGAACCATCATCTGCAACAGTTTGAATTTTGTTGTGACACCATGTGCCCTAGGGGTGCCGATTTGCAACTATATGTCCTAGGGGTGCCGATTTGCAACTAGTCAAGATGACGAAGTTTTCGTTTTCACTTGAGAACAAAGCTAGGACATGGTTCTTTGCAATGCCAGCTGGACTAATCATGTCATGGGCAACAATGATGAGTGAGTTTCTCCTTAAGTATTTTTCATCATCTAGAGTGACACAGATCAGAAAGGAGATTACTTCAATTAAGCAAGACATAGATGAATCTTTCGATGTGTACTATGAGAGGTACAAGGCATTGGATGCTTCGTGTCCTAACCATGGGATACGTGAGGGAATTTTGCTTCAGTATTTTTATGAGGGTTTACACCCTATGGAAAGGCAATTTCTTGATTCTGCAGCTGAAGGTTCGTTGATGGAGAAGAGTAGAGAAAAATCCAGTAACTTGTTGGAGATGCATGCCACAAACAATCAGCAATTTGGTTCGTTTTCAACAAGGCGTGTGAATGAGACAAACACTTATGGAAAACCAAGTGCTATAACCGAGCTTAAAGAAGATTTGAACAAGTTGACACTCATGGTGACAAATATGGCTAAGAGTAAAGGAGTGCAAGTCTATGGAGTGTGTAGTATGGAAGGACATGCGTCTAAGCAGTGCAATCAAGTTGAAACGGTTTTTAGGAGATCAATGCCATAGGATATGGACAGCAGCTTGGCAACTTCCAAGGTCAAGGAAGTCAGACACGTTTTCAGAACTTGAATCCTAAACCAAGCACACAAGGGCAGCAACCAGGAGGATTTGTGGCACGACCTCAAGGCAATTTCATGCCTAGGCCGTACCAGCCATATCAACAAGGACGACAACCAAATAGTTGACAACAAAATTATGACGAGATCTTTAAGAACATTGCCACCTCAATGCAATTTTTGTTGGTCACAACTCAGACCAACACACAAGGACATTGCATTGATGTCTAAGGATATTATAGAATTGAAATCTCAGATGGGTCAAGTTGTGGATTTTATGGGGAGATTTAATGAGCAAGGAAGGTTGCCAAGAGGCATGATCAAGAACTCCAAGAATGAGCAAGCGCAAGTCATTGTAACAAGAAGTGGGAAGACCTTGATACCGCCACCTCCTAAGCCTAAAACCACAAAAGGCCTTGGTGATTTAGACATGGATGATGAGAATGACATGCAAATGGATGCCGAGCCAAGGAAAGCTGTGCACGAACAGAATGATGAGCGCAGACATAGCAGCATTAAAGCTGCCGAGAGCAATGCGGCCGTGCAGCAGCAGCATGATACCGAGAGCAACCACATAGCTGAACAGAATATCGATTGAGATCAAGTCAAGCATAGCAATGTGAGCAGAAAAGGAGCTGAGCCAAGCAAGGCAGACTTGGAAGCAATGAAGAAAAAGGATCTTGAAAAAGATCCAGCTACATAAAAGAAGGAAGGTAAAAATTCTAACTCTAATGAATTAGTGTCGACTAATCAACTTCTTGTCTACCTTTTCCTTCTAGGTTCACTAAGAGCAAAAATGATAAATCCGACAAAGAAGTGTTGGAAGTTTTCTGGAAGGTAAATGTGAACCTTCCCTTGTTGGAGCGTATCAAGAAAGTACCAAAGTATGTGAAATTCCTTAAGGAACTTTGCACAACAAAGAGGCACACAAGGGAAAAGCAAGTGGTAATCATGAGTGAGACGGTTTCTGCTGTTCTCCAGAGGAAGATGCCGCCAAAGATGAAGGATCCAGAGAGTTTTTCTATCCCTTGTGTTATAGGTTTTACTCGTTTTGAACGTGTTATGCCAGATCTAGATGCTTCAATTAATGCTATGCCCTACACTATCTATGAATCTCTAGATCTAGGACCTTTGAAAACTGATAATGTTGTGATCCAATTGGCTGATCGATCTAACAAATACTCTAACGTGTATGTTGAGGATGTTCTTGTGCATGTCAACCAGCTAATATTCCCTGCAGATTTTTATGTATTGGAGATGGAGGAGTCACTTTCTGATATAACACAACTGTTGTTGGGTCGACCCTTCATGAGGACTGCCAGAACAAACATTAATGTTGCTGGAAGTAACCTGACGATGAAATTTGATGGCGAGGTGATCAAGTTCAATATTTTTCTACGCCATGAAGTTTCCAGGAGCTAACATTGAGGACGAACACGCGGGGGACAGTAACATTGCCGAGAGCAATGGGGACAGATTTGAAAGTGAGACAAGGTTTGGTGGCATTGCACCTTGTGCACTGACCACCCATCAAGCATAGCAATTAGTGATCGAGCAAGGGGTCGGGTATGACAAGTATAGAGAACGAGATGAGGAGGCTTTGAAAAATTTGGAGCCGTCCATACTTGAAGTTGTGAAGGAGCTTGATTCACAACCAATCTACGAAAGGTATACTCTCTTGTCAATTCCAATTTCCACTATTAAGTTGTTACCATATGTGGAAAATGCCCCTAAGCTAGAGCTAAAGGCTCTCCTTAAGCATTTGAAGTATGTATTTCTTGGAGAATATAACACTTTACCAGTTATTATGTCTTTAACGTTGACAAAGCAACAGGAGGACAAGGTAGTTGCGGTTTTGACAAAGAACACAACTGTCATTGCCTGGACTTTGGCAGACATCAAGGGAATAAGCTCTACAAAGTGTGTTCATAGAATCTTCTTTGCGAATGACGCCAAGCCTACCAGAGAGGCTCAGAGACATTTGCATCCTCCAATGATGAAAGTGGTTGAAGACGAGGTGATTATGTTGTTAGATTGTGGAGTAATCTATCCTATTTCGGATAGTCAATGGATTTCACCCATTTCAAGTTGTGCCCAAGAAGAGTGGCGTGACTGTTATAGAGTATGAGAAGAATGAGCTAGTGCATTGATTATCGACGATTGAATGCAACAACGAGGAAGGATCACATGTCGTTGCCTTTCATGGATCAAATGTTGGAACGCCTAGCCGGTCACGAGTTCTGCTGCTTCTTGGATGGATATAATGGCTACAACCAGATCATGATACACCTAGATGATCAAGAGAAGACAACGTTTACATGTCCCTTTGTTACGTTTGCTTATCGACAAATGTCTTTTGGATTATGCAACGCCCCAGGTACGTTTCAATGTTGCATGTATTTTATTTTCTTTGATTATATTGAAAGTATCATTGAAGTTTTTATGGATGACTTTAGTGTATGGTAAAGACTTTGATGCATGCTTAAAGAATTTAGAATTAATTTTAGAACGGTGTGTAGAAACTAACCTTGTACTTAATTAGGAAAAATATCATTTTATGGTTAATCAATGTATAGTTTTAGGTCACATAGTTTCTTCTAAGGAAATAGAAGTTGATAAGGCTAAGATTGATATTATGCATCACTTACCCTCACCTTCAACGGTGAGAGGGGTTCGTTCTTTTCTTGGCAATGCAGGTTTTACAAAAGGTTCATCAAAGACTTTTCTTTGGTGGCCAAACCACTTACTTCCTTATTGTAAAAAGATGTGCCGTTTTCATGGTCTAAGAAGTGTGAGGATGAATTAGTGTAATTGAAGGAGTTGCTGACGACTGCACCTATCATGATGACACCAGACTGGGGTTTGCCATTTGAGCTGATGTGTGACGCCTTAGACTATGCAGTTGGTGTTGTGCTAGGTCAAAGGATGGAGAAGAAGCCGTGTGCCATCTACTATGCATCTCGGACTTTAAACGAAGCTCAGCTGAATTACTCAACAACAGAAAAAGAACTCTTAGCTGTTATCTTTGCTTTAGAGAAATTTTGATATTATATTTTAAATTCTAAAGTTGTTTATTCTGAGCATGCAGCATTAAGGTACTTACTGGCAAAGAAGGATGCAAAGCCAAGGCTCATCAGATGGATTCTGTTACTTTAGGAGTTTGATGTCGAAATCAAGGACAAGAAAGGAAGTGAGAATGTTGTAGCATACCATCACAGTCGAATTGTTCATGATGAGGATGAGCTCCCTATGTCAGAGACGTTCCCGGACGAGCAATTGTTTCGGTTGGAAGCCAGAGAGCCTTGGTATGTCGATTTGGTTAATTTTATAGTGTCAAGGACATTTCCATCATGCATGCCGAACCATACAAAGGCGAAGATCAAGAAGGATGCTCGAAATTATATATGGGATGCGCCATATCTGTGGAGGCAATGTACGAATCAAGTCATTCGACGTTGTGTTGCAGAAGAAGAGCACAAGTCTATCTTGGATTTTTGTCACAAGAAGGCGTGTGGAGGTCACTTTGGACCAAAAAGAACAGCTAGAAAGGTGTTGGAAGCCGGATTCTATTGGCCAACATTATTCAGAGACGCTTATGCTTCATGTGCTTCATGTGATCATTCAAAGAACAGGTAATTTAGGTAAGAGAGATCAAATATCCTTAAACCCTATTATTGTTGTTCAAATTTTTGATGTTTGGGGTATTGATTTCATGGGACCTTTTTCTTCATCTAAAAGCTTTCTTTATATTTTATTGGCTGTTGATTATGTTTCGAAATGGGTGGCAGCAAAAGCCACCAGGACTAATGATTCTAAAGTTGTTGCAGAGTTTTTCAGAACTAACATTTATTCTTGGTTTGGAGTGCCAAGAGTTCTGATAAGCGATAGTGGGTCTCACTTCTACAACCGGGCCATTGAGGCTTTGCTCAAGAAATATGGAGTCACTCATAAGGTTTCAACACCATATCACCCTCAGACAAGTGGCATGGCCAAAACTTCTAACAGAGAAATTAAGCAAATATTGGAAAAGATTGTAGGACCTACAAGGAAATATTAGAGTTATCGATTGGACGATGCACTGTGGGCCTACAGGACAGCGTATAAGACGCCAATAGGAACGTCTCCCTTTAGGCTTGTGTACGGCAAAGCATGTCATCTAACGGTTGAGTTGGAACACAGAGCTTGGTGGACTTTAAAGAAGTTTAACATGGATCAGGATAAGGCTGGATTGCATAGGAAGTTACAAATTTGTGAGCTTGAAGAAATAAGAAACGATGCCTAGGGATCAGCCATGATCTACAAAGCAAAGACGAAGTCTTATCATGATAAGATGATAAGACGAAAGAGATTTGAAATAGGACAACAAGTCCTTTTGTTCAACTCCAGACTTAAACTCTTCCCAGGAAAGCTTCGTTCTGGTTGGTCTGGTCCATTTGTTATTACTAATGTGTTTGCTCATGGCGCAGTTGAGATTCAAGGCACAATATCAGGAAATAAGTTTAAGGTTAATGGTCATCGACTTAAGTCTTACTACTAACCATTCCAAGAGCACGACGTGGAGGAACTATTTGTGAATGAGCCACCACCATATGATCATGAATGACGCCATCAACAAGGAGAGAAAAAGTCTAGGCTGACAGACTTAAAATATTAAGCGCTGCCTGAGAGGTAACTCATCTCAACCGTAGCAGTGGAGAAGCCATCAGCGAGAGTTTGCATATTCATTCTTACCCTCCTTCATTTGATTTCGGTTTTTCTTTAAGTTTTTGTTTATTTTTGATGATTTTTAGTAGTAGGTTGTTTGTTTTGTTTTTATTATGTGTTGGTAATTTATGTGACTTAGACACATGATTAAGAAATTATGACATTATTTTGAGTTTACATTGAGGAGAGTATAATTTTCTAAGTGTGGGGTAGAGTTACATAAGTAACATGTTTTGTTTTGTGTCTTAGGATATACCCTCAAAAGTCTATGATGATTTTATCTTTAAATGTATAGATGATGGTTTGACATTTATTTTAAGAAATTGAAAGTTTCATAGATATGTGAATTTGTTTGACATCTACTATCAAATGTGTTTATATAATATTAGAATATCTAGGATGTTTGTTAAAATGGGAAATTAGGTTCGGTTAGTATCGTCATAGTATTTTTTATCTTAGAAATATTAATTAACAAATATTAATAAAATTTGTTAAAAGTTAAAAAATAATAATTCAGATAATTTTAAAATTAAAAAGTCTTGTTGGTACATATTATGGTTTTAGTTAGACATATGTTAATATATGTTTTAGTTAAAATAGGTTAATTAAAGATTGTTAATATATTAAAATGTTAATAAAAGATTGTTAATATATTAAAATGTTAATAAAAGATTGTTAATATATTAAATTTTTATTTAAAATATATTAAAATGAAAAGGTTATTAAGTAACAAATATTAATGTCATTTATTAAAAATATAAAATTTATATTTTAAACAAGATGAGACGCCCTTTTAGATCGACGAAGGGTTCGGATGACCAAAAGTCTGAATCGTCTGAGAGAACCTCTAGCAACCCTCAAACGTCGTTTCGGGGCCCCATGACATCCAGACGTACGACCATTCTAGAGACGGCACAGAGGCAGCCGAGTGTTTCTCGTTTCTCGAGGCAACCGGGCGTCCCCCATTCATCGAGGCAGTCGGGCATTCCACATTCCTCGAGGCAGCTATGGCCTTAGACCCAAATGGAGGTGTCTGCACCCCGTATACCCAAGATACATCAGGCACCGGCTCCGGGCCTACTGCTTCGGATGGTAGTTCATCCGCCACCTCTTCTGATCCTTCCGCAGATAATACCGGCCTTACCTGCAGTCGACGACTCAAAGGTGCCAATTTATCCACTACCCCGCCAGTGGCTCCATCAGCGGCATACAGGTACGTGCCTTTTGGTACGTCTCTTATTTCCGCAAGGATAGCATCATCAGCGACAGAGATGGAATCTGTCACATCAGCTGCATCGCCCTCAAGTAATGAAAGATGAATGATTTATTTTCTTATGATGTCATAATAAAGGTTCACTGATTTTAATAATCAATTTGGTTTATCATGTGGTAGGCACCGTCGAAGCCAAGCTGACAAGGAAGAAGAGAGACCATGTTACAGGGAAGGATCTCGAGAAGACCGTCAGTACCTCAAGGAGGATTTTCATCGATACTGACAGGGATGATCACATAGTAACGGGTGGGAAGACGATGACATACTCCGGCCGCGTGAGAGCGCTCATTAGGGATAGAGTCCCTATGTTGTGGTCAGACTGGGGCGAAGTCCCGTAGGAGGTTAAGGACATTGTCCACAACGCGATGTTGGTGAGTTTACAAAATACCTCAATAATATTATGTATTATATTGTTGATGTACCGAAAAAACTAAACTAATAAACTGTTAAATGCAGGTGTGGTTTGACGTTCCAGAGCAAAAGCTTAGAATCGGCAACGCAACACAAGGAACCATCATGCCGGTTCTAGACCGTTCGTTGTCTTTATGGAGGAGGAGGCCAGGGAACATTCAGAAGTCAACCGGTATGTTTATACGTACAAAAAAGCATATCCTGACGCCCAGAAGGATATTGTAAGTCATCTTATGTTTTTAAATTTTTAATTTTACTTATATATGTAAAAATGTTAATTAATAATTTTTTTCCTATCCAATTAGGTGAAGGTGGGGCAGGATAGTGACGAGGTGATGAGTGCTATAATGAGAGAGACATGGCTGGACACGCATGAGGAAGAGATGCCTAAAGCCATGTTCCGGATCAACACCTCGGATCTGAGGGTTGGGGCGAGGATCATGGGCACAGTCTTCCCGTCTCGAGAAAACAACTTCTACTGCCGGGGTCTAGGACACATGGACGAGGGGGTCTTGAAGACCACTCCAGGATTTCAAAGAAAAGCAGCCTCAACCAGCAGCAGGATGACTCAGCTAGAGTCGAAAGTTCAGAGACTATGGGAGGAGCAAGCCGCTCAGGCTGCCACTCAGACTGCCACACATGCCGCCTATATCGCCGCCCAGACAGCATATATTGCCTCCTTACAAGAGTATAATGACACGGTATATACCACCCAGCAGGCCCAACAACAGCAGATATTCCAGTACTTGCAGGAATTTTCAGCTGCCTAGCTTCAAGGACTTTCGGCTCCGCCCATACCTACGCTTATACCGCTACCTCAACTGTCGTAACCTCCTCCACAGTAGCATATATCAGAATCAGATATAGATTTTGTGTAGTTTATATAGGTGTTTATGAACAATTTTTAAAATTTATAATGAAAAACGTGTTTTGTCACCATTTTTTGGTGTTGTTGGTTATATGGAAATGTTTTGGTGTATTTTACAGGTTGCTTGGAATGGTAATTTAGAAATTTGGGGTTTTTTTACTGGAATGGACTTATAGCCGACGAAACTTGTCATCGGTTATAGTATTTTTTTAACGTTTAGGCGACTAATTATGTTAAGTTTCGTCGACTATAGTAGTCTTTAGCCGATGAAACTTGCTATAATTCGTCGGCTATAGTTATATTTTAATTTTTTATTAAATACTTTAGCCGAAAAATATCTTAAATGTTTCATCGGCCAAAGTCTCAAACTATGGTCTACGACATATTGTTTCGTCGGCTATAGTCTTAAACTTTAGCCGACGAAACAGATAAAATATTCGTCGGCTAAAGTGTGAGACAATAGCCGACGACTACTTCTCCTTTCGTCAGCTAAAGTCATAGCCGACAAATCTTTCTCGATGAAATTATAGCCGACGAATTTAATTAACAGGCAGATGAAAATTTTTCGTTGGCTAAAGTGCTTATTCTGGTAGTGTTGGTGTCTGTCCATTTATATTCTTAGGACTTATATGCAATACTAAATACTATGAGGACTTGTCATGTAATCTTTACCTCTATATAAAATATGCATATGAGATCAATAAGATACTTCATTCAATTCTCTCATTATACTCTATTTCTTAGCAAAGTAAGTTATAGTTTCAACAATGATTTTTTTTCTTTTTTGAAAAGAATTACAATATGATAGTTTTATGACATGCATATGATCTTGATATAAAATATGAATCTTTATAGCCTCGTGGAAGAACCCAGAAAATGGAAATTAACTATATCATTCTTGTTTTTAAATTAGTCGCAATGCTTGTAAATACTGTAATGTTTAGTTTCTTATCAGAAATAAAGTTTTCATTTGTGTTTCTCATTCAAGAGCTTTTCAACTGGGTTCCTTGATCACACTAGATGCTGAGAGAGCAGTACAATATAACCTAATCAAACGGTTAACCAAAAGGTCCCTGAAAAATTGATTATAGATTCACGTGGAGAACTATTTGGTTGGGTCAGTAAGACGCTGAAGAAAGGTGGAGAACTATATATGATTGCAATTTGCAAAAGGGCTAAAAACAAAATCTGCCAAGAACTCGTACAGAAACAAGTTTGCCCAAGAAAACTTCTATCAGCATCTGCACAGTTTGGGTTTTTTTTTAATTTTTAAACCATTTTTATTTGTATAGGTGTTAAAATACCGACAAAATCAGACTTTCCCTAACAAAAGCCTAGAGAAGTGGTTAACATTAATCATACATTGTTATCACCACTTCTAGCTGCAAAGGATAACAAGTTCCAAAGATCCAGTCAAACTTCCCTTCTATACATTAGGCATATCTTTCAGCTCTGAATTTAATCTGAGGTTGACGAATATCATCCTGACTTTGTATCAATCGAATCTCTAAACTGGTAGACTTGGGATCATGGCCGGCACTTTTATAATCATTTACTGTCCTCTGCAAAAGGGCCTGCAAGTATTGCAACACATAAGAAAAGAAAAAACAAGACGATCCAGAGACAAGGTTAAACAAACAGAAGGTACATTACGGTAATGGTCCTTTAGCCATTAATCACTGGCTATTGTAGTTCCCTCAGGCCTCCAGATGATGTTATACATAATTTCGGTATACTATCCAAAATAGTTAATACTCTTTTTCCTTATCAACAGACAAATTTAGTACTGTTTTTGTTAGACTAAAAGATAAATAAATAATTTTCACTAGCAAGTTTTTCAAATTGATTATCGAAGAATTATGAGACATCACAACAACCATCTCCTGTCCATGACTTGTGTAGCACAATGTTTAGAAATTATATTTATGCTGGAAATATCATTACTCTTTTTTAAAACAATATTATTTAGTATCCAGAATAGATACTATGATAGTGCAGTTATTCTCTATCTAATAATATCTTGGTTTCAATGATTAAGAACTTAAATTTGGTGCATGCATAGCTAGTATTCTTTTATGCTTTGCTTCTAGGTCTTTTGCTACCGAAAAGGTGGAATTCAAAAATGTATGAGCTTTACATCATTTAGAACTATATGACAAGAAACCTACAATAACCAAAGTAAGAAGATGGCAGGGGAGATGAATACCTGCAAGGATGATACAGCAAGCTCAGCTGCCTTGTCTAAGTTGTCGGGATATTTCTGAGTACCAAAAAGACCAATTATTGATATATATATATATATATATATATATATATATATATATATATATATATGTACGTGTGTGTACATAGGCGGAGGTACATTGAGACCAAAGGGTGCATGGCACCCCTCAACATTTTAGTTGTACGTTAATTGTGTGTGTGTGTACATAGGCGGAGGTACATTGAGACCAAAGGGTGCCATGGCACCCCTCAACATTTCAGTTTTACCAGTATTTGGCCTTTGAAATCTAGCTGAATTTGAAAAAAAAACATGATGACACCCCTTTTGTTAATGACGGCACCCCTTATTTCTATTCTTTGGCTCCACCATTGTATATGTGTGTGTGTGTGTGTGTGTGTAAGTTTTTTATTAAGGGCTCAGGATTTAACTATAAAAGTAAAGTTTAAATGCATTACATTACTCCACCCAAGTAGAAGCGCGGTTGTAAGATCTCCAGTTCCCTACAAGCGCATCCATATAGTTGTCAATCTACAGAAACTTAGAAGGAAATGGCTGTAAAAACAACACACAGGTTCACTCTAAACCAGATATAAATTTATGTTTACATAAACTAGATATTGCAAATAGATTTGTTTTTGTCAACATAATTCAGTGTAATGCTCAAATCATGCCCACCCCCTATTGTATTACAGCTGTGTTTTCTTGTACATTGTCGTATCCACATTGAACCTTGGTGTAATTATGTCCGACCAACAATTCAGTAAACTCTGTGCATTACGTTGAACTCTTAAATCAGTATATAAAGATTCTTATGCTACTGTCAATTGATCATACCCCACATATTAGGAATATTAAATCTGTTCAATAAGCGAAAGCATTCGAACAAATTTGATCCATCATCATTCTCAAGAAGCAAGACCATGCATCACGTAACATGGAACCACCCCACCGCCCCCCCAAAACAAAAAAAACAAGGAAAAACTACCCTCCATGATGCAGAACGTGAATGGCTATATTTAGGGATAAAACAATAAAAGTAAGGAAACGGCGAATAATCAAAAAGAATGATTTGAAGATCGGTAATTCTCGTGTCATGAGGGGAATATCTTTTGGTTAGAAAGTCCATTTTGGACGCATGAAACCTTTCCGGAATGGGAACGACAAGATCTTCAAGTCTAATTTTAGTGAACCCTATCAGATTTAGGCCAAAAGATGTCTTAGTCATCCGATTTGGCATTCTTTGTGTTTTAGGTTTTTTTAATTTATTTTGGATTTTGTTTTCTTTTATGTTTTAATCTTTGGGCTTTTAGACTTTATTGTTAGTTGCTCTAGGGTTTGTTTGCTCCTATATAAGGACATTTTATCAATTGTATTGATCATTCCTTTTTATCAATTGAAACCTTTGAGTTTAACTCAATTTCCTCGTGGATTCGAGAAGCTCTCGTGGATGAGTTAGCCTTGTGGATTCAGGTCTACTGTTGATGGATTCCAACACCTATCTATTTCTGCTGCGTCACACCCACACACTAAAACAAAAAACAAAAAAAAACTTGCGCCAGAAATGCACACATAAATTAACTATGCCAACTGGCACAACCTATCCTGATTTTTAGTTGAACTCAGAAGAATGACAAATGTTCTTTTTTTTTATTTTTTTTTATTATTAAGTAATTATCATCTATTTTATCAATAAGGGTACATAGATAAACAGAGTTTGGTTCTAGAAGCTTGTATATTCAGAAGGGTGAGAGATTGAGAATGGTTTTAACTTTTAAGAACTAGTGGAATGAAAATAGGGTCCTTTGTAAAACTTCAGAAAGAAATGTGACCAAAATGTCATAACATTAAGTCAAACATTAAGACACAGAATCAACAATATATTCTTATTACTCTTATAGATCTATCATATGGTACTCACTATAGACAACAGCATATATTCCTTGTATGCCTGTTCATGTCATATACTCACTATTATATAAATAGAGCTCTCATGATGAAAAGAAAACAAGGATATTTTCATACCGTGAAATAGGCAGGAATCTTAGGAATCACAATCTTGAACTGTTCTGGAGACAGACCCTATCATATCATAGATTTAGTATATTAGTAAACTTCCAAAGACCATGAAAAGTGTCTGGACCATACATATATGCATCAGAACAGAAGAAACACAAACTCCATGTAGTTGGATGACAAGAGTTGCCATAAATATAATAGAAGTTATAACTCGTTTGATTAAGAATACGAGAAAAACTAAAGAAAAATCTAACTCCGGGTAAGATTACATTTTATGTTTTAAAGGAATTTTGGTCTACAAGGAATCTTTCTAAAATTCTACATTAAGAATATGAGAAGAAATAAAGAAAAATTCAACTCCGGGTAAGATTACTATTTTATGTTTTATAGGAATTTTGGTCTAGAAGGAATCCTTCTAAAATTCTACACTAAGAAACGTTTGGTGAATAAGCAAGGCGGCAACCTCTCATACAAATAGTAACAGAAACAAAATTGTTAATTTTAACTAAGCATTCAAATACTATATAAAGAGCATGGTAACTTGACAAATTTCAAAAAAAAAAGATTCTTGATACAGGACGAGAATCTAGGAAATCTCAACAAAAAATTCCAAACATGAAGAAGTATCGTCACATTAAGAAGAATGATTTGAATATTCAAAATTGATATTCAAATAGGCTTCTTAATGACAGTGTTAATCGTAAATTACTCTTCTGGATATATCGGGATTCTCGAGCAAAATCTTTGTTGAGATTCTGAATACATATCTGGAGTAATATTCTTTAATATCTAGTATTTCATATCGTATTAGGTTTCCTAAATTGTAGTCTATTCTAGATTATGTTTTCTGAATGTATTAGGTTTATGAATAGGTTTATTTTTATGCCTATATAAGGTCATTGCTAGATTGTATTCTGGGGATTGAAGTTATCAATAAGAAAACCCAAAAAAATAAGAGTAGAAACTCTTGTGTTTAGGCTTATGCCTTTGTTTTGCTAGTGGATTCTAGCCATATCTTCCATTAAGGTTTCGACGCTTGACGAAACCTTGACGACTATCGTGATTATGCTTCCGTTCTGTATCATTTGGTATCAGAGCGAGGATTTCCCCGCTCGATGGGAGACGATTCGGGGAACGAAATTACCTTCACCAACTTCGCCGACGCTGCTCGGGCGATTAAAACTATTAAGAAGGATTTAAACTCTTGTGTTTAGGCTTATGCCTTTGTTTTGCTAGTGGATTCTAGCCATATCTTCTATTAAGGTTTCGACGCTTGACGAAACCTTGCCGACTATCGTGATTACGCTTCCGTTCCGTATCAATTCTAATCACCACATTCAATCAGGAAATTTTTGGAGTAAAAAGTTTGATCAAGGTAAGGATTGAACAGGTTTGAAGCCCAAGGAGAACTTACTTGTTCCTTTTGATGACTACCAATCAGAAGAAGATTACCATCTATATTTATGCTAGTTATCACAACCTGCAGTATATCAAAGTTGCACATCAATATTATGAAGCTGAGACATGTGTGTGTGGAGAGAGAGGATGTCGATAGATGTAAACATTGAAAAGCAAGCACAGAGATGTTTCCAATTATACAAGCTAATACTGTACTTTAGACGAAGAGTTATATATATATAACCCTAAATCCTTACCGTATATATATGGTAAGGATCAAGTGCGGAAGTCGGCATTTATTAAAAAATGCGGATTTTCGCATTTTGATCCACTTTTTGATCATGATTTCTCATCTTAACCGTTCATAATGTAGATATATGTGACTAGATCATCTCTACAAAATTTCATTTAATTTGGAGATCGTTAAGGTATTCAAATATGTGATTTAGAACGGAAAAAACTAATGGTTCCGGTTGAACAGTTTTATTACGTTCATAGTTTTGATTCATTTTGGATGTCTTAATGATCTCCAAATTTGGTGAAATTTTGTAGAGATGATCTGCTCACATATATCTACATTGTGAACGGGTAAGATGAGAAATCATGATCAAAATGTGGGATAAAATGCGGACCTCCGCACCGGAAAAGCCCTGGTATATATATATATTATATATATATATATATTTATATATATATTATATATATATATACTTCCTCCAAAGTCCAAACTATGCATTTTTTATGAATTTGTCACGATAGCAAGAAACGGCATAAAATTATTAAATATATGAGTTGGACTAGACTTATGCGTATACATTCAATAATCACATATAAATAAAGTGAAATCATTTCAGGAACGCTCTAGTAATATATAAAACACCATCACTTATTAGAATATATATATATATAGAAAGAATTCCAGTACCATTGATGGTCCAGCAGCGTGAAGAATGTTACAAGCTTCGCGGCCATCTCTTTCGGAAACAATTCTGTTACAACACGGAATCACTATTATTTACAGGTTAAAAGTTTCATTCAACTTTTTAAAATAGAAAGGAAAAGTTGCTAACCAAAAGATCTTTCTAAAATATAACATATTACACTAATAGTTGTACTTCATACTAAAGATCATATGATGTTAAATTTTAAATAAAAGTAGAAATGTTTTGTGCACCCATTACAAATGGTATGAACGACAATTACCTTGAGTTGGTCAACAGTTCTGCTTCAAATTGGTTGGGGGTCAACATTGAAGCAACAGGGACAACCTTATATAAGGGCATTACAAGAAAATTGCCATCAAGTCAGTATTGCTGTCACGCCATTATTAACGTCATTATTAAGCAGGGCTAGAAAAAAATCAGGATGGGCTAATACTATTTTAGCAGACTGACGTAATCAATAGATTTGACACAATATATTACATTTGCAGGATGGTATGACATAAACATAATTTACTGCAGTTGTTTCAACTAGTACCCAGATAATTTGAAATTCATATCTAACCTTACATTTGCAATATATTTGATCGCATATAAACAAGTTACAATGCTTACCTTTTCACGGTATACAGATACCAGCTCTGAAGGGACATACAGCTTTCCTTCATCACCCATCACTGGATCACAGACTGAGCAAAGGGAAATTTATTAGATAAAGATGAGGCACCCTTATTATTCTTTCCTATAGGAACATGAACAGTCACTCCATGGACTAACAAATATGCAAGCAGCTAACCTAAATATTAATTGTAGGGATAGACTGCAAGGCATCCATTGCACTCAGGTTATGAACACAAAAAATCTACTCAGTCATTCTATTAATATTTTTTTTCTCTGTGGTCTCTTATATGATATTTCCTCCAACTTTATTTATATAAACTATTTAACAAAAGCACTTTTACTATCTGAATATATATATACACAGAAATTCTCAGGTGCGGATGTGTGATTTTGCCCCACTTTTCGATCTTAGTTTCAGATCTTAACCGTTCAATATCTAGGTATATATGTTTAACCGGAGCCGTTAGTTTTCTTCATGGTAAATCACATATTTGAATGCCTTAACGATCACCAAATGAGATGGAATTTTACAGAAATGCTCTATACATATATACCTAGATATTGAACGGTTAAGATCTGAAACTAAGATCAAAAAGTGGGGCAAAATCACACATCCGCACCAAATGGAGCAAGAAAAAATTGTGCAAATGTTTTTAGATTTGTTCTTTAAAAAAGATACCTACTACAGAATTTTGTACTTACACACTGGTTATTTCCACTCTCACACCCTCTAACTAGCACAACCAAGCATAACACATAATGATCCATATATACAAATTAAACCAAACCAAAGGTTAAAAATAGACAAACATGCGACAAAAACCTTAGTATAGCCTGTAAAACCAATTCCGCATCATGTCACCAACACATTTAAAAGGTAGAAAGGATTAATTAACATGTTCTAGACCAAGTTTCATGATCCACTCACCATATCTAAGTTTTGGGTTTACAGAGCGAAGTTTATTGACAACTTCCAATACAGTGCTCAGAAAAGAAACTGAACCAATATAACCTGCAGAAGAGAAGAAGAAGATCAAAGCCACATAAAATTTCAAAGGAAGTTAGGAATTATACGTGAAAGATCTTCTCAAGTGATGAGTTTACTAAGCAAAATGTTAATTGTTTGAGTTCCTGTTTTATCAAGTAATGCATAAGCACTCCCAAACAAGTACTGCTCTAGCACTTTTAAACCCTTATGTTGTTTGGAGCTGTTTTGAGATATAAACTAGTGCATATAGCTAGCAAGTTCAGTGAACATACTGCTATGTTTGTCATAAACCTTCATTTTCATGGTTACATTATAAATAATATAAGAGGAATTAAATGGTGTTTTATTTAAAACTTGAGAGAAGCAGGTAGTATGTACTGTAAGTCTCTGTATTACACATCAGCAAATTAAGTCAATAATGCATGCATATCCTGCTGGTTATATATTGATGTGGCAATCCCCAGTCCTGAACATTAAATTATGATTTCTGTATTGCTTTTTTCTATGGCAGAAAACACACTCAAGAAGTAGTTTCCATTCATACGTCAACTATA
Organism: Comarum palustre; assembly: GCA_951800085.1. Classification (NCBI taxonomy): domain Eukaryota; kingdom Viridiplantae; phylum Streptophyta; class Magnoliopsida; order Rosales; family Rosaceae; genus Comarum; species Comarum palustre. The sequence goes on along the minus strand of OX637588.1, from coordinate 16,477,431 downwards.
TTTGTGACCACATATTAAAAAATCAATCATTATACCTGTTAATAAATGGGTGTAGTATAATAGATCATTTGATTCTAGGCCTTGTATCAATTCCCAAAGTTGTTCTCCATTTAAAACTTGACCCTTAAATGTTGGGTATCCTGCAAACATTATAAGGTCGGTTCAATCAAAACATCCCTTCCATTTTATCTAGGACAACATTCAAGACTTCTATCAAGCCAAAGAGGAACTGTTTTAATGATGTAGAAGCGGCTTTGCCTGTGTGGTTTGAGAACTGGACAGAATTAATTGGATCCACATCATAGCCTAATAATTGCAGGGGGAACACAGCTGCTTTATTCCCAACATAACCCTAAACAAGTATAAGAGATTATGAGATCAAGAACAATAAGGGTTTCACATATAATCTAAAAAAAAATACAGGCAGATACTCTAAAAACCCACAACACATATTATGTGGGGGGATTGTTGCAAGTCATTACAGCTAGTCCAGTTGAATGAAGGGTAAGAAAAATGACATAAGGCAGACTATGAAATGACACATATACTGAGCACAACCAATTTTATTTGCAACACTTAAGCAAGAACCACCACTTACTAGTAAATGCAAAAACTTCCCAATAAGTAAAACACATCCGAAATTTGATTACACAATCAAGCAATCATTGTACTTAACATCAATGAAACTATGCAACTAGTTGGGAACACAGAAAACCACAATGATCATGAACGGAACAAGTTTGAAAAGTTCGAAAAACCTAAACAACAAGTTAGAGATTCCAACTTGGCCAAAAAGACTATCAAATGAATCAATGTCCTTGAATTCTCATAGCACAAAACCAATAAAAATATAAACTTGGCACACAAGACTTGAAATTTATACAAGAAATCATTATCGGATTCAATTTTGAGCAATTGGGTAATAGCTTTTGATCAATACCTGAACTGTGTGGGATTGGATACTAAGAACTCGGCCAGTCTCGGACGGCAGAGCCAAGGAAAGGATGGGAGGCGGGGCCATTTCGGAATTTCTCAAGCTTCTTGAGCTTGTCTTGGTGACGAGTCTGGGTTTCGATCTCTGCAAAACTGAGAAACAGGGTATCTGAAAAGATGAAGAAAAAGAGAATGCCAGGTTTTTCGGAGTGAGAGAGTCGAGTTCTGCAGACTAGCACGGTCCACACTAGTGTTTTTCTATTTGGGTTTTTCAGGCTAGCCCAAGTTGAGCACGTTTTAATTTTGACCTCAGCCGTTGGATCTCATATGCAGTAGGAGAAAAAAAACACAAAGACGACCCGTTATCAATACTTGACCCGTTACTCTTGCCGGCTTCTTCCGGTTGGCTGGTCTTCCAAGCCTGACACATGACCGGCTTATATATGAAAATATTTACTAATTACTGTTTTTGTTTGTCCAATTAGACGAAAGTGAGGCAACCTAGTGAGAAGGTTATAAGTCTAATAGTGAGGGAGACATGACCGGATACGCAAGAGGAAGACGTGCCCCAAGCGATGTCTCAGATTGACACTTCAGATTCGATCATTGGGGCGAGGATTATAGGCACAGCCTTCCCATCACAAGTGAACAACTTCTACTGTCGGGGTTTAGGACAAAAGGGCAAGGGGGTCCTCTAAAAAACTCTTGGATTCACACGCAAGGCCTCGACTAGCAACAGTGCTTATTTAGAGGATCAACTTCGAAGGCAAACGCAGAAGAACTAGAGGTTGTGTGAAGAACAAGAGAGGATGCGTCAAGTAGGGGCGGGACTTCGAAACTGTAACATCCCGTACCCAAAAGTTACTTTTCACAGAGGTTTACGAGTTACCGAGGACTCTTAACTACGATCGGTAATTCGATAAGATATCGCTCGAGTTAATTTTCGAGTTTTTCTAAACTCTCCAAATACCTGATTTAATGACTCGATGTTGTAGTACGTGTCGACGCGAGTCTCCCGGTATTTTCGGAATATTTTTCGGAGCTTCCGGCTAATTTCTGTGAATTTCTGAAGCTTATAGTAATTTCCAATTACTATTCCGGTAAAAAGGAGAATTACCATTTAACCTTTTCACTTTTTACCTTCTTTAAATCTGGACCGTCAGATCAATTAAGGGTTTGATCTGGACCGTTGATTTTTCTATAAATAGGGGATCAGTTTTGACTCGGTCAAAACCTTCCCAAATCGGTCAACCCGAGCTCCCCGAGCTCTCTCTCCGCTCCGCTGTTTTCCGCCGGGCGCCGGCGACTCCGGCCACTATAGGCCGGCGGATCACCCCCACTCGATTCCCCTTTCTTCCCTCTACAAAACCCCTCAAACCAATTCAACAAACATCCACAATCGGAGGAGATCGGAAGGGGAGGAGGAGCGGCTGTGTTCGCCGTTTTCCGGCGACTCAAGCGGCGATTCGACGGTTGGAGGTGAGTTTCTTGTTTCTCCTCTCCTCTTCTTCATTTCCTTGCCAAGGAATCGATGGTTTGAAGTCTCATTCGATAATTTCCTCTTTCCTGTTTTGTCGGTTTTTCTGGGTTTCTCTGGCAGACTTCCGGCGGTCGAGCTTATGGAGTCCTTGACGTCTCCGCCGTGCCCTAGGGAGCCTCACTGAGTTCTGTTGGAGCTCAGTTGCGTGTTGGTGGTGTTGGGCAATGGTACCTCGTCTGAGTCGATGCAGCAGCCCCTGCAAGTTCGAGGCAGGGTTGGTGATGGATGGAAGCCGGGAAGCTGCTGCAGTGGGTTTAGGAGGTGGTTGGCAGCGGGGAAAGCTGCTGGGTCTGTGTTGGTTCGAGTGGAAGCACAGAGGCAGAGGGTAAGGTTTTTTCCCCCTTTTGAACTGTGGAATTTGGTTGCTACTGTGTTGTTGGGTAAAGGTTGTTTTGATTGTTGTTGGAGATTATTCTGATGTTTTGTTGTCTTGTTGTCGAGAACTTGGTAATCGGAGAAACGAGGAAGCTATGGCGAATTTCCGGCAAGTTGACCGGAGTCCGGCAGAGGATTCCGGCAAGTTACCGGAATCCGGTAACGATTCCGACGGCAGTAAATCCGGCTGAAATGCCGAGGTAGTCTTCGATCCCTTTAAATGTGTTGTTTCCGTTTAATAGAGTTAAAGTGTCGTAAACCGGAATTTACGTAAGGAAACGAGTAAAAATGGAAACTAACCGTAATTTGGAAACCTGCTAAATTGGGAAACTTTCCATTTTGGGAAAGTTTCCATTAAGGGAAAGTTTACATTTTCAAAAAAAATGGTTAAAGAATTGAAGTTCATTGAAGGTGACACTTTTTGGTTAAATGGGTAAAGTGTTAAATTGTTATCGGAAATTGATAACTGGAATCTCTGAGAAAATGTCAAGTTGACCATGTTAAGTAAAGTTGGTATTTCACGTAAATCGGTAAATCGACTCAAGATTAATTATATTGATTAATGTGACACGTTGGGTGTCCATAGTAATTCAACGAATTAATACGTGACACCCTAACGTCAAGTTAAAGTGATAAAGGAAAGTTCGGAAGCTGAGTCGGACTTCCGGTAAATTGAGTTAAGAGTCGATAACCGGGAAAGAAAGTCAAAAAGGTTAAAGTGCTATAAGAAAGGAACTTGGTCATTACGTGGTCAAATATGATTTCCTGGTTAAACTAGGAAAAGACCAAGTCAACTTTGGAATGACTAATATATTGGTTTATTTGTACAGTCTCCGGTCGAACATGAGACAGGCTCGACTACGTGTTAGTTCGAGGGTTTCGCTCGAGGAACTTTTCGAGCAGGAAGAAGGTCTCAATGAGTACTGTGAGTGGACCTTGCTTTTAAATTAAATTGCATGCCCATAGACTTTATTAGTTTCTCCTGCATATGTGATTTCCTTCATTTATGTTTTACGGTGATTTTGGGAAAATGGGATTTAATGATTTTAAAGAGAAATGAGCCGGGAAAGAGGTTCATACCTTTCCCGTGATTTTAATGGATTTTTCCGGGATATGATTTTATGATTATCACCGTTTTGGGATTATGGAGAGGGATGTTTTTAAAAGGAGAAACTTGGCTCTTGGATTTAAAAGGGTTTTAATGTAAAGGCAGAGAACCGGTTTTGGGTTCCTGGAAAGGTTTTTTTAAATCCAATGTTTTTGGGGTAAAGTCAGGGTGATTTGACTTGGTTTTCTGATTATATTTTCCCACGAGGTGTTAAAGGAATTGTTTATATGTATTGCATGCTAGCATAGACCCTCTCCAGATGGAGCGGGTACCATCTCTGGATAGTAACAGGTCGAGACCCTCTTCGGTGGTAGCTGGTCAATAGACCCTCCCGGATGGTAGCCGGTCGGAACCCTCTTCGGTGGTAGCTGGTCAATAGACCCTCCCGAATAGAGCAAGTCATGAGACCCTCTCCGATGAGCTGGTCAATAGATCCTCTCGTGGTAGAGCAGGTCGGATTTCTCGTGGATGAGGTTAATACCCCACACATATATGTATGTTTGAGCCAAGGGAGTTTTATTGATTTATTTATTCATTGTCTATGAGGTGCGTGCATAAGGTTTTCGTAGAAAACTCTAAGGGAGAGCATTAAAGGAAAGTAGAGTTTTTTTACATTTGATTTTCGTCCACTCACTCTAACGGTTTTCAATGTTTCTCCCCTGGGCCATTCGTTTTCAAATGCCCAATGGTGCAGGGTTCTTGAGCGGAGGTCGCGCGCGTACAGAAGTCGAGGCATAGTCGATCAATCCGTTGCTGCTCGCAAATCCTTTAGGGTAACTTCTGTGTAGACTGCTCTGACTAACCCAGTTTAGCTAGTTAAGTAGGTTAGGGAGCAGGAGGCCTCCATGAGTCGGGGTTTGTTTTTAAATACTCATGGATAAGCGGAGTTGGTATATAGGAAGGCTTGTCCATTTCAAGGGGGTTTCGGTAAGAAATTTCCTTGAGGTGGTCCCCGCATGATTTACTTCGGGTTAAAGGGATTTAACTCGGGGTAGGTCCTGACAGAAACTGAAAACTAGAAGAAAAAAAACGAACCGAAAACCGGACCGTAACCGTTAAACACCGGACCGAAAGAGAAAAATCATACTGAACCAGATCAATATGGTCCGATTTTTAGTTTCACTCCCTCAAAAACTGAACCAGACCGTTTAAACCAGTCAATGGTCAAACTAACAAAAACGACGTCGTTTTATTGCAAAAAAAACCTTAAGCTGAGCGTCCCCGACTCCATTCACTCCAAATCCACCTCATTCTCTCTCCCTCACTCTCCCTCAAGAAGAATCTGATATATTTTATGAATATTTATTCCAAATTTATTCCAATATGGGTGTTTCTGTGTGTTAAGTGGTTATAAAATTAGGGTTAACCGTCCTGATCGAGCCCTTAATGTTTTCGGATCGAGTTGAATTTTTTATCATAGACATATTTCGACAAAATGATCATATCAGATGGTCAAATTTTTGTTTGTGAATTTTGATCATCGGAATCACAACATGTCTACTAAAGTTGTATAACGTGTTTATTAAGTTTTAAGTAAATGCACAACTTTGAAAACCAACTCTCCATAAAACTGAAAACATCAAAAACATCGTGATATAAGATGTGACCGGAATGGTGAAATACGTCTATGGTTGAAAAATCTCATATTTCGGGTAACGTCTCAGTGCCGATAGTAGCGGTTAACCCTATTTACCATTATTTATATTTATAGGGAGCCTTATTTTCGAGGGGTAAATGTCACAAAATTTTTATATGGGCGTTGCATCTCATCATAGTGAGAGTTTTTTGTGTTGAAAGTTCGACAAAAATAGCTCATATAGATATAGATATGGGTGTTTCCGTATGTTAAGTGGTTATAAGATTAGAGTTGACTGTCCCGATCGAATCCTTAACATTGTCGAATCGAGTTCAATTTTTTTTCCATAGACATCTTTTGACATAGTGATCATATCAGACGGTCGGATTTTCGTTTATGAATTTTGATCATCGGAATCACAACATGCCTACTAATGTTGTATAATTTGTTTACTAAGTTTTAAGTTAATGCACAACTTTAAAAACCAACTCTACATTGAACCAAAAACCTCAAAAATATCATGAAATAAGATGTGACCGGACTGTCGAAATACGCCTATGGTTGAAAAATCACGTAATTCAGGTAACGTCTCAGTGCTGATAGTAGCGGTCAACCTTATTTACCATTATTTATCTCTATGGGGAGCCCTATCTTCGAGGGGTAAATATTCCAAAAATTTTATATGGACAGTTGCGTCTCATTATGATGAGAGTTTGTTGTGTTGAAGGTTTGGTCAAAATATCTCATATAGATGCAGATATGAGTGTTTTCGTGTGTTAAGTGGTTATAAGATTTGGGTTGACCGTCCCGATCGAGCCCTTAATGTTGCCGGATCGAGTTAAATTTTTTACCATAGACATATTTTGACATAATAATCATATCAAACGGTCGGATATTTGTTTGTAAACTTTGATCATCGGAATCACAACATGGTTATTAATGTTATATAACTTGTTTATTAAGTTTTAAGTAAATGCACAACTTTGAAAACCAACACTACATCGCACTGCAAACCTCAAAAATATCATGAAATAAAATGTGCGCTACTATCGGCACTGAGACGTTACCCAAATTACATGAAGCCTTGAAAGTATGGACTATTGGATTATGAGGTTTGATATATAAACTTTATATTGTCTTTAATATGTATGGACTTTAACTATAGACTTTTAACTATTTTTAGTTTTTTACTGTGTATTTACTTTTATACATTTTGTAATTGGTGTTTGGTTTTTTTATAAAAAGTTTGGTTTGTGTTATTTTTGTAAGACATTTGCTACGTTTTGGCGTTACGTACGGAACTAAAATAAATAAATTCGATTAATTTATTAACATTTTAATATTTCTAAGGCATTTTCAAACCTATATTTGAAAAAAAAAATTGAAAAAAAACTGAAGAAAAAAAAAACAAAACCGGACCGAACCGTAAGTGTGGTTTGGTTCACTGTTTGGTGCGACTAAAAGTGAAAAACTGGACCGGAACGAATTTTAACTCTGATTTGGTCTCCAGTTTGGGCCCTAAACCGGACCGTTTCAAACCGTTCCCACCCCTAGTGTCAAGAGTTTGAGGTCTCCCTACATGCCCATTAGCAAGAGATGTACGAGTACATGAGGGAGTTTGCCACTATCATGGCTCAAGGACTACTGCTTCCAGATCCGCCTACGCCTCCACCTCCACCTACAGCCCCACCTTCTCAGCAGCAACCCCCAAAGCCGGACTTGAATTTAGATGATATAGACTTAGTAGTAGATGAGTGATTAGTTTTTTATATACATAAACAATTTTAATTTTTTATAAACTAATGAAAACCTGTTTTGTCACCATTTTTGGTGTTGTTGGCTTATGTGAAATTGTTTAGGTTGATTTTGCAGGTTGCTGGGAATTGTAATTTAAAATTTCTAGCAATTTTTTTACTATAATTTTGGACTATAGCTGACGAAAAGAGGTAATTTTTGTCAGCTAAACCTATTAAAGCAACGAAAAGCAGCAAATTTTTTCGGCTATAGTAAGTTTAGCTGACGAAAGTCTATACATTTCATCGGCTATAGTTTAGGACTATAGCCGATGAAATACCAGTAGTTGGCTATAGTTTAGAGTATACCTAACGAAATTTTTTCCTCCGTCGGCTAAAGCTGTAACCGACGACCTTTTAGCCGACAAATTTTTTTAAAAGACCGACGAGAAAACTGTTGTCCTGGTAGTGGATAGCTAGCAAAATCTCTAATAATGAAACCAGCGGCTGATGAATTAGAAGTTACCGATCCACACTACCAGAAAAAAGACTATAGCCGACGAAATATCTAAAAACAGGCCGACGAAATTTTTTTTCGTCGGCTAAAGTGGACTTTAGCCGACGAATTTTTTTTCGACGGCTAAGTTAAAACTTCGTCGGCTAAAGTGGCATTTTAGCCGACGAAAAAAAAATTCGTCGGCTAAACTAATTTTTTCGTCGGCTATAGTTAAATTTTTGTCGGCTAGAGTGCTTTTTTCGTCGGATATAGTATGTGAACTTTAGCCGACGAAATTTGAAAAGTTTAGCCGACGAAATTAGGGTATTTCGTCGGCTAAAGTAACTTTAAGTTATAAAATTGTACTACGGATATTTCGGTGTCCGATTGACTATTGTGATAACAATCTGGAAGCAGAACGGGCGTAGGAGTAAAACTCATGGCTTTGCCATGATATACACGCTTTTTTGGCCATCCGAGTTCGTTTAAGGCTTCAAAATGAAGTTTTTCTAAACGCTTAATACACGAAAATGTCCATATCTACACCTATATGAGGTATTTTGGCCGATCCTTCAACACAACAAACACTCACCATAATGAGACGCAACTGTCCATCTAAAAATTTTGAGACATTTACCCCTCCATTATAGGCCTCCCCGTATAGATAAATAATGGTAAATAGTAGGCATGTTGTGATTCCGGTCATCAAAATTCACAAACAAAAATATGACCGTCAGATATCATCAATATGTTGAAATATATCTCTGGTAAAAATTCAACTTTATCTGATAAATTTAAGGACTTCATCTAGACGGTCAATCTAGTAACTCAAACCTCTATATTGTATTGACTGCAACTATCGGCACCGAGACTTTACCGGAATTACGTGATTTTTCAACCGTAGACGTATTTCACCATTCCGGTCATATCTTATTTCATGACTTTTTTGCGTTTGAAGTTTCTACGTACAGTTTGTTTTAGAAACGAAACATTTACTTAAAGCTTAGTAAACAAGTTATACAACATTAGTACGCATGTTGTGATTCCGATGATCAAAGTTGAGAAACAAAATTCCGACCGTCAGATATGATCATTATGTTGAAATATGTATATAGGAAAAAATTTAACTTAATCTGACAACGTTAAGGGCTCGATCCTTACGGTCAATCACGTAAGTCAAACCCCTTAATGCACGGAAACGGTCATTTGACCATCTAAATTACGTATTTTGCCCGGACCTTCAACTGAAAATAGTTTCAAATCGATGAGACGCAACCAGTGGTATAAAAATTTTATGAAAAATAACTACCGGAGATAGGGCTACCTCTAGGGAGAAAGAATGGAAAATTGAGTTAACCGCAATTATCGGTACCGAGACTTTACCGGAATTACGTGATTTTTCAACTATAGACGTATTTCACCATTCCGGTCATATCTTATTTCACGACTTTTTTCCGTTTGAAGCTTCTACGTATAGGGTTTAGGGTTTAGCCGACTTTTTTCCGTTTGAAGCTCCTGAAGTTAAATAAATAAATAAAATAAATAACTATAGCCGACGAAATTAGGGTATTTCGTCGGCTAAGGTTAAATTACTAAATAAATAAAATAAATAACTATAGCCGACGAAATTAGGGTATTTCGTCCGCTAAAGTTAATTAAAAATTCAAATTTTTTGGCGGGGATTTTAAAAATTTAAAAATTTTTCGACTAAAATTTTAAACTTTAGCCGACGAAATTTCGTCGGTTAAAGTTCAAAATTTTCTATATCTTTCATTTTTCTCCTCCTCCTCTTCATCTTCCCTCCTCTTCCTCCTCTTCATCTTCCCTCCTCTTCATCCTCCCTCTCCTAACCTTCTCCTCCTCTTCATCTTCCTTCCTCCTCCTCCCTCTCCTAACCTTCTCCTCCTCCTCCTTCAAATCCCTCCTCCTCCTTACTCCTTTTTCGGTGTAAAAATAAAAAAGAAGTAAAAATTTTAATCAAAAATACAATAAATTAAAAAAGAAAAAAAATATGAAAAAATTTAAAAAAAAGAAAAAAAAACTATAGCCGACGAAATACCCTAAAATTCGTCGGCTAAAGTTTTTAAAAAAAATAATAATTACATAAAAAAATAATAACTTTAGCCGACGAATTTTAATAAAATTCGTCGGCTAAAATTAAAAAAAAAAAAGAAAAAAAACTATAGCCGACGAATTTTAATAAAATTCGTCGGCTAAAATTAAAATAAAAAAGAAAAAGAAAAATTTTAAAAAAATAATAATTACATAAAAAAATTATACTTTAGCCGACGAATTTTAATAAAATTCGTCGGCTAAAGTTAAATAAAAAAATAGCTAAAATTAAAAAAAATAATAATAACTATAGCCGACGAAATACCCTAAAATTCGTCGGCTAAAGTTAAATAAATAAATAAAAATAATAGCTATAGCCGACGAATTTTAATAAATTTCGTCGGCTAAAGTCCAGAAATTAAGCGACGAAAAATTTATTCGTCGGCTAAATAAATGACTTTAGCCGACGATGAACAGTAATTTCGTCGGCTATAGTGTTGGCCGACGAATTTTGCCCGACGACTTCTTAGCTGACGACGTGTCGTCGGCTAAGACTTAGCCGACGAAATTTAAGGTTTATCCGACGAAAAAATTTCGTCAGCTAAAGTGGTTGTTCTGGTAGTGCTATCAAAGTTTAGCTTATACCAATTGGGAGCAGGGGGTATCCATCTAATGGTCTCTAAATTTCTATGAGAGTTGGAGGAGATCTTTCTATTGATAAGCCGATAGGTGGAGCCTGAGGCCGCTGTAGCATGCACAATAGCTGGAGGAGTGACTTGAGCATACTGGAAAATAATTTTATTTTTTGCCTTCCAAATCTGCAAGCACACCAACAAGTTGTCTTCAATAGTAAAAGGCTGACCATTCTGAAAAGTAGAGACCAAGCATTCCTCAAAACTGGAGAACACAATCGACCTTATTTGCTCAATTGTAATCAAACATTAGTCTTCATCTACTCAACTGAAAAAGAGTAACAAGTAAATAGATTAAGGCACATTAGAATGGAAGGCAATGTCGATTGTTTCCACCGGAAGTTCTGATGTCGGTGCACATGGTGAAGGAAAGGAGTCATGAAGAGGGAGCATAAGGTAGGGATAGGCCAGAGACGGACGAGTCTATCCTTGGTGAAGAAAGGGAATGAGAACAATGACGAGCCGACTACCTTGCCCTTGAATTATCTAAAGAAGAAGATGAGTAAAGTTTGTGAAGAAGTCGATGTTTACCGGGGAGGAGCTTAAGCGTTCTCAAAGAGCTTGGAGTTTCATTAAATGTTTTGTGTTATGCGTCAGTCAATCCACATATAAAATAGAAATTTACTAGGGAGAAGCTTAAACATTATCCAAGAGTCCACAGTTTCATTAAATGTTTATGTGTTACGTGTCGGTTACGGGTATTTACCAAACATTTAATGTAAGTCCACATATAAAAGGGCTCCCGTCACTACTCTATAAGATGAGGTTCTCTATTCTATTTGTTATATCTTGTTATTTTAGAGTTTCTCCTATAACATGTTATACACCACGTGGACTCTATCCTTAAAGTGAGTAAGTCATCTGTGTTTTTTCACAAACCCTAGAAAACCCTAAAACGTTTTCTGGCTCCTTGGTTAGTTACTACTTCCACCCTCTTATTGCTAGGCCGCCGCCGCCGCCACACACCATTTTCTCGGCCGCACCTTGATTTCGTCGAATCCTTCAAGAGGTTGAAGCTATTTCAACAGGTATGATTTGAAACCCCAAACTTTGTTTAAGTTTAAATAATCATGGGGAGGATAAAGTCGTTTCCTCCCTTCTCCATCTCCCTTATATGCATGGGATTTTATGAGTGCAGGTTTTAAAATCCTGGAACTAAAGCATTTCTGAGTCCGCGTTGTGTGTTATCAACATCGGTTTTATGCTATTAAAGGGTTGTGTTGTATCAATCCGCGTTGTGTTGTATCAATGTTAGTTTGTATTAGCGGTTTGTTTGTATCAAATCAAAGACAAATTCAATAGAATTGTGTTGTATCAGTTCTTATAGCATCGAAATTTTGTGACCACGTGGTCTCAAAACTAGTTGTTTGAAATTTGTTGTATGCAGAGCCATGGATAGCACTCACATGAAATTTGAGATCCTGGACGCCTAAGGTACCGAGTACAATAGGTGGGTGTCGGATGTCAAACAGACTTTTATCAAAAAAGAGTACACGAGTACCATCTTCCCTCCAATTGATGAGTCTGCAGGACAACCTAGTGCAAAGATTAGATTCAAAGCACTAATCTTCGTACGTCGACATCTTGATCCCACTTCTAGGTGGTAGTATCAAGAAACAGACAATTTGCAAGCTCTTTGAGATGCCTTGGCAAAACGTTTTGGTAATGTTCATGTAGCTCTTCTGTCAGAGTTGCAAGTGCAATGAGATAATATGCGGTTGTTGGACTATACCACCATAGAGGAGTACAACAAGGATATGTTGTGCCTGTGTGCACAACTTGGGTTATGTGGTGTACGGAAGTCTAATGATGATCTCATTAAGAAGACATTGCTTACCTTTCCCAGATCAACAAGCGTATTGATAAAGCAGTATCACCTTGATTATAAGAACAAAAAGACAACAACGTTTAGTGATTTTATGACTCAATTGCTGACAGATGAAAAATACAAGATGATTTGGGATCAGAATAACTTACGACCTGTTGGGACAAAACGAGTTCTGAAAAGTAACTATAACAAGACCAAGAGTGGGAAAGCTCCTCAATACAAATGAAGAGAATGTCCTAAACCATACGCTCGTGAGGGAAGCTCACGGCGTGGCACCCAAAATAGGAGACGTAACAACAGAGGTTGTGCCAATGTTTGGAAGAGAGAAGGTGACACACCAGATCCTAGTATAGGTGCTCCCAAGCCAATTCAGAAAAAAAAAAAAAAAAACAAAGTATAATAGTGCTAAATCCAGACAATGTCATCTCTATAGGTCCCTAGACCAATTGTTAAGAAAATTCCATGCTTCTCCCCATATAGTAAGTGTGTACAAAAGTACGTACAGAGTCACTAGCGATTCACTGTACGGAAAATAGTGATACAAAGATAAACATCAATCTAACGATTGTTAATTTCAAAGATTCAAAACCTGATTGGATGCCGCTGATTTCAAGGACAATCACGCTAATAGTTTTCAGTTGGAAACTGTGAGACCCCGAAATTTTAATTTAATTTTCCGACACATTTAGGGTTTAATTCCGATTACTTTTTAGTACGTCGTCATTACGTCTAACGTTTTTACGTTAAGACACACGTCGCCACATGCGTGAAAGTATTTACGGAATATTTTCCGGCACTTCACGTAATTTTTCGTACGACTTTTACGTTTAAATTCGATGTTTGGTTATTTGAAATGAATTTTCGAAAATGGTTTTGGTTTTGAAATTATTTTGGGATGGGGATCGAATCGTGGCCGTTGATTCGATCGACGAATCGTGGCCACTCATTTTCTTTTAAATATCTTATCTTTCTCTTCTCTTTTTCCCCACTTTCCCTTTTCTTTCTCTTTCTTCTTTCTTCCCTTTCCATTTCGGTCTTCGCCCGAAACAGAAAGGCTCTCTTCTCCCTCTTCTGCTCCCGACCCAGCCAGCCACCTTCCTCCGCCCCGGCGCGCGTTGTGCCTCACCGCCGCTCCCATCAGTTTCGCCTCGCCCCGGCGACCTCAACCAGACCACCAGCGACACCAGCGCCGCCGCCAGCGCCGCCCAGCCGAGGAGAGAAGCTCCTGATACACTGTGCAGACTGGATCGAGACTTACCGGACGATTTGACGAGCCAGGCAACTCCCAGGCGCCACCAGGAGCTGCCCAGGAGCTAGGAGGAAGAAGGAGAGGACCAGCGGAGCTCCGGCGGAGGTGTTTCGCCGGAGAAACAGTGGAGGAAGATTCTAGGTATAAAACTCGATCTTTTTCCATGTTTGATGTGTTGTTGGATAGCCTAGGATGTGTAGAAGGTGTTAGGAGTAGCCAGAAGACTTGATCTGGCCGGAAAAGCTTGAAATCCGGCGGAAAACAGTCGGTTAGAACCGGCACGGTAAAAACCCTGGTTTTTACCGTGTCAGTTTACTTTTACTATTTACTCAGGGGCAGAGTTACCAATTTGCCCCTGACTGTTTGAGTTAATTACAGTTACAGTTTTTACTGTTTACTGTTACAGTTTTACTGTTACAGTTTTACTTTTACTGTTTACTTTTTACTGTTTACTTTGACCGGTTGACTTTGACCGGTTGACTATTTGACTTTGACCTTTGACTTTGACAGGTTGACTTTTTGACCGTTGACCGTTGACTTTACTGTTGACAGTTGACTTTTAACTTATGCCGTAGAACACCTGTTTTACGTTTTCGAACACTACGGTTAAACATTTTAAAGACTTTTAGCTTGTAAACGTGGCAAAAACGACGTAAGTACTGAATAAGAAATAATCCCGACTTCTCGCTGGTTCGAGAATCGGAGTGTCAAACAAGTCAAACCCTAATGTCAGAAAGATAAACAAAGAGTGTTTATCAAGTCTTAGTCGTAGATAATAGATCCTCGAATTACTTATACCTGACTATCACTGTTGTCTCACCCACTGACTCAGGAGCTCGTCTACGCAGGCTTCAAGAGGACCAGGAGTTGGAGCGCAGCCAGCTGTACCATCATACCAGGTAGGGGGAGCACGCCCATTGGGTGAGCCGAAACCCTCTTGGGTCGGCGGCTCTTTCACTGTATATTTATTAAATAATGATGCATTGTTTTAAGCTTGACCACATGCTTCTTATAGCACTTGGTGTGTGTGTGTGTGTGTGTGTGTGAGTTTTGGATCGAAAAGTAGTACCGTCGTCCTGATTTCCGGTGCTTGGCCTGAGAGCGACGGGACCTAGTATTCTAGCACTCCTACGGTGTCGATGACCGTTAACCTCCGGAGGGGCTATGCCCTGTTTATTTTATTCATTTATCCCGCTTACGCTCGTCTCGTACAGAGTAAAACGTGACGTAAGTGTGGCCTGCTATTTGTTGGGCGTTAGCTGGAAATGGACGCTCTCGCTATTCTGCGCACTCGGGCGCTTAGATAGTTGGCCCCGGTTTGCAGTGAAGACAAACCCGGGATTTCGGCCGCTCAGATCCAGAGAGTTCTTTCATATGTGGTCACATGTTTTACCGAGCTTTGTGTGCGTGGCGTGCATTTACATTTCCACATGCTCTTTCGTACTTACGAGTACTTACATATACATATATACGAAATGTTTTCTCATGGGTTTTAAACCCCGACTTGGATGGCTTTGGCCCCATTTGGGTTAGCGAGGACGAGTTGCTCACCTCTACATCTTTTCAGGTCTACAGCACCCGTCACTAGAGGAGCTGGACTAGACCGCGGAGCGTCGGTTATCGTGCACTTCACTTTTCGAGGACTCCCATTCTGGTGTGGTTTCCATGTATCTTGATTTCCGTATCTTTGTTGTTGTTATCTGTTGGATACTCTGAGACATTATTCGGGCCCAGTGTTTCGAGACTTTTTTTCATGTACTATTTCTGTCTCGGGTATTTTCTATTATCTTCCGCTTGTAAAACATTTGTATGCTACTCTGATCATTTGTCATTCAGTATTTGACATTCATATTATCATTCATGTGTTGCTTGTTTCATTCATAGCCTTGTGGTTTCGGTCCAGAGGGTCATCAATACGTCGAAAGACGTATTGATTACTCGCTAGATCGGGATTACGGCGGTTACCGTCGTGTTCCGGGACCGAGAATAGTCCCCGGGATGCGACAATAATTACTTGGTATCAGAGCATCGTTTTGGTACCTTCCATGTCATTGGTGTACGACCAGTTTGTTTTCTTCGAGTCGTATACTTCGAGTTATTTGTGTGCGATGCTGACGTCATTGCATGATCTCATGATGTATTCCTTCATACGGAAGTCAAAAGTTCATTCATGTTCCAGTAGTTGACATCCTCATTATCTTTATTGACTGGACATTGTTTCGGCGACCATCCTTGTTTCTTTTCTGAGTCAGTCACGATGCCGTCTCGCCGCGAGATGGATGAGGTTACGCGAGCGTTCCGTGCCATGGGAAATGTTCCACCTCCTACTCCGCAGGACTTGGAGTTAGAGAGGAGGTCCAACTGTTTAGCGACATTTTTGAAAGTTATGCTACCTA
The DNA here is from genome assembly GCA_951800085.1 of Comarum palustre. Lineage (NCBI taxonomy): Eukaryota > Viridiplantae > Streptophyta > Magnoliopsida > Rosales > Rosaceae > Comarum > Comarum palustre. The sequence continues at coordinate 16,461,453 of OX637588.1, read as the reverse complement.
ACTTTACTGGCCTTACAGAGGCTGATAGTTGGTGGGATACCGTTGCAGACTGCCATGCTGAGCAGATGTCTTGGGAGCGGTTTGAGGAGCTTCTCATTCTTTTATTGCCACGTGGTTTGCGGATGCTTTGGGGTTAGAGTCCGAGTCCACGGGTAGCACATATTGCTTCAGTTCTGCCCTTGGAATGGGGGCAGCTACAGACAGGATCTTCCGCAAGTGTCAGCTGCTGGTCAACGAAGGGAAGTTACTAGCAGATCTTTACCCGTTAGACATTGATGGGTATGATTTGATACTTGGGATGGATTGGTTGGAGAAGTATCGAGCTCTCATAGACTGTGAGAAGAGGACAGTCACAGTGAGGACTCCAGGCAAGGACAAAGTGATGGTGATCAGAATGGATGAACGACTCACACAGCCGAGTCCACTCTTGCGACCATGTTTTCGTGGGAGGAGGACTTTGACTTGCTACAGCATTGTGAGATCGTCAAAGGAGACAGATGAATCTAGTGGGGACAGATATATTCCGGTAGTTGATGAGTATCCCGGAGTATTTCCTGAAGATTTACCAGGATTACCGCTACATCGGGAGGTAGAGTTTCAGATCGAGTTGGTTCCAGGAGCCACGCCGATTTCGATTCCACCTTACCGTATGGCACCAGCTGAGTTGCAAGAGTTGAAGCTTCAGTTGGAGGATCTTATGAGCAAGGGTTTTATCAGGTATAGCTCATCACCGTGGGGAGCACCGGTGTTGTTTGCCAGAAAACATGATGGGACCCTTCGACTCTGTATAGATTATCGGAAGTTGAACAGTGTCACTGTGAAGAATAAGTACCCACTTCCGAGGATTGATGATTTGTTTGATCAGCTTACAGGAGCTCAGTTCTTTTCTAAGATTGATCTGAAGTCAGGTTATCATCAGCTTCGGGTATGGGATAGTGACATAGAGAAGACAGCTTTCCGTACACGCTACGGGCACTTCGAGTTCCTCGTCATGTCGTTCGGGTTGACGAATGCTCCCGCAGCTTTCATGGATCTCATGAACAGAGTCTTCCGACCTTACCTGGATCAGTTTGTGATCGTGTTCAACGACGACATCTTAGTCTACTCCAAGACTCAAGCAGAGCATGAGTATCATCTTCGCACCATTCTACAGACTTTGTGGAATCATCAGCTTTTCGCCAAGAAGTCAAAGTGCGAGTTTTGGCTTTCAGAGGTGCAGTTTCTTGGGCATGTAGTCTCAGGTGCAGGCTTGTCAGTGGATCCTTCAAAGATCGAGGCAGTTTTGGATTGGGAACATCCTCGGAATGTTACAAAAGTGAGGAGTTTCCTTGGTTTAGCTGGATACTACCGTCGGTTTGTGCAGGACTTCTCAAAGATTGCCACGCCACTAACCAACTTGACAAAGAAAGGAGTCAAGTTTGAGTGGAGTGACGCATGTGAAGAGGCTTTTGCAGAGTTGAAGAACAGGTTGACCACAGCCCCAGTCCTCGTTCTCCCCAACGGTGTAGATCCATACCAAGTATATACGGACGCTTCAGGGACTGGTTTGGGTTGTGTACTGATGCAAAATGGTGGGGTAGTTTGTTATGGCTCTAGACAGTTGAAGCCACATGAGAAGAACTATCCTACACATGATTTGGAGTTGACAGCTGTTGTACATGCTCTGAAGATCTGGAGGTGTTATCTCTACGGAGCCACCTTTGAGATCTACACGGATCACAAGAGCCTACAGTACATCTTCACCCAGCGTGATCTTAATCTACGGCAGCGGAGATGGATGGAGTATCTTACGGATTATGAGTTCACCCTACGATACCATCTAGGCAAAGTAAATGTTGTTGCCGATGCCTTGAGCAGGAAGCCGAGGTATGAGCTTGCGAGTATTTTCCTCTCTCGCATGGAAGCTTTGGAGACGCTGGAGGATTATGACTTGGACGTACGGTTTGGGGATTCTCACGGATTCTTGGCTAGTGTGTCACTCAGGCCCCACATCCTACAGCAGGTGGGGGAGTATCAGTGGAATGATCCAGAGAGCCACTTGGTTCGAGCTCAGGTCTACTCAGGTGAAGCCGACAACAAGTGAAGTATCAGTGATGATGGACTTATCAGGTACAAGGGACGTGCCTTTGTCCCTAGTGATGATTACATCCGGAAACTAGTGTTGGAGGAGTCACACCGGACTAGTTTCACCATGCATCCAGGATCCACAAAGATGTATCAGGATATGAAGCGCCAGTTTTGGTGGAAGGGCATGAAACAGAGCATCGGGGAGTATGTATCCAGATGTGACGTGTGCAGGCAAGTAAAGGCAGAGAACAGACATCCAGCAGGACTACTTGAGCCTTTGGCAGTTCCACAGTGGAAGTGGGACCATATCACCATGGATTTCGTCACCGGCCTACCCCGTTCACGAGAAGGTCATGATGGGATTTGGGTGATAGTTGATAGGTTGACGAAATCTGCACACTTTCTACCTGTCAAGATGAGCTCACGTACACAGTACTTTGCAGATCTGTACATTAGTGAGGTGATCAGACTTCATGGGATACCGAAGAGCATCATCTCAAACCGTGACCCACGTTTTACTTCCAAGCTCTGGAAGTCATTGCAGAAAGAGTTGGGTACCGAGTTGCACTTGAGTTCAGCGTATCATCCACAGACAGATGGACAGTCCGAGCGTACGATCCGTACCTTGGAGGACATGCTTCGATCCTGCATAGTTGATTTTGGTGAAAAGTGGCATGAGTGCTTGTCACTTGCAGAGTTTGCCTACAACAATAGCTACCACCGCAGCATTGGTATGGCTCCATTCGAGGCACTGTATGGTCGACCATGTAGATCCCCTACATGTTGGTTGGACAGAGAGGACCGGGTTCTACTTGTTCCAGATGTGATACAGGAGACTTCAGAGAAGCTTCAGATTGTCCAGGAGAGGCTTAGAGCAGCCCAGAGCAGGAGCAAGTCGTATGCAGATACACGTCGAACACCCCTTGAGTTTGCAGTGGGAGACTTTGTGTACTTGAAAGTCAGTCCCCGCAAGGGAGTTAGACGATTTGGGGTTAAGGGGAAGTTGGCCCCAAGGTTTGTAGGGCCCTTCCAGATAGCCCAGAGAGTTGGATCCGTTGCATACAGGATTCACCTGCCACCACGACTGCAGCATATACATGACGTGTTCCACGTCTCACAGTTACGGAAAAGCCCATCGGGTGCCCCACAGAATGTTATTTGGACTGATGTACAGCTGCGCAGCGATGCTTCTTACGAGGAGAGACCGTACCGCATCTAGGATCGTGATGTAAGGAAGCTCAGGAACCGAGAGGTTCCAGTGGTGAAAGTGCAGTGGGATCACCATAGTGAGGAAGAGGCTACTTGGGAGCTTGAGTTAGTCATGCGGCAGGCTCACCCACACCTAAAGGGGGTAGAGTGTGAGACCCCGAAATTTTAATTTAATTTTCCGACACATTTAGGGTTTAATTCTGATTACTTTTTAGTACGTCGTCATTACGTCTAACGTTTTTACGTTAAGACACACGTCGCCACATGCGTGAAAGTATTTACGGAATATTTTCCGGCACTTCACGTAATTTTTCGTACGACTTTTACGTTTAAATTCGATGTTTGGTTATTTGAAATGAATTTTCGAAAATGGTTTTGGTTTTGAAATTATTTTGGGATGGGGATCGAATCGTGGCCGTTGATTCGATCGACGAATCGTGGCCACTCATTTTCTTTTAAATATCTTATCTTTCTCTTCTCTTTTTCCCCACTTTCCCTTTTCTTTCTCTTTCTTATTTCTTCCCTTTCCATTTCGGTCTTCGCCCGAAACAGAAAGGCTCTCTTCTCCCTCTTCTGCTCTCGACCCAGCCAGCCACCTTCCTCCGCCCCGGCGCGCGTTGTGCCTCACCGCCGCTCCCATCAGTTTCGCCTCGCCCCGACGACCTCAACCAGACCACCAGCAACGCCAGCGCCGCCGCCAGCGCCGCCCAGCCGAGGAGAGAAGCTCCTGATACACTGTGCAGACTGGATCGAGGCTTACCGGACGATTTGACGAGCCAGGCAACTCCCAGGCGCCACCAGGAGCTGCCCAGGAGCTAGGAGGAAGGAGGAGAGGACCAGCGGAGCTCCGCCGGAGGTGTTTCGCCGGAGAAACAGTGGAGGAAGCTTCTAGGTATAAAACTCGATCTTTTTCCATGTTTGATGTGTTGTTAGATAGCCTAGGATGTGTAGAAGGTGTTAGGAGTAGCCAGAAGACTTGATCTGGCCGGAAAAGCTTGAAATCCGGCGGAAAACAGTCGGTTAGAACCGGCACGGTAAAAACCCTGGTTTTTACCGTGTCAGTTTACTTTTACTATTTACCCAGGGGCAGAGTTACCAATTTGCCCCTGACTGTTTGAGTTAATTACAGTTACAGTTTTTACTATTTACAGTTACTGTTTTACTGTTTACTTTTACTGTTTTACTGTTACAGTTTTACTTTTACTGTTTACTTTGACCGGTTGACTTTGACCGGTTGACTATTTGACTTTGACTTTTTGTCTTTGACCGGTTGACTTTTTGACCGTTGACCGTTGACTTTACTGTTGACAGTTGACTTTTAACTTATGCCGTAGAACACCTGTTTTACGTTTTCGAACACTACGGTTAAACATTTTAAAGACTTTTAGCTTGTAAACGTGGCAAAAACGACGTAAGTACTGAATAAGAAATAATCCCGACTTCTCGCTGGTTCGAGAATCGGAGTGTCAAACAAGTCAAACCCTAATGTCAGAAAGATAAACAAAGAGTGTTTATCAAGTCTTAGTCGTAGATAATAGATCCTCGAATTACTTATACCTGACTATCACTGTTGTCTCACCCGCAGACTCAGGAGCTCGTCTACGCAGGCTTCAAGAGGACCAGGAGTTGGAGCGCAGCCAGCTGTACCATCATACCAGGTAGGGGGAGCACGCCCATTGGGTGAGCCGAAACCCTCTTGGGTCGGCGGCTCTTTCACTGTATATTTATTAAATAATGATGCATTGTTTTAAGCTTGACCACATGCTTCTTATAGCACTTGGTGTGTGTGTGTGTGTGTGTGAGTTTTGGATCGAAAAGTAGTACCGTCGTCCTGATTTCCGGTGCTTGGCCTGAGAGCGACGGGACCTAGTATTCTAGCACTCCTACGGTGTCGATGACCGTTAACCTCCGGAGGGGCTATGCCCTGTTTATTTTATTCATTTATCCAGCTTATGTTCGTCTCGTACAGAGTAAAACGTGACGTAAGTGTGGCCTGCTATTTGTTGGGCGTTAGCTGGAAATGGACGCTCTCGCTATTCTGCGCACTCGGGCGCTTAGATAGTTGGCCCCGGTTTGCAGTGAAGACAAACCCGGGATTTCGGCCGCTCAGATCCAGAGAGTTCTTTCATATGTGGTCACATGTTTTACCGAGCTTTGTGTGCGTGGCGTGCATTTACATTTCCACATGCTCTTTCGTACTTACGAGTACCTACATATACATATATACGAAATGTTTTCTCATGGGTTTTAAACCCCGACTTGGATGGCTTTGGCCCCATTTGGGTTAGCGAGGACGAGTTGCTCACCTCTACATCTTTTCAGGTCTACAGCACCCGTCACTAGAGGAGCTGGACTAGACCGCGGAGCGTCGGTTATCGTGCACTTCACTTTTCGAGGACTCCCATTCTGGTGTGGTTTCCATGTATCTTGATTTCCGTATCTTTGTTGTTGTTATCTGTTGGATACTCTGAGACATTATTCGGGCCCAGTGTTTCGAGACTTTTTTTCATGTACTATTTCTGTCTCGGGTATTTTCTATTATCTTCCGCTTGTAAAACATTTGTATGCTACTCTGATCATTTGTCATTCAGTATTTGACATTCATATTATCATTCATGTGTTGCTTGTTTCATTCATAGCCTTGTGGTTTCGGTCCAGAGGGTCATCAATACGTCGAAAGACGTATTGATTACTCGCTAGATCGGGATTACGGCGGTTACCGTCGTGTTCCGGGACCGAGAATAGTCCCCGGGATGCGACAGAAACTCATTGTGAGAATGGATAAGAGTTCATGTGTGTAAGTTCTCATGATTGCGAACAGAAACACATTTTGGAGAAACTTATGAGTCAATCTACTGGTTTTTATCTCATACGTTCCAGATTATTGAATCCTACGAAGTTGCCAAACATGATTTTTGGATAACTCTGACTCTTACAAGCTTTGACACAATCCCTTAGGTAACCCCGGAAGTGATATGATGATTAGGATTTTGCATAATTCTCATGGACATCCTTTCTTCCACTCAAAAAGAAAAGATTTGGGACATGACCTCACCAACAAAGAGGGTGATGACGCCATGATGGAAACCCTATGACAACATTGACGCATCGATGGCTCTTTCTGACGCTCACCATTCTTTTTGTAAAGCTGCTCTTTAACTAAGTTTGTATCGAGACCCTCTTATGTTAAAGAAAACACAGAGAACATTACAGTCCTACAGTGTATCCAAGGGTATATTTGTGGACTCATCCATCTATAGTGTAGACCGTTTAGTTATATTATGGTTCTGGTGGATACATCGATGCATTAGCCAGATGTCGTTTTGTTGTCTACATGCAATGCTACATTTTTGAAACTTATGGCACATATTATTAAGCTACTTGCTCACCACCCGGATCATCCAATTAAGTCAATTCGGATGGATAATGTTGGAGAGATCTCCTCAAAGACTTTTAATGATTATTGCATGTCTATTGGGATTGAGGTTGAGCATCTTGTACCCCCACGTTCATACGCAAAATGGTCTCACTGAAGCTATGATTAAGCGGTTTCAAATGATAGTTAGAGCATTGGTGATGTGCACCAACCTCCCTATTGAGTCCTAGGGCTATGCAATATTGCATGCAACAGTACTTGTTCATTTCTGACCCACCTCCAGCCAAGTGTTTAGTGCATACCAGTAAGTTATTAGATATGAGTCTGACATTGTGGAGTATATGTGCTGATTACACCTCCATTGTGTACTAAAATGGGTCTGATGAGACGATGTATGGGTATCTATGTTGGCTACGAGTCACCAACTAATGTCTGATACGAGTCACCAACTAATGTTTGATACCTAGAGCCATTGACATGTGATTTTATTGCTCGGTTTGCAGATTGTCAGTTTAATGAGACCATATTCCCGTTGTTTGGGAGATAAGAACATGGAGGTTCAGGGGGAACAACATGAACAGTCATGGTGTGTTTCACACTGTTTCATTATGATCCCTGCACTTTGCATGTGGAGGTTGAGATTGAGGTGAAACGACTTCTCGATCATCAAAATGTGGCGGATTCGATGCTTGACTCTTTCTTTGAGATTGCAAATGTGGCGAGATCAAATATGTCAGCTGCTAATGTACATGCAAGGCTTAAAGTCCCGAAAACAGGCAAGACTGCCTCAGGTCCAAGCATGGATGTCATCGGTAATGGCGCCGTTGACCCTAGTGGAGGGGTGGAGGTCGTGGCTCCTCAAAGGAAGAAGGGAAGGCCATTTGGTTCGATTGATGTGCATCTTAGGAAGAAAAGGACAACTAAAGCACAAACCGATCATTTACTCATCAATGTTGAGAATCCTTCTCACGAGATTATCTCTGATTATAGTTATATTTATGAATCGATGTTGGTATCTCTAGGGGATGCCTCGGCTTTTACGTCGGTATCGGAGAACATGGAAATCTCAATGTGTTATGATAACACTTTTGAATTGCTGGACGGATTATCCATGCACATCGATGATATATTTGCATATTTTGTAGCTCAAAAGATCGTAGAGCACGATGACATCGAATTGCGCTCCATAAGTGTGAACGTAGAGCAGATTAGCTCAAATAGAAAGAAGCTATCTAGACAAAATTGGATTCCCTAGCTAAGAGACAGATATTTGGGCTAGTAGTGCTAGCCCCGCCAAGCGTAAATCCTGTAGGACATAAGTGAGTTTTGTTAGAAAGTGTAATGAGAAGAATGAGGTGTTTCGGTATAAGGCCCGCCTTGTGACGCAAGGTTTCTCACAACGCCCTAGAATAGACTACGAGAACAAATATTCTCTCATAATGGATATCATTAATTTCCGCTACTTAGTCAATTTGGTATTGTATATGGACTTCAATAGGTGTCTTATTGTATTTGGCTCAGTGCACTCGACCAGACATTGCATTTTTAGTGAACTTATTAGCTAGATATAACTCTGCGCAAGCAACGTCATTAGATTGGTATAAAAAAATATCTTTTTGATACCTAAAAAGAACCATTGACATGTGTTTGTTCTTCTCCAACAATGATTCAAAAAGGGCCACAACTGAGTGTGTTGTCCTTGAGGATCTCAAAACCAACTGGTCACGGACCATGCTACCACCGCCACCGTCGTCGACACCACAACTAAGCATGGCTCCTTCTATGCTCATGGCATCGCCACTGCCTCCTATGTTGAAACTCCGAACAATGTGTTAGTTGGTTTCACAGATGCAAGCTACTTGTCAGATCCATATAAAGGACGTTCATAAATTGGTTGTTTTTACCATTGGAAATACGACCATATCTTGGAGACCTACTAATTAGCAAACTCTTGTGGCAACATATTCAAATTATGCATAGATTATTGCTCTACATGAAATTATTCGTGAATATGTATGACTAAGGTAGGTCATTGGACACATTAGAGGAACAAGTGGCGTAAGTTCTACTACAGAGAAACATACATGCATTGATGAAGATAATGCAACTTGCATTTACCAGAAGAAGTTGAGTTACATCAAGGGTGAGAATACAAGCATATTTCACTGAAGTTCTTTTACAATCAACAACAAGAAGCATTCATCAACATTCAGGTGAACTAAGTCAGTTTAGATTCAAATGTGGCGGATCTATTCACTAAGTCTTTGCCTAAATCTACTTTCCAAAAACATGTGAAGAGTATTGAAATGCGAAAATTGTTAAGTCTCTTCAACTGAGTTATTCGTCACATGGAACTTCACATGATGGGATTCTCGGTGAAGTAGCATGATGTGTTGTACTATTTTGTCCTTCGACCAATTGTTAGTTTTTTCTATAGGATTTTTGTTAATTAACGAGGTTTTAATAAGGTAACAATGTATGCACTATTTAGAATGACGACGCGCGGCACAAGGGGGAGTGTTGTATAGAATAAACAATATGTTTGTGTGTCTTGGAAAATATGCTAGTTAATATGAGAATTATGATTCACTACCAGAACAACCACTTTAGCCGACGAAATTTTTTCGTCGGCTAAACCTTAAATTTCGTCAGCTAAAGTCTTAGCCGACGACACGTCGTCGGCTAAGAAGTCGTCGGGCAAAATCCGTCGACCAACACTATAGCCGACGAAATTACTGTGCATCGTCGGCTTAAGTCATTTATTTAGCCGACGAATAAATTTTTTCGTCGTTTAATTTCTGGACTTTAGCCGACGAAATTTATTAAAATTCGTTGGCTATAGCTATTATTTTTATTTATTTATTTAACTTTAGCCGACGAATTTTATTAAATTTCGTCGGCTAAAGTTATTATTTTTTTATGTAATTATTATTTTTTAAAAACTTTAGCCGACGAATTTTAGGGTATTTCGTCGGCTATAGTTATTATTATTATTTTTTTAATTTTAGCCGACGAATTTTATTAAATTTCGTCTGCTATAGCTATTATTTTTATTTATTTATTTAACTTTAGCCGACGAATTTTATTAAATTTCGTCGGCTAAAGTTATTATTTTTTTATGTAATTATTATTTTTTTAAAACTTTAGCCGACGAATTTTAGGGTAATTCGTCGGCTATAGTTTTTTTCTTTTTTTTTTTTAATTTTAGCCGACGAATTTTAGAGTATTTCGTCGGCTATAGTTTTTTTTTTAATTTCATATTTTTTTAATTTCATATATTTTTTTTAATTTCATATTTTTTTATTTTTTAATTTCATATTTTTTTTTCTTTTTTAATTTATTGTATTTTTGATTAAAATTTTTACTTCTTTTTCGTTTTTACACCGAAAAAGGAGTAAGGAGGAGGAGGAGAAGAAGGTTAGGAGAGGGAGAGGAGGAGGAGAAGAGGAGAGGAAGGAGGAGAATTTAGAGGAGAAGAATTTAGAGAAGTAGGAGGAGGAGGGATTTGAAGGAGGAGGAGGAGGAGGAGAAGGTTAGGAGAGGGAGGAGGAGGAAGGAAGATGAAGAGGAGGAGGAGGGAAGATGAAGAGGAGGAGGAGGGAAGATGAAGAGGAGGAGGAGAAAAATGAAAGATATAGAAAATTTTGAACTTTAGCCGACGAAATTTCGTCGGCTAAAGTTTAAAATTTTAGTCGAAAAATTTTAAAAATCTCCGCAAAAAAATTTGAATTTTTAATTAACCTTAGCCGACGAAATTGGGTATTTCGTCGGCTATAGTTATTTATTTTATTTATTTATTAATTTAACCTTAGCCGACGAAATACCCTAATTTCGTCGGCTATAGTTATTTTATTTATTTATTTATTTAACTTTAGCCGACGAATTACCCTAATTTCGTCGGCTAAAACCCTAAACCCTATACGTAGAAGCTTCAAATGAAAAAAAGTCGTGAAATAAGATATGACCGGAATGGTGAAATACGTCTATAGTTGAAAAATCACGTAATTCCGGTAAAGTCTCGGTACCGATAATTGCTGTTAACTCAATTTTTCATTCTTTCTCCCTAGAGGTAGCCCTATCTCCGGTAGTTATTTTTCATAAAATTTTTATACCACTGGTTGCGTCTCATCGATTTGAAACTATTTTTCAGTTGAAGGTTCGGGCAAAATACGTAATTTAGACGGTCAAATGACCGTTTTCGTGCATTAAGGGGTTTGACTTACGTGATTGACCGTAAGGATCGAGCCCTTAACGTTGTCAGATTAAGTTAAATTTTTTCCCATATACATATTTCAACATAATGATCATATCTGACGGTCAGAATTTTGTTTCTCAACTTTGATCATCGGAATCACAACATGCGTACTAATGTTGTATAACTTGTTTACTAAGCTTTAAGTAAATGTTTCGTTTCTAAAACAAACTGTACGTAGAAACTTCAAACGCAAAAAAGTCGTGAAATAAGATATGACCGGAATGGTGAAATACGCCTACGGTTGAAAAATCACGTAATTCCGGTAAAGTCTCGGTGCCGATAGTTGCAGTCAATACAATATAGAGGTTTGACTTACGAGATTGACCGTCTAGATGAAGTCCTTAAATTTATCAGATAAAGTTGAATTTTTTACCAGAGATATATTTCAACATATTGATGATATCTGACGGTCGTATTTTTGTTTGTGAATTTTGATGACCGGAATCACAACATGTCTACTATTTACCATTATTTATCTATACGGGGAGGCCTATCATGGAGGGGTAAATGTCTCAAAATTTTTAGATGGACAGTTGCGTCTCATTATGGTGAGTGTTTGTTGTGTTGAAGGTTCGGCCAAAATATCTCATATAGGTGTAGATATGGACATTTTCATGTGTTAAGCGTTTAGAAAAACTTCATTTTGAAGCCTTAAAGGAATTCGGATGGCTAAAAAAGCCTGTATGTCATGGCAAAGCTAAGAGTTTTACTCCTACGGCCGTTCTGCTTCCAAATTGGTATCACAATAGTCAATCGGACACCGAAATATCTGTAGTACAATTTTATAACTAAAAGTTACTTTAGCTGACGAAATACCCTAATTTCGTCGGCTAAACTTTTCAAATTTCGTCAGCTAAAGTTCACATACTATAGCCGACGAAATTTTTTTTTTCGGCTAAAATTTAACTATAGCCGACGAAAACATTAGTTTAGCCGACGAATTTTTTTTCGTCGGCTAAAATGCCACTTTAGCCGACGAAAAAAAAAATTCGTCGGCTAAAGTCCACTTTAGCCGACGAAAAAAAATTTCGTCGGCCTGTTTTTAGATATTTCGTCGGCTATAGTCTTTTTTCTGGTAGTGATTCCTAGTGTTAGACACTTACTCGTGTTATGTAAGTCTCTATATAAAAGGGTTTCTATCAATAAATAAGATGAGGTTTTCTATTCTATTTGTTATCTGTTGTTATTTTAGAGTTTTTTCTAGAACAAAAGTGTATAAAAATTCCTTATAAAATAAAAATAGAAATAGAAAAATGAAAACTGAAATGCAGTAGAGACTAAACTACGCCGTGCAATCATACAGAAGTTTAATTCAAACAAACTAGTAGGTGTGTTTTTGCCGCTATTGGCAAAGGGCTTACCTCGGTGGCGTTCTGTTGCCAATTCCGGCAATCGAATTGAAATGAAAATGGAGAATTTGGGGCTACTCTCTATTCAGAATGCAGTAGCTCGATATATCTCCGGCAGAGACGCAGCCCCAGAAGCTTCTCCGACCACCGCCGCTAGCTCGGAGCTCGTCTTCCAATCCCAATCTCAGGTTTGTGTTTGTGTTTCTATTCTGTTTGGGTTTTGATTAATCGGTTATTTCGCTATATGTTGTTTCTTTCTTAATCGGTCTTGGGTTTAGCCTAGTTGTTTTCTAAACTAGCTTAAGCTTCTGCTCATTCAGTAGCCTTGATCTTTTTCCAAACAGAATAGAAATTGATGAAGATGTTTGGTTATGCAATTTGGGTGTCCTGATTAATCCTATGGTTACTGTTTGGATTAGAATTCTTATTTTCACTTGACCAAGATCTTAGAATGAATAAGAAGTCTATATGAGCATTTAGGCATCCATAGAACTGATTAGGAACTTTAACCGGTATGAACTGATATCAGATCAGTTTACGAAATGTCTGTTTCATTTAGTTATCTTTGAGCAACCATATCTTATGATTTATACATTCATTTCAGAATCTATTTGCATGTATGGAAAAGCTTGTACTTTAGGCTTGGTATCTGTGTAGTTTCATGCAATTTTCTTTAGAATTTTTTGCTAAAGTTTGAGGCTGAAAACAGAGGTCTGTATTAATCAATCTTTCTGAGTTTTTAACACAGCAGCCTTTTTTCTAAATACCTTTGGGCAGGGGCGGAGCCACACAGGGCGTGGGGGCAGTGCCTTATTGGTTTTTAATGAAAGGTGTTTTTGGTCGTTTCTTTCGATTTTTTAGGTAATCAATACATTATAATATTCTTTCTTATTTCTTTTAATAATAGAACTCTTATATTTATTGAATTTAAGTTTTATCTATACTTTTACAGTTTTACGATTCCTCTTCACAACAGAATTCCAAGTCTAATACCAAAACTTCAAGAAAAAGATCTAAAAAATACCATCAACTGGGAGAATCGTATTCTTTGTCAACTTTTCCTTTTACAATATGCTCAAGTTCACGAATGATTGCTTGATTTCAAATATCAATATGAACATTTTTATTAGTATAAAAGATGAAACTATTATGCAACGATTTCAAAATATGAAAGACCGGCGACGACAATTACTGTTGTAATAGATAAAAATATAAATTTAAATATTATTAATGTTATTTTTATTTTATTATTATTTATGTGCTCCACTCATATGAAATTTCTAGCTACGCCGCTGCCTTTCGGTTCATTATTTGGAGTTGGTGTGTTCATAAAAGTTGCAGAACACATGTTATATATCATTCCAGAATTTGAATCCCCTGAAAACGAGTTTTCTAGATTAAGTTATGATTTTTCAAAGTAAAGGTCTGCATTCTGCAAATCAGTTTTCAGAGTTTTGGAGTCAGTCTTATTGTTACTTGAAGTAGGTTTCTTTATAAAAGTTGTAGCAAACATCATAAAGATTATTTCAGAATTTGAATCAATTGAAAAGGATTTGTTTAGATTATTAGATATAATTTTTCGAAGTTGAGGGTCTGCATCAAACAATCATGTAGTTCAGTTTTCTGAGTTTTCGACCTAGATGTCTATTTACTAAACACTATTCATTTCGGTTGGCTATTTGGAAAGTAGTCTCTTCACAAATATTTTAGTAGGAATTTCAGAACTGAAATCTCTTGAAAATGATTTCTGTACATTAAACTATGAATTTATAAAGTTGAGAGTCTGCATTAAGAAATTCTGTGAAATTGTTACCATGATACTGCATTTTCTTTTTTATTTCAATAGTTTCTTTCATTCAAACTTGTTCAGATTCATCACCAACTGAACATAGACAATCTTAAACCTAAACTTACGACATTATTTTCAGACTTTATCTGATACTTATGCCTTTTTGAAATCAGCTTTTCATATAAGTTTTCCTTCAACATAAAACTGCATCATATTTTGGTTAGTTGTCTAGCACTTCAAATATGAGTCAAATGGCCTGCGATTTTAGGTACTATGTTGTTAAGATATAACCTCTATAGAAGTGTATGTTCTTAAGCTAGAATGATACCTGTATGTACTTAAATGTGTGCTTACGGATAGCATTATGTGATTTGTACTTGGATATTTATTTTATGCAGGGGCATTACATTTATATTTCCTCTCTGATGTAAGAAAATAAATTCTATGCATTTTTTCAAAAATAAGATTTTTGGAACTTATTTTTTGCAATGATTTTACGAATACTATTGGAAACTTATATTTAGGAATGGTCAAGTGATGCGTAAGTTGGATGGCATTACATGGAGAAATGCAACCTACTTTGTGTTCAATTGCACTATCCAGATGCAACCACTTGGGCTCAACTTTTTATTGTGGGAAAAGGATTAAGGGTTGATGAAGATCTTAGCTGCATCTGATTTTCTTATACTTCTCATTTCCAATGTTTCAGATCATATTTATAATTCTATTTTTTAAAGTTTTATGTAGTAGAGCTTTACAAGAATTTCAAAACTGAGATGATTTTATCACCTATGGATTAAGCTAAGGATGAGACCTTAGAATCATTCTAAAATACTATCACAGTGGCAGTAGTAGTAAATAGCAATGCAAATAGGGAGCATAAGAATTTTACATGAGAGTTACTCTAAATTTCTGGAGCTTAGGTCTTGTATTCTGTGTCGATTGAACTGTTGGTCGTTTTGACTCTTGTAATTTTCTTTTTGGTGTAATAATCAATGGATATTTGTTCTACTTGCAATGCATATTATTCATTTCATGATTTTTTTTGTAGGTATACATGATATTAATTTGATTGATTAGCTATATGTGATTTTGTATAAAATATGTATAAACTACATGTTGTTGCTTACATTAGTTAGGCATTGATGCTTAAGATAGTTTCTATATGACTAGCAGTTGCTCTATATGACCGGCCAAGTGGTATAGATACAGATATAGCAACCATTCAAACTGAGGATTATAATCAAGTACTTCAAATTTTAATTTTGGCAAGTAGACAGTGAGGTTCTATGTCATTATTGATGTTGAGGAATAGATCCAAATGTACGCACTACGGGGAGTAGCTAGTTTCGACAGATCACTTGCAGTACTAAACTAGGTATGCAGAATTATTGTCCTGAGGAGAATTGGAGGTTGTGTAGATTCTGGATTAATTTGGGTATGTGATTCATAAGTCGGGACTGCAAACGGAAGAAAGTTTATAGTTGAAGAGTTGGGATCGCATCTTGGATCTTATTAAGAATTAGCTTATTTGGACGGAAATAAGAATTAGATTAAGTCCAGAATTCCTTAGCTTGGGTTGGTGGAAATAGAAAAATGAATGGTGTTAATATGATTACGGCATATAAAGATTTGGAACTAGAGATATGTGGTTGGTTGAATTCAAGTTCACATTGAAACATAAGGATTAAAGTCCTGTACATTTCACAGACGAAATTTCTTTAAGCTGACAACCTGGAAATTTATGTTCTGGTGATAATATTTTCTGTATGAGCTTATGTGTCTGTGTGTATCTAAGCAGTCTTTCACCTATGAAACAGAATTGTATCTAAGCTCATTTTTCTGCTCTAAGTATGGATGCATTTCTATCTCTAAACTATGCACCCCTTACTTGGGCTCTCATTTACCTTCTCTGCACTTATCTAGAGGTACATCATCAATGTTCCATTATACACATAAAAGACTTTGTCGTCTTCAGGAAGAGATACGGCAAATGATATCCAATTCCAACTATTCGAAATGACCCCTTTTTCTTCCTGAGCTGTTTATATTCTTCATCTATACTAGTGTGCAGCTGATGGAATTGTTGGCAATTTGTAGATAACTTTTAATAAGCTTTTGGCTTTGTTTTTTGTTTTGACAGGCATACCTTTTGAGCTTGGCTGCATGGCTGGGATATGGCACACCATCGTAGGAGTTTCCCCTTGGATCATTGGACTAATGATTCCATTGATTTTGGGGGGAAACTCCATTATTTGCAGGATGGCTTTTCAGCAGGGGATGACGGTTGCAGTGTTTTTATTTTATAAAAACCTGCTAGCATCTCTTACTTTAGGATCCGCTGCGCTGGTTACACGGTATCTATTCATACCATATTGGTTTCAATACACTGTTAACATAGGTCATAATTTGTTTAAACAAACATAATTTCGTATTATTATGTAGGACCGAGAGGACTCCTCTGGGCTGGGTAGGAGCCTTACGGGTTCTTCATCTTGCTATTCTTGAGTAAGTGTTTATAGGTTTAATTTTAATACATAACACCAATAGATAAAAGTATGATTTAATAAAATATTACGTTATATTGTATGTATTATAATAATTTTTTTAACAGATCACTTGTGAGCCAGTTTTGTATTTTCACTGGACTTTGATATACATCAGCCAGCTTCTCTTCCTCCATGGCTGCTTGTGGTCCAGCGCTGACTTTTATAGCAGCATGCTTTCTTGGGTATGTTTCTAACTAACCACCTTAGTTTGTTAACGTTTTCGTACAAGATTATGCTTGTATTGTCTTGTGCGTGGTTGTTGATACGTATAACTGCACTGGAAAAAGTATATTAGTTGGGCTTGTGAGCTTTGATATTGGTCTTGTTTTTTTCTCCTATTGCAACTCAATGGTGGTTGGAGGTATTTCAAGTTAAATTCAAGAAATTCTGTATGTCAGGTTCTCTAGGTTAAGAAATTATGTATGGTGTATGTTTCACTAAATGCGTGCCTGATCGGCTGATCCCAGGTGGTAGAGGCCACCAACCTAGAACTGTTTGTGTTTGTATGTACATGGATCAGTGTTTTCTGGATTTTTCTTGCAGTGGCTTTTCTTTTATCTTGATGCTTACATCTCTTGTATAAATAGCAAATGTCGATAGAACTTTTTCTGACTGGTGAATGTCGCTCATAAACTTGTCTAGACTTTTTTTTTCCTTGTGTTTATGGGATGTGAAGTTTGCGAATCTTCAGCTATGTGAATCCTGGTGATTTATGTGAAAGCCTGTAAAATATGTGGTGAAATTAGTGATGGAGATTTATCTGGTGTTATCTGTCTTTTACAAAGTATCTGAACTTTTCAGGGTTGAATAATTAATGGTGGTATCATTGTTAAGTTCTTTTCAGGGTTTCTTTTTGGTCTCTCGATTATTTTTGAATGGTTTTAATCAATTTATCATCTATTCTATATGTCAATCAACTAGACTGGTACGATAGAGGAGCCTTGTTAGCCTGGTTGGGTCAACTCAGATATCTGAGCCAAATTTGGGAAATGAGAAGCTTTTGGAAAAATCTGATCTATGAAGCTTTGTTTTTCTGTTTGTTCGGTTGATAGTAATTGTATTTTTCTTGTATTTAAAAAGATAAAAATCAGATTTATGATATATAATCATTAAATTATATTAAACCGAATGATTGTTTTTCTTTCATATATTTATATACCTAAGTTTACGTTTTTGTTTCAGAATGGAGTATGTGCACTGGACTGCTCAGAGCTTTCAGGCGAAGGTTTCAGGCATGATATTGATGGTGGGTGGAGGTTGTATGGTTGGATTTTATCACGGCTCCTCCATCAGTATCATGCACAGTTCTATTGGCACACAGCTGGGGAGGACTGAGCGTGAGCTTATAGAGAACTGGCTTCGTGGTCCTCTCATTGTGTTGGTGTCATTAGCTGCGTCGGTTTGGTACAATATTCAAATTGTAAATTTTTTTCTTTTTATCTAAAAATTTATATCAGATATCATTATTGTTGTTTACAAGGCTTTTATAACTGTTTAATAGTTATCCTATCTAAGATTATAATTGTGTTTGAATTAGCTTGTCTTTTCAACAGAAGAAGGTGGCAGAGCAGGTAGGACCAACCATATGGCTGAGTTTCTACATTTCTGCGTTGGGTGCGGCTATGACAATGCTAGTCGCTCTGGGATTGGAGGTGAGATCTCCACATGCATGGATTGGTATATCAGACATCAGATTAGTCAGCTATATATATGCGGTGAGTTCTATCATAAAGATCGCAATGTATTTTGTTTTCTGCAATACTTATTATTTCTAAGTGATTAATAATTTGATATTTTTCTGGTAGGGCTTCCTAGTTTCTGGTCTTGCTTCATTCATCCAGATCACACTCACTAAGATGAGAGACCCTGTCTTTGTAGCTGCATTCAGCCCGATATCATTGATCTTTGTGATGGTGATGAGTCTATTAGCATTGCAGGACGCCATACAAACGGGGAGGTAAAGAATATTTTGATATTGTTTAGGCATTTTTTTCAGTAGGAGCTTACTATTTTGTGTATTAACTAATATCTTTTCAAATACTCAGCATTTTGGGGGTGATTTGCATCATGTTTGGGCTTCTTGTGCTTCTTTGGGGAAAGACGCATGATCCCACACCCCCAGTACTTCCTATCCAGGAGATGACATCTGTATCTCAGTCATCACCTTCATCAGTGTCATCACAGCCTTTACAGCTGCCATCATCGCCACAGCCAGAGGCGAGATAGCTAGATCTGCCAGAGCTAGAGGCATGAGAGCTCGGGTGATTGAGCTAGCTTTTTTATGATCAGAACTCCAGTTTGCTACATTATGACTTTGTATTTCTTATGTTTTTTATTAATTCAAAGTTGAGAATTTCGACATCAAGAAAACATTTCAGTATTTTCATAAATAGTTGGATTTTGTTAATGATGGAACTGGATTAACTCAACACTTCAGTGACAAGGTTTATTTTTTATTCTTATTATTTTTGAACAAGAGTGACAAGGTTTATTTAAGAATGCTTCAGTACTGATGTAGATGACTGTTTCTCTGGTTTGCTGGCAGATTCAGAAAGCCTGAAACCATGTTATTTCCCATTCCAAGCTCAGCCCCTTCTTAAGAGGCTGTTTGCATCAAATGGATCCTGCATGCTACAACCTGGGTTATACTCAACTTTGATGGCTCAGTGTCGAATGTGTCTCGTGGTTGGCGCCCGACGTCTCTTAGTTGCCAAGAGATTCAACCACAGGAATCTGCTAATTGAAGGAGACTCTTTGTTGGTGATCAATTGTATTCGGGATCCTCCCAACGCTACCTGGAAGATCAAGCCCGTTCTCCGTGATATATTGCATCTTGCTCACTGGTTTAACCTCCTTCACCCATTCTTTCGTGAAGCAAATTTATACCGGATGCTCCAGCAAATACAGGTCATGCTCTTCAGTACCCGAAGTTTTGGATTGGTAGTTACCCTACCTAAGCTTTCGGTGCTTCAGTTAAATCCTTCTCAACTGGTTCCCCTAGGGACCTTTCCTTGTAATTTTTGCTTATCTACTAAAAAAAGTGACAAGGTTTTCTTTCTACAAAAAGTTTCTGCACTGAGATTCTTAAAAAGTGGCAAGTGTCAACTTCAGAGGCAGCAACTATATGCACATCAGACCATAGGTAACATAACTTCAGATTGTTGATCAACTTCTTGCATGCATGGATGAGAACAAGTCCAATTCCAAGCATAAGTCATTGTCATTGACCCTCAGCAAAGTTATCAATTCCAGGTAGACAAAAGCATCACAGATGGTACTGTGTGCAAAGCCTAAACAAAATTACATTACAGGCTAACATATTTCTAAATAAAGCACAACAGTTATCCCTAAGCAGTCTCGTTAACAACCTTGTCAATCTCATCCACATGACTCCGAAGAACATTCCACTGCACAAAGGAAAAACTGATCAATAGGAAATTCAACAGATATTGAAATGCAAGTACATTAAGATGCATACCTGATCCAACGGTAGTGAGATTCCTGAAAGCAAGGGAAATAGTGTCATTCTATGCACCAAATAATGAGTCCAAAACATATTCTTGAGACAAAAGAAATACTAATCATCATCCAAGCATAGCCTAACAGCATTTTATTAGTTAATATGCTTCAGGCATAAGCTGATATTTGTTTATTATTGTCTTTTCAACTACTTAAATTCCTCCTAATTTGTCAGCTCCAAGAAACTGCAGATGGTGCAGAATGTGTTGATTTGTTTGTCAGGGAAATGATGAATGCCACTAGTGTGGATGAGGCTAGGGGACGTGCAGCAAAAGTACTAGAGGTTTTAGAGAAGTTCATCAGTTCACGTGAGTTATTCACAGATTTGCTCCCTATCTAGCTTCTGGACAAATATTGGATGGTATTTCACTAGGCTGGTGACACTCTCGAAGAAGCTGCTAAAGTCTTAAAATTATTCAAAAATAAAATAAAACAAATAACACTAAAGCTACCGGGTTGCTAGTGGTAATGCGTTACCACATGAAGTTGGAGAGATTATCTGGTAGGTAAGGATGGATTAGAACCACAATGCTGGAAACTAGACTATCGTTGCAATATATTGGTAAGTCCAATATGAATCACTTTGGTTGCTTTTTTCCACCTTGCTGCACCTCCTCATCCTCCCCTCACTGCCTTCCTATTCATTCTTCTGGAGCTAGGCTATATGAATTTTGAACTGTGTACATGGTTTAACCAAATTTGATACCCAGGAGGTATAAATCAAAGTAATTGGCACGATAGGAGGCATACACCTATTTGAAGGCACATGTGTCCCATATATCAATGCCATTTGCATTGGACCTACCTAGATCCATGAGCAGCTCCAAGGGCTAACAGATGGTGGCATGCACTGATAGGTATATGAGGACTTCTGCTCTGCTCTCCCAATTTACACTCTTCACATGTACCTTCCTGCTTGCCTCCCAATCTAGGCATTCCTCTCCTTAAGTTGAATGATGCAGGATCATCAGAGAGACTTAATTTAGAACTTTAGTAGGTTATTGGTCTTAAATACCATGCAATTAATGTGCCCAAGTATTATAAGTTTAGGGCGCTACTGCACATATCTTCTACACATTTTACTTCTATCCATTTTATTCAGAAATTCAGACTACCCAAGTGTTTCTTGGGTTTCTTGCCATATGACACTTTCAAGTCAGTCTTTGAATTTCATACTTATTTCTTTTATCGTTTCATCTGGCAACCTGTCTTCCAGTAAGATTATTCCATACTATCACGAACGCCTAAGGTTAATATCTTGCATCATCAAATTCCAATGTTTAATGAGCAGGATACAATGGTAAAATTTTAAGACAATCTATCTAAATATTTGAAAATTCTGGAAAAGGGTAGCCCATGCCCTCACTTTTTCTCTGTCCTTCTCAAGTCACACCAAACTATCCAGATATTCACATTCCACTACTAAGGCCAAACCCAGAACTGGCTATCCTTAGCAAAGGCTACTTCTGAAACAGAAATCATCTCAGCCAAACACTCCATTCTCAAGTCAAACCAAACTAACCAGATATCCACATTCCACTACTAGGTGCAAATCTTTTACCAAGGCCAAATCCAGAACTGATTATCCTTATTAAAGGCTACTTCTGAAACAGAAATCATCCCAGCCAAGCACTCCCTCAATCTCCTAAAGTGCCTTGGTAAAGCTAAGTGATTTAACAGATTGATAAAGATCCTTCACTCTTGAAGAAAAAAAAATAACAGAATGAATTTCATGAACATCTATGCAGATATAATAAATTTAGTAAAACCCGACAATTTTATTCAGAATGAACTCATAGATCTAGTTACCAACAAAAAAATAACCCAATTCAATGACCGTTCTCATGCAACAGCAGGTTGATCACCCAATTACCACTATCTTTCAGTGAAACGACTTTCATGAGTGCTATTTCCTAGTTCAGATTAAGATTGATCACCTAATAACCACTCTTCCTCTTTCACGTATATGTTATTTTCTCACCATATCTTTGCTTATCTTAAAGCTGCTATACAAAGTATCATGTTCTTCAATATAGACTTATACATGGTCCAACCCAGTTAATTTACGGCGGAAGGAGTAAAACAGAAAACAACAACAGATACTCTTACATTATCATTTTCATGCCCTTCAATAGCTAATATTAGAACATAACCATTCACATTTTCAAATGTTTGCTTAAATTGAGCCTATTTTCTTGCTTCATTTAATCAAAGTTCATCCTTGTGTTTTGGTTATATAAAGCATAAGACACTCAATTACACTACACGAAACACGAAAACCATCAAACCAAATCAGCAGATAAACCCCGAAAAGTGAGAAAGAAAAAGGGAGCAAACCTTTCTTCCCAGGCATTTGCTTGCCATCCTTGACATAGAACTCGCGAATGTCCACAATAACCTTGCCGTTCCAGTTCCTCACCGTCACTCTCCTGTTCTTCGATATCTGCAATTTCCCACCAAAAACCCTAAAATCAAACCCTGATTCTGATCCTACAGATAAACCCTAACCAATACATGCACCAGAAAACAGTGAAAAAGAGATCGAGAAAGAGGGTAGTGGTGACCTCGCAGACGACGATGTCGTCGGAAGAGTCGTCAGAGGAGGAGTCTCTTTTCGAGGTCTTTTTGGGAGGCGCGTGGGCCTCAGTGTCGCCGTCGGACGCGTGGTCCTCCTCGTCCTTCCTCTTTCCTCTCCACGACGACATTTCTCTTCCTTCTTATTCTTGATCGGCGCTTCTCTCTCTCTCACTGTGTTTTCTTGGGGACTTCAGAAAGTCCGGAGGCACTGTAAGACCGTATATATAGGACCTGACCCTAAATTTCGTTACACTGCAACATTGTACCTTTCATTTTTCCATAAAACATTAAAGCAAATGTCTATTTTGTTATAGAATAATATTCTTGTAAAAAATGTGGTTAGAGAATGAATGGAATTAATCTTCTTATTATGAATAGGGATGAACTCTTTATATAGAGACTCACTATAAGTACAATGGGTCAATCCTACATGGATTGGGTTAAGTCCATAATGTAAACCTATTACAACTAAAGCACACGCATAAGGCCTATTGGGCTAAGCCCATATACACGGCATAAGACACACGCACATGTTATATGTCCTACAACACTCCCCCTTGTGCCGCGTGTCGAAATGCAGGATGATGCTTACAATGTTGTCTCGTTAAAACTTTGCCAAGTAATAAAAACCTTATGGGAAAAAACAACATTGTTCGAAGGAAAAAGAGTACAACACACCATGCTTCTCGATCGAGAGCGTGTCTCCCCCTGATAAGTAGCTCACTTGGGGAGGCTCGATAGTCGTCACATTCCAATGCTTTTCACATGCTTCTCGAGAGTAAACTTAGGCAGAGATTTAGTAAACAGGTCCGCTACGTTTGCCTCAGAACTCACTTGATTAACTTGAATGTTGAAGAGGACTTGTTGTTGCTGATTATAGAAGAACTTTGGTGAGATGTGCTTCGTATGATCACCCTTGATGTAGCCTTGTCTCATTTGTTCAATACATGCGGCATTGTCTTCATAAATACAAGTTGGCTTGTCTGTGATGGAGCTCAATCCACTAGTCCCTCTAATGTGTTCTATAACTGATCTGAGCTTCAGCCAATCCACCAGTCCCTCTAATGTGTTCTATAACTGATGTGTTTAGAGAGAGAAAATGCAAGAGAGATAATAGTTGACCGGAATCTCATCGACTCTGGACACCTGCCGTCGGACTCCGATTACCGGTCACCAAATTTCGGGCATCAATCGCCGGAATCCGATCGTCGGCTGCTAGACTCCGGTGACCAGAATCATGTGGCTGGAATTACTGACCCTAGTGAACATTCAATTCCAAGTTTACTACCCCCTAGTAAACTTATTTTTGTTCCAAAAAACCAAACTCAAAACACCAAAACCAAATTTACTATTCTTAGTGAACTTACTTCTGTTCTCAAAAACCAGACTCAAAACACCAAAACCAAGTTTACTAAGAGTAGTAAACTTACTTCTGTTCCTAAAAACCAGACTCAAAACACAAACACCAAGTTAAACTTACTTCTGTTCTTAAAATCTAGACTCAAAACACTAAAACCAAGTTAAACTTACTTCTGTTCCTAAACATCAGACTCAAAACACCAAAATCAAGTTTACTAGGACATCTTCTGCTATGCCAACTCAACCTATCTCCAAGACACAGCCGACGAGATTCACCCTATCTCCAGGATTTGGCATGTGAAGACGACGACGGTTCGAATTTGCTGCTTGTGTCAATGGAGGGGGCTCGGACGAGGATCCAAGGAGGAGCAGGAAGAGGTGTGGGTGGTTTTGGAGTCGGAAAGCCGGACCTGAAATTTGTGCTTCGTCAGGAAAGAGAGGGAGAGAAAGAGGGGAGAGAGAATGATGTTGAGAGTAGAATCGTATTCAAATCTGGTGGACCTAGTCGGAATCGGTGATGAAGCGACAGTGCTAGGGTGGAGCGACATCGAGGCGCTGGATCTGATTCCAGGCTTGTACTTCTCGATCAGATCAGGTTCTTCTAGATTAAATTTAGGCTTTGGGCATACGACTTCTTCCTGGCTAGATTTTCAAGGCGCGCAACGTCGTCCTTCGTCGAGGTGACGGTGATGGAGTGATGGTGGGTCGAGAGAGAGAGAGAGAATCAGGGAGTAAAGCCGAGAAGGTGAGAATGAGAGGTGAGGGAGAGAGTTAAGTAGACACATGAATTGTCACTTTTTTAGACCTAATAGACACTTAATTCTGTTTTTGTAGTGAATGGTCATCTGCCCAAAACATTTCAGTATATTCATAGATAGCTAAATTTTGATAGAAATTTCAAGTGTCAAATACAGATTTAGATATTAAAACTTGAATACTAACTCCGAAAATGTTTGAAATAATCCATGTTTTTGAATAACAAATTGCTTCGCAATGAGATCTCGATGCTGCACGGGACTAGAGGAGCTGCATGCAGTATTTGATCTTTAATCTTCAGTTTAAAAAAGAAAGAAACATAGATACAGAGTCTAATAAAGCGAGGAAATGCAAGGAACAATGCTACTTCTAGTCTGATAGTTGTGAACAAATACAGGGCCTAAAATGCACCATATGAACAGTAACTACATTTGCAATGCTACAATGATTTGATATTTAATAGCAATTTGCGTGGTTCAAGCATGACCAGCTTCTATCAGCAAAAACAACTGTGATCAGCTTCTTCAGTGCTAACGGGTTAGATCATCCATGAACACATGATAAATCAGATGAAATTACTTCATTCTACTTTAGCTTTCTTGTCCTCTTTTGGTGGAAACAGTAACCTAGATGTCCATACTGCGAGTAGAGTTGCCTCTATTGGGGCAAGCCAATAAACAAGTACATGCTCCTTGGTGATATGGTCTCCGCGAGCATAAGCCCATCCCATTACCTATGTACAAGGCAATAACGTTTAGTAAATTAATGCATTCAACTTCTCCCAATCCATTATGAGAAATTAAAACAACAGGCGAATACAAATACAGTGCTAGGTTTTTAGAGGTACTTACAGAAGCTGGGTTCATGCAACCACCAGTCAGATCAGAGCCAAGAATATGCAGAGTTAACTTAGAAACACTTGAAATCCATGTCTTCCTGAAAAAGCTCCCCGGGATATTTCTGGAAAGACCAAGTGAGATGGTAACGATTGCATATGTCAGTAATCCTTCTGTAAGGGCCCCTCGATGGATGTCAACAGTCAAACGTGGCCCGAGACCAATTCCAGGAAAGGTCCCCATTATGAACCTAACCCCAGCAACAGAGCCAATAACCTGGAGATACAAATGACACAAATTAGGTGGTAGTCCTGTAAAAAGAAGAATCTATGAAACTAACTAAATCTTTTCAAGTAACTGATAATACGTCAAGCGAGTTACGATATTCACATGGATTAAATTCAAGTGCAACTAGTAAACACACTCAAAGCTAACACACTTACATTCAGAGTTAGCACACAGTTATTATGGAACTAACCCGGTGGTCTGAAATCACCATTGTACAAGAGAAAAGGTGACCACCATGATTAGGTGAACACCATGGTGACCTTTCTTTCAAGAACCTAGTGACTGTCAAGTTAAGTTACATGATTGAGAAAATAAAGAAAAATAGTGTCAGTATCCTTCAAAGAAGGATTGTCAGATTTCCGGTGTTCTCAACTGATATTACAATCAAAATGCAATTATTTTGTTTGTGTTTGTATTTAGTCATACTTAACAACTGTGCATGCAACAAGAGAGGAAGCTATGTCTACGACTTTGATAAGAAAAAGGCCCCACTAACCTTAGAGAGAGCCATAGGAGCACCCCAACGATGACTATAGTTGAGGCCACAGGAGTGACCCCAAAATGATGTCAAGCGACACGTGACAGTGTGACTGGCCAAAGGAGCACCCCTTGTCCATAAGGTTGCATTTCTAGTCAAGCCTCTATGACTGGCTGGTCAGCTATATGACTGAGTCAAAATCATGAAGAGCAGAAAATTTGAACAAACCCACTTTAGGAAATAGGAGGATCAGATCCAAGGTCCTATAGATAGGGAAATATTTCCCAGGGGTACTGCTTCTGATCTTTGCATTTCACTCTGGCAAAGTTGTCATTCAAGTTTATAACAGAATAGTAGGTGTCCCTTTGGATGGTACCATCACTGTACTGTCAGTTACAATTTATTAGTGTGATAGGTTAACCAATGCCGAATCAGTCAGATATATCAAAAGAAGCCGACTTACACCAGTCAATCCTGCATCAGTGTAACCGTTAGCGCAAAACCTTTAGCACTGTCTTGTAACTTAGGGGACCTATAGCTCTCTCTACGGTTATTGTTGATTCATACCTAACAGGCGCAAACAGCACAAGAGACCAAGTTATACTTATGAATTTAATAGGAAATTAGGAAGAAGTAGGTCCAGCACATAGGTGATGATGATAGGTACCACAGAAAGAGAGCCAACAATTAATCACTACAGTATGACTTCCTAATTACATGAAGCCAGGAGTAACCACTCTTGTCAGAAGTTCCTAATACCAGCAATCATGCAGACCCTCTAAAACCAAGGTTGACTGGTCGGCTTGGCCTAGTCAGAAGAGGGGCCAGTTGACTTTACACAAGGAATATATCACTAGCAGTAATAGGCCAAGAATTTAGATGGAAACCAAGACAAATTGGAAGGAGTCAAGAATTGATAAGAATTCATACATGACAATGTCGAAGAAAGAAAACGTCAAAATAAGCTGACAGCCCAGCTTTTAGGCTAAAAGGATAGCAAGGAACCATTAAACTGACATCCCACCAAGAATTCATTAACTACAAACATAGAATCATCCATAACTTAAGATTCTATGTTTAATGTTCAACCAAACATGAACAGAAGAACAGAAGCTACGTTTAACGGTCCAGGATCACAAAACATTCAACTTAATTAAACGAAAACCCATAGAACACAGCATCATGTCTTTCCACACATACAATAACTAGTCAAACAACATTCTATATTCATTCATATATGCTAAATTTTCAAAATTCAACAGAAACCAACCAGCTAATGGAACTGAGAAATCAGACTAAAAGAGAAAAGGGGTAACCTGAGCAGGGATTCTGGCAGCAACAGTGAAAAGGAAACGGCTGAAATCGCCGGTGATGGCATCAGAGAAAACGGTGAGAGGATTGTAGGTACCACCCTTGGTAAGCTTGGCCAAGAAAGCAAAGAAAAACATGTTGACAATTGAAAGAGCGGACTTGAGAATCTCAGCAGTGGGTTCGTGAGAGAAACCCACAACATTGTGCACAAGTTTCTTGACAAAAACACCTGAAGATACCCACATGAATGAGATTATGAAATCCGAAACGAGCAAACCAATCCTCCCCATTGTGAATCTCAGTCTGGGTCAGTCTCTCTTCTTCTCTCAAGACTAGTCTCGTATGGGTTATCAAATTGAAGGAATTGACAAAGATCCTGCCGTTTTTGGAACATGCCAATTAAAACGAACCTTCCTTCTATCGCCTTTTTTTATTAATTTTTTTGTTAGAATTTTCTCACATGACGTATTTTTAGAAGAAAAAAAAATCGGAGAAATATGTAATAATCTTTTTTATCTTCCTAACCAAATTAAACCTTGATCAGCTAGTGCGCAAGCCATGCTCTTCATTTGTGTGGGAGCCCAACAATCTGATACCTATTTGAGCTCTTTGCTCATCATGTATAGGAAATGGCTCAGTCAGATTAGACGCCTGTACACCAAATTTTGCGGAAAAATCCACAAATGAAAATATTGCTCCTTTATTTCTATACAGAGTGGATGGAGGAAGAGGCCAAGAGCTACAGTATAGTCAAAAGTTCTCACAGTTTACACCAAATTTCCTCCAGCTGTTTATGACTTTTGGGAGAAATTACAATGTCCTGCACTTGTGTGACCCTGTCACCTAATCTTAATTACAAGCAACAGAATTCACAGATCTACATGAACCCCTCCTCCATCAGAACCGGAGCTCATGATTTCCAAACTCACAGGTACACCACTGAAGTATCTTGACAGGATAAGTCTTGCTACATTCTCAGCCGCAACAGCGCTCGTCTCCATTGTGCTTGCTGCATTCTCAAAAGCATTCACATAGTACAAGTGCTGACCATCCAAGATGAAGGGCGCAAATACTTCAGGAGCAGTATAATGAGGGTATGCAGCCCAATTTATTCGAATCGTCTCCTTCCTCGCACTAAATGTCAAAGAGAAACAAATATTATTATTTCATCTGATAGTTATAGATACTTAATAGCAGTACAGCACCCCAACTATACATTAAACCATGAAAATTTTAAGCCTCCCAGTTTGTGAGATGTTCTTTTCTTTTTTTAACTTGGACTACTGTCAAAAATATCAACCCCAAAGTGAGAGGTTACTATATCAACCTCCCAAGCAATAAATTAGCAGTACAACACTATGGCATGTGAAAGTCATGAATAAACGAACAACGATTGGTCCAGTCATGTATAAACAACAAAATTGTGCATGCAATAGTCATGATTTATGAATACTTCCATGTACATACTAAAACTTTGACTTTTACCTACAATAACATTACATTTGCTATGAAAAAATTAACAATTAGTCTACATAAGCTAAAATAAGTGGGCCTTTTTAGAAGAAATGGTATCAAGACCTAAGGCGAAAGGCCAAGTGGTAGTGGGCTGAGAAATTCAACTTTGGCACCAGGCATACATGCCACCATTGTTACAGGCAGTTTTGTGGGAGGTCCAGGTTGTGAAGTAACATAAAAGGTCTGAACATGGACAGAAAAATGAACTAGCCTCATTTGTTGGTCATGTGATGCCAATGGAACAGATCAATAGGACGGTAGATGAAGGACGGGTATGATGAATTTATTAGTATACAGCATGATGATGACGATGATGGTTGCATTCAAAATGTAGACAAAAACTATAAGCCCTACAACTACAAAAGAAATCTAATGCAGTATGTTATTCAATTTTAATCTCCCTCCAACTTAGTATTTTGTTATTTTGTTTTTACTTTATATAATGATGTTGAAAGAAAGACTTACACTATGACAATTAATTCAAGGTTAAAGTAATTCAGGACAGTGGACAATGGGCTAGAATTCAGATAAATGAACACAAAAGGGTGAGAAATGTATGCCACTCATCCTGAGTTCTATACCCATTAAATGCAACTGAGTGCTAGCTGGTAAAAACTTAGACTATTACCTGAAGATACTATCCAGAAGTGCCTCCGCCAATGGCTGTCGAGAAAATATCTTGTAAGTGATATCATTCCTGGCATGTTGCTTGAGAAGAGAGATGCTTGTGAATGGAAGATTAGGATCCTCAAGTGTGGCAATCAGGTCTGGGAGTTCTGGCACTGAATTCACGCCAAAATATACCTTGTCGAAAAAAATAAATAAACAATTAATGGTTGGGATGCCATAAAAATTGTACATAAGTGTTATCTCTAACAATGCTGGATACTTACGGGATTTAAAAGGCCTCTAACCATAGTTGCATGTGTATGTTGTAACACTCTTTTTGGAATTGAAACTGAAGGGGAGAACTGAACATTCAACTCATCTAGAGGTGTAGCAACTACCGCAACATCACATGTATAACTATTCCCCATGGTAGAGTTAAGTTCATAGTGGTCCCCAATTGAAGATATAGATTCTATCTCTTCCTGAAGATGCAATACAACATTGGAACGGTCAATCAATCCAGAAGCCATCTGCCAGTTGCCTCCTTTGATAGACCACAATCCTCCACCAGATCCAGCCAACGAAACCGCACCAGCAAATCCACTCATACTGACATTTTGGCCATAATTGATTCTTGTGATGACCTGAAGAATAAAACATTTAGCAGAGTACTAACTTCTAATGATATCAAGACCTATAATGACAGCTATACTTATTAGCAAACTTCAGACCAGCGTATAGAAATTTGAACACAGGAGATATTTGTGTGTGTGTGTTTTATACAAAGGTGTATACACACTGATACAAAGGAAAGCTGAAAAAAAACTAAAACTCCTATCTTCTGGGCATAAAATAAATGTAATAGAATTGCAGGACAGTCCTGCCTCCAATAAAATGTAAAACTATAACATTTTCTTTCATTTTGAAGGAAAAAAATTGTGTACCAGCTATGCAGTGAGGTAGTGAATGCACAAGCAAAAAGGTATATCAACTGTTGGGCAGTAAAGAAGGATAATCGTGCACCGTAGCAACAACCTAAACCTAGGGATAGCAACTACATGCCCAATTTGACTGATCCAAGGCAGACATGAATTTGGAATATCAACGGGAGTCTAAGTAGGAAGGACATAGTAACATTGAAGAGAGTAGAAATCCAGGATCAAAGCTGTTTTCATCCATATATCAGAAATGCAAGAAACTCATAGTAGAGCTGTCAATATAAACTCCAAAAGACATATAAGAAGGCAACCAATTCTTTGGAGCTGACTCAACAAAAGAAGTTCAAGTCTCATTTTCTGTACGCTTATGTCTATGTCCCCAATCTTATCTGTCTTCTCTGGTCTCTTTCTTTTGGTCATTTCCCTCCAGACGCTTCTTAAAAGGAAAAAAATGCAAAAGTGAAGTTGTGGCTTTTGCCATTGACTAGGATTATGTTACTGTTCATATTTTAGAGATGATTAATCGTACCCCACAACACATTTTTCAATTTAGAAAAACCAGTAAAAACATGTCTAACAAAACTCCTTTCCACTATATATACAAGCTCCAAATGCTCCAATACACTTCAATTACATGAATCCAAATCTCCACTCAAAAAACTTCTTGAGAGATACAGGGAGGCAGGCAATATCTATATTCAAAACTAATAAACTTGCATGCTCGTTTTATCTCATACCATGACAACAGACCAAAACGAATTGAACCAAAGTGAAATTACTACTAAAACGGCAATGCATACATAAAAAGCAGCATAATCCACCAGCCTAACCAACAATCGCAAACCAAACAAAAAAACTAGAGCAGTCCATCATTTAAAACTAAACGAAATAGCCTAATAAATTCTTGTTCTTACAGTGACAAGCTCTTGAACCAACAAGGGAGCCAAGCCAGCATCAGACAACTCCTCAGCCAAAGTCCTCGTCGTGAGATTGTACAATCCAGCCCAGTTAAGCATCTCATCCACCGTCTCGAAAACAGGCCTCGTCTTAGAGCTCTCATAATACTTCAAGAAGCTATTCACAGTAGCCTGCACCACAAATCACAATCAAAACTACCAAACCAAATCACAGTGAAAAACTGTTCACGTTCACATTGCTCAGAGTAAAAATTGCCGATTTACCTCAACGAATCTGTTCATCCTAACGAGCGAGAAGCCGTACCGGAAGAACAGCAGCAGCGAATTCGCCAGCGAAACGATCCTGTCGACAAGCGGAAGCTTCGATTTGAAGCTCAGAGTCTTGAATATGAACTTCTCGCCGTCCCAAATCCCAAAGCCATCGGAATCATCGTCCGACGAAGACGGAGCCTTGACTGTGAGGTTGAGCAGCTTGGTGTAGTTCACGGCGTGGTAGTTCTTGGGGTGGAGAATCGACGCGCCGGCCTCGAAGAACTCGCCGGAGACGTTGACCGTCGCCATGCGTCCCCCGACGACGGCGTTTCGCTCGAACATGCGGATTGTGAGGTTGGGAGATGAATATTGGCGGAGGAAGTGGGCCACGGAAGCGCCGCCGATGCCGGCGCCGACGATGCAGACTGTGTCATCAGCTTGGGAGAGTGTGGAGAGGAGGAGGAGGAAGAGGGAGATTAGGGCGAGGGAGGGAATCGACGACGACATGTCGTTTCAGATTGGAGACGTTTCCGACTTCTCCGAGTTGCCGAGAGAGCTCAGTTTTTCAAATGCATCCTCATCAAAAAGTAGAGGATGCAGACTTCAAAAATAAAAGGGTATTTGACAATATCCTCAGTTTACTGCCTTCGTATTAAACTCAGATCTTTACGTTTTTTGAAAATAAGGGCAAAAATGTTACGAATGAGGTTAATTTATTTAAAAAAATTATTTATATTTAATTTTAAATATAAAACATATTTAAGAATGAAATTGTAATATTTGTCACTAAACTCTAAACTCTACACCATAAAATCCTAAACTATATACCTAAAACCTAATTCATCCATAAATCCTAAAACTATATACTCAAAACTTAATTTATTCATAAATCCTAACTCATAACCGAAAATCATATACTCAAAACTCAATTTCTTTATTTATAACTGTTTCCGGGTAAACTCACGGCCCCTTTAGCAGGTTGCACTGACAGGACCCACCCCGGGTTAAACCCCTTTTACCCGAAGTAAATCCTGCGGGGACCACCTCAAGGGAACTTCTTACCGAAACTCCCTTGAAATGGCCAACCCTTCCTACTGATCTAAATAAACCGGGTTAGTCAGAGCAGTCTACAGAGAGGATTACCCCAAAGAATTTCAAGCAGCAACGGAAGGATCGACTATGCCTCGACTCTCGTACGCGCTCGACCTCCTCTCAAGAACCCTGCAACACTGGGCATTTAAAAACGAAAGGCCCAGGGGAGAAACATTTAAAACTGTTAGAGTGAGTGGACGAAAATCCAGTATAAAAACTCTATTTCCTTTAATGCTCTCCCAAGAGTATAACAATTTAAAAATCATTTATGCATGCCCACAATTACTAAATTTCCACAGATGCATGATAAGATAAACAAGCAAGGAATATGGGAAGAGAAATATTCTCAAACATAATAAGTCTGACCTCTCAGACTAGGGTCGGAGCTAAGAGCTCTAGTAGCGCCCTCACGCTACGCTATGCTAGCTAGATAAAATAATACGGTCAACCCTTATAACATCAACCTGACCTCTCAGGCTTGTCTGTCCTCTCAGACCAGGGTCGGAGCTAAGAGCTCTAGAATATGTGATAACGGTCAACCCTTATAATATCAACCTGACCTCTCAGGCTTGTCTGACCTCTCAGACCAGGGTCGGAGCTAAGAGCTCTGGATAAAGTGGAAATGGTCAACCCTCATAGTGCACTACGTAGTCTGCCTGACCTCTCAGGCTAGGGTCGGAGCTAAGAGCTCTAGTAGCGCCCTCACGCTACTCTAGCTAGCATATTATTGGTCAACCCTTAAAATATAATTCACAACAATACTTTAATCAAATTCTCTTCCCAAAATAAATAAGTAAACAATTCCTTGACATATATGCATAGACCCAATTCCCAACGAAGTCTCGGGTTCAATTCCATTCGCAGGACGGCCCTCACCGTCTATAACCATTTTCAGAAGAAATAGCAAATTGAGTAATAACGTAAATACGTTCAAGAACCCGAGAGAGAAATAATTTTCGAAAACAAACATAAACACCATGCAATTAACTCAATAATTAAGGCATGCATTTATTTAAAATAATATGTCCACTCACAGTACTATTTCGACCTTCTTTCCGCTCGGAAAGCTCCTCGAGCGAAACTCTCGAACTACCCGCGTAGTCGAGCCCGTCTCACGTCCGACCAGAGACTGTACAACAAATCATCACATTAGTCATACCACAGTTGACTTGGTCTTTTCCTAGTTTGACCAGGAAATCCTATTTGACCACATGTTGACCAAGTTCCTTTCTTATAGCACTTTAACCTTTATAGCTTTCTTTCCCGGTTATCGACTCGAAGTTTGGTTTCCGTTTACACCACTTTAGCATAAGTATTTATCTCTTTACTTATTGTGAGTCGATACGTCGATAATTAAATTATCCGATTATTTTTCCACGATTAACTTGACAATTCCGTTAATAGGAGTCAACATCTCCCTCAACCACTAGAGTGGTCAACATATTATAATTCCCATACTTCACGAATTAACTTCAAAACCTTTAACTAGAATTCTACCTTTTCTTTAACCTTTTCAACCCGATTTAACATCTTCTCGTAAATGGAAACCTTCCAAAAAGGGAAAGTTTCCCAAAATGGAGAGTTTCCTAAATTGGTAAGTCTTCCTTAAAATGGGAAGTTTCCTAAAATGGAAACTTCCTACTTATGTCCGATTTTACGTAAATATTTCGATTACGATTCAACTAACACTTTTCGATTCAAAGCTTAATGGGGATTCGGTTTCTACCTCTTCGGTACTCTGCCGGTTCAACTGCATCCCCAGAATCTTCGTCGGATTCCGGTATCTTATCGGAATTTCGTCAGAGTTTCCCCGTTTCCTTCGATTCACCAAGTTATCGACCAAAGCACACCAAACAACAAGTCAACATCTCGACAACAAAATTCAACATACGAAGCAGTCACAAGGCTAGAGGTTAACTGAACCTTACCCTGTGTTCCCCGAAGATCTGTACCCTGAGACGCCACAGCAGCCTCTCAGCTGCCTGCCTCATGCTGCCTCGGTCACCACCAGTCCCTAGGCTCCCTCCATCACTACCATGACAGAAACCTACCACCCTACTGCTACTGCCACTGCCTACTCTAATGCAACAGCAGCTACTCCAAACATCCTTCTCGGCTTCACCATACTGTTCTCCTGCTCACAAATCATCTGAGCCTCGACCTCACACCATCTCTTCCTCCCTTCAACTACGGAGCTTCAACAACAGCTCAGAGTAGCGTCGCCGGAGCTACAGACCTCGTCAAGAAACCTGTTGTCCAAACCCAGAAACAGTACAACAGTGAAAAGGGAGCTTCCGATTCAAGCTTCAATTGATTGATCAGAAGCATGGAAAAGGAAGAGGAAGAGAAGAGAAGAAGAACCAAACCTCTGGTTTGCTAATTCATGGCCTGAATCGCCGGGAATCGCCGGAGTTCGATCGAGCACAGTGGTGCTCGATCTCCGCCGTGAATGCACGCCTGAGAAATCCAAGGACAGGGCTAGGAAGTAGAGGAAAAGAGGAGAAGGTTGGAGGTTGTCCGCCGGCCTGGGGTGGCCGGAGTCGCCGGCGCCGGGCGGAGGTCTGTGGAGGGAAGCGAGAGCTCGGGTTGAGCTCAGTTGACCGAATTGGTGAGTTTTGACCGAGTCAAAACTCACCCCCTATTTATAGGGAAAAGAACGGTCCTGATTCAATCTGGAATAGATCCAACGGTCCAGATTTAAAGAAGGTAAAAAGTAAAAGAGTAAATGGTAAAACTGATTTACCGGATTATAATTAAAAGTTACCGGAAACTTCAAAAATCCGTAGAAAATAAACCGAATCTCCGAAAAATAATCCGAAAATACCGGGAGACTCGTGTCGACACGTACTACAACATCGAGTCGTCAATTCAGGTATTTGGAGTACTTTTAAAAACTCGAATATTAACTCGAGCGATAACTTATCGAATTACCGATCGAAATTAAAAATCCTCGGTAACTCGTGAATTTCTGTGAAAGGTAACTTTTATTAACTTCACAAGATTCGGGGTGTGACAATTCTCCCCACCTTATAAAAATTTCGTCCTCGAAATTTCTATACTCAAAGTCCAATACTGTGGGGGATAGTACCACTTAAAATAATAATATTGTTCTCCAATATCACTTCCTTCTGAGAACTCATTTGAAACGCATCACGAATAGCATTGTCAAAACTCTAAACACATGCCCTTTACGCTCAACATAATAACTTCGACCAGTAACCAACCTCCTATCCCTTCTGGTTTAGCCAACTAAACACAACCCAATATTCTTACTAACCACAAGTGACGTCGTCCCAATACTACTAATACTCATCTGATCCAATAACACCTCGCTTGTCGCGAGTAAAATTTCTTCAAGAACACTCGTATACTTTCGTGGAACCTTAAATATCAGCTCACACATTCCCTATGTAGGAAATGATTATCACGCCTGAGGAGTAGGGTTCGATGTCACTAATGGATTTAAATCCTCTGGTAACACAATACCACGTGGAGCCAAATCTTCTGACAACAAGTCCACGAGAAAACCATGGCGACTCGTGTTACACGAACCATCACCTCATTTGAACCAGGCTCCCTGATCTGGTTTACGCTTCCTAGAAACTATTCTGTCATGTTGTAGAGTAATTGTCTTCCCTGACTCTATCATTACTCAACCCACTGGTACACACAGGACATGAACTGCCGTGAATATTAGCGTAAATCCAAAACCATAACCCTTAAATCGGGGAGATCCAAAAGCTCCTGACATCGAGATCCAACAATGCTGACTCCTCGCATGAAAACAATATTGTCAGGCTTCACACTGCCTACCAAGCTATTCTGACCGGATAAATCTTGACTTTTACCCACAAGTCGAACATTAGAGTCGCTAGCTCAAATAT
Source organism: Comarum palustre (assembly GCA_951800085.1). NCBI lineage: Eukaryota > Viridiplantae > Streptophyta > Magnoliopsida > Rosales > Rosaceae > Comarum > Comarum palustre. The sequence continues at coordinate 16,424,528 of OX637588.1, read as the reverse complement.
CACTTGTGGGGTTACTGCATACTTTGCAACTGGTAACACATACCCGTACTACTCATAGGTGAGGTGCCACTGACCTCCCTATCTCTTACCTTAACCTGGAATGACGCATAGTGCAGAACTTGCACTTCCACCAACCGTGCGTCTAATAAACGTTATCCGCATCACAATCTGGGATAGATTTACCATTAAAAGGGTTCCAGAGCCTTACCCGCTCAACAAGTATATTCCATTCCCAGATGCCTCCATTACCACATCATCCGGTAATAACCAGCAACTTGGACATTTAACCAGATCAGACATCTACATGAAATTTAGTGCCACTGGTGCACGCCCATAGGAACACCTGATCAAAGCATCGGGAATTAATTTCACCAGACACAACCATGTTGATCACCGAGCATCTAGTTAACGAGGCACAAGATAACAAATACCATTACCGCACTGGGCACGTATACATCACAGAGTCAACTCGTACAACTAGACAGTTTCTAACAAAACTGTCCCCCAGGCGCTGCGGGTTTACCATCCACCGCAACCTCTATTCGGTAAGATTCAAAATTCTCAATCGCTTACTACTCTAGATCTTAAATCACAAGATCCACTGCCACACGTTAACATCCTCTCAGATCATAACTTAATCTGAACGTAGCTTAATCACTCCACGGTTTCCGATGGAGTGTTGCACAACTTAGCAACATACTTTACTACCCTTGTAACAATTTGGTTTCCAAAACCTTGACTCGTAACATCTTTGAGTCATCAAAGAAACTCTTTCCTCAGTTTCACCGCTTTCACACTCACCGAAAATGTTGACAATTTTGAGGGTCACCTCCAATGACCTTTCTTGCTACCACTCTACACTCGTGGCGCCAAGAACTGCCGTTAGGTCAAAGATTCCTAACAAGTAGGGTCACTACTCAAATGACCAACGACCATAGCAACGCCAACAAACTTTAATCCTCTTAGGATTTCCTTAAATTAACCTCAATAATTGATCTCCCAGATCTTAATCCTTATTTCCCATATCAAGATTGAGAATATTTCCTGTCACTGCAGTGAGTGTAACTTATGAACCCCAAACACGACTAAGTACACATTCGGTTACAATAATTGATTAGACCACAGCCAGTGAGTGCACAAATTCCCATGCCATCAAGCTCAGTTAATCGCCCTCGAAGAAACCAAGTGTCATAACGGACGACTTTGGTTGCAGGTTGAAGCTTGACCATCTACAACATTCTCACTCCTATTCAACGATTCAGTAAACCTTGCCTCACTGCTGTCCCTTCACCTTTTCCGTGCATTTATCTCAGAAAACATCCTTCCACCTACTAACGACATTAAACCATTTAATTGACGTTTTACACAGAATCTTCTAACCAAACGTCTTTAATCTCCGTTTTCAATAAATGGAACTCTCATGACACATTCTTAAGATGATGTCATCATCTGCCTTAGTCACTTACCTGGTGTCATTTTGACCACACACAACTGCACACAATAATTATGCCTTACCAGCATGTGCTACCCAATTTTCAACTTTACCACTTCCCTACACAGGAGGTTACACGTGCTCATGTGGGGTATACCCATGTACAACTTCGGCCGTCGAAACAATACTGTTTGCACAATGACCGGTTCCTACACCATAATAATACAAAGTCAATCAAGACTCGTATCACTATCTCCGGTACCTCAAGCACTCTTGGTCTGAGACCCGGTGGCTTGTTGCCACTTCCAACATGTTCCTTAAAATTCCAGAACCACTTAACTTTAATTACCACAAGTAACGCTTTCTCGATCTGAAAATCGATCTCTAATACAGCCAACCTGGAGACTCCTCCACTGGTGTACTAATTACAACACTTTGACCGCAGGTGGATAACTCACCTTATGGTTGACATGAGTCCCAAGATCTGGTGACACGATTAAATTCTTGCCTCCACGATAAATGGCCTAATGACCATTGTCACCTATAATTCACGTCACGCTTGGACTCACTAACGATTCGAATATTTCTAGTACCACAAACATGGGTGGCTGGAGCTAAGAAGATCTAGTCGTAGCTGTCGACAATAATGTCAGCACCAAAGCTGACCCACGCCATTAGTTCTAGTGGCTGTCCCATAAAGCATTAAGTGACCAAAACAACCTTTACTTCCTTAACATTCTTCAATAGTGTCACATCATGGACTCGTCACTAGAAAAAGTCCATTGATCACAAATAACCCCACTCAACTTTCCTTGAGTCATTCCACTTTCACATGTCCGTTGGTTTCTCTGAAACCACACTAATGACGAACCTCAACAAAATCGTGGCAATCGTCAAATCTTATTATTCATCCTCTCAGAATAATCGCGCTAGGCGACTTCAGCTCCTTTTTCCATCACAGGATGCAACATCTTCCAGTAACTCGTACGACTCTTCACTGCTAAGAGCCTCATAACACGAACACCCAAGCCTTGTCTTAGGCTTCTACAGCATCCCTGTCAACAACCATGACAGCCTCCCCGGTGTGAATTAACTGTTTCACTACCGAGTACTTACACATAATGCTCAAACGTTAAACAACGTGAGTTTCCGCTCGATCCCCAACTCAAATCTCAATAAATCAATGGGGAACACATAAACATAAATACGTAACGAGCTTACCTTGTTCCTTACAGGAGTTCATTGTGAGGTCGGCGTACTGAGGCATAGTCTTGAAGATTCGATCGTTTATAGGACCACTCGGTCCATATCTCAATCAGGAAGTACTAACTCATATCCTCAATAAACACTAAGCGTCCAAGCATAAAATGCCGATGGATCCGCCGCGGTCGGACCATCACTCTATAGACACTAAGTGATACCAAGTATATGAGGTAGTAACAGGAACGATAACCTAATGCTCTGATACCATTGACAGGACCCACCCCGGGTTAAACCCCTTTTACCCGAAGTAAATCCTGCGGGGACCACCTCAAGGGAACTTCTTACCGAAACTCCCTTGAAATGGCCAACCCTTCCTACTGATCTAAATAAACCGGGTTAGTCAGAGCAGTCTACAGAGAGGATTACCCCAAAGAATTTCAAGCAGCAACGGAAGGATCGACTATGCCTCGACTCTCGTACGCGCTCGACCTCCTCTCAAGAACCCTGCAACACTGGGCATTTAAAAACGAAAGGCCCAGGGGAGAAACATTTAAAACTGTTAGAGTGAGTGGACGAAAATCCAGTATAAAAACTCTATTTCCTTTAATGCTCTCCCAAGAGTATAACAATTTAAAAATCATTTATGCATGCCCACAATTACTAAATTTCCACAGATGCATGATAAGATAAACAAGCAAGGAATATGGGAAGAGAAATATTCTCAAACATAATAAGTCTGACCTCTCAGACTAGGGTCGGAGCTAAGAGCTCTAGTAGCGCCCTCACGCTACGCTATGCTAGCTAGATAAAATAATACGGTCAACCCTTATAACATCAACCTGACCTCTCAGGCTTGTCTGTCCTCTCAGACCAGGGTCGGAGCTAAGAGCTCTAGAATATGTGATAACGGTCAACCCTTATAATATCAACCTGACCTCTCAGGCTTGTCTGACCTCTCAGACCAGGGTCGGAGCTAAGAGCTCTGGATAAAGTGGAAATGGTCAACCCTCATAGTGCACTACGTAGTCTGCCTGACCTCTCAGGCTAGGGTCGGAGCTAAGAGCTCTAGTAGCGCCCTCACGCTACTCTAGCTAGCATATTATTGGTCAACCCTTAAAATATAATTCACAACAATACTTTAATCAAATTCTCTTCCCAAAATAAATAAGTAAACAATTCCTTGACATATATGCATAGACCCAATTCCCAACGAAGTCTCGGGTTCAATTCCATTCGCAGGACGGCCCTCACCGTCTATAACCATTTTCAGAAGAAATAGCAAATTGAGTAATAACGTAAATACGTTCAAGAACCCGAGAGAGAAATAATTTTCGAAAACAAACATAAACACCATGCAATTAACTCAATAATTAAGGCATGCATTTATTTAAAATAATATGTCCACTCACAGTACTATTTCGACCTTCTTTCCGCTCGGAAAGCTCCTCGAGCGAAACTCTCGAACTACCCGCGTAGTCGAGCCCGTCTCACGTCCGACCAGAGACTGTACAACAAATCATCACATTAGTCATACCACAGTTGACTTGGTCTTTTCCTAGTTTGACCAGGAAATCCTATTTGACCACATGTTGACCAAGTTCCTTTCTTATAGCACTTTAACCTTTATAGCTTTCTTTCCCGGTTATCGACTCGAAGTTTGGTTTCCGTTTACACCACTTTAGCATAAGTATTTATCTCTTTACTTATTGTGAGTCGATACGTCGATAATTAAATTATCCGATTATTTTTCCACGATTAACTTGACAATTCCGTTAATAGGAGTCAACATCTCCCTCAACCACTAGAGTGGTCAACATATTATAATTCCCATACTTCACGAATTAACTTCAAAACCTTTAACTAGAATTCTACCTTTTCTTTAACCTTTTCAACCCGATTTAACATCTTCTCGTAAATGGAAACCTTCCAAAAAGGGAAAGTTTCCCAAAATGGAGAGTTTCCTAAATTGGTAAGTCTTCCTTAAAATGGGAAGTTTCCTAAAATGGAAACTTCCTACTTATGTCCGATTTTACGTAAATATTTCGATTACGATTCAACTAACACTTTTCGATTCAAAGCTTAATGGGGATTCGGTTTCTACCTCTTCGGTACTCTGCCGGTTCAACTGCATCCCCAGAATCTTCGTCGGATTCCGGTATCTTATCGGAATTTCGTCAGAGTTTCCCCGTTTCCTTCGATTCACCAAGTTATCGACCAAAGCACACCAAACAACAAGTCAACATCTCGACAACAAAATTCAACATACGAAGCAGTCACAAGGCTAGAGGTTAACTGAACCTTACCCTGTGTTCCCCGAAGATCTGTACCCTGAGACGCCACAGCAGCCTCTCAGCTGCCTGCCTCATGCTGCCTCGGTCACCACCAGTCCCTAGGCTCCCTCCATCACTACCATGACAGAAACCTACCACCCTACTGCTACTGCCACTGCCTACTCTAATGCAACAGCAGCTACTCCAAACATCCTTCTCGGCTTCACCATACTGTTCTCCTGCTCACAAATCATCTGAGCCTCGACCTCACACCATCTCTTCCTCCCTTCAACTACGGAGCTTCAACAACAGCTCAGAGTAGCGTCGCCGGAGCTACAGACCTCGTCAAGAAACCTGTTGTCCAAACCCAGAAACAGTACAACAGTGAAAAGGGAGCTTCCGATTCAAGCTTCAATTGATTGATCAGAAGCATGGAAAAGGAAGAGGAAGAGAAGAGAAGAAGAACCAAACCTCTGGTTTGCTAATTCATGGCCTGAATCGCCGGGAATCGCCGGAGTTCGATCGAGCACAGTGGTGCTCGATCTCCGCCGTGAATGCACGCCTGAGAAATCCAAGGACAGGGCTAGGAAGTAGAGGAAAAGAGGAGAAGGTTGGAGGTTGTCCGCCGGCCTGGGGTGGCCGGAGTCGCCGGCGCCGGGCGGAGGTCTGTGGAGGGAAGCGAGAGCTCGGGTTGAGCTCAGTTGACCGAATTGGTGAGTTTTGACCGAGTCAAAACTCACCCCCTATTTATAGGGAAAAGAACGGTCCTGATTCAATCTGGAATAGATCCAACGGTCCAGATTTAAAGAAGGTAAAAAGTAAAAGAGTAAATGGTAAAACTGATTTACCGGATTATAATTAAAAGTTACCGGAAACTTCAAAAATCCGTAGAAAATAAACCGAATCTCCGAAAAATAATCCGAAAATACCGGGAGACTCGTGTCGACACGTACTACAACATCGAGTCGTCAATTCAGGTATTTGGAGTACTTTTAAAAACTCGAATATTAACTCGAGCGATAACTTATCGAATTACCGATCGAAATTAAAAATCCTCGGTAACTCGTGAATTTCTGTGAAAGGTAACTTTTATTAACTTCACAAGATTCGGGGTGTGACATGCACGGTTTCAGAAATAGCGAACTTCCTTGTACTCCGAGTTTTCCAGTGTAAAGAACAAACACGTCAAAGGGGCGTCCCCGGGTTTACCGAGGGAAGCCACTCCGATGCTTAAGTCAGACACTGTCAGATAAGCAGAAAACTCAAGAGTAGTTAAGTTGTCCGTGCCCTTACCGGGAGGTCCTCACCGGTATTTATAGTAGCATTAAAGGCAGCACTTTGTCCTTTTCCAATGTGGGAATAAACTCCCTTGCTTTTCCTCAATTTTACAATGAACTGGGCCCTGACAAAGGACCCAGAGTGGCTTCTCAAATCTGACTGGGCTTTAATCCTGTAAACAGTACTTCAAGCATAATAAACGATGCACATTTAATAATCGACCACACTTATGTGTTATTTCTTGAATTGTAACCCGGTAAAGGAGAAATATTAGGTTCCACTTATAAACAAGCCCCCCAAGTCCTCAGTCAAGGGGTACGCTTGGGTGGGGACTTGAAATCATTTCTTTACCGGGTTACAAAGTTATAATCCAGACCCGGTGTACCCAGTCCCCCAAGTCCGTACGCAAGGGTACCCCGCAGACACGTTCACTTTGAGAATTGAAAACGACGTCCCCGGGTTGTAGTGGGGGAAACTGAAAAGTTTTCAGTTTGAAGTGGGGGAAACCGAAAAGTTTTCAGTTTTGGGACGCGGCATGCATGACACGTGGCGATTTTCTCGAAAAACCGAAACGTCCCTTCAGTGTACGCCTCTAACTGTATAAATAGGGGTTGAGGGTGACAGTTTTGTCTCACCTTCGAAACCGATAACTTTTTCGTGCTTTTGCTCTCATTCTCTGTTGTCGCTGTGCTTGTTGGATTTCCAAACTCAAATCGATCTCAAAAGCCCTTCAAACCCTCACAAGTAAGGTACTGTTTCCTCTTCCGTTGTTTTTGAGTGTTTTGGATCGATTATGTGTACTGTTTCTGGGTTCCAATCTGGGTTTCTACGTTAGTGTGTGAGTTTATCCTTTTGGTCGCCGGGTTATCTGGGTTTCTGACGACGTTCCCGTGTTTCTTGTTTTGCAGATGACAAACCCCGCAATGGATGCTCACGTCCCGGAGTTTGCCTCAGTAACCTTCACTGATGGGACCGCTCTCGACCCTCCCGGGTACTCACTGACCGCGGAGGAGATTGTGGAGCTAAGGAGCAACTGGAAGATTCCCGAGTCTGTGGAAATTCGGACTTTAGAACCCGAGGATCAGTTCTTCGCTCCCGGGGATGGGTGGACGCTATGCCACGAGTACCAGCTACGCTGCGGCCTGTCACTCCCGCTAAAGGTGGAGGTGCAGTACCTCCTGGCTGCGAGCAACTTTGCCATCGGGCAAGTTGGCCCGAACATGTGGAGGCAGCTACTAGGTTTGTGCGTCATGTACAAGGTGCTGAAGCAGCAGATGCCCACCTATCACGAGTTACACGCCATGTACCGGGCCGAGTACTCCCGGAAGGCGGGTTTCAGTGGGACCATCCAACTGAAGTCCAAAGCGGTTTTCAAGAAGATCATTGAGGACTTGCCAACCTCCGTGAGCCGGACCTGGAGGGAAAAAAGTTTCTTGATAAGAAACTTTCAAGACCCGGGACACGCGCTTCAAGTACCGGGTGACTTCCAGCCACTGATGAGTAAGTCGTCTCTCTTAGGGTTTCTCTTTTCTCCTTCCCGAGTTGTACTTACATACGTTATTTGTGTTGCAGACGTCCCCGACATTCCTTTGGAGCCGGTGATGGAGAAAAGGATCCGGAGGATGCTATGGGCCTTCCGGGGTCAAGATGACCGGAGTTCGTACCGGCTTTGTAGGCTGTATGTGTACAGCAGGTGCCGGTTGATGGAGCTCCCAGGTTTGTCTCGTGTCCTTTCCAAATTTTGTTGTCACATGCTCCTGTCTAACGGGTTATGTATTTTGTTGCAGCTCTTCTCCCGATGGAGTTCACGAAACGCAAGAACCCGGGAATATATGACGGCTTCGAGGACAAAGCTGTATGGGCCGGGATCCGGACGCAAGGGGCGGAGGGTCTAGCATATGATGTCGACCTGATGACAAAAGCGGCTTTCCTGCGCCCAGACGCCGAGCAAGGGGATGTTCAGCAGTTTCATGTTGACGCCTTGCACTACAACGAGGTCCCCGAGTACTTGGCTGAGGTTCTCGGGCCAGAAGTTTTCCAGGAGGGAGAGGAAGTTGAAGGGAATCCCTCGGAGGTGGATTATAACCCGCTATTTGAAGAACCGGGAAGGGAATCTTCCATCACCGATGAAGAGACTGAAGAACCGGTGATGAGCGCGGTTCCCTCGTCTGCGCTCCCCGGTGAGGAGTTTACTGAAGAGGATGACAACGGGGGTGAAGAGGTTGGAGGGTTGGAAAGGGGGATAGGGAGTGAGAACCCGGAGGGGAGTGACGGGAGTGACGAAGTTCAAGAAGTGGAGCCCGTTCCCTCTCGCAAACGCACCCGGGAGGCATCCAGCTCGGGGAGGTCCGAGAGGAGGAAGAGAAGGAAGGAGAGGAAAGAGAGGAGGGAGAGAAAGCAGCACCGGGACACTACTGAAATAATGGAGGAGTTGGCGGGCGCGGGAATGGCGGACGTGGCCATCCAGAGGATGGTAGCGGATTTGAAGAACTGCGCCGCCGACTCCTATGTCCTGGAGCATGAGGACCCGTTGATTGTAGCCCGGAGGACGCAGGAGAAACTGATGCGGGTAAGTTTGTCTTCTTCCTTAACCCGTTCTTCTTTTTTTTTTCTTTGTACTAACCCGTTATTTGTTTTATGTAGGCTGTCAGGTTGTCGTACTTGGCAACTGATCGGCTCATAAACGAAGGCATCCCCGAGCGAGAGAGAGTGCTCAGGGACGACCTCCGGGCCGCCCGGGACCAGGTGACGGCGAGCGAAGAAAGCCTGGCTCGGGTCCGGGAATTCGCAAGCGCATCAGCCATTGCGTCGTGTGCGGAGTTGGCCAAGGCAGAAGAACACATAGCAGACTTGGTGGCCAAGAACTCGGAATTGGAGAAAGTCATCGAGGGTCACCGGGAGGACCGGTGTGCTCAAGACGCCGCTATAGCCCAGCTGACCGAGCAAAATCAGGCGCTGCAGCAACAGGTTACTTCCCTAGAGCAACAAAAAGGAGATTTAATCCAGGCAGTTTCCGGGGCCAAGGACTCTGCTATCTCCGAGTTTCTGGCGAGCCCCGAGTTTGACCTGAAACTGCGGACGGCAAGGGCCGAGGCTCGCGCCGAAATTGTTAGCGCTGGGATTCGCCAAGGCTGGCTTGACAAGGCTGGTTATGATGGTCACCAAGGTCATGTCAGACCCGACGAGGCTGCAGGCACCTCCCGGTCGACTCCTGTCATGGCTGCAAACCCTAGGGCTCCTGCGAACCCTGCTCGGAGTCCCCCGGTTCGTTCTACAGCAGCCGGGAGAGGTACTTCCCGTGGTGGGATTGTTGGTGGTCCTCGAAACCGGCCACCTCTCCGTAGGGGTCAGTTCATCATACAGCCCCTGGGAGGACGTGGCGGGTCTAGCACTGGCGGGTGTAGCGGGTCGGCAGCGCCATGAATTGGAGCCTTAAGCTTTTTTGTTTTTGCTGTAATAGATTAGTTTACCTGTAGCGGTTCGCTACTTTTTGTAATTGATCTTTTTTGAAGTAATCAAATTTTTCCTTCGCACAACTCTTCCTGTGACTGTTTATAGGTGGAACCTAATATTTCACCTTTACCGGGTTACAATTAAATGTGAAGCCACTCTGGGCCCTTTGTCTGGGCTCAATTCGCCATAAAGCTAAGTAAAGCAAGGGAAACTACTCCCACATTGGAAAGGGACAGGAATGCTGCCTTCAATGCTACTATAAATACCGACACATGCCTCCCCATAAAGGTACGACGAAACTTCTTAACTACTCTTGAGTTTTCTGCTTATCTGACAGTGTCTGACTTAAGCATCGGAGTGGCTTCCCTCGGTAAACCCGGGGACGCCTCTTTGACGTGTTTGTTCTTTACACAGGAAAACTCGGAGTACAAGGAAGTTCGCTATTTCTGGAACCGTGCAACCCGCTAAAGGGGCCGCGAGTTTACCCGGAAACAATTGGTGCTCTCGTTGAGAGTCGAACTCAAGACCTCCCGCTTAATATTTTGAAGAAATGCCAATGAGACGTCAGCCAGACTTGCTAAGGTAATAACCCCAGTAGGGAATCCTCCGGGTTATGGAAATATGCGAACTTTTGACAGTGCATACATCAAACCCGCTACCCTCCCACCCGCTTGATAATAGGTACCAAGTTATCTACAACTGTCCAAGTTTATTATATTTTGATGTTATATATATAAAGCTTTTCAGGCCCACATAAAACCCGGCCGGGTTATGTCTATCAATCAGTTCTTTGAGTGAATGCAGGCGATCTCCATATGACGTGAAATATTGCAAGCCTTAACGGCCTTATTTCACTGTCAAACTCGGCAAGCTCCGATAATCTCTGATAATCTCCGGTCTACATGACGTGAAATATTGCAAGCCTTAACGGCCTTATTTCACTGTCAAACTCGGCAAGCTCCGATAATCTCCGGTCTACATGACGTGAAATATTGCAAGCCTTAAACGGCCTTATTTCACTGTCAAACTCGGCAATCTCTGATAATCTCTGGTAATCTCCATAACTTTAAATATTGCAAGCCTTTCACGGCCTTATTTCAGTCTTTGAAAGTCCTAACGGACCCGTACAGCCCTAGCGGCACTATTTTTACTTATATGCCAAACCGGCATTATGTATGCAAATTTTATTAACACTTTCCGTTATGCATCAGTTTAACGTGTTATTTTACAGGGAAAAAACCCGTGTTATAGAAAGACATTTTCGCGCAAGGCCTTAGCGGCCCATGGAAGTCCTAACGGACAAGTATACCTTAGCGGCACTATCTTTATTTACATGTCGAACCGGCATTATGTGTAAATTTTTATACTATGCATCAGGTTACCGTGTTATTTCACAGGAGGAATTATGCGAAGGAAAAGCTTGATTACTTAAAAGAGGTCAATTACAAACAGTAGCGAACCGCTACAAGTAAAGTCTAGTCTACAAAAGCAAAGACAAAAAACTTAGAGGCTCCAGCTCATGGCGCTGCAGACCTGCTACCCCCGCCAGTGCTCGAGCCGCCACGTCCTCCCCGGGGCCGTATGATAAACTGTCCCCTACGGAGCGGTGGCCGGTTTTGAGGACCACCGACAATCCCACCACGGGACGTACCTCTCCGGGCTGCTGAAGAACGAACTGGGGGATTCCGAACCGGGTTTGCAGGAGCCCTAGGGTTTGCAGCCACAGCAGGAGTCGACCGGGAGGTGCCCGCAGCCTCATCGACAGCAAAAAGCTTAAAAAAGTTATCGGTTTGGAGGTGAGACAAAATTGTCACCCTCAACACCTATTTATACAGTTAGGGGCGTGCACTGAAGGGACGTTTCAGTTTCTTGAGGGAAACGACACGTGTCACGCATGCAGCTTCACAAAACCAAAAAGCTTTTCAGTTTCCCCCCACTACAACCCGGAGACGTCGTTTTGAATTCTCAACGTAAAGAATGTCTGCGGGTTACGCTTGCGTACGGACTTGGGGGACTGGGTACCCCGGGTTTGGTTGCTAACTTTGTAACCCGGTAAAGAAACGATTTTAAGTCCCCACCCAAGCGTACCCCTTGACTGAGGACTTGGGGGACTTGTTTATAGGTGGAACCTAATATTTCACCTTTACCGGGTTACAATTAAATGTGAAGCCACTCTGAGCCCTTTGTCTGGGCTCAATTCGCCATAAAGCTAAGTAAAGCAAGGGAAACTACTCCCACATTGGAAAGGGACAGGAATGCTGCCTTCAATGCTACTATAAATACCGGCACATGCCTCCCCATAAAGGTACGACGAAACTTCTTAACTACTCTTGAGTTTTCTGCTTATCTGACAGTGTCTGACTTAAGCATCGGAGTGGCTTCCCTCGGTAAACCCGGGGACGCCTCATTGACGTGTTTGTTCTTTACACAGGAAAACTCGGAGTACAAGGAAGTTCGCTATTTCTGGAACCGTGCAACCCGCTAAAGGGGCCGCGAGTTTACCCGGAAACAGTGACAAAACACGGTAACCTGATACACAGTACAAAAATTTACATATAATGCCGGTTTGACATGTGAATAAATATAGTGCCGCTAGGATATATGGGTCCGTTAGGGCCTCCATGGGCCGCTACGGCCTTACGGGGGAATGTCTTTCTATAACACGTTCCCTGTAAAATAACAAGTTGAGTTGATGCGTATCTCACAAGTGTAGATAAAATTTATATATAGTGCCGGTCTGGCATGTTATCTTCATAAAATAACAATAGGCCCGGTAGGGCCGTACCGGTCAATTATGGCTTCTTGTCGAATAACCCGGTATTTGTAATGCATAATATACAAGTGTTGACAAAATGTACTCATATTGCCGGTTTGGCATGTTTAATAAAAAGTGCCGCTAGGGCCGTACGGGTCCGTTAGGACTTTCAAAGACTGAAATAAGGCCGTGAAAGGCTTGCAATATTTCAAGTTAAGGAGATTACCAGTGATTATCGGAGATTGGCGAGTTTTACAGTGAAATAAGGCCGTTAAGGCTTGCAATATTTCACGTCATGTAGACCGGAGATTATCAGAGATTATCGGAGAATGCCGAGTTTGACAGTGAAATAAGGCCGTTAAGGCTTGCAATATTTCACGTCATGTAGACCGGAGATTATCGGAGAATGTCGAGTTTGACAGTGAAATAAGACCGTTAAGGCTTGCAATATTTCACGTCATGTAGACCGGAGATTATCGGAGATTATCGGAGAATGCCGATTAAGGCATACAAGTAGGGCCGCTAAAGGCTGCATTCACTTCAACAAACTGTTTAATAAACATAACCCGGTAGGGGGTTTCATGCATTGTGGGCCTGAAAGGCTTTATATACAACATCATAAACAATAAATTTGGACATTCATAGATAACTTGGTACCTATTTAGGGAAGAGATGTAGATGTTGGGCGTTCCATGGTCGTGGAAGCGTAACTCCATCTGTACCCCTGATGTAAAACGTTGCTGGGCCCACGACTTCAACAATTTCATATGGACCCTCCCATGGAGCTTTGAACCCCGTTGGCTTAGGGATAACCTCCTTCATTACCCAATCCTCGAGTTTGAGTGGGCGCTTGATAACCCGGGAATTGTAGTGTTTAGCCACTTTTTGCTTCTTGTTGATATTTCGGAGATGTGCACGCTCCCGGCGTTCCTCCAGGAGGTCCAAGTTAAGGCGGATGCCTTCATTGTTGGTTTCCCTGTCAAACAGTTGTACCCGGTCACTCGGGACTTCCATCTCTACCGGGATCACTGCCTCAGAGCCAAAGGTCATAAGAAATGGGCTCTCCCTATTGGCTTCTGTTGGAGTTGTCCTAAGTGCCCACAAAACCTCTGGAAGTTTCTCAGCCCATAAACCCTTTGCGTCCTCCAGCTTCTTCTTCAGAACTTGCTTGATGAGCTTGTTAACAGCTTCAGTTTGTCCATTAGTCTGCGGGTGTGCAGGGGAGGCATATAGCACCTTTGTCCCATTGGAATGTAAGAATTCCCGGAACTCATCATTGTCAAACTGCGTCCCGTTATCTGTGATAAACGTCTCTGGGATTCCAAACCGGCAAAAGACATTGTTCCAAAGGAATTTCTTAACATTTGCGGTTGTGATCCGTGCCAGGGGTTGAGCTTCTATCCACTTGGAATTATAGTCCACTAAGACAATGGCGTGTTTGAGCTGTCCCGGAGCTGTGGGTAGAGGCCCGATGAAATCAATCCCCCACATGCAAAATGGATATGGAGAAATGATTACTGATAGTGGGACTGATGGGGCACGGGGAAAGCTTGCAAATCGGTGACATTGAAGACAGGAATCTACGACGACTCTGGCATCGTGTTCCAAAGAAGGCCAGTAATATCCCATTCTTAGGGTTTTGAAAGCCAGGTTACGGGCTCCAAAGTGATTTCCACATACCCCGCTATGAAGCGACTGCAAAACCCGGTCTCCTTCCTCGGGTGTAATACACTTCAAATCAGGGAAAGTATGTCCTCGTCGATACAGTTTCCCATCACGGATACTATACTGCGCCGCTCGAACCCGTAGTCGTTTGGCCGCTACCGGGTCCTCAGGTAGGGTTCCATGTTGGATGAAGTTGATGAACTCATCCATCCAAGATGGTGGCGGGTTTGCTTCCACTGCGAAAATCTCAGAAAAGGAGAGTGAGATGCTTGGTTTCTCCAATGTCTCGACCAGTAAGCCTTTAAACTCGGTATTGGAATCGTCCCCTGTTGCAATCCTAGCCAGAGTATCTGCTCTCACATTCTGCTGCCTCGGTATCTGAGTAACCTCAAAGGTGTCAAATTTTTCCAGCAAGAAAGCCGCTAACTTTTGATAGGACGAAAGATGTGCTTCCTTTGCCTGAAATCCGCCGTTAACCTGCTGCACTACCAGTTGTGAATCACTTAGTATGCGGAGATGCCGGGCGCCCATATCTTTAGCGAGTTGGAGCCCTTTGATTAAGGCTTCGTACTCAGCCGTGTTGTTTGATGCTTTGAAGTTAAAGCGTAGAGCATAATCAAACATATTACCCTCCGGGTCTACCAATGTAATGCCTGCTCCACATTGCCTCTGATTGACTGATCCATCTACAAATATTTGCCAACTCTCCGGTTCAGCTTGTGTAGGAAGAGTTTCAGCAACTGATGAATCTGCTGGGATTAACTCGGCAATGAAGTCTGCTGCTGCCTGCCCTTTGATTGCCGTTCGCGGTTTAAAGTGCAAATCATGCTCCCCCAACTCAATTGCCCACTTGACCAGTCTTCCTGAAGTCGCCGGCTTTTGCAGAACCTGCCGTAGTGGTTGGTTGGTGAGCACATGGATAGAATGTGCTTGAAAATAGGGTCTTAACTTCCTTGCTGCTACAACCAAGGCCAGTTTTTCAATATCTGGATAACGAGTTTCAAGATCATTGAATCCTTTTCCAGTATAGTAGACTGGCAGTTCTTTAGACTCTGGCTTTCTTATCAAGGCACAGCTGAGAGCCGTTTGAGATACCGCTAGGTATAGATAGAGTATTTCCCCCGGGTTAGGTCTGGATAAGGAAGGAACTGACGCCAAGTATTCCTTCAACTTTTCAAAAGCTTGATTGTGATCTTCCTGCCATGTAATCCGCTCGCGGTGTTGACTCTTGAGAATTTTGAAGAAGGGGGCACATTTATCTGTTAACCTGGATATAAACCGGGATAAGGCTACCAGCCTGCCAGTAAGTTGCTGGACTTCATTCCTGGTTTTTGGCGGTTGCATGGCCAAGACGGCTTGAATTTTGTCGGGGTTTGCCTCAATTCCCCGAGCGCTGACCATAAACCCGAGAAACTTTCCTCCTGAAACACCGAACACACACTTCTCCGGGTTTAACCTCATTCCCTTGCTCAAGGCAATGTCGATAACGGTCTCCAAGTCATCCGGGTGTTTGCTTGTTTCCCGGCTTTTTACCAGCATATCATCTATATAAACCTCCATAGTATCCCCGAGTTGGTTTGCAAACATGCCCACTACGAGGCGCTGGAACGTGGCTCCTGCATTCCGGAGTCCAAAAGGCATCACTTTGTAATAATACATCCCCTTGTCTGTTGTAAAAGATGTGTGCTGTTGATCCGCGGGATTCATCGGAACTTGGTTAAATCCCGAGTATGCATCTATAAAGCTCAACTGGGGGTGGCCCGCGGTTGAATCCACCAGTTGATCAATCTTTGGAAGGGGAAAACTATCCTTCGGGCAAGCCTTATTCAGATCTGTGTAGTCGACGCACATTCTCCACTTTCCGTTTGCCTTCTTGACCATCACCACATTGGCCAACCAATCCGGGTATGTTGCATCTTCAATGAACCCGATGTCTTTAAGACGTTTAACTTCTGCTTGAATGACCTTGTACTTCTCTGCGCAAAATGCACGACGCTTCTGTCTTACCGGTTTAACACCCGGGATAATATTGAGGGAATGCGTCATAACTTCTGGAGAAATTCCGGGCATGTCTGCATATGACCATGCAAACACCTTCTGTTTCCGGGTTAGCAGCTCAATCATTCGGGTTCTGACCTCGGGGTCAAGGCCTGTGCCAATGCAAATCTTCATCTCCGGGTATTCCTCTGAAATCTGAATCCATTCTGTTGCTTCGATTGGGGCTGGCCGGGGGAACTTGGCACCCTACTTCTGGCTCTTCTTTTGTGCCGTCTTACTGATGGGCAAAGAATCCGGGTCATCCCTGGGGTCATCGGGTTTGTCAAATGGGGACAGGGAAAAACCGGCCGAAAACATCTCATGCTGGGACTGAGTTGTTGCTATCGCGTTGCATCTGACAGCGGCTTCTTGGTCTCCGCGAATTGTAACCCAACCCCCGGGTGTAGGTACCTTCATAAGCAGCATATGACCCGCTATAAAACTTTGTAGGCCCCAGAGTGCATCTTTCCCAAGTATGGCATTGTAGGATGATGGGCAGTCCACAATTATGAAGGGAACTACAATTCTTGTGGATTGGTGCCCGGTTCCAACTGTAACCGTTAGCTGATCAGACCCCAACGGTTGAGTTGTCTCACCTGAAAAACTGATCAATGGCTCGTGGTTTCTATAGAGCTTATCTCTT
The DNA here is from genome assembly GCA_951800085.1 of Comarum palustre. Classification (NCBI taxonomy): domain Eukaryota; kingdom Viridiplantae; phylum Streptophyta; class Magnoliopsida; order Rosales; family Rosaceae; genus Comarum; species Comarum palustre. Next base: position 16,407,792 of record OX637588.1, on the reverse strand, counting down.
CCTCTTTTAAACCCCTTATAGCAACTGCTGAACATGACGCTGACAGCGGCTCCTGTGTCTATTAGAACCCTTCGATTCTCCAATGGTCAATCTGAAGAGTGATAATGAAAGGATCATTGTGATGCATTTTCAGCGTGTCTTCAGACTGAGAAAATGACACGGTATCCCAAGGAACCAGCTCCTTGCGGCATTCCTGACGAAGCTGCATTATCTCTAACTCCGGGCCTATTGGGCAGAGTCTTTTGGCCCGGTGACCGGACACCCCTTGGGTGCCACCCCCGTGAATCGTCATTATCTCCCCATATACTTCAATCAGGTTGACACCTGTGGCGGGTGACTTATACTACTGTGACTTGCCGTTCTGGATCATGTACTCAATGGTGTTTCGAAGGGAAAAGCACCGGTCGGTGGTGTGGCCAGACTCGTTGTGATAGGCACAGTGTTGCCCGTTGTCCGGCCCTGCCCTTTTGGGAAACTTCCTTTTTGGAGCTGGGGGAATGTCATTCCTATGGCGGTTCCAAATTTCTTCATAGGAGGCAGTCAAATTGGTTAACACTTCATATCGCGGAATGTAAGGAGTTTTTGCTTCCTGGGCTGGAGGTCTCGGGTATGGAGCTTCTCTTGGCTTCTCCCTTGATCTGTTTGAACCTTTGCCGTAGTATCCCTGGCCACTCTTATTCTGCCCTTCCTTTCTCCATCCATCAGCTCGCTGGCTTGTGAACCCGGTATTCGTCCGGCGTTCCCCGAAGGTGTCATACTCGGCTTGAGCTTGCCGAGTTACTTCATTAATTAAATCGTCGTAGCACCTGAACCGCTGCTTCCTGAGCTCCACCACAAAGCGGGTTGGTTTGAGCGCCTGTAAAAACGCCTCTGATGCTACTGACTCGTCCAAGTGCCCACATTTGGAAGTCGTGGACAGCCAACGGGTTACAAAAATTTTCAAGCTCTCATCATCCCTTTGCTGGACTTTGAATAACGAAGTGGTGCTTCGGTTGGCACTAGACAGCAGGATAAACCGGGACAGGAACCTCTGTGTCAGCTGACCATAGGTTTCTATTGACAAAGCCGGTAACTTGAGGAACCAACTCAATGCCTCCTCACTGAGTGTTTCCTGGAAAGCATGGCATGCTTGGGCATCTGTGAACCGGGTTGAATCCAACTGAGACTGGAACAACTCTAGGTGTGCATACGGGCACCCCGTTCCGGCATATCTCTTAATCTTAAATGGCTTTGCTTCCGGTGGCTTTTTGTCTGCTTGAACCCGTGTGGAGAATGGGCTTGCACGGGTAATAAAGGGTTGGTATTGCTGTGGTCCCGTTCCCGAGTTAAGACGCTGCTCAAGTTGGGTCACAGTTTGTGTCAACTGTAAAAGCAGCTGGGTCTGGGCATCTGCTGGGGGAAGTGGTTGATTTAACAACGGCTCTGGAGGTGGAGGAGGTCCTGTAAGATTGTGATTAAACAAAGGATTGGAGAGATGGATAATTTGTGGATTTGGGTTAGGGTGGGCAGTGGGTGGGAGAATAGCGGGTGGTATGTATGCACTGTCAAGAGTTCGCGGGTTTCCATAACCCGGAGGATTCCCTTCTGGGGTGATGATATCAGCAAGTCTGGCTGACGTCCCCATGGCATTCGCCCTTTGAGTTAAGGTTGCTTGAAGAAGCCCATGCTCGGCCTGGATAGTTGCTAATTGCTCCCTTACCGTCATTAACTCGGCATGTTCTCGAGTAGATTGCTCCTTCTGAGCGAGAAAGTCCTTTTTCAAGAGCTCAAATGCTGCTGCCAAATCTGTTTGGCCAAACTGGGTCCCGGAGGTCCCCGGGTTATCATCCCCTGAGAAATTAAGCCTCCTAGTTGGATCTTGTTCTCCTGCCATTTCCACCGTCCTTCAAAATATTAAGCGGGAGGTCCTGAGTTCAACTCTCAACGAGAGCACCAATTGTTTCCGGGTAAACTCGCGGCCCCTTTAGCGGGTTGCACGGTTCCAGAAATAGCGAACTTCCTTGTACTCCGAGTTTTCCTGTGTAAAGAACAAACACGTCAAAGGGGCGTCCCCGGGTTTACCGAGGGAAGCCACTCCGATGCTTAAGTCAGACACTGTCAGATAAGCAGAAAACTCAAGAGTAGTTAAGTTGTCCGTGCCCTTACCGGGAGGTCCTCACCGGTATTTATAGTAGCATTAAAGGCAGCACTTTGTCATTTTCCAATGTGGGAATAAACTCTCTTGCTTTTCCTCAATTTTACAATGAACTGGGCCCTGACAAAGGACCCAGAGTGGCTTCTCAAATCTGACTGGGCTTTAATCCTGTAAACAGTACTTCAAGCATAATAAACGATGCACATTTAATAATCGACCACACTTATGTGTTATTTCTTGAATTGTAACCCGGTAAAGGAGAAATATTAGGTTCCACCTATAAACAATAACCTAACTTAAATGTAGAAAACAAAATAAACATTAAAAAGGTAAAAATAATAGTAAAAATTGAAATAATTTTAAATGTTTAAAATAAAATCTATAAGTCAAACTAAATTATTATATTTGATGTAAATTTAAAAAAAAAGTATATGTTTAAAATAGATTAATAGAGTGAATATTTTAAATTTTTCTAAATTATCTCAAAATAAAATAATAACTAATGTAGACTTTTTGATCATATTCCATGAAAAGTCAGATACTCTTGAATTAGTCAGTCTCCGATAATGAGTAGGATTCGCAGAACCTCGTGAACTAGTTTTTGGTAAGGACTAAGATTAGCAGCAGTAATTTGATTAGAAAAATGAATTCATGTCCAATGGTATTCTTTACCATGCGGAACTGTTGTCTCTCTTTCTATAAATAAGAGATAGAGGTCATAAAGTACCAAACATGCAAGAAACTCCGCTCTTCAAAACCCAATTTCGTATGGCAGTTCGTTGCGATGGAAAAGTATTGCTCCGGCAGCCATATGATGAAGAAGAAAGCAGCAGACGCAATGCCTGGAAGTCATCAACTTTGGACAGATGGCCTTATCTGTGCTTTCGAGTTCAAACCAAGCAGTATGAGTGGTGCTCATGATGATGGTGAAAGAGAGGGTGGTCATTGGGTGCCAATTGGGTGGGCTAGAATTTCAGAAATCGTCCTAACTGATGAAGGAGACTACTCGTCTGTTGCAGCTCGGCCTGTTTGGTGGTGCCATGTCTCAGCAGAACACCCCTCAGTTAAAGCTCGGCTCGATGATGACCGGTGGCTACATCGTGATGTCAGTTTAGCTTTAAAAGATGAAAATCAACTCATCAGTGACAGAATGAAACCTCTTTTATATGAGGTCCCAATTAGGATTCATGGGGGTTGTTATTTGAGCTCTTGGGACAATCGGTTGGTGATCCATCAAAGGGAGAGACTGATATACCTATAGTGCATAGTTCTTGGCAATACCAAAACTTTCTTATAACTGTTTTGCATGTCAAAGGGCCTGTGTCGTCGTCAAGTATAAATGTGTTGGGCCTCACAGAAGTTGTGGAACTTGTTTCCCATGGAGGAGGCTATAACGACATACCGACAACAATTCATCAAGTCATTGCACATCTAACTAGCCGCCTCGCTCGATGGGATTATAGGCTATTCCGAATGTCCATATATGGTGCCGTAGATGGGATTGAACTCAAGTTTATGGACAAGAGGAACCAAGAAGAGATGAATCTTGTTAGCATAATTCTAAACGAAGAAATCAAAACCTTATCAAATCAGGTTATCAGAGTAAAGTGGTCACTTCATGCAAGGGAGGAGATTTTGTCTCAGCTTCTTGACGATTTAAAAGGAAACATAACAGGAAACTTATTAAACAAAACAAGAAAGAGCACAAGAGAAATGACTGAGGAGCTAGGAGTACTTCGTGCCCGCTTATTTGTAATTCAGGATGCTTTGCAGAGCAATGTTCTTGCGTCAATTCACCATAGACTTGGTGTTTATGGTGGCTGTGGCCTTGTACTTTCCATCATCACCGGGCTGTTTGGAATCAATGTTGATGGAATGCCTGGAGCAAAACACTCACCATATGCCTTTGTAGTTTTTTCAGCCATTTTCTTGTTCATTGGATGCGTGCTATGTGGACTTGGCTACTATTACCTTGGGTTGAAAAAAACCTATTTCTAAAGAGCAAGTTCAAGCTAGAAGGTGGGAACTTGTAAAGCATGTGAAAAAGTTCCAGCGCGAGGTAGAGACCCATGCCATGGTTCGTAAACCACCTGAGCCTCAGAATTATTTACCCACAACAATAGGAGATGCATTCACAGTCCGCATTGATTGAGTAGGTTGGGAGCCGTTCGATCTGTTTTAATGAGTTTGAATGGATGAGATTAAAACCTGCGGGAGAGTAATTGAACCCAAGTTTGGTGGATGAGACGGCTAGGGAACATACGTTTTCAAATTTTTTAACATTATAAAATATATATATATATATATATATATATTTTATATAATGTTAATTAATTATTTTTTCCTATCCAATTAGACGAATGTGAGGCAGGGCAGTGACGAGGTGATGACTGCTATAGTGAGGGAGACATGACCAGACACGTAGGAGGAAGACATGTCCGAAGCAATGTCTCGGATCGACACTTCGGATCTCAGGGTTGGGGCGAGGATCATGGTCACAACATTCTCACCGCGATGAAATAACTTCTACTGCCGGGGTGTAGGAAAGAAGGGCGAGGGGTACTGAAGACTACTCCCGGATTTAAAAAAAAAGACAGCCTCGACTAGCAGCAGAACGACTCAGCTAGAGGCGGAAGTTCATATGCTACGGGAACAGCAAGCCGGCCAGACAGCCATACTGCCGCTTTACAGGAGTATAATGCGGCAGTATATGCCACCAACCAGGCACAACAGCAGCAGATGTTCCAGTACTTGTAAGATTTTTCAGCTGTCCAGCTTCAGGGACTTCCGGCTCCCCCCATGCCTACGCCTATTCCCATACCTCAGCTGCCGCAACCTCCTCAACAACAACCTTCTGACGCAGATATAGATTTAGATGATATAGATTTTATATAGTTTTATGGGTTTATGAACAAGTTATAAATAATTTAATGAAAAATGTTTAGACCACTTTTGATGGTGTTGTTGGTTATATGAAATTGTTTGTGTAATTTGCAGCTTGCTTGGATGGTAATTTAGAAATTTTGTGGCTTTTTTATTATAAAAAGTACTATAGCCGATGAAATTTACCATAATTCGTCGGCTATAGTATTTTATTTTATTTTTCAATATTTAACCGACGAATTATAGTACATTTCGTCGGCTATACTGATTTTTAATTTTTTTATTAAATACTTTGGCCGACGAAGTATTTATATTTCGTCGGCCAAGGTCACAGGTTAAGGCCGACAACAATTTATTTCGTCGGTTTTAGTCTTACTTTAGCCGACGAAAAATTGAAAAATAAGTCGTCGCCTAAGTGTGAAACTATAGCCGACGATCACTTTTATTTCGTCGGCTAAAGTCATAGCCAACGAATTTGGCTAACAGGCCGACAAAAAATTTTCGTCCGCTAATCCTGGTAGTGACCTTCTCCTCATTCTCCTCCTTCGGCTCCTCCGGCGGCAACTCCTCCTCCTCCTTCTCCTCCTACATCTCCTCATCCTCTTTCTCCACCGCGGCTCCTCCTTCTCCTCCACCGTGGCTCCTCCTCCACCGCAGCTCCTCCTCCAAACATCACCAAACACCGTGGCTACTCCTCCAAACACCGCGGACAAAATTTAAACTTTAGGCGAAAAAATGAAAAAGAAGAAGAAAAAAAGCAATCGAAATAAAAAAAGAAAATTTTCAAAATAAACATTTTTTAAACTTTAGCCGACGAAATCAAACTTTAGGCGACGAAATTCAAATTTTAGGCGACAAAATTTAAACTTTAGGCGACGAAATTTCGTCGGCTAAAGTTTACTCGGCCAACCATTTTGACTAATGGAGGAAGTTTCTGGCGACTAAATTTTGTCAGCTAAAGTCCAAATATTCGTCGGCTAAAGTCCAAACTTTAGGTGACGAAAAATTTCTTCGTCAGCTAAAGTCCAAATATTCGTCGGCTAAAGTCCAAACTTTAGGCGACGAAAAATTTCTTTGTCAGCTTAAGTGACGAAATTTCGTCACTTAAAGTCTAAAAATTGGTCGGCTAAAGTCCAAATTTTAGGAGACGAAAAATTTATTCGTCCGTTAAAGTGTGGACTTTAGCCGACGACTGTCAATATTTTCGTCGGCTAAAGTATAGCCGGCGACCTTTTCCCGATGATACTTTAGCCAACGAAAAAGTTTAACATTCCGACGAATTTTTTTTCATCGGCTAAAGTCTTTTTTTCTGATAGTGTAGGGGCGGCCTTGATTATAGGTCCAGTAGGTGTTGGTCTAGAGCCCTAATTTTTCTAGGTCCCAATTTTTTTCTTGAAAAAGAGTTGGCTCAAAAACTTGATTATTCATGTTTAATTAAAACTTTTACAACCAAGAATGTAAAAATTGTTTTGAAGTATTCTTTTTTGTAATTTTAAAATTTTATTTTGAACTACTGTAGTATCTATGATCTATCAAATGAATGAGTTGATTATATTGTTTGCATAGTTACATATGTTTGCAGTTCTTTTACCTTACGATAAGGGGCCCCATTTTCAGATGTCGCCTAGCGCCTCGAAATTGTTAAGGCCGGCGCTGATCGTAGCCTACTAATACCCCATTATGTTAGCTACTTCGCTTACACCTTCCGATTGTGCAAGCAAAGGACATTCAAGATTCTATTAAGGAGAATGAAACATACTTGTTTTTTTAATCAAAACTAATATAAATCCTTATCAAAGGCTAGCAAGTTCCTCTGCAAATGAGGGTTGACAGGTTTGTGGATGGATATGAAGAGCAGATCATCGTTTTACATTGGGAAAACTGCCCTCTTAGATTTGTTATTTTAATTATTTATTCTTAGGTGAAAATTACTTTCGTTTCTCATGACATATTGTCACTGAAACCTCATCTCGTTATTGCATGTACGTAGCTACAACTAGCCTATAAGAACATAACTTTGCTTGATTGGTAAAAGTTGTAATGTGAGCGTTGATCGATCTCATGCTAAAAGCAAATTCTTGCAATTTGGTGGTATATAACTTTAATGAAATTTGAGGGTTTAGAACCTCAAATAACAAAAGAGATCAGCAGTGAGGTAGAAATAGTATCAAGTTGTCCTTATATGATTGATTTTGTAAAATGATAGTCGAGTGAGCTACCACTTCGAGCCGCTGGAGGGGTTAAGGTTAGAGCTCTCTCTATGAGATTCTTTATCATGCGGATGATCAAACCAGTGACCTCCTTACTACCAGGAGTATCACTGTAACATTCGTCCAACATGATAAATCTAACCCCGACCATTAGACCAAACCCACATGAATAAGTTGTCCTTGTATGATACCGTAAATTTAAAGATGCAATTAAAATTTATCTAATCATATTTAAAGAAAAAAAAACAGAATAGCCCGAGAATCACGGAATGCATACGCAGACCCCACGTGTGTACTATAACCTGTAGAAGACAGAAGGGTGTGTGTGTCTTACATCAGCACATGAACTAGTTTAACTGCAAAGTCTATATATAACATTCCACCCTTGACTGCTCACAGTGTAGCCAGTCAAAAAGTCACTGAAAATATTGTTACTTTGTAGGGTTGGCTTATACTTTAAGCTCTCTCAATTCAACATTGGCGGCCTCTGCCAACAGCCCAAGCTGTGTAGTGAGTGCGAGACGACGAAGACCCGTTTTAGCCCCAACCCTCATCATCATTTGACTCGAGAGTCAAGGAAGCACTCAGCTTTGATCCATTTGGATGAGTCGTTGAGTTTTAGGAGGTCTGGGAAAGACCCAACTGGTATTTGTTGTGTTTGTTTCAAGAACATGAGGAGTTTTGAGCCATACCCAATTCAGTTCCAGGTCTGATCTGTGAACGCTTTGCATCTTTTTTGATTCTCAAGCAGAGGGTCTTGCTGGAATTTGGTTTTTATTTGATTGCTTCTGCTTCATTTGTGAGATTCATAATTGTGTGTGTTGTGAATTGTGAGGATTATAAGCATAGAATTGTGGTAGCTCTGTATGGAATTTCTTGATTGTTAGTGGAATTCTCATACTCATGTCATCCGAGTCGTGTGGCTCTAGCTTGCTTCTGTCTCTGTCAGATGATTTGTTTTCCATTATCACATGTTCACTGTCACTTAAGGACATATGTAATCTGGGGCTATGCTGCCGCAATTTGTATGAACTTGTGGACTGTGAGAAGGTCTGGCTTACTCAATGTGAGCTGGTTGGGATTGTCCCTCTTCAGGACCTCATTCAGTGGCGAAAGGCTGTCTCGTCTTACAAGGCGCTGTGCCGCTTTCTGTTTACTGTTCAGCCGCTTATGGGAATATGGGTTCACCAGAATCCGGAGCTTGGGAATGTAGTCTATGTCATGCCTGGTTTTGTTTCTGTTGTTGGGTGCCGTGTGATACCTCAAGAGCTTGGCCCTTTAGGGATCGAAGATGGCCCTATTCTGTGGGCACCTGTGTTTGAAATTATCTGTGATTTTGATGGTTCCACAGCATTTCTTCTGCATGGGAGGGAGAAGGGAGGTCACTATGTGTATCCTGGTATAGTGAAACATGTTGGCAGGTCGTGTAATGTGCTGTTGCTTGAGATTGAACCTAAACAACCGAAACATGGGAGTAAATCGTTATTGCATAGCAAGAGTTTTGTTCACTATCTTGATAAGGAGCTGTCAAAGAATATTTGTAGGTCGAATAGTGGACTCTCAAGGTCCCAGAGTGTGTCTGGACAGGGTGAAACATTGGTGCCCTTCAGTCGATTGGGATTCAGTGACAGAAGAAAATTGCTGGATGTTGTTACAGGCCAAATTCGTTTAAAGGTTCCTGGTGTAGCAATTGGTCCACTCTTTCCTCGGTTGAGGGATGATGAGGAGAACTTTCAGAAGGATATAGTTCTCTTATCTGAACGGAGATCAATGCTACTTCAAATGCTCAAGCTTGATGAAGGTCACATGGATTCAAAGGGAAGTAGCCAACTGTCATTTGATCATACACAGCTGCAATTGAATGACTTCAAAAAGAGTCTTTGTCGAACAAGTGATTCTCATAATACTATTAATGAGGACGCTAGTCACAGACAAAGCCCCAGGCGGAAATCTATTGGCAGGTACTTCAAGGACAGTCTCAATCAAATCCTGGGGAAGTCAATCTCATTCAATGGCAACTCAAAGAATAGTTCTTCCAGCAGTGAGAGTAAGTATGCATCCCTTCCTGAGTTTCTAAGTTCAGGTGATATGATGGGACTGACTTTACATGCTTCAACTGTCAAGTTATCTTCTTATCGCGCATGGCCAAACATGCATGATAGTCGATTTGCCATTTACAAATTGCCTTTGCGTATCCCAAGTGTTGATCACGAGTACGCTGGTTTGTGGGGAGGAACTTTTGGTTGGCCTCCTGGGAAGCCCACCAAAGATAAGCCCGGAAAGGCTCTCTTCTTTCTTTTACTTTCTTATGAGGAGTGCCAGGGGCAACAACATCTGATTGCAACCAAAATTTTAGAGGGTACACACTATGTTCTGCATCCTAATGGCTCAGCAATGTTTATAGTGAACATGGATGAACCTTCAACAGATCCGTTCCCTTGGGATACTGATGTCGATTCCCTTTCTGTGAACATTAAGCATGCTCTGAAGGGCGAGGGTATTGCAAATGGTTATGGTTTCAGATACCCAGGCTCGAAACCGGGTTCCCTCTTTGTATTTCAAGATGGTCACCTTGCGTTCATTTGGAAAGAGTCTAGGGCAGTCTTGACTTTGCAGAGGCTTAACTTGCAAGAACTTTTGAGAAAGGGTGAAAGGGTGCGTGCGCTTCCTCCAATTGCTAACTTTTCTTATTTGACCAAGTCTTACTCAAACGTGTTTGCTGAGTTCCCTCACACCTCAAGTACATGGGCATCAGCAAGGTATGCTTCCCCCGGACGTGCTTGTAACATTACTCATCTTCCCCACTCGCTTAACTCGTTTATCCTCATTTCCTTGCTTATACTCCTTGTGCAACTGTGTAAACAGGGAGGACCAACCTGATGCCCTAGGTGAAAACTATAGATGAAGCAGCAAGTGCAATCTCAAAAAGTCATAAGGTAATACTGCAAAGATTCTATTAAATATGAGAGTTAAATTACATTAGGATTTTTTAAGAACTGCAGAAAACAAAACAAACAAAAGATATGAAAATTAAACTTAGATTCCTACTTGTAATTAAGGAGGAGGTATTGAGAGAGGGTGTTTCATGCAACTCGTAAGCTTGAAAATTGAGATGTTATGATTGATTCAATTAAAAAAACACAAAATATTAAAAAGGAAGAGGAACCAAGAGAGATGAGTGACAGGGGTATTCCAAGAGGCTTGGCATGGTTTAGATAATTTTATTGGATTGATGCATTGACAGTGAGAAATAAAGATATCTTCGGCCCAAAGATTTTTTTTTCTTTGTAGTTCTGTAAATTGATAGTATGCAACCATACAGCTGGTTTCCTTTCTGTAAATGTAATTTCTTGAATCTATGCTCTTTTGAGGTGAGAGTCACTTGCGTGTTTTCTTCCAGGTAACAATATATTTTTACACTGATGGAAATTCAGAACACATAGAAAGCAGAATATACTGCACCCCCGTTCTAATCAAAAACAGAAGTCTATGATGTACCAAGAGAAAGATAAGGCTGGGAACACATCTCAGATGCCGATGATGGCTGGGTGAGAAGGCGTTCATATGAGCTCATGTTGTGCATGACAAGTGTTATGAAATTTGTACGACTGCGATGACAAAAAGGCGACATATACCTAGTTTGTTTGTATGATTTATGCACAGTTCTTTTGCTTTTTATTTTATTTTTGGGGGATAATAAGTCAGCATAGCTTTTATGTACGAGTGAAAGAAATCATGTGTAAGGATTTTTAAATAAATTTTCATTATACAAATGATGAAAGCAACCAATTTACAATATTTTTTATGAAATACAAAATTACACTATCTCATCCAAAATAAATTCATCCAAGTAAACTGTTTAGTATGGATTTTTTGGTAGCTGCCATTTGAGAAACACCTCGTTACATAGTGACAAGGCCCTTGTTACGAGTAGTGTAGTCATTCTCTTATAATTCCAATAGCCTATATAAAGGCATGTGTTCTACTGTTTCCCTTAATCAAGAATACACGGTGTAGTCTTAAATTGGCCTCCTTTGCTCTCGAGTTGTCTTGCCTTGAATGAAGCTTAAATAATGTCTGTAACAGTGTTAGTATAACAATAGATATTGGAGGGTGTGTAAAAAAATGGGATAATGAGATGATTGGTTGTTTCTTAGAGATGATATGCAGCCCATAGTAGATGCGATTTATATGAATCTCTGCCTTCTTGATTTCTCCCCATATTATGCAGCAAGAGTAGTGTGATTTTGATAATATCTCTCAAATTGGTCATTCTATCATCCATGGATTCTTTCTCTGATTTGGCTATTATGCATGAGATCATCAGCTTTCCTTTTTTAAAATTTCATGAAAGTTTGTTGTCTGTTGTCAACCAAAACAGAAGGTGACGAAGCAGATTTATAATTTGTTTTTGGAGTGGTGGATCGGCATAAGAGTTGAATTACGGATCGAGTGTGTCTATGTGCTTGTTCTGCCGATTTGGGAAGATGATGTTCAAATAAGTTGTTTGTTGGTCGGGTATGATGAAATTGGTAGGTTGCAGTCTGAAATTTAATGGAGAGAGATGACAATGTCCTTTGCTTACTGCTGGTTATTTGATGATGTTGGGTTGTTGGCATCATATGATGATTGTTAGGAGTTCTTTGCAGCGCATCATGATAGAGAAGATGCAGGGCGGTCGTTCTCAGTTAAGTTTCAAAAGTTATACATAATTTCATTTTACAAGTTTTATGAGTTATACAGAATGTTAAGTTTCCATTAGTTTGGTTGGTGAGCACTACCATAGATTTCTTTGTTGCCTCATTCATCTGCCGAATCCATCATTGTCATGATAGCTTACTCTCCGAGATGGACTTATGTTGCTGCTTTGCTTAGGGTTGTTGATTTGGGATGTTTATTTTGTAATCTCAGACTATTGTTGTGTTCTTTGTCTCAACCATTATGTTTGTTATCAAGCATATGGTTGAGGGAATGTGTTAACGGTAGTGTAGTCATTCTCTTATAATCCCTATAGCCTATATAAAGGCATGTATAATACTTTTTCCCTTAATTAAGAATACACGATGTAGTCTTAAATTCTCTCTCGTTTCTTTTAGGTTTGTGCTTTGCACTTTCATTTTCAATAAATCCATTCCTATCAGCCCTCCAGGTCTTTGCCCTGAAGCTAGTTGTTGAAGCCAGCATTCCATATGGAGTATTTGGCCTTCTCGTAGACCAAAGACGACGTGGAGATTATGTCTCCAAATGATTAGTACCCGCTGGCAGTCTGGTTGCTTGAACATGAGCAAGCTGACTGAAGATGGCCAGCAGTGTTATAATGAATAACAGGCTACTCATCCTGTGGAATTTCATCTTAATTTCAAACGTTTTGGGTTTCGACCTGAGGGAAAGAAATGAGTGGGAACTGATTGATTTGGCAATAGAAAGTGGGGAAATAGCTGCTCTTTGTTGATCAACTCATTGTTGACCCTGGAGTTCTAAAACTGGGTGTTAAAGAATTTACTCATATGATCCTCAATTGCTCATGTCAAAACACTTGTGAACACAGATTGGCTTTGGTCATCTGATAAACTTTTAGAGGTTAGATGGCTATCAATCCCGGCCAGAGCTTGGAGAATTTGAATTGGTTACAGACAAAGGCAGACCAATTCATGCTTCCACTGCATATGCTGCAAGGAAAAAACTCGTAAGAGATACCAAAGATATATATACAATAATAATAAATAAATAAAAAATTAGTGAGTTGATTCATTACATAACCAAGACTTGCTGCCTTGCTGGTGCGTTGAGAGCACAAAGAGCCACCATATATAATATGGAGCTTTGTTGAGTTTCGTATGTTGCTAGAAAATTAGCTACATTTCTGGAAACTTGACTAGGAATGTTGATCCAGGCATGGTGTGCCTGGCCTTCTCATGACCAGAGGCTCGGGAGAGGTATGTCTCCAATGATTACCACCCTCAAAGTCCACCGGTGGCAATGGTTGCTTGAACCTGAGCAAAATGACTGAAGATGGCCAGTAGTGTTATAATGGATACTACCTAGGCTAATCAACCTGTGGAAGTTCATCTTCATTTCAAAATTTATGCATTTTGATCCCTTTGAGAGAAAGAAAAAGGTGGGAAATGATTGGTTTGGCAATAGAAATGGGAAGTGACTGAAATGACTATAATTGGCCTTTGGTCATATTTGGGGAATCAGATAAACTTGGATCGGTTTGGATGGTTATCAATTCCAGACAGAGCTTGGAGTATTTGAATCGATTACCCACCTGACTTCAGCTAGACATGCCCAAATTGTTTTAACGAAGCCACAAGGATGCAACCAAAACTTGGATCAACATCGTATCGTCTATAAGCACATATGAATGCACCCTACAAGAACAGAAGGAGTTGTAGTCTAGCTACCGCCCAGACATCCTCACCATCAGTGAAAGAGAACCATGTACCTCGTGTGTGAGCCGATCCAATCGAAGCATTCTGACTGCTGCCTGCCAAGAAATGCTATGATTTTGGATACAAAGCAACGTCAAATATTGCTTCTATGGCATTTGCTACAAGGATAAAACTCATAAGAGATGGCAAAGAAATGTAGGGCTTCTACTATTAAAACACTGGAAATCAAAATATGCTAGCTCTTTGCTGCAGATGTAGATTATACTTAGAGCATAAAACAGTGTCTACCGTATACAGTTGATTATAGGCCTTCCACTATACAAACTCTAACCAGTTCTTTGTACGGCACCAACTTCAAATATGCGTAGAGAATAAATTGTCAAAATTGTGCCTGTGAAGCAAAACTTAGAAGTCCTTGGCTTTCCGTCTCAATTCATTAAGCTCCTTCTCAATCTCAAAATCTTTAAATGGATATGCCTTGTACGACGAATCAACAGTTCTTCCAGGTGGAAGCTCTCCTTTCTGTAGGGCACAACAAAAAGGAAAGAAAAGTTCAGACCCTGATTGTTGACAAGACATCAACGGAAATGATGCAATGCTTGTATTCTTATTGATAAGAGAATTTTCCACAACTTCTAATGTTTCTTGGCCAACCAAATGAAGTATGATACCCATAACCAATTATATCTGGTCATCCAGTCCAAGAAACTTGCAATGTACCTCAAGATATAAGTTCGCTAGTTCAGAAATTGAATTTTTTTTTTCAGTCATATATGTTCCTGATGATAGTGTACCTTTGAACTACCAGACAGTTCTTTCTTCAAGTTTGCAAGATCATCGTCGACAGAAGAGCTCTCTAGTATCGCAAACTGCATTTTCAATATCGGTTAAATGGTATTCTAATTTCAGCATAGACAATCATAAGGGTAAAGACAATAAACCTAGTCTTATCAATCAGGTAGTTACAGTGTGCAGCATAATTTGCATGAAAGTGACTTGACACTAGAAAGTTCATCTTTCCTAGAGCTCTGATCTAGGAGTGATCCTGTTCGATCAACACATAGCAATAACTAATATGTGTGAAGTTATCTCGGAATACAACAGTGTCACTTGTGGGTACATCATACAAGTAATGTCATTAAGGTTAGAGGATCAATTACAGCAGATGAATGAGAGGGCTCCAATTTTTGTACGGGTTGGCATTGGGAATGGTTTTTAAGCACCCAGCTGGATATGTGATCAATTCCCGTTATGGCTTGTATCCCGCTTTGACTAGTTTAAGAATAACATTACTCTCTAAGTAGCATAGACACGGGTACGTGTGTCCGACACGATATGTGGACACGCCAAATTTTTTTATAGTATATGGACACGTTATTATTTTAAATATTTAAATATTATAAATATTATTTTTTTTATTTTACATTTATTACCAAGTTCATAGTGTCACAATGGTAGAATGATAAGAAAAACTATGAGAGATTTGCATGCTGTAGAGTCTTAACCCTAAACCCTAATTGAGTTTTTTTGCTCAATGTCCAATTTACCCCTCGTATCTTGTTTATTTTCGTGTCCTACCCAGATACTCACGTATCCAACTAAAATACGCGCGTGTCCAAATAAGATACGCGTGTCCGATCGTATCTAAACGTATCCGAGCGTATCGTACGCGTATCCGTATCCGATACGCGATACGAAGGCAAAATGGCGTGTCCGTGCTTCATAGATTACTCTTGACCAGTGATTGAGATCCTGCATACATCTAAAAATAAAAACCCAAATGAGAGGCATCCAGGTTCCCCTGATTTCATAGACCATATTTCAAAACCAACTCCTCTTCAGCTACCATTCTACTCTCATAGCAATATGAATTCACTCTATCTGCAGTCTTAGTTTCACAAAACAAAAAATCCTGATTCACCAATCACAAGTGTGTTGTAAAAAAAATTGTTAATGAATGACGTCATTCATGAACATAGTGCGATATGTAGTGGTTGATGGACTGTGTGGGGAGTAGCCAACACAGTTTCAGGGTTGTGGGAGTTCAACTTGTGCATTACCTCCTCATGTCTATTTCCAACCCTTAGATGAGACCACTTGGGTTTAGTATCCATTTCAACATATGTTTTCATCCAAATGCCATTCCTCTTTAAAGAAATCAGAGTCCCACTCCAAGGTCCAGTATGTCTTTTTTCACCCACAACAACTTCCCCTTCAATGGAGGTTTGTCTAGTTATTCAACTTGATTTATTCCCCAGCCCCACATTCACTCCAAAATTGAAACCTTGACACCCAAGAAAAAAACACCTGGTCCTGACTATACCTATACGAGTAGGTGTGAAATGTAATACATGTATTTTTTAAAAATCTATGTTCTTATCCACTAGTATGTCCATCTAGGCTGGATTGTAGAGTTTGGAAAAGTAGAGGCAAACAGGAGCTCTTGCAACTCACACTCAAACATTGAAATAATTGAATAACTTGTCTCTTTCCTTTTCCGTAACTTAGTTCTAGCTCATGGAGGATAAATACTTCTGATATGGGTAAGCGAAGACAAACGATAACTCCCCACACCCACCCAAACTGCAGTAGATGCTGCTGAAACTGCGCTGAAACTGCAGATCGGGTCCTTCATTTGCCTAACTTGGGGACACTGATGTACCTCATAAGGTACGGGTGTTGCTAGCTCATGGAGGATGAATACTTCTGCTATGGGTTAGAGAAGACAAAACGCTAACCCCCACCCACCCAAATTGCAGTAGATGTGGCGCATGCTGAAACTGCAGGTCGGGTCCTTCATTGCCTAACTGCAATCTCCTCATAGCAGAAATCATTTATGGAGGCTAATCTCAGATATGACTGCAAGGTTCTTGCAGTGTCGGTATTTGTGTGAAGATGTATAGTTCTTTGGAGCACAGAAATTTAAATGGGGTTGGGAT
This sequence comes from Comarum palustre, assembly GCA_951800085.1. Classification (NCBI taxonomy): domain Eukaryota; kingdom Viridiplantae; phylum Streptophyta; class Magnoliopsida; order Rosales; family Rosaceae; genus Comarum; species Comarum palustre. The sequence goes on along the minus strand of OX637588.1, from coordinate 16,391,231 downwards.
GTGAATCTATAACACCAAAAATTTGGGTGGTGTGGATGGAATAAATAAGAGGGGAGCTAGGGATGAAAAGATAGATCACATGTAGGATATGGTACAAAACTTGGCTTTGCTCTGGCATCAGTTTCTCCCCATATTAGAGATAGTTCTTTGGATGCTTTGTCAACTACTCTATATGTTGCTCTGTTAATAAATATTTGTTTCTTATCTCAAATAAGATTAAATAATAACAAAAGAATAACTATTCTATATGCTTTATACAGCTAGAACCTTGCCACTATTTTCAACCAATTACTTCTTTCGTGTTTGACTTGCTTCTACATCATTATTCTCAAACATTGTGGACTCTCTTACCAGTAAAGACAACATAGAATTGAAGAGGTTCTAGATAAAAACTTGAAAAATAGAAGCCAAGAGAATCTTTACCTTTGCTTCCAGATCATCTGTAGTTAACTGGCCAAGAGCTTCTGCTTGGGATTCCATTGCTAAGACTGCATATATGAAAATTAGAATTCAAGTGTTAATATGCATGCACAGGAGTGTACACATAACATATAAAATATGATATATTCATTTAGTATACTGTATTCTACAGATTTTTCACCAATCAATGCTAGATTATCAACAAAAAGGTACACCGACAAGAATGTTAAAGTCGATCAGTTTTGTGCAAAAAGAAGTTGTACACAGCAATGACACAACATAAATGACTATTAGAGAGATTACACAGATCAAATCAAGAGAATGATTTTCCCTAAGACTCAATGGAGATTTTGTACCTACTGTATAGTTTTGATTCTTCACAATTATAGACTTCATTACCATTTATTTTCTCTTGTAACAACAGCTACTACAGCTGTATATATATATGTATGCAAACACAGTATTTGCTTAATCAAGGAAAACACATTTCTATAGTGACTTCACTGATAAGCCAGGACACCAAGACAATATTACTCCTTTAGTTCAGGTTAGCTATACTGATAAGTGATCACTACAAATGATTTTACTAATATATATATATAGAGAGAGAGAGAGAGGCCGGATATGAAGCGGACATCCGCACTGCCCTTAAAGTGCGGATGTTTCTGTGTTTTCAGTTCTCAGACGCCGAAGAGCTGCGCTTGCCGGATGAACACCAGATGCATCCCAGACGGTTTTACCATGAAGAAGAAGGCCAAGGACATCGGGATTGAAGGGGTCTGGGAAACAAACAAACTCACCCAAAACATGAACTGTGATCAAGGTTGGCTGCAAATTTGTTGTCGGCGAGTCCACGGCAAAAACCTCAGTATTAAGGTCTATTGTTCGTTTGGCAAGAAGAAATGGTGTGATCGTGGAGAAATTGACGACGTCCGCACTTTAAGGTAGGTGCGGACGTTCGCTTCATATCTGTCATATATATATATATAGATATATATATATATATATAGATATATATATATATATATATATAGATATATCTATATATATAGTCCTTGGCTAAGGACGTCCTTAAATAACTTTGGTGCGGATTTTTTTAATTTGACCCACTTTCGATCAAATTTTCTCATATTAACCATTCAGAATCTAGATATGTATAGATCATCTCTACAAAATTTCAGCCGATTTGGTAAATGTTAAAGTCTCGAAAACGTATAAATACAATGAACGAACTAAATTTGTTCAACCCGAACCATCCGTATTCTTCTCTGTAAATCACAGTTTTGAAAACTTTTATAATCACCAAATTAGTTGAAATTTTGCAGAGATGATCTACACATATATATCTAGAAACTTAACAGTTACGATGAGAAAATATGATCTAAAAGTTGGTTAATTCAAGAAATCCGCACCAAACTCTCAAGGTAAGAACATCATGAGAAAATCTGTATATATAGGGTGTTGCTATTAACACACCTCATCTCATTTCTTATCCACACAATTCATTTTTATTTACAGGTTTGCCACTTGATTTTGTTTCATGATTGGTTGAGAAAGAGATAAGGTGTGTTAATAGCAAAAATGAGTGTGTTAATAGCATCACCCTATATATATAATAACAAAAAAACCACACAAATAAAGCCTCAAAAGATTAGACTAGAGAGTAGAAGCACCATTGGCTAGAAGCTGATTGACATGGATCAGTCATGTGCATCAGATACAGGTGGCAAAAAGGCTTTGATTTTGTCAAGAGCAGAAAATCTAACAGTTTAGCAGTTGAAAGGGTTGGTAAACAAAGGACAACGATAAAGGACAGAGTAGATTGTTATTATACTGAAATGGGTGGCCTATATGTTTTATCAGTATACACACAAAGTATCCCATATCATTTTACCCAAATCTAGCATTTTGGCAGTTGTAGGGTGGTTAAAGAATAGACAAAGTTGATATGTAATCTTTATATTAGTATATAATGGACATACAAAGTTTTCGATAGACCAAAGTGAGATTGATTAAAATCAAAATGTACAATGTTCTTACCTTTCTCTTCCATCTTTTCAAAAGCTGAAAGGGCACTATTTGTATTAACATTCCCCACCATCTCACTCACTTGACTAGCAGTCCTGAAGCGCAATTGAATAGTGGTCATTAATCTTTTTCTCTTTTCTTAAGAAAATGGAGATAAACTCATAAACTCTGTAGAAGAGGAGCGTCAAGAAATGATAGTATAAACATACTTTGCAGACTGAGCACGTGCTTTGAGGGTGTCTTTCTTTGACCTTGCTTCTTGTATCTTGCTCTCTAAAAGCTACACAAGATGTATACACTAGAAACAGTTAAATTCATATCTAGAAGATTATACTTATCAAAAACAGTTACTGCCAGTATAGAGTTTTGTCATTCCTAACCTACTTGACCACATTAGCAGACTGCTAAAAGGTGTTCTATATGCTACCAACCCACTTTTGATGATGATGATAATAATAATAATAATAATAATAATAATAATAATAAAAAAAAACACAACATGCATCACTACTTGCTCTACTGGCCAGGTTTCTGTATACAGAAGACAAATTTTGCTTATTTCCCACTGGAGTCTTCCTATTGTAGAGTTTTTTCATTCCTAACCCTTAGTACAGTAAATGATATAACCAGATAAAACGATCATACGTATCAAGAAATGTCGCTCTTGAACATAAATACAAATTTCATACAAAATCTTTTCTTTGATTAGTTTTTCCTCAAACTAATTAGTTTATAACTCCATTTCCTGAGACGTGCTTGATAAAATATAAAATAAAGTAAGTTTCGATAACAGTTTTAATAAAGTCCCAGACAATCTAATTTGGCCAAAAAATAGATACTGGTAAATTACTTCTTGTTGTCACTAATATAGCAAATTCAATTTTCAAGCGTTCAAAAAATGACTTGATTATTGGCATACCATCAGATCTTTCAATAAAGTCACAGACAATCTAATTTGGCCAAAAATAGATACTGGTAAATTGCTTCTTGTTGTCACTAATATAGAAAATTCAATTTTCAAGCTTTCAAAAAATGACTTGATTATTGACATACCATCAGATGCTAAGCTTTATAGTCAAAACATGCAAAAATGATGGAATATTAACACAACAATTCTCATAATATATAGACCTGGTCATCATAGAATTTAATCATCTGAAAATAATATGAGCTAGGTTACCTTCGTATTAGAGACAAGATTATCAACAACACTTTTTTGTTGATCAAGTTGAGTTTTCAATGATTTAGCATTATCCTGAAAACCACATGAAGACAGATTAATTCATTTGCAGAATGAACCTTTGGCAGCATGATGAGGCAAAAACTAGCTTGACATTGAATTCATGGTCAACCATGAATTTGGCAATTATTTTCATTGTTAACATAAGCTTAACACTTCAAATATAAGATTGCCAATAATGTTAAATGACACACATTTCTCAAAACTAAAAACATGAAAGAAAAACTAAGCAAACATATGAAAATAATTTTTTTATAAGATTGGTTATACTTGCCGCAAAAGATTTACGCCTCTTCAGAGCTTCACGTGCAAGATCTTCCTCTCCTTTTTGAAGAGCTAATTGTGCTCTTTTGTACCTACAGTAAATAAAAAACATGAACTTACAATTACTCACAATACTAGGAGCAAAAGATATTGATCCCATATATATTACCAGTCCTCAGAAGCTTGTTGTGCAGCATTGAACTTATTTTCCAACCGTTTTTGAGATCCAAGTACCTTCAGATGGAAAATAGAGAGAACCCCAATCAGTTCTAAATAACATAAAAGCATATGTAACATAAAGAAATTATGCACTGGAAAGGTATGGAAGGCTACAGAATTTCAAAATATAACTAGAGTTTACTACTGAGAGGTTATAGTGACAAAAGAAGTTAGACAGAAAAAGTAAAAACAACACAACAGAGAGAAGACAAAGAAGTGTATATAGATGACTACAGCAAAAGAACATGTGGGTAATTACAAAATAATACAGAAGAGGAAATCAAAATGTAGATTGTGGGAGTTTCAAAAACTACCAAAGTACAAAGAAAGGAATTTTTGGAATAGAAATCATTACTTGTGCAGTGGCCTGACGCATCCTCGTCAAGTCATCATTCATTTCAAGAACTGCTTGCTCCACGATTTTCTCAGGATCTTCAAAGGAACTTATGATTGCATTTGCATATGACTGTAATCAGTAAAAGTTGGGTAAAGAAATGCGCAACTAGTTTTTAGGAACATTGCATTCATATTCTAAGATGCCACCTTCAAAACTCTAGCAATCCGGCCAAAAAGGTTCATACTGGCACCAAGAGCACCACCACGTTGTCTGAAGTTATGTCTCTTATAGGAAGGAGCAATCCTAATCACTTCTACTTTCAGAGCTCCCACTGAAAAAAAAAAGAGTAAATAAACATGAGACGAGAGAAAACCTACTTGTAGCTGAATTTAAGACGTGAAATTATGATAAGCAATTATAAGCAGAAATATATAGCAATACAAGGGCAAAGCTAAATCCACGAGTAGAAAAAAAATGTCTCAGAACTCCACATTCATTGATATCCCACAAAAATTCCCAAATCTCACTGTTTCTCACTAGGTCATCATGTGTTCTGCTTCCTCAAAATTTGTAGCATTTCGTTAAAACCAGACCAGCCGAAACACTGCAATTTCGCAGAATTCTCCATTTAAATCCTCCAACACAGAAATGCATTTTAACAACCAGAGAAACACAAGAGCCAAAATGACCCTAGTGTAACTTGTCCTTCCAAATCAACTAACTACAGTATAACTAAGGTGAAAATGAAAACTCCAAAACTAAGAGTAATAACATGCCAACTAATGAAGCAGCAACTGACACATTGTCAGATAAGATAAGACAATCTCCAAAACGGAGCAATTGGCAACCGAATTAAACTGTTCTCTGAAAATCCAATCATCTCCCCCATTCCCCACTACGAGCCGATAGTAGTGACACAAAAAGACCAAAATAACTGAAATGTATCCCCTCGCTCAAAATTAATGCTTCATAACCAAAACATCAACTCAAAATTCTACTTATGCTTAGCACATTCTTTACACCACGCAATAATAACAAGTATGAAAACATCAAAATACATAAACTCTACTACGAAAAAATCCGAACCGAAAACACAGAGTAAATAAACAACAAGAATGAGAAAACCAAAAAGGCGCAACCTCCAGCGTTGAAGAAGGAGGTGGTGAGAGGTCTCCTGACCATAGAGAGAGAGGTGGGCGCCGAAGAAGAGGCCTGGAACGATGACGAGGGAGCTGACGCCATTGCCAGTCCTGTAAATATCTGCGATTTTATTGCCATTTTTGCGTACTGATCACCTCGCTGTCTCTCACATTTGACGTCACTCGATGATGTCACTGATTCAAATTTCCACAATAGAATCAAAAAATGGAGAAATAAATTAGAGCGAGAGAAAGAGTGGGGTGGCTTACCGGAGCCGGTGGGAGTGACACGGCGGTGGAGAGGCTCTGCAACTTCGTTTGCAGCGAAATAGTTTTGACGAGAAAGAAATAAAAGAAAGCTTTAACCGGGTTTTGCCCAAGGCTGTTGGTAACTTTTATTTTACCAATTGATTATAATATTATAGAATAATATTGAGGGGATGAATTCTCCTTTATTGATAGAATAAAGTCCATTTATATAGGGAAATACATGGGTCTTTCGGGCTATTACATGAGCTAATGAGCCTATTACAATATGGATTATTACATAAAGCCCGTATGCATGAACCAAGACACACATATATATCAAATATCCTATAACATATAGAAATTTATCACTTTTATCCTAAATTTTCACATCTAATCCAAAGTGATTATTATTATTATTATTATTTTGTTGAGAATATACAAATCCTTGTTCAATAAGGCAACATTTTGTATCTATGTGGGTTTGGTCTAGTAAAAGAGGTTGGGTCAACCATGTTGGACGAATGTTACAGTGATACTTCTGGTTTTAAGGAGATCACTAATTCGATCATCCGCATATGTAAAGAATCTGCATGGGGAGAGCCAAATCTTAACCTCTTTACGGCTCGGAGTGGTAGCTCACTCGACCACCATAAGACAACGTTTTGTTTATATAAGAAGGCTCTAATCTGGTTTTATACATTCTACTCTTTCCATCCAATTTAGCACACAAACTGATCAAACTCTCTGATCTTCTCATTCCATTCTGATCTCCTTTTTTCTCTGCAAACTTGTTCTTCTTTTCTCTTTCCATCTCATTACCTTTTGTTATGAAACGACGCAACTTAGTTGACCTGTCATCTACCTCTGTTTGGAGGATCAAAACCAACCACCCAGAAAATGCTCTTGCATGAAAAGTGGTCGACCATTATAGTTCAAGGAGAAACCAAACTCTTCAAGAACGAGAAGCCATTCCCATCATCCACTTAAGGAAACTCAACAATTGGATCAAGAGCGTCTTGATTAACCTCTACGCTCGCCCATGATATACTGTTCTTGATCTTGCTTGTGGCAAAGGAGCTGATCTCATCAAATGGGACAAGGTCGAAATCGGTTATTATGTTGGCATCGATATTTCTCAAGGATTTATCCAAGGATGTTGTGCATGTTACAATGTTACAATGCTACACAGTTTACATTTCCCGCACGCCTTATCTGTGGAGACTGCTATGATGTTGGACTAGTTGATAAAACGCTGGCAAATGAGGCACCTTTTGATATTTACAGTTGCCAATTTGTCTTGTATTACTCCTGGATTGTTCTTTGAATACAGTGTGTGAAGGTCCTAGAGGGGGTAAATAGGCTCTTAACAAGTTTTTTTTGTATAAGTCTGTTCTCAGGGATAACAAGGGTTGCAACTATCCTGAATTTCAGATTCACAAAATTGATAAAGAAAAGTTGCTGTAAAATAACAATGAACACCATCATGTTTTTTACTCGTAGAAACCCTGAACTCAAGGAGAAAAACTGTGTGTCCCTAACTCTTGAGGGACAAACCGTTCCATTATGTTGCAAAAGCTAATACAACCACTATATCTTACCTAGTCTCGAACTAGTCTAGATCTATTCTCTCTTTTGTCCCTAAGCCTATAACTGAAAAATATAAGAAGTTTCACTTTAAGAAACTCAGCTACCTTTATTCTAAACTGATTTATTGGAACCCAGCTACCTTAGTTGGATGCATCCGACCTCAACTATCCTCGGACCTCAATTGTTTCTTCTTTGAATACTTCTGGGGTTGCTGCACTATCAACTAATCTCATAGAATGCAGAATGCTATGAGTTTTTTGAAAAGAGTTTTTGTTCAGCTCTAAGGTTTATAATCACAAGAGAAAGACTTAGAGACCAATGAACAATGCAAAGTAAAATTAAAACCCAACCAAGGGAGAAACTCAACAAAGAAAATGTAAAAACTACATTTTGACAACCATTGAACCAAGACAACTTTTTGTGTATATATAGGCTAAATAAGTGATCTAACAAGAGAAGGACACAAGCCAAAAAAAGGCCGCAAGAGGGAAATCACTGGGGCCAAGGAAAGGAAAGGGTTTTGGACTTTTGTTCTTGGCCAAACTATGAAAGAGACATGATATATGCAGCTGTCCATGGCCAAAGAGAAGACAAACAAAAGTTTCATAAGCAATATTTGATTTAAAAGCAAGAGATAAAATAATTTGCAAACTTTTTCACAAAGTATAGGACCACATGGTTTAGCAAAAATACTTTTCTCTAATATCAACAAAGCAGCTGTTGTATATATATATATATAGGACCATAAACACAGCTGTAGCTTTGAAGCTCTAAATCATAGGTCATGGGTTGACATTACAAAAGATCTCAACCCTAGACTAATTTGAGCACCAAAGAAATGACTTTTATCTTAGTTATCAATTTGAAATTCAAACGAAGATCTCACTCAGATATAAGACTTATGCAACCAAGGTAAAGAAACATACACCTAAAGCAAAAGAACAAAAAGCTAGAAACTCAGATTTCAGGATGGCAGACAGTGCTGATATCCTCAGTGAAAAACTATGAAATGCATATGCATGATTTTACTTGAGTTCCATGAGATCATATTGGTTCTTCTACATCTTCAGCTTGTTCTTTAGTTGTGGAAGGTCAATCTCTCAATCACTTTAGGCTTCATAGGTTATGTTTTGTTTCATACAAGGATTGCCAACAACATTATACCTTCAATCTCTCCTTTTGGCATTCCTTAACAAAACACACCAAGAGATTTTTCAAAGTTACTCTCAACCTGTATAAGAACTTCTAAGAACAAGTGAAGAAGGAATAATTATGAATATTAAAGTAATAAGGAATAACATATGCATCATATATCTTAAAGCACAAACACATAAGCATATAAGCATAAATCCCAATATTCATAAATATAGAACAACCAATAACAACCAGTTCTCCCCAACATCTAAGGAACAACCCAACAACAACCGGTTCTCCCCATTTTTGTCAAGGAATGACAAAGGGAAACAATATGTTCAAAGAAACATCGAGGGAGCCGAGAATGATAAAACCAAACCAACAAGATCAGAGCAGGGAAATATAAGTACATATATGTATCATCCTCAGCATTAACAACATCATTTGCAACGTCCTAATCCTCACCATTATAGGCGGCAAGAAGCATCTCCTATATAAGCAAGTTTTGCTCAAGAGACTCGACATACACATTGAATTGTAATGAAAACTTAGCAATGAGTGTCAATAGTGGATAAGACAGAAGGAAAGACATCATAATGTCACACTCAAACATTAGCTACAAAACGTAGCTTAGTGGGAAGACCAAGAGAAACCAAGAGACAAATCTCGAACGGTATATGAGGGATATGACTAACTAAGCTCAAGATAGGAACATAAAACCTAAGCTTAACAGCTTCATCAATGTCCTAAGGAAAATCTGCAAAAGGATCATTCACCCATGTGCAGTTAACCTTAGGGAAGAACACTAAAGAATAAACTCATCCTAAACCATCAACAAACAACTTCACAATGGAAGGAAGCATTGTAAGGTAAATGAAGTTCTCATAAATAGACATCCTTGACAGAGTAACATAAACTCATCATAGACAAAGTGATAATAAGGAGGAAGATATGAATATCAAAGAAATCATCCTTTTGAGATACAAAGTGGGTTTGATATCCCCTGCAACAGCTGAAGCTTTTTCTTCGATAATGGGACAGTGACCCCATAGTTGAGTTTAAACAAACATTCCAACCAAGAACATCAACAACAACTAACACAGTGATCAATATGTCTTAAGTATGAACTAAAAACAATGATGGTGGAAATGTGATCAAAGAAAAGTGAAGGTGGAAAAGATCAAGAAAGAGTGGGCAATTAGAAATTTGGATGACATCTAGGCAGCGGAGAAAGTTTCATGGTTTGATGTCAGAGTATACCATTAAAACTATAACCCACATAGCTTGAAACAACTGTAGTGCAATCCTTTCAACTCTCATGTCCATATAGGTGAGAGAGTCCACCTCTCATGGATCGTGGAAAACAAGTCAATCATCAAAGCAAAGGCTAAGATGCTTCATATCATATAAGTACAATGCACATATAATGAGGCACAAATAAGAACATGCAATCTCACACTCAAAAACATGCAACACATGGAACAAGTTTCCTCAATGTTTTGACCAAGATGCAAGCATGTATGTAGCCCATATTATCAATATACTCCTCCTAAGAAGGTGCATTGCTCCCTCTACGGGTGTGCATAATATAAAGCAAAGAACAACTAGATGCAAGACCTAGGATGACCAACCCATATTTGAATCTTAATCATACAATTTCAGCACAAGCTCACAAAATCCTCAAGCAACAATACCACACTTACACAAGAGTTTTCAAAAACTTTTGACAACCTTAATTTAAATAAAAATAAGGTGCATGTGTATGCCTTAGATTATCAATTACTTCCCCTTCCCTTAAGAGTGTGCAAGAAAATAAACTTTATCTAATTGAAATAAAATGACACACAAAAAGTAAAAACTAAACAACAAAATGAAGATACCAAAACCTGTATGTATCCCTGCATGTAAACAACTTAAGCATAAACTCACAAAGTAAGACACTAAAATTTCAAGTGTCTTAATCACTATGAAAGTCCACATGTATATATGACTGAAGTATTCTCACATGGTCTATTAAAACTAATCAAGACATCAGAGAGAGAGAGTGTGTGTGTGTGTGTGTGAAAACATCACACTTGTAGGTCTTTAGATCAGTATCAACTGAGATGAGAGATGATGTATCATATACTTCAAGAGAGCAGAGGTCATAGCCATCTTTATAGCACCAAGAACAACATTGTTCAAATTCAGATGCAATTTTTCCAATTAATTCATTAGATTTTAGTCCAAAAGCCAATATGAAAAATCGTCCTTATAAGTTCATGTAGCAAGAGGGTTGCCAGTGACTCCTTAACTAAATGGTCTTGGGTCATTAAAGCATCGAGGATTTCCTAACAATCAGATGACACTGTTTTGACCACACTTCCAAGTTGGAGAAGATAATACAAATACTAAAAGTAGAAGGTGCAGAAAGTAAATAGCTGGTGTGCCACTACATGGATGCAGGATGTAGAAGGTCACTAGAAAGTAATTGCGCACCACATGTGTTTCAAGTCAAACGAAAGTGGGTTACAGGCGTCACCTTACGAATACGGATTTACGAGTAGTTCTTCTAACTTCTCAATCAATACTCGTGTTTGTCAAGCGAGTAGAGCTTATCAAAGGGAAGTTCGAGAAAAACGTCGCTCTAGGGAAATTTTGAAGAGGTAAAGAAAAAGTAGATGACTCCGGGGAGTCGAAAGTTAATTGGGTTGCTAAGGCGAAGTGTTTTAGCGCCTGGGTTGTATCGACGAGGTCGAGTTTGTTTGTTTGTAAGTTGTTGCTATATTGTGAGTGTGTGTGACTGATCCCCAAACCCTCTTTATATAGTGTTTTGAATAATAATCTGATAAGGATGCATCCCTTCACAATCTAAGTAGGTTTCTACTACTTTAGTTGTACAAGGTTTCATTTTACTTGACAACCAAGTAACTGGACGACGTATATCTAGCTACACAAGTAGATTTTGCATAGGTCACAAATACTAACCCTTCGCTCATAAGAAACTTTTTAGTTTCCAATGCAGATTCAACCACTGAAGTTATATCTTTACCCGCGAAGCAGTATTGTCATGCTAGGACTCTGTCTCGCCTCCTTGTGCTTTAAGTGCCGAAAACCAAGAAGGTTTATTTTTAGGCCACTGGTATTGACCTAAATATTGTCCAAGACTTTAGAGAAATTAGCTTTGGACCCAATTCTTTATTGGGCTCAAACAGGCACATATGACGATGAGAGGCTTAAAAGTCCAGAAGAAAGTACACAAAGGAGTGAATTTGAAAATCACTCTGAGGAAAAACAATTGGAACAGCTTTCAATTGAACAAAAACAAGTTGTATAATCTACATATTAATTTTCACTAAAACTATTATTGCACTTGGTGCAAGTGTGGAAAGTAGTTTCCCCCTCATGCTCATCAGCTGATCTCATCTGTACAAAAAATCGATATCAGATGTATTAAAATGTGGCAACTAAGAAGATAAAAAAAGACTAAAGAGCAAAGATCAGTAAAAAAGAAGTTAAATACATCGCCGGTACCTAAACTTGTGTGACACGGTCAAAGTGGTACTCATACTTTAAAAACTACCAATATGATACCTAAACTTTGATTTCACTATCAAAGAAAGGCCTAAGGCCAATTTCAGTCACGAAACCGTCTATTTGTTGACGTGACCATGATGGAGCCCACCTATAAAAGGGTAAAAATGACATTTTGCATTGAAAACCTTATCTCACTCTCTCATTTTTTCGAGAGAGAAGAGAGAGTTTAAGAGAGACTTGAGACAGAGAAAAACAACTTCACCATCACCCTTCTCACCACTGGTCTGCCACCGTCTAGCCAACCTAGACTGTCGCACTACTACCATCATGTTCGCTTCTCTCTTTCCCTACCTCTTTCGTTCTTTAATGTCTGCTTCTTCATCCTCACAGCCTCTTGTTCTTCTTCAGCTGCTTCTGAGTTTGTGTTTCTCTTTATCTTTCACTCATTGTTGTTCTTTAGCCTACTTGGTTATCCTTTAGAAATAGCACATAAAACGCACAATTACCAACACATTTCAACTGTTGGGCTAATAACCTCCATGCTCACTTCCCAATCACTCAACTCCCACCAATCTCATTTCCCCTCCCTCAAAAACCTCCTCCATCAAAGAACCCATATCTCCTTCCTCCTCACCAACCTCATTGCTCTCCCCTTCTTTCACTTCGTAAGTCGTAGCTTCCAAGCAAGTCTCCAACAAAATCAACTTGGAGTCAATCCTTGGCTTAGTTGATAAGATTTCCAAACTTTCATCTGAAATGATGTCAGTGAGGTTTCTTTATTTCTAGGCTATTTCAAGGGCTATTCAGTTGGTTCGTAGATGATTTCTAGAGCTAAATGAGCTCAAGTACTTGTGGAACGTTTTTGCTTGACAGAGAACTATGGTTTTGTGTTTATTCTATCATTTTCTTTCTCAAGAATCACATGAAACTCTTTTTCCACCTTCTATGCATATGTACCCAAGAAGAAGGTTGAAACTTCAAAAGAAACTGGGACAAATGGTGAAGTTGTTAAGCGAAAGGAAGATGCCAGTAATGATGCCTCTTCGGGAAGTGTTGTTGTAGTAGAAAAGCAACGGAACGATAATGGACGCATAACCAAGTCCACGAAGGCTGAGTCCCTAGTTAAAGATGGCACTAGATCCTCTTCTCCCTACCCAAATGTATGATTGCTTCTCTCTCAGAATTCAATCAATTCATTACACTAATTCTTTGATCTGTAAATGTCATGTTTTGAATTTTAATTATCTGAAATACTTATATAGACTAATTGCAAACTTGCAATACTTTTAAGAGGATATATGTGTCAACAGACTAGAGAGAAATTATTTTATGCATGTTACATTACAGATATCTTTGTTTGTTGGTTTAATTGTTCTACTTTTGCTTTCGGATGTAGTACCCAGATTTGAAGCCACCATCTTCCCCAACTCCATCAAAGCCACAAAATTGTTGTTGTGAGTGGAATTTCTCAGAAGTGGGTGAAACCACATTCTTTACAATTTTTACAATAACTAGCTCCATGTTTAAGCAGAAGGTATTGAGAAGTGACTGTTTTTGTTGTATCAATCTCTTTAGTGACAGCAAAGTGGTCATCTAATGTACAATTCTAGTAACTAATGTAACCTGGTTGTTTAAGCCAACACCTTCTAGAGTACTAAATGAGGATCTCTGCAGTGAATTTTGTGCCGAAACCATTCTGAGTTCTTTATCATGTAATCCAAGACAATTTTACCATCCATACATGTATGCTGTTAAACTTATGATCCTTAAACTTATAGGCCAGGTATTATAGCGAGGCAACTTAGGCAAAGGAAGGACAATAAAAGCGACATGTTGTGTTTGGCACTTGATATCACATCCTATCAAAATTCTAAAATTAACCCCCAAAAAACCTTGACCCTCTACAACAGCTGCCCAAACCGATCAGCTCGCCTTGATCACCATCTAACCCAGAAACATAGTTAGCTCGAATTCAACAATGGAAGTTAAGTCATGGGATGGAACCCTCTCGTCATGTGACTTCCAAGTTGCAGAACGTGCTTTTGCAGAGAAGTGGAGAGGGGCGACGGAGGAGATTAGAATCAGAAGGGTGTTGGAGTAGCCACTATGTGCCTCCATCATTAAGTATAAGTAACACCATTTATATGGGCCCACAAGCCATAACGAGACTCAACTACGACATGCATCATGAAGGGTGTTGTACAAGCTACGCAATGACACCTAGAAATCATCGATCCGACATCGGGAAGTCACATTGCCGACCTCACCAACTTGCCCTCACAGAACACGTTCTGGACATTCTGTCCCACATTAGAAACATGTAAAAGGTGGAAGTTTCCTCTTCTTATAAATATGAGACTCTCTCATCCTTATCGTTTCTTCCTGTTGATATGGATTAGAATAGTTGCATGCTAGATAGCTACTTGTAATTCATCATTAAGGCACTCGAGACTAATACATGTTAAGTGGACGTAGCCTTGCCCATTGAAGGTAAGGTGAACCACTATAGATCATGTGTCTTCCACAATTCGCCATCACATATCGCCATAACACACATTGCACACACGTATCACTGAGTGGTACAAAACATGTTCCAACAAAGGTCAAAGGGTAAGACAAGAAAGCATGGATTTTGTGATTTGGGTAAATGAAAGTGAGATTAGAATTAGAGTGAGTGAGAGAGAGAGTTATCTAGATGGGAGTTGGGAGAGCAGAGAATCCAAGAAGTACAGAAGAGAGAAGAAGAAGAAGAAGAAGAAGAAGAAGAAGAAGAAGAGAGGAAGCTAGATCGAGAAAGAGACAGAGGAGGTTATTTTTGTCATTTTATGTTTTTTTTAGTTGGGTCCCATCACGGCCACGCCAACAAACAGACGGCGTCATGATGGAAATTGGTTTTGGACCCTTCGTTGGTAGCGAAAATGAAGTTCAAGTACCACATTAGTAATTTTTAAAGTATGAGTATCACTTTGACTGTATCACACAAATTTAGGTACTAACTATGTAATTTACTCTTAAAAAAATATATACCTATCATGAAAAATATGTATGCTCATTGTGGCCACACTTTTCACATTTTTTCATGTCTGTTTGTTTTACAGGGAACATAGTTTTATAAAATTTGAGTTATCTGAAGCCTAATCAAATCTAGTTATCATGTATATTGATGCCTAAAACAACAAAATTTTACGGATCACATAATACAGACTACATTGATCGTCGTCAGCAGTATCATCATTCCAACACAAAATCAAAAATTACAAGTACACAATAATACAAGCACGAAATCAAAGTCCTATTAATCATTGACCAAGCATAGATCACAGCTTAGTTATAACTACAACTCTCCTAAGTTGTTTCAACCACCGGAGCATATTGCTCTGTAACCACAACCACCCTGGAGCAGTTTCAACCCCATTGGTTCTGTGTAGGGCTGGGCACGGGCTCAGCCCGGGTTAGTTTTTTCAGGGCTTGGGTCCGGCCTGGTGGTAGTACGACGGGCCGGGTTTAGTCATTAAAAAATCAGGACCTGGATAAAGCCTGGCCCGGGTGTGTTATATGCAGGGCCCGAGTAAAGCCCGAACCGGTATAAAACGGGCCGAACTAGCCAGGTTTTCGGGCCCAAACGAAATTTTTCAACGAATGTATGAGAATTTAGGGTAGGCTTTCGGTGTGGTTGAATGTATGGTATTAGTTTTTGACACCCAATCAGAGAATTACATATAAAGTACCGGACTTCCGGGTTTTTTGGTTAAAAATTTGAAAGCCTGGGCCCAGCCCGCACATAACAAAACCCGGCCTGTATGTCACCTAAAATCACATGAGCCCGAAAAAAACCCGGCCCGACCAGACCCGTTGGTCCGGTCTGTTTTTTTTTTCTTCAAACTTTTTGTCCATCCCTACTTCCGTGAGATTTATTGTCAGTCATAACACTTTTTTCAGTAATTTTTTTAATTTTCTTGAACATAACGGTTAAGAAGCCGTTAAGTATAGATGACATGGCAGGACAGATGTCAAAAAATCAATGGGAGACAGGGAAGGGAATAGAAAATTGTGATAGAGGATCAGCTGCCCCATAGTTTATACTTATACTACTTTTGTTTTTGGAAACGTAGTTTATACTTCTACTCGAGAAGCGAACCCAATTTCTGCGAACTTGTGATGTTGAGTCCATGCTAACAGACAAGGAGAGAGACAAAGGGATCCTTTGCCCTTGTAGCTTAAACAAACCATTTTTGTTGATTATATACTAATTATTATAAACCTCATCCACCACTCTAAGAAAAACTATGATTTGTTCTAAAATAATTGTGATTAACTCTGTATTATTATTATTCTAATCACTTCTTCCTTGTTCTATGGTCTGGTACTGTTTCTCTACGTTTACAAGTCAAACCATATTCTCAGATCTCTTCTTTCTCCTGTTCTGTAAATCTCCCTATTGTCTCTGTAGCTCTCGGATCATATTTCATTGAAACAAAGCTAGAGAGTGTTTATCTGATACATATTTTAGGTGTTGGTAGAGATTTGATCGATCAGGTTGGTGGAATTGATAAACGAGATATGTTGGATCGTTGATTATGAGTTTGATAATCAAATGGGGCGACTTTGGATTGTGATAAAAGGATGATGAAGGAATTAAAAATTTGGGTTTTAAGACTAACAGACTTCTTCATCCTTTGCCTCATCATTTCCACTCCATTGACTTCTGCAGATGAAGGTAAGCTTGTGAACAAAATTTAGTTACCATGAAGAACTTCATGAAATTCTTAAGGGTTTTCATATTTTGTATATAGTTTTAGATCAGTAGAAACATATTATTAGTTGAATAAATTGTGGCTAGAACCCAATTATTCATGATCTGACAGATCAATACGTATTGGACGATAATCACCGAAGCATTATGCAAAGACATGACTTTATTTTCATCTTGCTGTTCAGATCTTGAAATCTATCATGGTGTTCTTTTCATATATTTGGTTAATCTTTATTTTCTAAACAATAAGATCTAATTTGATATTTTGCTAATTAAACAATGCAGGCAGTAATTCAAGCAGCTTTGTGAGCATTGCATGCTGCTCAGATTCTAACTTTATAGATAGCAAAAGCATCAGATGGGTAACAGACGTGAATGTGTTTCAAAATAGGCTAAGTTGTGAGAATAGAACTACTCAAGGTGTGCCAGTTGCGATCGGTAATGTTAACAATAAAACAAGGGTGTTTCATGTTGGTCCAGATCAGAAAAGATGTTATACCTTGGCATCAACAAAGGGTGAAGACTATCTAATTAGGGGTATTTTCGGAGGGATCTGGGGATTGAAATTTACAGTTGCGATTGATGTGACCACAATCGGAGTAGTAGATTCACTCGATGATTATGCAGTTGAGGGAGTTGTTAGAGCTACCAAGGACTACATAAACTTCTGCTTGGTTAGTGACAAGGGAGACCTTTATATTTCAGAGATTCATTTGAGGCCTATGTGGAACTTGGGTTACTATCTAGAGGGCTTCTCTTCAAGCGTCCTGCAACTGCTTCAAAGGACTAGTTTTGATTATGAAAACGGAGAAAAGGTGATCAGGTATATTTTCTATCTCTTCTTGATTTCCTAATTAGAACCAAGAAAGAACAGACTGAACTGTATCTATAAAAACATACAAGAGCTAGCTAGACTTGGATGGATTGTAGCTCAAGTAATCACTAAAAATGATCTTCTCCATAGTCTTAGAGAACCCTCGATCATCGTGGCATGTGTTCATGTGGCAATACAGCTTGGAATGAGGAATGAAACAGAAAGAAAACAATGAATTCTACAACATTCTTCCAACAAAATCAAAATGTGACATCCATTACCCGCACTTAAACAAAATGCAGGACCATGTATGTGGCACAAATCAACTTGTCCATATAATAAATTTAGCTACTAAACTCTATTTAATTTGAAAAATAAATCTAGAAAGAGTAAAAAGTGTCGGAGTTTCAAAGTTTCTTTCTTCTCTTTCCATATAACTTTCTGATCCTAACAAAAGTGCCAAACTGCTACATGAAAAGAAGGAAGAAAAACCCTGACACATATTTAATAAAGTTAAATAAAAATTATTTTCTTTTCCTAATGACATGAAGTTTAATGACACATGACATGAATTGAATGAGAGATAGGAAAAATGACACAAAAATTGAAGAAATTTTTTAATACTACCGTAGCATCACATGACAATGTCTAATGTTGCTACATTCTAATAAGAACAAGATATGTGGATTTATTACCATTAAAATAAAAACTAATATTTTTTATATTTTGTGAAATGACATTCAAGGGTATTTAGTGAGTTCATATTAAGATATAGGATTTAAGTTTAGGGTATCGGGTATATGGTTTAGGGTATTGTGTATAGGGTTTAGGGTATAGGGTTTAAGGTATATGGTTTAAGGTATAGAGTTTAAGACTTAGAGTTTATTATTTAAAAATACAATAAGAAACTCAAAATGGTTTCATATGTTTAAGTTTAATTGTAATAAATTTAAATGTCTTATTCTAATTAGACTGTAACATCATTAAACATATCACTAAAATTCCTCCACAAATTGGGGACATAATTTTTTCGTGAAAAGAAAAGCACTACCTAGAAAAGCCGTTGCTTGGAACGCAAGACAGATCGGGTCGAAGTCTACCCGCTAACCTCATTTGCTTTCAGGTACGCAGTTGACCCGAGTGACAGAATCTGGTTAACGAACTCAACTGTCAACCCGGGGACCTACCTCATTTCAGAACCCAATGACGTCATCAACCTTCCTGGGTCCACCACAGATGTTCGAGTCCCCATTCAAGTCCTTAAAACAGCTCTAGCTTCTTCAGACCGCTTGGTCATTCTTCACCACGATGGCCAGTCCTCCCCAAACAACCTCTACCTTTTGTTCTTGTACTTTTATGAAGTCAATCACACTGTTCAAGCTGGGGAGAGGCTTTTTGATGTTTACTTGAACAATGAGCCGAGACAGTCTGGATTTGATGTTATGGGAAATGGGTCAAACTACAGGGAGCTTGGTCTGAATGTGACAGCAAATGGGTATCTGAATCTGACTCTGGTTAAGGCCCCTGGGTCTGAGAATGGACCCATTCTCAATGCCTTTGAGATTTTTCAGGTGCACGAGTTGGTTCAGGAGACTGACACAGATGATGGTGAGTTTTGGTTTTGCATGCAATGTAGTATAGTGTTTTCAATTGGGTTTAGCATTTTGATTTCACTTATGGCACATTTTTAGTGGAAGTGATTATGGAGGTGAGGAGTGAGTTGCTGGAGAATAATGAGAAGAATGAAGTTTGGGAAGGGTGGACTGGAGACCCATGTCTTCCTGTTCCCTGGAATGGTGTAGGTTGTGATACTGTTAATGGTGTCCCTGTCATTACCAAACTGTAAGTTCTCTATTTCCCTTTCTTCAACAAATTTCTGTCTATTATATTTATAGGTGTGGTTATGGCTTTGTAGTAAACTATGCTAGTTTCAAAATGATTTGGGTTGCAAAGTTTACCCCTTTATAGATTACATTCATTAAATTAAATTTTGATACTTGATTGGATATTGATAGTCTTTCCTATTGTGAAATTTGGTATCCTGTATGTATTTCACATGTTGATTCATTATTATCAATTTCAGGGATCTTTCTTCTGGCATTCAGAAAGGCCCTGATGAAGATCAAATACTTAAAGGACCATTTCCTAAAAGCATCCCTAAACTGACTCACCTAAGATCCCTGTATGGTTAAAGCACTCATTGTTGTGTAGTCAATTTTACACTCATAAGTTTTCTTATTTTAGTCCATCACTATTCTTTGTTTTTGATTTTGTAGGAACCTCAGCAACAATGAGTTTATTGGCCAAATTCCAGAATTTCTTCAATCTTCCTTGTTGATTTCAGTGTAAGTTTCTCTTTAGACTCACTCTGGAATACTAGCATTTTCAGTTGGTAGCTTAATGTGTTTTCAACTATACATCTGACTTATACATTGTAAAAGTCAGTTTCACTAGCATGAGCCAGTGACATTATGGTTTTTTAAACTGCTTAATCCCGTCGTCCACCATTAGCTGTAGGCAAGGAAGCGTTTTCTTACATCCTGTGGAGGGCACATAGCTAGCAAGATACACCCCTAGTTATATGTTGATGGTGAATATTGATTTATATATGACTTGTCCAATACATATACATATATATAAGGGATCCATTAGTGGAAGGGCCCTGATATATATATATATATATATATATATATATTTGTATATATATATATATTTGTATATATATATATATATTTGTATGAAAACACACCATATCAACTAGAATGCATGTAACTTGAACTATCAGGATGCTGTGTTTATAGTAACTATTTAGATGATTGCTTGTCTTGTGGTTTATTGTTCTCTTCTTTAAGCTTGACATGTTTTCTCTACTTAAAATATAAGATTCTGAGCAATAATCAGGTGATATATACTGTTGTTTGTTGGATTCTATTGCATGTTCTGAAATCTTATTGAGTGATTTTCCATCAAATCATCAGGGATCTGAGCCACAATAAACTTTCAGGGACACTTCCAAAATCTCTGACCTCATTACCAAATTTGGCAACTCTGTAAGCTTTAATTGTATATGGGTTTGTCGAATACTACAATATGTCCTAGCAAGTACTATGCACATTCCATTGTATATGCTGTTATCGATTCACTGTACATGTTTTTCCTCTCCAGAAATTATGGCTGCAATCCAGAGCTCACGGGAGTTAGTTCATCAACCTTCAGTGCCTTAATAATTACAACAGAGTATGGATGTATTCGTCTCTGCAGTGAAACAAACTTTGTAAAGCATAAGTAAAGGTATCAAGGAAATCTGAAATTTGTATGTTTATACTGCAGCCATGGAAATTGCGGTGTTCAAGAATCGTCAAAACGAAAAATCCTCATTGGTGCTGCTTCTATATCTGGATCTTTACTAGTAACAGCTGTTGCTGGGATCATTTTTTTCATGTGCAGAAAAAAGTTCATTCCTCGAGGAAAATTTGATAAGAAATTATATCCTACGTCAAAGGGTTAGTGCACTAATAGCTTTATCACTCTTGCTAAAAATATATTCTGAGATTCTAGGAATAATTAAGTTCATTTCTGGTTTTTGACACATCCATTGCATATGACTTATACAGTTCTACATAATCAGGCCTTCTCAGTTGAGGACGTCTTTACCTTAACTTTGGTGCAGATTTCCTTAATTTCACTCACTTTTCGATCAAATTTTCTCATCTTAACCCTTCAGAATCGAGATATATATATATATATGTAGATCATCTCTGCAAAATTTCAGCTGATTTGGTAATCGTTAAGGTCTTGAAAACTTATAAATACAATGAACGAATTGAATCTGTTCAACCTGAACCGTTCGTATTCTTCTCTGTAAATCACAGTTTTGAATGCCTTAACGATCACCAAATTAGCTGAAATTTTACAGTGATGATCTACTCAGATCTAGAAACTGGATGGTTAAGATGAGAAAATATGATCTAAAGGTTGGCCAATTCAAGAAATCCTTACCAAAGTGTAGGTAAGGACGTCCTTACTTGAGAAAAATCATCTATATAATATTGTATACATTAGAAATTAAGATACAGTATCATAAGATATGCAGAATCTGAACAAACTTATCTTCATCTTGCAGATTTGATTTTCTCATTACCTAGCATGGATGATCTGGTCATAAAATCAATATTCATAGAGACATTTACTCTGGATTACCTAGAGGCTGTCACCCAAAGTTACAAAACGCTGATAGGTGAGGGAGGTTTTGGTTCTGTTTACCGTGGCACTTTAACTGATGGCCAAGAAGTGGCAGTGAAGGTTCGATCAGCAACTTCAACCCAAGGGACTCGGGAATTTAATAATGAGGTTGGATAATTCGTTATTTCTACTAACTTCTGATATAATATTTCCTACTGTTTATAGCCGTTATACAGTTCCATTCAATTTGTTGTGGTAGGCTGTCATTTACTCTGGTATTAATGTATATGAAAGTCCTTGCATCTAATTATATCTTTAACTATGTCTAGTTGTTCTCAAATCAAGAAGTGACTGAAGTATATTTACTCTCCATTCTATTTAATGCCATAGTTAAATATAAGTTATTCGCTTACAGTGCCTTACAATTTTATGTTCTCTACAGCTAAATCTTCTGTCAACCATTCAGCACGAAAACCTTGTGCCTCTTCTTGGTTATTGTAATGAAAAGGACCAAGAAATTCTTGTTTATCCATTTATGTCCAATGGCTCTCTGCAAGATCGCCTATATGGTACTGCTGATGTCACTGATACTGTAAACATGCTTATTGGTACTAGTCTACTGAAAACCACTTCTTTGATATAAAACTGAAAACCATATATTAACAGGGGAAGCAGCGAAAAGAAAAATTTTAGACTGGCCAACAAGGCTGTCAATCGCTCTTGGTGCTGCTCGAGGCAAGTGATATGAGAACACAATTTTATTATTGTATTAGACCTTGGAGTTTTCTTAAATCTTGAAGTGTCACTAGTGATGAAGAATACATATATACTTCATATAATTGTTAAGGAAATTGCGAATCCTATAACAAAAAATAGGAAGGCAACAATAAACTCTGAAGAAGCTTAGTTCCTAGTTTTGAAATTCCACCTATATTGGCATACCAGTTTAAATGTTTCTGATCCCGCCAGTTTTTTATATAACTATTCTGAATATCAGAATGCTTGAAGTTTTGCGTTCACTGTTGTAGGTTTGACACATCTGCACAATTTTGCTGGGCGTTGCATTATACATAGGGACGTTAAATCAAGTAATATACTTCTAGATCAAAGCATGTGTGCCAAGGTGGCAGACTTTGGTTTTTCAAAATATGCTCCTCAAGAAGGTGATAGTGGTGCTTCTCTGGAAGTAAGAGGGACAGCTGGATACTTGGATCCAGAGTAAGATTGGTTCTCTAGCTAAAGTTTGATCTGCAAGTTTTACAATTAATTATAAATGGGATACAGATGGAGGGCTATAGGTCTACAAGTATATTCTGAAATAATGATGTCAGTTCTATGTAGTATATGGGCTTTAGATTATCAAAGCTGATTACTAGGTTGTTTAAAAGTAATCTACTTATTTTATCATTTGGTAACCTAAAGGAGTAGATGGTTACTTGAACATGGTTTCTTCTTTTGGCATATATACAGTTAAGAATAATCTATTCTGTTTCTATGTATTGTTCAGGTACTACACAACCCATCATTTGTCAACAAAAAGTGATGTGTTTAGCTTTGGTGTGGTTCTACTGGAAATTGTTACTGGTCGGGAACCTCTGAACATACACAGGCCACGTCCGGAGTGGAGTGTTGTCGAATGGGTATGTTTTACCATGTTATTGCATGACTCCAGTATGTCAAGTTATCACATTAAAAAAATTATCACATAACATTGACAAACTGGCTGGATGGAAACCCTTCTATATTTGAAGGTGTCATAGTCCATAGATGATATATTTACTAGCTAAAAAAATTATATCTATCGCATGTAGGCTAAACCCTATATCAGGGAGTCAAAGATTGAAGAAATTGTTGATCCGAACATAAAAGGGGCATACCATGCAGAAGCTATGTGGAGGGTAGTGGAGGTAGCATTGTCATGTATTGAGCCCCTCTCTGCTTACCGACCAGGCATGGCTGACATTGTTCGCGAGCTAGAGGATTCTCTGATAATAGAGAACAATGCATCAGAATACATGAGATCCATAGAGAGTACCGGATCAAATCGCTTTTCTTCAATCATGGAAAGAAGCATAGTCATGGACAGAAGAATGCCGCCACCTTCTACTTCTTCGGAACCCTCAACTATTTTGACACAAATGGCCCCTCCAGAGCCAAGATAGTGAGATGGTTTAGTGAGTTTTTCATCAAATTGTGAATGATTAATTTAGTTGCATTGCATAAGTGATGGAAGAGAAAATGAGGATAACTTCAGAACGTACGCTCTTTTTGAAATTATGCACCTTGTGTAATATATCTTTTTCCACCCTTTAAACTTCATGATTCTATCTGCACAACGTTGTCCTACTTCTGATGAACCTTTTGCATTGGTTTGCCTGTTTTGAATACTCATACGAACAACCTACCAAAATCAGCGTGGTTGATTATCCGAAATGCAAGATTGGTGGACCAATTGTTGTGAGGATGTTATTTAGGGGTTCGCTAATTGCTATAAACATAGTCCGTGTCAGTGGCGTAGCTAGATATTTCATTTAAGAGGATCGAGGGTTAGAACATAATTAGTTATTACACTGATGAAAAATGATTAATAACATAATTATTCATAAAATTTTGAATATTTGTCTTGCTTGATAGTTAAGCTACATAATTAGACCGATTATGGATTGTGTCGATTATGAATTCCTCTATATTAAAAGAAATTAAAAAACAATGTATTAAACACTAAAAACAGAATATAAGAAAATAATTATGCATCTAATTAGTCACAAATAAAGTCAAAGAAGCATTGTTTTTATTGCATAAGAGGGTCATTAAAGCATTAAATAATTTGTTTATAAGAAAGCTTAAGTCATTAAACAACTACATTGCAAATATGAGAATGGTCAGTTGCCCCTTCTCGCCCTATACTCCATACGCCCATGGGGTCATTAAAGCATTAAATAATTTGTTTATAAGAAAGATTAAGTCATTAAACAACTACATTGCAAATATGAGAATGGTCAGTTGCCCCTTCTCGCCCTATACTCCCTACGTCCATGGTCCGTGTCTCTATGGTTAAACGAGTGAATGATCAGACCCCTTTAACCCAATGTAATCCTTTTGATTTCCATTACCCAAAAAGGAGAAGAAATTAGCAGGAATCTTAAGGAGATCTTAATGAACAAAATGACGAGATCGTAATGAACACAATGAGGAATGCAAATGGAATGATATATCAGCAAGGAACTCTATCCATCTTAGGAGATTAATTCAAGGGAACAATGTGTATTTCCAATTTCTGTTTCTTAATGATTAGTAAGAGATATCCTTAAAATTGTTAAATCGGATAGAAGGTAAGGAGCAAAAAAACCATGGATCCTCATCTTGCATTGACATGCATTAATTGTGCATTGCCAAAAAGCAAACAATATCCTCCTGCATCCTTGACAATGAAGGATATATGAGCATTTACATCTAGAACAAGCACTAATATATCATACATATGCAGCACAATAAGAAGCATAAAATGATATACAAGGGAGATATCATTCAAGTCTTATGTGGAAGGCAGAAAGAGAGCATATAAACTGACGCAGTGCGCCTACCGCCCTATCCTAGAGGTATGAATCACGTACTACCGATCATGACCAAACAACAAATTTGTTCATTGGAGAAACAGCACGCAGCCCTCCGATATCATCAGCAATTGAAAGCTTGTATCCTATTGCATGCATCTGGTTGCTAATTTGTCATCTAATGGTAACTAATTACTATAATTGAGCGCATCACAGACTCATATATCATCTCCTTTGAGTCTCAAGAGTCCTAAATCTTCCTGTCCTCCGTCGAATTAGAACAGTAGTAAATAGATCACATATTTTTCAGACAGGGAGCATATTGGAGATGTAAGGGTAGTTTAAGGCAAAACTGACTGTGATGCACTTATTATTCATGTTTTGCAGCTATGAGTCGTACGTGATGTATCGAAATTATTTTCGATCAGTATATTTGATCCCAAAGGGCATGCTTATTAGTTATTACCCCATGATTCAACCACTTTCTGAGCTAATAGATTAGGATTTATGTATTAGTGCAACAAGAATAATGCAAAACAAAGAAAATAAGTGATTCTGGATGCAAGAATCGAATGACCAACGACAACCGGTTCCGTTTCAATTTTGAACGAAAAGAAAATTGATTCAAACTACAATGTATTAGGGGTGAGTGCAGTTCGGTTCGGATCGGTTTGAGACTCAAACCGTCACTGAACCATTTATTTCGGTTTTACAATATTTCAATCCGTAACCAAACCGTTATTTTCAATTTTCTAATGATTCGGTTACATTGTCACGACCCGAACATAATAGTTACTTATTTACGGGTTGTAAGTGTTATTGATGACTTTTGGTAGTGTTCGAGGATATTATTAAGTTATCTCTCGAGTTTATTTTTGATTTTTTCTGGAATTTATAAATAGTGAATTTAATGCCCCGAAGTCATAGTACGCTTTAATACGAGCTCACCGGTATGTCCGGATTATTTTCCGGTGTGACGAGCTATTTTCTGTGAATTTATGAAGATTTAAGTAGTTTTCAATTACGGTTTGTTTTACCGTAAGATGCCCTAAAATATGACTTTATTTAAATCAATAATTTGGGAAAGATTCATTCGGTAAAGTCGTAGAGGACGTTAATACGAACTTATGGACATGTCGTGCGTTTTAATCGGAGTTCATATGTGAAAGTTATTAGTAAAAAGATAAAGTTACCGTGCGGTAAAACAATAAAAAATCAAAATATCTGAAGTTACTGTTTACGGTAAAAGTCTATAAATATGAAAACTTATTGAGATGAAACGGTAAGAAGTGAATCAGCAAAAAAGTTATTGTGGCAGCTCTTGACTCCGAAATTCGCCGCCTGAGTTCACAACGGCCTAGCGCATCGTCAAGCCACCACAACAAGATAGCCATAAATAGTTTGTCGTTGTCATATTTCCCTGCCAAAGAAATCAAAATCGCATTACAATAATTTGGAGAAGAAGAATAATAATTCGAACGAACCAGCACAAGCCAATACACATGTTCTCAAATTTTATTTTGACATGATTAGGTTTTGCTATGATGGACTTGGATTAGTTAATGCTTTGGTGGTTGTGATTCCAATGCTAGCTAGCAGCAATCCGTGGGCGGATCTTGATGCATAACATAAATGAAAGATCAACAAAAGTGAGTTCCTTAATGATGTCTGATTTAGGAGGAATGTTAGTTTTTGTTTTTTGTAGAGTGTGTTGAGATATATATCCCACATCAGGAATATGGGACCTTGTCTGTAGGTTTATAAGGGTTTGGACTACTCTCTCTATTGCCAATTGGTTTTGGAGTTGAACCTCAGACTACTTTATCATAGTTTTGGAGTTGTCTTTCCTTTCTCAGATAACGTTGATCTTGATCTTTCGGATTCACCTTCCTTATCTCTTCCTTTAATTCATGATAATACCGATTTTTTTTCACCCTCATCCACCGAGTCTTCTGTTGCTTCTCCACTTCTAGAGTCTGATTCCAAGCCTCTTTTTCTTGAGTCTCATCTGTCCTCCACATCTACCTCTATTGAGTCTCCTCCGCCATCCAACTCTATTAAGTATCATCCGTCACCCACCTCTATTGAATCCGCTCCTTCTCCACATCTTGAGTCTCCTCTCACATCGAACTCTAACGTTGTTCCCCGACATTCACAAAGAGTACCGGTTCCCAATGTCCGTCTTAAAGATTATGCATGCTCGCAGGTGATTCTGCCACCACATCCATATTCGTCATCTCCGTCACCATCTCCACACAAAGGTACCCGATATCCATTATGCAACTTTATCTCCTATCATCGTTACTCACCATCACATCTTACTTTTGTTGCTCAAATTAGTCGAGATGTGGAGTCTTCTTCTTTTGCAGAGGATGAACAGGACCCCCGTTGGCGTGAGGCGATGGATTCTGAACTCGAAGCTCTTGCCCTCAGCAATACATGGACGTTGACCTCTCTTCCTCAAGGCAAGCGTCCTATTGACTGCAAATGGGTCTATAAAATCAAGCGTCATGCTGATGGTTTTGTTGAACTGTACAAAGCCCGTTTGGCTGCTCGTGGTTTCACTCAAGCTGAAGGAGTTGACTATCACGAAACTTTTTCTCCCACGGCCAAAATGGTGACCGTGCGTTGTTTACTTGCTGTTGCCGCCAGTCAGAACTGTTATATTCATCAAATGGATGTTCACAATGCATTTCTTCATGGTGATCTTGATGAGGAAATCTACATGTCCCCTCCTCCCGGACTTCGGCGACAGGGGGAGAATCTTGTATGTCGCCTCCACAAATCCCTGTACGGACTTAAGCAAGCATCAAGACAATGGTTTGCTAAGTTTACAGACAAGAGAAGAAGATTCTGCCATCTCCAGCTCTCGTTCCACTCCCTGCCATGGCCCTCTGATCATTACCGTTACTTGCATAGAGCGAATGACATCCATCGCTCTCGAGTTTCAATGATGCACGTCATCGTTTGAACTCCATCCACATAAAGCGCCACTCAATCAGCACCAGTCATTCACACAACGCGCCATTCATAAAGTGCCACTTAGGGCGCGCCAGTCATCCATGCAGCGCTCGTCATGAAGCGCCTTCCCTTTAACGCCTACAAGCAGCACATTCCGCTTTCTGAGAGCCAAGCAGCGGATTTTGCTCTCTGAGCACCAAGCAGAGACAAGCAGCTCATTACACTCTTTGAGTGTCCAGCAACTCATTTCACTCCCTGAGCGCCAAGAAGATCCAAGCTTTTCAGCAAAGCGTCTTCTACCCAAACAACATGCTGGACAACTCTTACGGGAGTCGGGGACTTCAGCAAATTGCCACTTCGAAGCAACAGAAGATAAGTATTTTGATGCCACGTCGCTTGCTATATCGTTTTCTAAGCGTACTTGGCTAGATTTGCTAAACGTAGACATTCTGCTATATCATTGACATTTACATACACTAACATATAAGTGTGGCTCCACTCCACCAACGTTTAAGAGCCCGGGGACAACCCGACACACATACATGGATCCGCTACACGCATTTTCTTTTGTATAGCTAGAAACGCTACAAATGAAATAGGATTATCTTAAGCTATTCTCCTTGGAAAACCAAGAATAAAGATAGTCCTATAATGATTTCATTTCGCAAAGAAAATGCGACCACTTCTCACAA
Organism: Comarum palustre; assembly: GCA_951800085.1. Lineage (NCBI taxonomy): Eukaryota > Viridiplantae > Streptophyta > Magnoliopsida > Rosales > Rosaceae > Comarum > Comarum palustre. The sequence continues at coordinate 16,362,142 of OX637588.1, read as the reverse complement.
AAATATGGTTTTCTTAAGAAGGACACACGGGGACTTCCAGAGCACAACTCGCCACATAGCAGCGCTCATCCAGTGAGCAACGCTCATCCAACGCTCAACTTTCATATGACAAGAGCCCATGGAGCAAGAAAAATTCATATAGCGCCAAACAACCCGTTGTTTCAAGCTTCCAGCTGCTCCAAACATTACGACTCAAACAACATTTCGCCATCAAGCGTCGATTCCGCTCTCAAGCAGCGTCTCACATTCAGACAACGCCCTATCTATTGAGAGCACCATCAGACTTCAAAGTGCCTTCCATCTTCAGGCAACGCTCTCTACCTTCAGACAGCAGCCCGCTCTCAGAGCAAGGGAGTCGGGGACTTCTTAATTCGGCAACAATCCAATTCCGTCACAAGGAAGAAGCTCAGAAGCATATGACAAAGCCCCTTCTTGCACGAGGAGCTCGGGGACTAATAGGGCTGGGTGCCACATTATTGTCACTTATGCTTGGTGACTTGGTTTAACTCCCCAACCAAGAAGGTGCTCTTGCTTGAGGATTTCAGGGACTTGTTAGGGTAACCACTAGTGTGTCTACTCCCCAAAGCATAAGTGATACCTGTTATGTGGGTCCATGAACCATGACGAGACCTGATCATGACATACATCATGAAGCCCACCATGCAAGCTACGCAACGACACTTGGAAGTCGCTGATCCAACATCGGGAAGCTACATTGCCGACCTCACCAACATACCCTCACGGAACACACTTTGGACATCTGGTCTCACATCGGAGATATGTGAAAGGGCGGAGTCTCCTCCCTCTATATATAGGAGACTCCCCCTATCAATACAGACAAGTTAACCAACTTACAACTTGATCACCACTTGTAATACATGAGGTGTCGATAAGGCGCCTCAACTCATAGTACATGTTAAGTGGATGTATCCCTTTACCCATAGATGACGGGGTGAACCACTATAAACCTTGTGTCCACTATCTAATCCCACTACATACATAACACACGCAAGTACACCTGTATCAACAAAGGTCAAAAATCATAGGAAGCCCCCATCACTACCCTTTGAGGGATCTCTAGTCTAAATTGTTTGGAAGTTTTGAGATAAACATAATTGTCTGACCAGAAAATGGGGCTATGATCATAATCTATTATAGGAAGTTTAAGCAGAAACATATTAACTAGGATTACAACACATTGACCAGAAGCAGGGATTACAGCATGATCATCAAAATTATGGAAGCAAGGAAATTAAGTTTTCAACATCATGCTCATTGAGCTTAGTATCTAACAAACAAAAGAGATAAAGTTGGAGGAGATTCAAAAACAAGAGGGCTTGGGAGACAAAACCATCCCCACCACAGGCCACAGCCCCTACAATTCCAGGTGACCATTTCATTTTGCAGGTTTGATATTAAAGAAGACTGATACAAGCAAAAGATTGTTCTACTCTAGAAGTGCGAGAATGGCCATGTTCTCCACAGTAGCGTCATAAAACTTCAGTGTGTGTATGTGCTGTCCATAATGCCAATCTAACCCATCCCTCACCTGGAACCATGCAACTACGCAATCCATCAGATTCTCAAAGTTTATGATGCGAATCACAGTATCATAATGACAAGAAATGATATGTACTCGGCTCCTCGGGTACTTGTTTCTTAGAACCTCTAAAAGATTCGGTTCGTCTTGTTGCGTGTATGGGAAACCATGACACACAAAGAAGAGTGACCGATGAAGCCGAGGAGCATATAGGTTGAAATCTCTTCTTAGAAGTTGCAGCACTGACACGGTGTTAGAAGTAATGAATCCCTGTTGAGGAATACAAACACTATGCACATGGCCTCCAGTGGCCGGATCTCTAAGCGAGGCAAAGACAATGATAGACTCTACAAAATTCTGAGGCTCAAGGTGATGCTGATATTGTTGAACAAAATCCTCACCGGCTGGACTACCGCTCCCAATAACCACAGTAGCTCCGACTTGAGTCTTACGTGATATCCCACCTAGGGTCGTTGAGCTAACTCTAAAAATAAGTGGTTCACCTTCAGAAAAACCACAAACTAGAAACATCTCGTTACACACGACTCTGTGGGTGCGCTCCCACTCATCTAAACAAGTAAATAACACCCCAGCTGCAACATATATGCCTGCACCATGTGGAACATCTTTGAAGATCGCCTCAATTGCTGCAAATGCAGTTTCTATAAACTGTTGGCAAATAGTGGTCGTTCCAACCCCAGCGCAGAGAACACCCAAGTAAATGTAAATCTTCTTCAACATATCATAACCTACATAAAATTGTGTATCTGATCCTCTCATATCGCTTGCAACATGAATGGAGTCCAAACTAATATGAGCTACTAAAGTGGTCCCTTTTAAATCACTGCGCAAAACAAACATCAACTAACAATTATTGTTCTTTTCATTTTATTTTCACAGAAAAAAGTAATGCTCGTCAACAAAACATTTAGTCTAGCATGTATTCTAGTTTATGGTGTATACTGAACGACCGATTTCATAGGATAGATTAGAAATTGATATTACTTACCCCATGCCAATGATGTCATTGTATCTCATAAAGGGTGCTTCACTCTGAAAATATGGAAATTTTTCGGAAGATCGATCAGTGAAACTATAAAAAAATTGAACTGCAGACAAATTGCTCAGCACAAACAAGTTCATTTTCTAGTTGGTAATGTGAGAAACTTAAAGAGATAAGAAGCATTGGTAGTACCAGTTGATGTCTTCTCTGGTAGGACAGGCTAGAAATTGCAGTAGATTCACTGTGTTGGGCCTCAGCAGCTATTTCATTGAGGTTGTTCTCAAGGTTCTTGAAACTGTAGGACAGGGAGTTTATCTTCTCTATCACAAATGGTACTCGAGCAAAAGCTGGAGGAGTCGCATTGCATAACAAAGTTGATGTGCTGACTGCACGACTCTCAGCAAATGGCTTAACAAGGGAGCCTGAGCTTGAGCCTGTATTGGTTGCATGTGGAGATTGAGTAAGGACTAGGTATAGCTGGGTTGCTGGTTTTGTGGAAGAGGTAACACAAGGTGTTGGGACTGCCGATGAGTCATTCTGGTGTTGAGGCATACACAAGTTCATGTTTGGACACAGAAATGTCCCCTGTTGCCTGAAAATCCTGAAGCCACTCCTCAGTCTCTCTAGCTTTGATGCCTTGTCCTCATTTGCCCATCTTTCATTGTATGTCAGTTGTGGTACATCACCTGCTTCTGAGTAGTGCCTAATTGATGCTGCTGGTCCTTGCATGGTTGATTTCAGTGCCATGATTTCTTCCTGCAGGCAATAACCTCCATCAATCAGTTCAGTGTGTGCCATTTTCACCATCAACAACATCGATGATTTATATGATATAAGCACAGGTTACACAGCTCAATTATTAGAACACGTCGAAAGTAATCTGGACACTAACACTAGACGCATAATCACAGCAGAAGTTCTCTCAACTTTAAAACAGTTATATATACTAAAAGGAAACAATCATTATACACAGTTACGAGAAGGATAAAACTCATCAAAGTCTAAGGAACAAATTCTCATGCTGAATACCTCAATTCCAGACAAAGTTTGAGAAGCTTGCTGCATTTGTTCTTCAAACTTGGACTTCTTGACAGCTAGTTGTGTATACTTGTCCTGCAAATCACACTTCATTAAAACACTAGCACTGCATATGCAATAGCTTATCAATCGTGAATCACACAATAATTCATGTGCTCGAACATATAGCTATGAATACCACTGATCACATTCTTCACCTTTAACTGCATTACTGAACTGTAAGCTTGTTCCCAATCCATAATTGTCAACAAAGAGTTTGAGGTGGTGGGCACCATAGCTAAACCCTGCTCTGGCTGCTTGGATTCCTTCTCCCTCTTCATATTAGCTAAGTAATCCCACAGCTCCATAAACATTGCTTCACAAATTGGGTCTTGGCTAGGGTCATCACCAGGCTTCCACCCCTGTTTTGGTGTCCAACAAGGGTCCTGAACCCCAGCCTCCTTCCTAATCTCAAGCCAATACTCCATTGCCCCATCAGCATTGTGCCGCCTCAGAAACCTTTCACCCCCAACTGGTGCTACCTTCCCTGACATATGCTTCAGCAAATGGTCCAGCAAACCCGTGTCGCCGATCAACTTCGGGGACTCATTTCTCTGAGCTGGCATCTGTATTGGGTTTCCAGCAGTAGCCCCTCTTGCCATGAGCACCTTCTCCTCTGCCATTTTGTACCTATATACAAATCCAAAACACCAATTTTCAACAGACCAAATTTCTCAAAATACACAAATAAAAATCAAAATTAATTCACAACATGAATCAATGAAAAACTGCAGTACACACCTCTTAGTCCTTTTAGACTTGATCTCATCTCCTTCTTCTTCTTCTTCTTCTTCTTCTTCTTCTTCTTCTTCTTCTTCTTCTCCTTCTTCTTCCTCAGACGCCTTATCATCCAATGCACCACCTTCCTCACTCTCAAAACGACGTCGTCTAATCACCGACCAGAAACTCCACTCCTTTCTCCGGTTCGTTATTTCCTCCGGCGGGACCTGCCGGTAAAGCATCTCAGACGCCGTTTCGGGCTCCAAAAGGTACTCCTCGTTCAGCACCGGAAGCTGATTCTTGACGCTCCCGTTGTCGCTCAGAAAAGAATTCAGAGAGTGAAGGCTCGGAAACCTCACCGCGACTTTGAGCAACGCTCCCTTGCTCACCTAAAACGCCACCACAAAATTAACCAAATTTTCAATTCCAAACCAGAAGAAGAAGAAGAAGAAGAAGAAGAAGAAGAAGAAGAAGAAGAGAGAAGAGTACCATGACGATTCGTAGGGATTTGAGGAGCTCCGGAGCTTTGGGAGGAAGCTTGGAGTGGTCCAGCTCATAGAAGCAGCCAACTCCAGTGTGCTCTGTAGCCTCTGCAAATCCAGAAAAATAAATCTGAAGAAATCAGAATCTCAGAATCAGAAGGAAGAAGAAGAAAACGGTGTCGTTTTGGTTTTGTTGTACCTATAGAAGCATAAATGGCCGGAGCTTGGGTTTCCTTCGTCTCCAAGAAAGTGATCACCACCATCGTGTTCTACAATGCAGTCGTCTCCTCCGGTCACTCAGCAACACGTGGCCCCAAAAATCACATTCGTCGTCGCTGGAGATGAATGACGGTGCTGGAATTCAGAGGAGCTGAGACGGTTAGTTTTCCGAGAGGAATTCTGTTAGCGCCTAGGAGACAGAGCACAAGGGGCTTTCCCCACGCGCGTTTCGGTTAGCGCGTAGGAGACAGAGCACAAAATGACCCTTTTCGCACTCTTCGATCTGACCGTGGATCGTCGCGCAGTCGATCATGAGCCGTTGTTCTTTTTCGTATTAGGAAATGATGCCCGAAAATGTTAGAGCACGTCTGGGACTGGAGAAATGAGGCGAAACTTTTGTGACCAAGATGACCTATCAGGTCTTTTATGCTACATCATGACCCGAATATGTGTAACATAATCCTATATCACCACGAGTCAAGAATCACAACTGCAAGCGCCATTCTTTTATCTGTGTTTTTTTTTCTTATTTCGGTAATTTTTGATAATCAAATACTTTAAATCAGATGTACGAGTTATTTATCAGTCGTTCTAATTTTAACGATTAAACATCACGATAGTCAACATCATCAAATAAAACATTAGATATGACATTATGTTTCTAAATTTCCTATCTTGTCATTGTGTTGTTATTGTTCGGTTAAAAATAGTCAAATTATTGAACTTTCAATAGATTTTAAACGATTTTCACTCTATTACTTTAAGTTTACGTCATTATGTATGATCTATGTGTATCTTTAACTTGGTAACTGTAATATTATGCTAGCATGAGTTCCCTCGAATATTATATGCTAAACATGTTAAAAGCAAATGTTATGATTACGAAATCTTCTCTGTGTAAGCATACAACATACATGTTTTTTTGGTCGTTACATGCTTCTCATTCTCTTTCTTTTTTTTTCTTTTTTTTATTTTAAAAAAGAAGCTAGTTACATGGCCAGTATCAGTTATACTCCAAAAAAGCAAGTAAGCTTTGCTCCGAAACCTTAGGAGAGTTTTTCCTCTAGATCTAGCCTCTCTAAAAACTCTAGCGGCCATCATCTTCAACGCTATCTTCCTTCATACTTCCTAACCCTAGCTTGCTTCCACCATCAATGGCTTTAATCGTCTCTGTCATAGCTAGCTTTGCCGCATCCCTGGCACTCATCGGAGGTGATGCTGCCCTTGACTTGGGAAAGATTGGCAGGATCATGTCCATCGATCAAACCAACCATTTCTGTTAGGTCGTCCTCTTACTCGACGGCATGTGGATCTTAATGGCTTCATCAATTACTTCCAACGTACTTGGAATGTCTCCCAACCATTCAGAATCCAAGAACATACTGCGAACCTGTTCTTGATCTCCTTTCAATCTGCCTTGGATCATAATAAGGTCTTGAGGGGAGGTGTTTGGTGTTATGATAGAGCTCTAGTCTGCCTAACGATGTATGACGGCATCTGTCCTTTCTCGGAGGTGTCGATGAAGCATGTTTGTATCTGGACTCAAATAACTGGTATTCCACCAATGTTTGAAGAAGTAGACAACCTCAAATTGATTGGTAATCTGTTGGGAGGTTATATATGTAGACTTCGACAGAAAGGAATTCTAACGAGGTAAGATGCATATTTTTTTCAACCATGATCTATGTAAGCCTCTAGTGTTGAAAATACGTGTTGTCCTCACTCAGGGGCTTAAACCCTTGTTGAAATTTGATTTTGAAAGACTGCAAGGTTGCTGCCCTATTTGCAACCTTATAACATATTCAAGGATTAGTTGCAAGGAAGTTCTTGCAACTAGCCAAGTAAATCGGTCTCTGAACTTCTCATCCATGGTCCCTCTTTTGGGATTTGCTTTCTTTGGTAAGAACCAGGGCTCTTTGGCTGAGGCAGCGGGGATTGTTGCCTCACAAACTAAGAAAATAAAGTATGTTATCCGGCATCTGGAGAAGGACACAGAGTCAGCCATACCTAGCTTGGAAACTAATCCAGAGAATGTAAATTTGGTGGAGGATGGTTCAATCCTGCATGACAGATCCCCTGATAATGTTGCCACTTCCACCGGAAGCGTCGTGGTTGCATCTCCTTCCGGCACAAAAACAAGCTCTCCTAAGGCATCCAGTAAACATAAACATATTGGACTTTGCTCCCGGTCTCCCAAGAAATTGAAACTATTCTTGGAAGGTGTGTTCTAAAGCTTTAAGCTGAATCCTTGGGTTTGCCGGAAACTGATACTAATGTTACTTTGATATCTCTAAAGAAGAAGAAGGTTGGTAGGAAGCTTGGGCAGAAGAACAAGGTGCCTCGTCCATCAAAGTATCTAGCTAATCCTCCGTTGCGCATAGCTACTCTAAAATTTGTTAAGGGTATGGCGTGCCCTTTAGATAAGGTCTAGGAGATTGTCTGATCTTCTTGTTCTTTCTAGATAAAAGACTGATAGCTATTCTTATTTTGATCTCGAGTGTATTCTATTGTACACCAATTAAGGTCCGCAGACAACATGTATGATTGCTACATGGGAGATAGACAAGAGTAGTTGGATTTTCTTTATGCTAGTTGTTATATGAGATCATTCTATAATGAAGGCTCGCTGCCATTTTGTTAGTTCTTGTCATCATCTAGATTAGAGGTCATGTGTAGACAATCTGATGTATGTACCTTCTGGTCGTTGTTAAAGTAATGAAATTATCATTTTCCTATAAAAAAGTATTAGTTACTCCAAAATGCATTCATATAGTGCCTAAAATTTGGAAAACGTAGAAATGTCAGAGAGCAGCGCAAGTGGTTGTGAGATTTATTATGGTGATGGTGTTGATTGTCTATATTTTGCCGATGATCATTTTCATCTCCTAGAACATGTGAATCTCACTGAGGAAGGCTCTCATCGGGCCAAGTTGCATATACCCTGCATGATCCATCTAGTGTTGAGATATAAATCTCGCATAGGGAAAAATGAGATCTTACTTGTGGTTTATAAGGGCTTAGGATACTCTCTTCATTGTCGATTGATTTTGGATGTGAACCTCATACTAGTTTATCATAGTATCAGAGTGGGTTACCCATGTCCATGTGTGAAGCTCAAAGGCCACACAAACTCCACGTCAACCTCAAATGTTGTCCATGTGTACGTTTGAAAATTCGTCACATGTGCGGGAGCGTGTTGAGATATAAATCTCACATTAGGAAAAACGAGACCTTGCGTGTGGTTCATAAGGGTTTGGGTTACTCTCTACCTCTTTATTGCCAATTGGTTTTGGATGTGAACCCCAAACTACTTTATCACGATATCAAATCTAGGTTCCTGTCCAAAACCCGAAATCCCAATCTCAAACCAAATCTCTTAATCTCCCCCAATGGCTCCTCCTAGTCTTATTGACCCTCTACATGTCCCCAACCCCCGTCCCACCTCCCCAACCCGACTTCGGTTCAAGATCTCCGATGGGCTCAACCAAGAATTGCTCCCAAACCTTCATAAACTCTGGCAACCCGTGTCTCAGTGTCTTCTTCAAAGTCGTACCGGACACTTTATCATCCTATCTCAAAGAAAAACTCACTCTCTCCTAGGTCTACAATCCCCTCACCACTCTAAAACTTATCTACAACCTCTAAGGTGTACGTGGAACAGGGAAATCCAATAAAGAAGGGTTCTACGCTGCAGCACCCTGCCTCCACAAGACCCACCCTGAAGCCCTAGCATGCAACGAGGTGTCATTAGCAGAGTTAGGTTACTTCAAGGACTTGCCTGAGATTCTGTACCGCCTTCTGGAAGGCCAGGACGTGAGGGAGGAGCAGAAAATGGAATGAAGGAGTTGCCAAAGGAAGTGAGGGAGAAGATTGCGGCAGATAAACAGAGGTTCAAGAAGGAGAATCGAAGGTGAGCGCAGTGAGGCTGCAGAAGAAGATTGCAATGGCTAAGAAGGCAGTAACTAGATATCAACGTGACCTGGATTAAAGATTCTTCTATGATGGGGTTTCAGACATTTTCTCTAAGTATTTGAAAGTTGATATGGAGAATATGAAGAACAATGAGTGTAACGAGATAGGCCTGGTGGCAAAGTGGTGTCCTTCGCTTGATTCTTCGTTTGATCGATCCACATGCGAAAGCATTGCAAAGAATATTTTCACATGAGAATCGTATCAAGAATATGAAGTAGTTGAGGATGAACATTATGTGCCTAGAGTGAAAGACCGGCTGAGAAAAGAGGTGTTGGTGCCATTAAGGAAGGTGTTACAGCTATCGGAGATTTATATGAGTACCAACAAGTGAGGGGGGATTCCCTACAAGAGAGTGGCATCAGTGGCCATGAAGCTTTACATTAAGAAGTTCTTGAAGCATGATGCGGATAGGTTTAAAAAGTATTTGGAGTATTTGAAGGATGGGAAGTCCACTATTGAGGAGGGTATGTGCGCTGCTTCTGCATGAGATCATAGCCTCCCTGAATGATGGGAATGCTTTTATCTCTGGTACCATTCCTGATGGCTTGAATCATATTATAATTGCTCTCATACCCAAGATTGATTGTCCTTAGCATATGGTAAACTTCTAACTTATAAGTTTGTGCATTACTGTCTATAAAGTGATTTCTAAGATCATTGTGGCTAGGATTAGACCTTTTATGCAGCAACTTATCAGTCTTAACCAGGTGAGTTATGTCCCCAAAAGAACTATTTATGATAATGTGATGATAGCTCAAGAAATATGCTCTTCAAGTTCAAAAAGTCGAGTGGTAAATTGGGTTTTTTTGCCTAGAAATTTGATTTATCCAAAGCATATGATAGGATGAGTTGAAATTTTATTGAGATGGTCAGGTGTGAAGCTCATTTCTCTGGAGCTCTTTCTAATTGATCATGCATTGTATTACTTCCACCAGCTTTCAAATCGGTGTCAATGGCAAGCTAACCAATTCTTTTAAAGCTCAACGAGGCATCAGACAAGGAGATCCTCTATATCCTTACATTTTTATGTTATGTATGGAGAAGTTGTCCCATATCATTCAGTCTGTTAAGACCCACCTCGAGTTAAACTCCTTTAACCCAAAGTAAGTCTTGCGGGGACCATTTCCCAAAGAAGATTCTGCAGAAATTTCGATATAGTCTCCTTTAAAAAGTAGACAACCCTTAACCTACAATAAACCCAAAGGAACACTTCTATAAACCAACAACCATCTAATACTCTTGGAGCCATCCCACTCCCAAAACCAACATCCTCCACAAGATACACATCTAAATCAATCACAACAAATAACAACAAGTGTTATCACAACAATGTCACACCAGTTCTAATTTAAAACCTACAATGGGTTCTAGATCCCTAGGAGTTCACCGACAAATATAATACAACCCGATGTGTATCAAAGCGACTAAGTAGAAGCAGAGAAAATTACAAGTAGGTTAACCCGGAACCAACTGTTGGTTTGAAAAATGGCGGTAACTATGTCTGGCATCCACGAAGACTAGTCGGATCAAGCACTGCAATATGGACATTTAAAACGAAGAGTCCAGGGGAGAAACATTGAAAATATTAGCGTGAGTAGATAAAAATCAAATATGTAAAGACTATTTTCTTTAATGTTCTCCCTTGGAATTTTTCAAGAAATACCTTATGCACGCTACCAACAGAAAAAGAATAAAATAAAACATAAAACGATTCCCGTTGATCAAATTCAAAATTAAAGATGTGGGGTACTAACACCATAACCACGAGAAAACATCTGACCAGCTCTTTCCACGAAAGGGTCTATTGACCAGCTCAATCGGAGAGGGTCCCATGGCTTGCTCTATTCGGGAGGGTCCATCTGATCAGCTACCACCGAAAAGGGTCCTGACCAGCTCTATCCGGGAGGGTCCTTCCGACCAGCTATCACCGAAGAGGGTCTGACCAGCTACAATCCAGAGAGGGTCCATGCTAGCTAGCAATACATACATAGAGGGTCCATGCTAGCTAGCAATACATATATATACTTGAAAATCCTTAAAAACCTCGTGATGATTAAATCGAAAACCAAGTCAAAACACCCATGACTTTTCCCCAAATACATTGTATTTAAAACATTTTCAAGCATCCGAAACCGGTTCCTTGACTATTGTTTCCGGGTGGCTCGTGGTCCCTTTAGCGGGTGGCACGGCTCCAGAAATAGCGAACTTCCTTGTATTCCGAGTTTTCCTGTGCAAAGAACAAACACGTCAAAGAGGCGTCCCCGGGTTTACCGAGGGAAGCCACTCCGATGCTTAAGTTAGACACTGTCAATTAAGCATAAAACTCGGGAATAGTCAAGAAGTTTCATCGTCCCTTTATGGGGAGGCATGTGCCGGTATTTATAGTAGCATTGAAGGCAGCATTCCTGTCCCTTTCCAATGTGGGAGTAGTTTCCCTTGCTTTACTTAGCTTTATGGCGAATTGGGCCCAGACAAAGGGCCCAGAGTGGCTTCACATTTAATTGTAACCCGGTAAAGGTGAAATATTAGGTTCCACCTATAAACAACTATACTTTAAAATCAATAAATCCAAGAGCCAAGTTTCACCTTTTAAAAATAATTCCCCTCTATAACCCAAAATGGTGAAAACGATTTAAAATCATATTCCGGGAAAATTATTTAAAACTCAAGGGAAAGGTATGAACCTCTTTCCTGACTCACTTATCTTTGAAAAATAATAAATTCCCAATTTTCCCAAAATCACCATAAAACACAACGTGGAGGAAATTTCATAAATAAAGGAGAAACTTAATAAAATCTATTACATGCATTATATTTAAAAATAAAGGTACACTCACAAAGATGCCGCTAAGTATGCCGGCTATCTGAAGGCTGCTCAGCTCGAGCTTCCCCACATCCTATTCAAAATACACAATTAAGGTCTCAATCCGATAATTAAAGAAAAGGGCAACAACATTAAATATTTACCCTTAACGTTTATCCTTAACCACCTCTAGAAAAACTTGGAGAGTCGGCCTCAAATACCTCGTTAGCATAAAAACCCTTATTTACCCCCTCACGCCTAGCTGGTAATTTCTAAATGACCGGTTACCATTTAATTAACCTATTATTAATTCAAAATCTTCAAAAATGCTAAACGTACCGAAAAAATCTCCAAAAATAGAAATTGCCCTTCAATGGCCTTCTATTAATTTTTATAATTTAATGGGCAAGAAAAACTGTCCAAAAGGTGGCGGTTCTGCCACCGGCAGAAATTCTTGCCAAACTCCGGCCACCACCAATCAACACCAAATTTTCACAATTTGTTCCTCTCATTACCACGAACAACTTTCTAGTTCAACTCGAAAGCCAATTTGGCTCCTAACTAGGTCAATCGAATAAAAATTCCTTAAACCTGAAATTTTTCACTTCAAAACTTCAAAACTTCAATCCTTCAATTCTCCCTCCACACTCCAAATTAAGCTACCAAATTGTAGGGGATTATTGTACTCCTAAAACCCATCTTAACCATATAAAGAACTCAACAATCGGTGATCTAGGGAGGAAGAAATTCGATCAAGAACATTCCACTGTACACTTGAACAACAAATCAGAACTTCTCCCGATTTACGGCGAGTTAGGTCGGAAAGTTTACCTAGGAGTGAAGTAGACTTGCAGACCGATCTTTTAGGACCTGTGCGGTGGTGAGTGGTGGAGTGACGGCGACGCTGTGGCGTGCGCAAGATCCGGCAGGCGTCCGGCGTCGGGAGAGAGGAGAGAGAGATTTTTGTAACTTTTGAATTTTTACTTTCTACCTACAGTAACTTCTCCCTTTTATAGAGTTTCCCAAAATAGTAACTTCCCGTTTTTGAACCGTAACTTTCGCATACAAACTCCGACTAAGACATATAGCATGTCTACGGATTCGTATTAACGCCCTCTACAACTTTCATGAAGAAATTTTTCCCAAATTCTTAACTTAACAAAAAGTCAACTTTGTGACCTCTCACGGTAAAACAGTTACTACGAAATGGTTAAAGATTAAAGTAAATTAAGAAGTAACCGACCGTAAATTGATTCTAGGACTGGGATGTGACACAGTCTGAGGTGGATTATGGTTATTGGAGACCTACTAGAACTTCTCTATCCAGACCTAAACTTTCTCATCTTGTTGTGTTGATGATCACATGCTCTTAGCTGAAGCTACTCCTCTGCAAGCCTTAACTTTAAAGCAGTGCCTCAATACTTTTTGCTCTTTCTAGACAAGCTGTGAGTTTTGAAAAATCCTCAATTTATTGCTCTCCTAATACTTGTAAGAGTTTGTCTGCCAACATTAATAATATATGTTGTGATGATAATGTGGATATGGCTCATGGGATGGGTGCTCCTTCTGATAATACTGCTGTCATTAAGGATGACATGGGACCATGGATGTTGATGAGCTACAGGAATAAGAAAAAGTCTGTTAAGTCTGGTGGACAAGTCAAAAGCCCGGGTAAGGGTTCTAGGTTCTCTGTGCTTGAAAATGAAGTCACTGCTGCTGAACCTGCATCTGAGACCTTTGCTGACACTACTGCTACTCCAGCTTTTCCTTCCATTGTTAAACTATGGTCCAATTTTCAGAACAAAGTTAAGAACTCTACTAAGTCTTCTGAGCCTGAGCAGTCCAAGGCCTCGTCCAGTTCTTTAAAGGCTGACAGTTCTTCTGTTGTGTCTGTAAAGAATCCAGTGCACTCTTCTATTGATAATGATGCTGCTGACAAAAGAAAACCAATGAAGGATGTTTCCAACAGTGTCGTTGGTGGCAGTGCTCCTAAGTCCTCTGTGCATTATCAAAGAAAACAGAAGAATTCCTCCAGTCTTAAATCCAAGCAGCAGTCCCACATTTCCAAGAAATTGTCATTTGATATTGCTGCTCCTGTTCTGATTGGTAAGAATTCTGATGCTGTGTTTGGTCATTGTCCTCCTGAGGAGAACCTTGAGGTATGCAGCTTCATTTCTTCTTTTGATGATAAATCTGAAAATGTTACAGCCATGGATGTTTCTTCCAATTTTGCTGAGATTACATTTGCTTCTAATAGCATTTTGAATGATGATGATGACCTGCCTTCTAATGATTTGGAAGGTATGGTTGATAACTAATTTGATGTCCATCAAACCCCTCCCATCTTTTTAATGATGTTTAAAGCCATTTTTTGGAATGTAAGAGGTGCTGGGAGTGATGGTTTCAAGTCTGCTATTGCAGACATGATTAATATGCATTCTGTTGATATTGTTGCTATTTGTGAGCCAAGAATTCAGTTTGGCCAAGTTGAAAATGATTTTAGGCACATGGGCTTCCCTACTTCTAGAATTGTTGAAGCTAGAGGCTCATCTGGTGGTATTTGGCTCTTGTGGAATAAAGATAGACTTCAAGTTGATTTTGTTGCTGACAGTCCCCAATTTATTGCTGCAAGAATTTCTATCCCTGGTAAGCCTGCTTGGCTTCTCTCGGTGATTTATGGCAGCCCTGATCACTCTCTCAGATCTTCTCTCTGGGAGCAGCTAGATATTCTAATGAGTTCTGCTAATCTTCCCTGTGCTTTTATTGGTGATTTCAATGAGCTGGTTTCTGCTGAGGATAAGAATTTTGGCAACCTTTCTGGTAGATTTTCTGGTCTAAGAGATTGGATCAACAGGAATGGCCTGATTGATATGGGGTTTCAGGGATCTTGTTTTACTTGGAGCAACAATAAAATTAAGGAGAGATTAGATAGAGGTCTTTGCTGTGCTGATTGGAGAACTTGTTTTGCTGAAGCTTTTATCACTCACCTGCCAAAAACTAGATCTGATCACTGCCCTCTTTTACTTCAGCTTCACTCTAATAATTCTGTGAATAGAAGTGCTTCTCCTTTTCGGTTCCAGGCTATGTGGCTTACTTATAGTGAGTACTTTGAGTTTGTTTCTAATTCCTGGAGCTCCTTCAATGGTGATCTCCAACAAAAAATTGCTTTCCTGTCTTCTGCCCTCTCCAAGTGGAATAGAGAAGTGTTTGGTCACATTTTTCATAAGAAAAAGCATATTCTGGCCAGAATTGGTGGCATCCAGAAGGCCAGAGATCGATATGAAAATCCCTTCCTAGTTAATCTGGAAGCTTCTCTTGTTCAAGAGTACAATTCTATTTGTGAGCAGGAAAATTTATTCTGGAGGCAGAAATCTCGTGATAAATGGCTGCAGGATGGAGACAGAAATACTAAGTTTTTCCATTTGACTACCCTTGTGAGAAGAAGGAGAAATAAGATTGAAGGCCTTTTTGATGAGCATGATACTTGGCTTACTGGCTCATCTGAAATGAAAAATGTTGCTGTTAATTTCTTTACCAATCTTTTTTCTATGAATTCTTGTGATGTTTCCAGGTTGTCCATTGACTGTCTGTTCCCTGATATTGACAAGACTCGGATGGATGCTCTCTGTGTGTCTATTTCTTTGCCTGAAGTTAAGCAAGCTTTATTTTCCATTGGAAAGCTTAAGGCTCCTGGTTATGATGGTTTTCCTGCCCACTTCTTTCAGCAGCACTGGAATCTATGCGCTTCTGAGCTTCTTTCTGTTGTCACTGAAGCTTTTAGATCTGGTAATATTCCTTCTGGTCTGAACCATACCATTATTGCTTTAATCCCAAAAGTTGAAGGGCCTCAACACATGGTAAATTTTAGACCAATTAGCTTGTGTACTACTGTCTATAAAGTGATCTCTAAGGTTATTGTTGCAAGAGTTAGGCCTCTTATGAAGGATTTGATCAGCCCTAATCAAGTCAGCTATGTGCCTGGAAGAAATATCTCTGATAACATTATGATTGCTCAGGAGCTGTTGTTTAAGTTTAAAAAGTCTGCTGGTAAGCTTGGCTTTCTTGCGTGGAAGGTTGATCTCTCAAAGGCCTATGACAGGTTAAGCTGGAATTTTATTGAGTCTGTTCTATATGAAGCCAAGTTTCCTCAGCCTTTGATTCAGTTGATTATGCATTGCATCAGATCTGTGAGCTTTCAGATAAGTTTCAATGGTGAGTTGACTGATTCTTTCCACAGTCAAAGGGGCATTAGACAGGGTGATCCCCTCTCTCCCTACATTTTTGTGTTATGCATGGAGAAGCTCTCTCATTTAATTCACTCTATGGTTGCTGCTGATCAGTGGAAGGCTGTTAGAGCTTCTCAATCTGGGCCTAAAGTTTCTCATCTATTTTTTGCGGATGACTTGCTTCTCTTTGCTGAAGCTTCTTCTGCTCAAGCCAATACTCTTAAAGGCTGCCTTGATCTGTTTTGCTCTTTGTCTGGTCAAGCAGTGAGCTATGAGAAATCTCTCATTTTTTGCTCTCCAAATACCTGTGAGTCTTTGGCTGCTGAAATAAGCTCCATCTGTGGCTCCCCTCTTACTGATGACTTGGGAAATTATCTTGGCATGCCTTTGGTTCATGAAAGAGTCAATCAGTATACCTATGCCAATATTTTTGATAAGGTTCAGAGCAGATTATCCAGCTGGAAGAGTAAAACCTTGAGCATGGCTGGCAGACTTGTTTTGATTCAATCTGTCTCTTCTGCTATTCCTAATTATGCCATGCAAACTGCTAAGTTGCCTCTCAGTCTTTGTGATAAGCTGGATAAGCTCAATCGTGACTTCCTCTGGGGTGATACTGATGAGAAAAAGAGAGTGCATCTGGTCAAGTGGGATACTGTCTGTAAACCAAAGAAGCTTGGTGGTCTTGGTATCAAGAAAACTGCTTCAATGAACCAAGCTATGCTTGCTAAGGCTGGTTGGCGCATTTGGCAAGAGGACTCTGGTCTGTGGGCTAGAATTTACAGAGCCAAGTACCTGAAAAAGCAAAATATCACTGATCCTCATTTTCAGACTCCTGCTGCTTGCTCTAACACCTGGAGAAGCATCACTCATGGTGCTGATTTGCTGAGAAAGGGGCTTTCATGGCGTATTGGTGATGGAAAAATCATTAAGTTCTGGTATGACTCTTGGGCTCTCCCTTCTGCTCTTATCTCTCATGCTCTTCCAAATACTTCCATTAATCATGATGCTCTTATTTGTGATTTTTGGGATGAGTTTGGGTGGAACATTGAGCTGTTAAAAAATTATGTTCCTAGTCATATTGTTGATATCATTATCAATATTCCAACTGGTTTTAAGGGTGGTGGTGAAGACTCAAAAATTTGGGCTGCAACTCCTAATGGCTGCTTTTCAGTGAAATCAGCTTATAATTCCATTTTTGAGTTTAATCATGCTGTTAACCCTCAATGGATGAGAATTTGGAGCCTTAATATTCCTCCGAAGCAGAAAACTTTTCTTTGGACAATTATTCATGAGAAGTTGCTCACTAATGTCCAACGTTCAAGAAGAGGATTCACTGCTGCTGTTCCTACTTGTTCCATCTGCAATGCTTCTGATGAAGGTTTGCTTCACCTCTTCAGGGATTGCCCTCAAGCTCGTTTGGTCTGGAACTCTATTCCTAAGCCTGCTTCAATTCCCAGCTTTTTCTCTCTTGGTTGGCATGATTGGTTGAATGCTCAGCGTTCCTGTAAGTCTTCTACTCACAAAGGAATTAAATGGTGTGATTTTTTCATTGGTGTCTGCTGGTCTTTATGGAAGTGGAGGAATAAAAAGATTTTTGATCCTAGCTTTGTGATGCCTTTTGATCCGGGGAATATTATCCTTAATGCTGCTGTTGAGTGGTCTGACATTTCTGCTAAGTCTAAAGTTTCTGTGGACTGTGATATCCATCTGCTGTCTTGGAAAAAGCCTCCTGAGAATTTTTATAAGCTTAATGTGGATGGTACCAGATCTACTGTATCTGGTAGGATTGGTGCTGGAGGTGTGATTAGGGATCACAATGGCGTGTGGATTACTGGTTTTCACATTAACCTTGGCATTGGTTCTATTGTCGATGCTGAAGCTTGGGGTGTCTACTATGGTATGAAACTTGCAAGAAATTTGAATATTCAGCAGTTGGTGGTTGAATCGGATTCTGCTATTCTCATGAACCTGTTTCAGTGTGCTGATCTTTCCAGCCACCCTTTGGGATCTCTTATTGCTGGTTGCAGATATCTTAGCTCAAACATGAGCCACATTAGTTTTTTGCATGTCTTCAGAGAGTGTAATGGAACTGCTGACTCCCTTGCTAAAGAGAGTGTCAACCATGATCCTGGCCTCATTACTCTGGATACTCCCCCTCTTTATGCAATGTCTGCGTATTCAGATGATTTGAATGGTGTTGGTAGAATGAGGAGAGTTGGCTTGTCAACTCTTCCTTAGGTTTTTCTTCTGTTTGTTTCTGTTTGGGCCTTAGTGCCTCTCTTGTAACCAAAAAAAACATTAATAATATATGTGGCTATCCTCTCACATATGACTTTGGAAAATACCTTGGTATGCCTCTTATCCATTCTAGAGTTAATAAACACACCTATGATGGAATTTTGATTCCTAGTTGAAAAAGCAAGGTTCTCAGCATGGTAGGTAGAATTACTCTTGTTCAGTCTGTCACCTTTTCCATTCCTAATTATGTCATGCAAACAACCAAATTCCATGTGAGTTTCTATGAAAAAGCTTGATAAGTTGAACATAAATTTTATTTGGAGAGATACTAATAGTACAAAGAAAGTGCATCTTGTTCAGTGGAACACTGTATGCCAACCTAAACAAATGGGTGGATTAGGTATTAAGAAAACTAAAGATATGAATCAAGCTATGCTTGCAAAGGCCAATTGGATGATGTTTCTAAAGGATAAGGGTCTTTAGGCTTCCATGTTTTTTTTAGAAATATTTGAAAACTACAGTATTTTTTAGGACAATTATAAACCCTTCTCTGATTGTTCTAGTACTTGGAGAGCAATTATTCATGGTGCTAAGTTGGTTAAGGAAAATTTAAAATGGTGAGTTGGGGATGGTCAGTCCATTAAGTATTGGCTTGATCATTGGCTAACCTCTGAAGCTCTTTTCCATTCTGCTTGCCTTCTTCTATCATAAATTTCACTAATTATGTGAGTGACTTTTGGAAGAATGATGGTTGGGATATTCAAAAGCTTCTCTTTGTGGTGCCCTTTAAAAATTTTAACAAGATTGTCAATGTACCTACATATTTTGGCATCAATGGTCATGATTCTTTAATTTGGGGAGGTACTTCTAATGGTATTTTTTCTATGAAATATGCCTATAATTCTCTTTTTGATCTATTAGTTCCTCAAAATCCTAGTGGAATTCTTTATGGAGATTTGACATTCCTCCAAAGCTGAAAACGTTTTTGTGGACTTTACTCCATAAAAAACTTCTTACAATGTACAGTGTGATACTAGAAAGTTCTTACATCTCTTTCGAAATTGTCTCAGGTCTGTTCATATTTGGAATGCCTTTGTTAAACCTGCATCTATCTCTAACTCCTTTGTTCTTGACTGGAATGGTTGGATTCATGCCCCCAGCTTCACTATCATTCCATTGTTAAGAATAATATTAGGTGGTGCAACTTATTTGTCTTTGTCTGTTGGTTTATGTCAGGACCCACCCCGAGTTAAATCCTTTTAACCCGAAGTAAATCCTGCGGGGACCACCTCAAGGGAACTTACCGAAACCCCCTTGAATGGCCAACCCTTCCTACCTACCAACTCAGCACTTCCATGAGTATCTAACAACAAACCCTAACTCATGAAGGCATCCTGCTCCCTAACCTACTTAATTAGCTATACTGGGTTAGTCAGAGCAGTCTACTAAGATGATTACCCTAAAGAATTTCAACGGCAACAGATTGATCGACCATGCCTCGACTCTCGTACGCGCTCGACCTCCTCTCTAGAACCCTGCACCACTAGGCATTTGAAAACGAAGGGCCCAGGGGAGAAACATTGAAAACCGTCAAGGTGAGTGGACAAAAATAAAGTATAAAAGCTCTAATTCCTTTAATGTCCTCCCTCTAAGTATTTCTAAGAAAATCCGCATGCAAGTAAAACATAAATAATGCCTTGGCTCATATATAAACAATTATGTGGGGTGTTAACCTCATCCACGAGAAAACCCGACCTGCTCTATCCGGGAAGGTCTAATGACCAGCTCCACCGGAGAGGGTCCCTGACCTGCTCTATCTGGGAAGGTCTAGTGACCAGCTCCACCAGAGAGGGTCCCCGACCTGCTCTATTCGGGAAGGTCTAATGACCAGCTCAACCGAAGAGGGTCCCCGACCTGCTCTATCCGGGAAGGTCTACTGACCAGCTCCACCGGAGAGGGTCTATGCTAGCATACAATCCTTATATCCTTTTCCCTTTCCAAAATCCCTTTAAAACCTGTAAAACCTGTAAAATCTCGTGGGAATAATAAATCGAAAACCCCTTTAAATCCGTGAGCCAAGTTTCTCCTTTTAAAATCGTCCCCCTCCATAATCCCAAAACGGTGATAACCCATAAAACCATATCCCGGGAAAATCCTTTAAAATCACGGGAAGGGTATGAACCTCTTTCCCGGCTTGTTTACCTTTAAAATCCTTAAATCTCATTTTCCCAAATCACCGTAAAACATATAAATGGAGGAAATCATAAATGCAGGAGAAATCAATTAAAGTATATAGCATGCAATTTAATTTAAAACAAAGGTCCACTCACAGTACTATTGCGACATTCTTCCCGCTCGGAAAGCTCCTCGAGCGAAACCCTCGAACTAACCGCGTAGTCGAGCCCGTCTCACGTTCAATCAGAGACTGTACAAACAAACCATTATATTAGTCATTTCATCGTTGACTTGGTCTTTTCCTAGTTTGACCAGGAAATCCTATTTGACCACGTGTTGACCAAGTTCCTTTCTTTTTAACATCTTTTCAACAAATAGATTCGTTTCTGATTACCCAACCGTAACACCGACTTTCTCTAATAATTCACTTGACATTAAATTCACACATAGTAATTTGTGGAATTATTATGGACACCCATTCAACCACTTCACTAATACCTTAGGAGTCCTTAAAATAATCCTTAAACCTTAACCGGCAATAATCGATGGTCGGAATAATATTTAATTATCCGCCAATAATACTAAACTAGAACAATTCCAAAACCTAACCAAAACTCCTCCAAAAATTACCAAATTTTAACCATAGACTCCTCACAATATGTACTAATTAATGGGCATGAAAAACTGCCCAAAAAGTGGCGGCACCGCCGCCAGCTCCGCCGCCGACGGCGGCCGCCGGCAGAAATTCCGGCCAAAATTCAGGCGACCTCTGATCGCCACCAAATTTCACCAGTAGCTTCGTCTCATCATTTGGGACAACTTTCTAGTTCAACTCGAAGGCCAATTCGGCCTCTAACTAGGTCAAAAACTAGATGAACAGTAGACCCCGAAAATTTACACTTCAAATCCTCAATTTTTCCTACACACTTCGAATCAAGCTACCAAATTCTAGGGGATTGTAGTACACCTAAAACTCATCCTATCCATATAAAGAACTCAACAAATGGTGATCTAGGGAGGGAGAAATCAGATCAAGAACAAACACTGTACACTTGAAGAACAAACCGGAATTTCTCCCGATTTACGGCGAGTTAGGTCGGAAAGCTTACCTTGGAATGAAGTAGACTCGGAGGCCGAGCTGATTGGTGGCCGGACGGCGGCGCTGTGGCGCGCGCAAAATCCGGCAGTGTTTCCCGTCGGGGGAGAGGAGAGAGAGCCGGGTGAAAAATCTGATTTTTCACCCCGGTAACTCCTATATATAGCCGTTTTACCGCATAGTAACTTTATACTTTTGTTCATAACTTTCTCATACGAACTCCGATTTGAGCGTGCTACATGTCCACGAACTCGTAACGACGCCCTCTACAACTTTCAAGAAGGAAGTTTTCTCAAATTCTTGACTTACCAAAAAGTCAACTTCACGATCATTGTACGGTTAAACGGTCACTTTAAATGGTAAAAGACCAAAGTAACCAACTGTAATATAATCCTAGGATCGGGATGTGACAATTCTCCCCACCTTATAAAAATTTCGTCCTCGAAATTTCTATACTCGAAGTCCAACACAGTGGGGGATAGTACCACTTAAATAATGATATTATTCTCCAATATCAACTTCTTTCTGAGGACTTTCTGAGAACTTTTCTAAGACGCCTCACGAATAGCATTGTCAAAACCCCATACACCTGCTCTTTACGATCAACATCCTTACTGATCTTCCTTATAAGCCAATTTCCAGTACTAACCAGAAGTCTAATGACATAGGATGTAAGGTAGTAAACTTATTCCCGTAACAAGGACATACGTGACACTAGACATCCATTAACTCTAAAGATACCCAACATATTCCTCAAACTCATGTAACATTGTCACATGTCACATTTAACCAACGTAGCACTCCTTCCTACGTGGATGATAACCTCTAATACTTTCTCTTTTTCTGACACCCGACCACTCTTCTCGAGTCAAAACTAAAGCGTCTGTAGTCTTACCGTGGATCACAATGATTTTCTCTTGAATCATTGATCAACTGAATCACCGAATTCTTACTGTACTCTATCTCATTTATGAGGTGGAATACGACACTGCCTATCACTGATTCACCATCTGTAATTCTCGCGAAAATCACTCTTGCTTTTCACGAAAGATGACAATTTCTGTCATACACATCCTTTGGCAACAATTCTCTGTTGCCTAAACCGGATTATAACCATATCCTTGAAAATCCAACTGCACAACACCACAACTTCGACCAATAACCAACCTCCTATCCCTTCTCGTTTAGCCAAACAAACACCAACAATTGTCCTTACCAACCGCATGTGACGTCGTCACAATACCGCTAATACTCATTGATTCAATCACCCCTCGCTTATCGCGAGTAAAATTTCTTCAAGAATACTCGTATTCTTTCATTGAACTTTAGATATCATCTCCCACATTCCCTATGCAGGAACTGATTACCACACCTGAGAAGTAGGGTTCGATGTCACTAATGGATTTAAATCCTCTGGTAACACAATACAATGTGGAGTCAACACCAATGACAACAAGTCCCCAAGAAAACCATGACGACTTTTGTTGCACGAACCATCATCACATTTGAACAAGGCTCCCTGATCTGGTTTACGCTTTCTATAAATTATTCTATCAGGTTGTCCTGTTGTAGAGTAATTGTCTTCCCTTACTCTATCATTACTCAAACCACTTACACACACAGGACATGAACTGCCATGAATTTTTAGCGTAAATCCCAAAACCATAGCCTTTAAAATCAGGGAGATACAAGTCTCCAGACATCGAGATCCAACAATACTTACTCCTCGCATGAAGACAAATTGTCAGACTTCACACTGCCTACAAAGCTATTCTGACAACACAAATCCTGACTTTTACTCACAAGCCAAACATTAGAGTCGTCAACTCAATTATCGCTTTGTGAGGTCATAGCGTACTTTACAACTGGTAATACATCAACGTACTACTCGTAGGTGAGGTACCACTGACCTCCCGATCTCTTACCTTAACCTGGAATGACGCATAGTGCAGAACTCGCACTCCAACCAAAACTGTGCGTCTAATAAACATTATCCGTATCGCAATCAGGGATAGACTTACCATTAACAGAATCCCAGAGCCTTACCCGCTCAACAAGGATATTTCATTCACATATGCCTCCATTACCAAATCGTCTGGCAATAACCGACAAATTCTGGACATTTAACCAGATCGAACACCTACATAAAAATTTAGTGCCACTGGTGCACACCCAAAGTAACCCCTGATCAAAGCATCGGGAATTAATTCCACACCGAACTAAGCCACATTGATCACCAAGCATCCAGTTATCAAGGCACAATTCCTCGAATGCCAACACCGCACTGGGCGCGTAAACTTCACTGAGTAAATTCGCACAACTAGACAGTTTCTAACAAAACTGTCCCCCATGCTCTGCAAGTTTACCATCCACCGTATCCTCTATTTGGTAAGATTCAAGAATCCCAATCACTTACCATTCTAATTGAAGAGGAAAAACAACTGCGTACACAGGAAATCACAATGCCACTTCAAATCCTAGCTTACAGGATCCACTGTCACACGTTAACATCCCCTCAGATCATAACTTAATCTGAACGTGGCTTAATCACTCCACGATTTCCAATGGAGTGTTGCTTAACTTAGCGACATACTTTACTACTCTTGTAATAAGTTGGTTTCCAAAACCTTGACTCGTAATACCTTTGAGTCATCAAAGAAACCCTTACCTAGTTCCACCGCACTTCATACTTACCGAAATGTTGACAATTTCGAAAGTCACCTCCAATGATCTTTCTTGCTACCACTCCACACTCGTGGTGCCAAGAACTGCCGCTAGGTCAATAATTCCTAACAATTAGGGTCACTACTCAAATGACCAATGATCATAGCAATGCCAACAATTCCTTAATCCTCTCAGGATTTCATTAAATTAACAGCAATAATTGATATTCCAGATCTAATCCTCAATCCACAGATCAAATTGAGAATATTTCCTGTCACTGCAGTGGGTGTAACTTATGAACCCCAAACACGACTAAGTACACCTTCGGTTACAAAGCTTGATTAAACCACAGCCAGTGAGTGCACAACTTCCCATGCCATCAAGCTCAGTTAATCACCCTCGAAGAAACCAAGTGTCATAACGGACGACTTTGGTTGCAGGTTGAAGCTTGGGCAACTACAACATTCTCCTCTACTCAATGATTCAGTAAACCTTGCCCCACTGCTGTCACTTCACCATTTCCATGCATTTATCTCAGAAAACATCCGACCACCTACTAACGACATTTAAAAAAAATCTCGCTAACCATCATAAAAGTCGGAGCCACTAACAATAACCCACTTCCGACATATACTTAAACGGTTATACCATTTAATTGACGTTTTGCACAGAAACTTCTAACCAAACGTCCTTAATCTCCATCTTCAACAAATGGAACTCACCATGACACTCTTAAAATGATGTCATCATCAGCCTTAGTCACTTACCTGGTGTCATTTTGACCACACACAGTTGTACAACATAATTATGCCTTACCAGTATGTGCTACCCAGATTTCAATTTACCACTTCCCTACAAAGGTGGGTACACGTGCTCATGTGGGGTATACCCATGTACATCTTCAGCCGTCAAAACAGTGCCGTTTGCACAACGACCGGTTCCTACTCCACAATAACACAAAGTCCGTCAATGCTCGTATCACTATCACTGGTACCCCAAGCACCCTTGGTCCATGACCCGGTGGCTTGTTGCCACTTCCAACATGTTCCTTTGAATTCCGAAACCAATTACCTTTAGCTACAACTGGTAACACTCGCTCGATCTGTAAATCAAACTCTAACACAGCCAACCTGGAGACTCCTCCACAGGTGTACTAATTAAAACACTTTGACCGCAGGTGGATAACTCACCTTAAGGTTGACACGATCCCCAAGATCTGGTGACACGATTTAATTTCTGCTTCCATAATAAATGGCCCAATGACCCTTGTCACCAACAATTCAAATCACGATTGGACTCACCAACATATCAAATCTTTCTAGTACCCCAATCATTGGTGGCTGGAGCGAAGAGGATCTGGTCGTAGCTGACGACAACAATTTCAGCACCAAGGTGACCCAAACCATTAGTTTCAGTGGCTGTCCCATAAAGCATCGAGTGACCAAACCAGCCTTTACTTCCTTAACATTCTCCAGTAGTGACACATCATGGACACGTCACTAGATCCAGACTATAAAATAACAACACTCAACTTCCTTGAGTCATTCTATTTTCATACGTCCGTTGGTTTCTCCAAAACCACACTAATGACGATCCTCAACAAAATCGTGGCAATCGTCAAATCTCAATATTCATCCTCTCTGAATAATCGCGCTAGGCGACTTCAGCTCTTTTTCCATGGCAGGATGCAATCTCTTTCATAACTCTTACGACTCTTCACTGCTGAGAGTCTCATAACCCGAACACCAAGGCTTCGCCTCAGGTTTCTACCACAACCCTGTCAACAACCATGACAGCCTTCCAGGTGTGAATTAACCGTTTCACCACCGAGTACTCACACATAATGCTCAACGTTAAACAACGTGAGTTTCCAGCTCGATCCCCAACTCAAATCTCAATTAATCTATGGGGAACTCATAAAAATAAATACATAACGAGCTTACCTTGTTCCTTACAAGAACTCTCTGTGAGGTCGCGCGTACTGAGGCATAGTCTTGAAGATTCAAACGTTTAGAACCACTCGGTCCAGGAAGTACTAACTCATATCCTTAATAAACACTGAGCGTCCAAAGCATAAAATGCCGATGGATCCGCCGCGGTCGGACCATCACTCTATAGACACTAAGTGCTACCAAGTACATGAGGTAGTAACAGGAAACGATAACCTAATGCTCTGATACCAATTGTCAGGACCCACCCCGAGTTAAATCCCTTTAACCCGAAGTAAATCCTGCGGGACCACCTCAAGGGAACTTACCGAAACCCCCTTGAAATGGCCAACCCTTCCTACCTACCAACTCAGCACTTCCATGAGTATCTAACAACAAACCCTAACTCATGAAGGCATCCTGCTCCCTAACCTACTTAATTAGCTATACTGGGTTAGTCAGAGCAGTCTACTAAGATGATTACCCTAAAGAATTTCAACGGCAACAGATTGATCAACCATGCCTCGACTCTCGTACGCGCTCGACCTCCTCTCTAGAACCCTGCACCACTAGGCATTTGAAAACGAAGGGCCCAGGGGAGAAACATTGAAAACCGTCAAGGTGAGTGGACAAAAATAAAGTATAAAAGCTCTAATTCCTTTAATGTCCTCCCTCTAAGTATTTCTAAGAAAATCCGCATGCAAGTAAAACATAAATAATGCCTTGGCTCATATATAAACAATTATGTGGGGTGTTAACCTCATCCACGAGAAAACCCGACCTGCTCTATCCGGGAAGGTCTAATGACCAGCTCCACCGGAGAGGGTCCCTGACCTGCTCTATCTGGGAAGGTCTAGTGACCAGCTCCACCAGAGAGGGTCCCCGACCTGCTCTATTCGGGAAGGTCTAATGACCAGCTCAACCGAAGAGGGTCCCCGACCTGCTCTATCCGGGAAGGTCTACTGACCAGCTCCACCGGAGAGGGTCTATGCTAGCATACAATCCTTATATCCTTTTCCCTTTCCAAAATCCCTTTAAAACCTGTAAAACCTGTAAAACCTCGTGGGAATAATAAATCGAAAACCCCTTTAAATCCGTGAGCCAAGTTTCTCCTTTTAAAATCGTCCCCCTCCATAATCCCAAAACGGTGATAACCCATAAAACCATATCCCGGGAAAATCCTTTAAAATCACGGGAAGGGTATGAACCTCTTTCCCGGCTTGTTTACCTTTAAAATCCTTAAATCTCATTTTCCCAAATCACCGTAAAACATATAAATGGAGGAAATCATAAATGCAGGAGAAATCAATTAAAGTATATAGCATGCAATTTAATTTAAAACAAAGGTCCACTCACAGTACTATTGCGACATTCTTCCCGCTCGGAAAGCTCCTCGAGCGAAACCCTCGAACTAACCGCGTAGTCGAGCCCGTCTCACGTTCAATCAGAGACTGTACAAACAAACCATTATATTAGTCATTTCATCGTTGACTTGGTCTTTTCCTAGTTTGACCAGGAAATCCTATTTGACCACGTGTTGACCAAGTTCCTTTCTTTTTAACATCTTTTCAACAAATAGATTCGTTTCTGATTACCCAACCGTAACACCGACTTTCTCTAATAATTCACTTGACATTAAATTCACACATAGTAATTTGTGGAATTACTATGGACACCCATTCAACCACTTCACTAATACCTTAGGAGTCCTTAAAATAATCCTTAAACCTTAACCGGCAATAATCGATGGTCGGAATAATATTTAATTATCCGCCAATAATACTAAACTAGAACAATTCCAAAACCTAACCAAAACTCCTCCAAAAATTACCAAATTTTAACCATAGACTCCTCACAATATGTACTAATTAATGGGCATGAAAAACTGCCCAAAAAGTGGCGGCACCTCCGCCAGCTAAATTTGATATGCATTTAAAAATTTATGATTTATGTTGCAGTTTATGCCAACAACGTTGACTCTTGATTCAGGAGTTACTAGGCCTCCACCACTTTTAAGTGAAGCTGATTTGCTGGGTTGTATGGACAAGGTCATAACAATATAGATTTTGGTTTATTTTTTCTTCCCTCTATATAGTAGTTATCTTAGGCAGTTGCACTGCATGACATATGTAGCATGAAAGTAGTTATATACTCTTCGATAGAACATTTCCCAACATTTTTCATCAATTCTACAGGAGGGCATTGGTACAGATGCAACAATGCATGATCACATCAAAAAACTGCTTGATCGTTTTTACGCAACCAAGGACGCAAATACTCGTTTCTCACCAACCAATCTGGTAACCTGCTTTTGGCTATAATAATTTTATGAGATATTCGTTGCTTGCTACTTATTAATCTTCTTTGATAACTCTTCCTAGTTATTCCGTCTCTATTTCTTTTGATACTCTTGAGTTCTGTAATTCTAGTTCAACTGATACTAAAGACAGCTAGATATTGTTAAATTGAAAGAGCGGTAGAATGGATAACAAAGTACATGGAATATGTGTAGTTATCCCCTCATTATTTGAAATGTTATTATGTGAGGCCATTTAAAGTAAGGTGAGAACTTCCATTGCAGCAACTATCAAAGCATGGGAGCACTGATCATATCCAGTGTTCCAGTTATGGAAAAATGCAACTATTTTTCTTTCGTATTTTGTATACTGCTGAACATTGAAATCTAAACTAGGGAAATGGACTCATATTATACTATTTCTCTGTTATCATAAGTGAAAACATAACTGATCTACTGATAAAATGTCATAATTTTCAGGGTGAAGCATTGGTGATGGGATATGATGACATGGGGTAAATTTCCCGAATTCATTTTCAATTTCAAATAGTCTATGATGTTAAACTGGTCGTGCAATGTACAACATAAACTAGAAGGTCAAAGATAATGTTTTCTTTTTATAGAACCCTGAATATAACATCTTAGAAATGATGATACTATGTCAGATCAGCTTATGAAACACTACCCCTGTCAGCTACTAATTTGCATCTGTACTCAGTCATTACCCTTGTTCCTATAATTACAGTCTATTTTGTAAGACCTAATATCTGAAGTTTTGTTTTGTGTGTTAGTATGTATCAAATGCAGTCTTTTAATCAATGTTACATATTTTAAATTCAGAAGCTTTGAAGATCATATGAAGTGTCCTGAACAACCACTTCATTTTCTTTATGTAACAAAGAACCCACTTTCTAAAAAAACACAAAAACAAAAACAAAAACAAAAAACTCAGTAAGTACTAATTTCAGCTGCCCTCCAATCTAGAATTTTAAAACGAGGAAATCCTAGTTTGACCAGGAAATCCTATTTGACCACGTGTTGACCAAGTTCCTTTCTTTTTAACATCTTTTCAACAAATAGATTCGTTTCTGATTACCCAACCGTAACACCGACTTTCTCTAATAATTCACTTGACATTAAATTCACACATAGTAATTTGTGGAATTACTATGGACACCCATTCAACCACTTCACTAATACCTTAGGAGTCCTTAAAATAATCCTTAAACCTTAACCGGCAATAATCGATGGTCGGAATAATATTTAATTATCCGCCAATAATACTAAACTAGAACAATTCCAAAACCTAACCAAAACTCCTCCAAAAATTACCAAATTTTAACCATAGACTCCTCACAATATGTACTAATTAATGGGCATGAAAAACTGCCCAAAAAGTGGCGGCACCTCCGCCAGCTCCGCCGCCGACGGCGGCCGCCGGCAGAAATTCCGGCCAAAATTCAGGCGACCTCTGATCGCCACCAAATTTCACCAGTAGCTTCGTCTCATCATTTGGGACAACTTTCTAGTTCAACTCGAAGGCCAATTCGGCCTCTAACTAGGTCAAAAACTCGATGAACAGTAGACCCCGAAAATTTACACTTCAAATCCTCAATTTTTCCTACACACTTCGAATCAAGCTACCAAATTCTAGGGGATTGTAGTACACCTAAAACTCATCCTATCCATATAAAGAACTCAACAAATGGTGATCTAGGGAGGGAGAAATCAGATCAAGAACAAACACTGTACACTTGAAGAACAAACCGGAATTTCTCCCGATTTACGGCGAGTTAGGTCGGAAAGCTTACCTTGGAATGAAGTAGACTCGGAGGCCGAGCTGATTGGTGGCCGGACGGCGGCGCTGTGGCGCGCGCAAAATCCGGCAGTGTTTCTCGTCGGGGGAGAGGAGAGAGAGCCGGGTGAAAAATCTGATTTTTCACCCCGGTAACTCCTATATATAGCCGTTTTACCGCATAGTAACTTTATACTTTTGTTCATAACTTTCTCATACGAACTCCGATTTGAGCGTGTTATGTGTCCACGAACTCGTAACGACGCCCTCTACAACTTTCAAGAAGGAAGTTTTCTCAAATTCTTGACTTACCAAAAAGTCAACTTCACGATCATTGTACGGTTAAACGCTCACTTTAAATGGTAAAAGACCAAAGTAACCAACTGTAATATAATCCTAGGATCGGGATGTGACAGTTTATATGAAAATGGAGGAATAAGCATGTTTTTGATCCCTCATTTGTTATGCCTTCTTGCTTTGAGAAGATTATATGAGATTATGCTTGGAGTGGAAAAATGCTCAGCCTAGAACCTTTATTGCTCCTAATTTCAAGAATTAATTTCTCTGCTTGGATTTTTGTTGCTTGAATTTGCTTGGATAGTTTAAAATCATTGGATTGAATGAAGATGACATCACGGGACCACATTGTATTCAATCCAATGGTTTTAAACCATCCAAGCAAATCCAAGCAACAAAAATCCAAACATAGAAGCCGAATCCCTAATTTCAGGTATACAATGTTGCCTTGGAAGATGCCTTCGTGGAGTTATTTCAAATTAAATAATGGATCAAGAGTTGTCAGGTCTGGCAAGATTGGTGCATGGGGTGTTATTAGAAACCATGTTGGATCCTGGATTGTTTGTTTTCAAATAAACTTGGAGATTGGTGTTATCCTTGATGCTAAGGCGTGAGGTTTGTACCATGATTTTAAGCTTGCTTCAGCCTTCATATCTCTAAGTTGGAGATATAAATAGATTCTACTATCCTTGTGCAGCTAATGCAAAGTCCTAATGTCTCTTCATCCTCTTGGATCTCTCCTTAATGACTACAGTAGTTTGATGACTCAGATGAATATGTTAAACTCTCTCATGTCTTTATGGAGTTCAAATGACAGCTGATGCTCTAGCCAAATGCAGCATTAACAATGAACTTGGAATTTTTATTTTTGATGATCCTCCTGAGCTCGGCTTTCCATGATGATCTAGCTGCTCTAACTATAGCTAGGAAATCAAGCTTTTGTTTTAGTATGCAATCTTTTTCTTTCTTTTATTTGTGCCTTTAGGCTCCGCTTGCAATAAAAAAATTAGGTATAGAAAAACCAACGCCCACAAATCGTCATTTTAAATATTATATTTTTTAAGGAGAGAAAATAGAGTAGAAGAAAAGATGAGGATAATTATAGGATATCCAAATTAAGACAATAAATCTCTAATTTTATAATTTTTGTTAATATGCAAATAAAGGTATAAAAACAAATCAAAAACAAATTAACATGAGTGTCAAGATCCTAGTAATATTGATAAAAAATGCTAGTAATAAATAATACAAAGTAGACTTTCTAGAAGGGCGGGAAAATCCTTTTCCCCAACCTAGCACAGTAATTGGGATTTTAATTTGCCGACCATTAGCTTTCTAGTCCCTAAGCTGCCACATACACACTCAAACACATAGGTTAAACCATGGTTACTTTGATAATCAAGAAAAGATAAAGGTTATTTAATATATCAAATCAAAATAAATACTCCAAAATTCTCTCCTTTTTCTACTGAGCTAGTCAACTCCTCTCCTTTTACTACTCTACCTTCCTTTCATTTTCGTATAATACCTTTTCTTCTTCTCTTTTTTCCCAAAGGTATATATATATATATATATATATTTTGATACAATATATTTTTTTTCTTCTTCGTCTCCACCTTTTCTTTTTTTCTTTTCTCAAATAGCAATTTTTCTTCTCCTATAGTCATGTTCTTTTTTTAATTAAATAGCCAACCATCATTTTTCTCCCTGAATAATGGTCATCACTAATCAAACCCACGATCACAATACCAAAATGGCAAACTCAGTTTCTCGTATGAAAACAAAAAAAGATAGCTTGAAAAATATGATTGAAGCATCCAAGTTCAACAAACATTCCCTTTTCCAGAAAATATAAATTACACAAATTAACCACGATTACCAACATAAGTTTCTCTATCACTCTGATTGTTTGATAGAACTAAATAGACCGAAGCACAAACAAAAAAACAACTTGATGACTCATGAAATGACATCAAAACTCATTTTCTTTTCTAATGTTAACGAGCTGCGACAATGGTCCTTAAGATGTTGATGGATCTGAAAAATTTAATTGGCGAGCTGGTCCTTCATGGCCTCTTGGCTGGGGGATAACCTATCAAATTTTTGACATAGTTAATAGTTATATTTAGATATTAATTCTAAATACATAAAGGTAAAAGAAAAAGGAGATAATAGATACAAGAGAGAATACCTGGGAATACATAAGAGAATAATTAAAAAAAAACATGACTATAGGAGAAGAAAAATTGTTATTTGAGAAAAGGAAAAAAAAGAAGAAGAAAAGGTGGAGACGAAGAAGAAAAAAAATTGTATATATATATAGTTCTTATCCAGAGCGAAACTTCATTTTGAAATTAACGTATGAAGTTCCTTATTTGACTCATTTTTCGGTCATATTTCCAAATCTTCACCGTTTAGTTTGTTCAACCCAATGTATAGATCACTCCAACCAAGTTTCATTCAATTTGATGATCGTTTGAGCTTTGATAATCATTATTTATACAACCAGTTTTATTTAGACAGACACATGGTCCGTTCATTGATTTAATCTAATTCGGTACCTTAACGATCATCAAATTGGTTGAAACTTTATAGGAATGATTTATGCATTGAGTTCTACAAATCAAACTGTAAAGACGTGAAAATATAACCAAAAAATGAGTCGTTAATTTCAAAATGAAACCCTTCTGAACAGAGTCTGATATATGAAAGTAACTACGGTCGACCGTATGGGTTTGGGTGGGTATGTGGCAGCGGGTTGGGTGGTCATAGTATGGTCGGCAAATTAGTATCACTGTAATTGTCGTTGGGGGCAGCGCAGGAGAGAGAATGGTGCGGGTGCTGAACGTGGCGGAGAAGCCGTCGGTTGCGAAGTCGGTGGCGAACATACTGTCCCGCGGGCAAGGTCTCCGAATGAGAGAAGGCCGTTCCCGCTACAACAAAATCTACGAGTTCAACTACTCCATCAATGGGTGCCACTGCCAGATGCTCTTCACCTCCGTCACCGGCCACCTCATGGAGCTCGAATTCGAAGACCGCTTCCGCAAATGGCACTCCTGCGATCCCGCCCTCCTCTTCCAGGCCCCCGTCCGCAAGTTCGTCCCTGAGGTACTTCTCATTTCTCCATTTAGGTTTCCATTCTCGTATGTGTTTTAGGGCTATTCGTCTTCGCAATCGAAACGAGTTGTTGCTTGCGGTTTTGGTCTAATTTTGCTTGAAATTGAGAGTTACTAGGTTGTTTTGGATAGTTACGGTGAAGGTTTTTGAGAATCTATTGTCCGTTAGTATATGATTGTTTCAAAGAGATGATGTTTTGTGAAATTGAGATTGATTAGGGTGAATTTGATCATTAGGTTTAGTGTTAATGTGTTTATGATCTGTTTGGGGATAATGTAGCAAAGTTAGAGGCAAGTTCACGTAAGGACAGAATTGAACTAGTCTTTATGTGCAGGGAACATTACCTGATATCAGTTTATTATGCTGTGGGATGCCTGATGGAGTTATGAGGAAGTTTATTGTTAGAAATGACTTTGTTTGTTGAACTCCACAGTGTGTTTCTGTTTCTACTGTCGGTCCAATCACCTGACATTGTTACTTCTTTCTCGGGTTTCAATAATGTAGAACAAGTTGGATATCAAAAGGACATTAGAGGAGGAAGCTAGGAATTGCCAGTGGCTTGTATTATGGCTTGACTGTGATAGAGAAGGAGAAAACATTGCATTTGAAGTCATAGATGTCTGCACCTCTGTAAATCGTCATCTTACCATTAAGAGAGCTCGTTTTTCAGCTTTGATTGACAGGTCCGTTCTATGCACTTTCTTCTTCCTTCAAATTCTGAATCTCCACTTCTCTTGGGATTCAGTTTCTGTAGTATTTACTTATTTTTGTTTTCAGGGATATTCATCACGCAGTGCAAAATCTTGACAATGCAAACAAATACTTTGCTGATGCTGTGGATGCTAGGCAAGTTAGTACCCTTCATCTCCAGACTTTTTGGGTGACTTTATGGTCAATTTCATTTTGTTTACAAGTTGCATCTAGCTATATACTCATTTGGTAAACCTTTCCATCCAGTGTTGAGCTAACTGTAGAACAACTGTTAGTCATATTCTCTTAGTATCTTTGTTTTCATCTTTCGATGTTAATGTCTTCTTGTATCTCCTTTTATTTGGTCTAATGTCTTCTTGTATCTCCAATATATAACATACCTCCTGTTTGTTTATGACAGGAAATAGATCTACGAATTGGTGCTTCATTTACCAGGTTTCAGACTATGCTCCTGAGAGATGCGTTTGTTATTAATTCTGCTATGGATGACAGAAACCTTGTTCTAAGTTATGGTCCTTGTCAGGTATTGAACTGATTTCCTACCACAATTGACTTTTTTTAACTGTTATAAAAAGAGTTCAATTTTATGCAATTTTCATTTCCCTCACCTCCTCCCTTTCAATACAGTTCCCTACACTTGGCTTTATTGTGGAACGGTACTGGGAGATACAGTCACATGAGCCGGAGGAATTTTGGACCATTAACTGTTCACATAGATCAGATGAAGGAACTGCAACATTCGGTTGGATGTATGGCGCACATTGTTACCATCAACTGTTCTTCTCTTAGCTTCTGAAACCATTTAGATATTAATGGCCTATCGTTTGCAGGCGTGGCTATCTTTTTGATCATGCTTGTGCTGTCATCATCTATGAGATGTGCGTTGAGGATCCTATTGCAACTGTAAGTTCTGTTGAATTTCTGTATATAACTATATACTGCTAATTTTATAAAACATCTTGGACTCTTGGCTTCAATGTTTTCAATACATTATAGGTCACAAAGGTCAGACAACAGGAGAAGCCGAAGTATCCTCCATATCCTTTGAATACCATTGAGCTTGAAAAACGTGCCTCAAGATACTTCCGAATGAGTTCGGAACATACTATGAAGGTGGGAATGGTTGGAGTATTTACCCTTTAATGGGAATGATAAGCTTGTCTAAAATTTAAGATGTCCTGGATCCATAATATTAGCATTTAGTTCTGGAGAGTAGAGGTCTACACTTTCTGAAGCTTTATCTTTTATTAAATCTCTTCTTGGGGTTGTCTTCAATTATTTCAACAGTACACTGAATCACTTTTTCTGACTGTAGGTAGCAGAAGAGCTTTACCAAGCTGGTTTTATCAGTTATCCTCGAACAGAGACCGATGGCTTCTCTCCGAGGACTGATTTGCATGTTAGTGATTTGTCTTCATACACTTTGTTTGACACACATAAGCATACTTTTGAATTTCGTCTTGCTTTTGCTCTTGAGGTTATAAATTTTTTTTGCCTATTCAAATATCAAACCAAATAATCTTTATAATAATTATTCTGCCCTCTGTTAGTAACGTATCATTAGCTTTGTGAGTAATGGATTTCTAAGATCTTTATTTGATGTAGGCAATTGTACAAGAACAACAAGGGCATCCTGGATGGGGATCATATGCACAACGATTGTTGGACCCTGCTTCTGGGCTTTGGAGAAACCCTAGTAGCGGTGGACATGATGACAAGGCCCATCCACCTATTCACCCAACCAAGTTTTCTCCTGGAGAATCAAATTGGAGTCAAGATCACAATGTAATTAGTCTAAGCATTCATTGGTTTTATAATGTTCATTGTGTGTTCTCTAATTGTAGTTTCATTTGATCTAAGTTGAGATCCATTTTCTGTTCTTTGCTTTTTATATTCTATGTTCATATTGTTTTTCAGCGACTGTATGAGCTGGTTGTTCGCCATTTTCTAGCATGTGTCTCACAGCCAGCTGTAGGGGCCGAAACTACTGTTGAAATTGATATTGCTGGGGAGATGTTCTCTGCATCTGGAAGAGTGATATTAGCTGTGAGTTTTCCATTGTATATTGTTATGCCCTCCCCCTCCACTGTTTGGTGCCAGATTTTGTGATGGTCATTTTATTTGAATTGCGATAGATCTTGTATATTTCTTGGGCCGCTGGCTAGGTGTTATGTATTTTGCGGTCTAATTGATGTTTGGATGAGATGCTAATGTTAAAAGTATGTAACCATTACATTCTTTTGAAACATTTCTCTAGTGGTTGGGCTGGCAATATATTTCAAGGCGATAATTGTTACAATTATATTCTAGTCGCCTTTGAAACTACTGTTGAAACAGATATTGCTGGGGAAACTTCATTTATTGTTTTTTTTTCTCTTTACTGTTTTCTTCCTAGTAAATCTGTTGGTGGTGCACCAACTCTAGACTGAGAAGATGGATACCATAATTGTTGCATCTTGCTATCTTGTCTTTCTTGTTGTATTATTGATATGCTTCAACTGTGTCCATACAAGTGCACAACTGCATGAAATATACTTCTCTCTTTATGTGTTGGTTTTACACTATATAATCTATAATCTTAATCTGCTTGGCAATTAAGTCTAGTGCTTCAGATATTTTCTGTTATGTTATGTCTTTGATATGCTTTCATTGAGTCAATACAACTGCTGCAGTACCTATTTCCTGTTAGGTTGTGACACTACATATTACATATACTATTTATATGGCAAATAATTGTATCTGTTTAAAATCTTATATGAATCATCGACTCTATTTCTCTTGTAACAGAAAAATTACTTGGATGTGTATCGCTTTGAATCATGGGGAGGTTCACTGCTACCAACATATACTGTTGGACAACAGGTTTGCTATTGATCTTCCAACTATGCTATGCATCTAAATTACCACATACTCACTCTATTTTATGTTGTTGAGTGCATTGTAAGCTAGTAAATTTGATATGCATTTAAAAATTTATGATTTATGTTGCAGTTTATGCCAACAACGTTGACTCTTGATTCAGGAGTTACTAGGCCTCCACCACTTTTAAGTGAAGCTGATTTGCTGGGTTGTATGGACAAGGTCATAACAATATAGATTTTGGTTTATTTTTTCTTCCCTCTATATAGTAGTTATCTTAGGCAGTTGCACTGCATGACATATGTAGCATGAAAGTAGTTATATACTCTTCGATAGAACATTTCCCAACATTTTTCATCAATTCTACAGGAGGGCATTGGTACAGATGCAACAATGCATGATCACATCAAAAAACTGCTTGATCGTTTTTACGCAACCAAGGACGCAAATACTCGTTTCTCACCAACCAATCTGGTAACCTGCTTTTGGCTATAATAATTTTATGAGATATTCGTTGCTTGCTACTTATTAATCTTCTTTGATAACTCTTCCTAGTTATTCCGTCTCTATTTCTTTTGATACTCTTGAGTTCTGTAATTCTAGTTCAACTGATACTAAAGACAGCTAGATATTGTTAAATTGAAAGAGCGGTAGAATGGATAACAAAGTACATGGAATATGTGTAGTTATCCCCTCATTATTTGAAATGTTATTATGTGAGGCCATTTAAAGTAAGGTGAGAACTTCCATTGCAGCAACTATCAAAGCATGGGAGCACTGATCATATCCAGTGTTCCAGTTATGGAAAAATGCAACTATTTTTCTTTCGTATTTTGTATACTGCTGAACATTGAAATCTAAACTAGGGAAATGGACTCATATTATACTATTTCTCTGTTATCATAAGTGAAAACATAACTGATCTACTGATAAAATGTCATAATTTTCAGGGTGAAGCATTGGTGATGGGATATGATGACATGGGGTAAATTTCCCGAATTCATTTTCAATTTCAAATAGTCTATGATGTTAAACTGGTCGTGCAATGTACAACATAAACTAGAAGGTCAAAGATAATGTTTTCTTTTTATAGAACCCTGAATATAACATCTTAGAAATGATGATACTATGTCAGATCAGCTTATGAAACACTACCCCTGTCAGCTACTAATTTGCATCTGTACTCAGTCATTACCCTTGTTCCTATAATTACAGTCTATTTTGTAAGACCTAATATCTGAAGTTTTGTTTTGTGTGTTAGTATGTATCAAATGCAGTCTTTTAATCAATGTTACATATTTTAAATTCAGAAGCTTTGAAGATCATATGAAGTGTCCTGAACAACCACTTCATTTTCTTTATGTAACAAAGAACCCACTTTCTAAAAAAACACAAAAACAAAAACAAAAACAAAAAACTCAGTAAGTACTAATTTCAGCTGCCCTCCAATCTAGAATTTTAAGAGACTGAAGACCATTAGTCTTTTTTTAAAGCTCCAAAACCCCAATCCCTCAACAAGCCATCCTCCTCCATCAAGTTGTGGACAAACACAACTAGAACACTAACAACCCTATACAATTCAGCACTTTCGCCTCTGGGTAAAACAATACTTTTTGGTTGATTTAACGCTACTTTCATTTGCAATTTGTTTGATGCTAGTTGCTTGTGCATGTGGTTTAAGGGAATCTTTATAACCTTTTTCTTAGATATAAACTTTGGAAACCCTACCTTAGAGCTGTTATGGAGCGTGACATGAAAGCAGTTAGTGAAGGTAATAAGAGCAAAGCTGAAGTTTTGGAAACTTGCTTGCAGCAGATGAAAGCGTGCTTCCTTGATGTAAGCTTCTAGTGTGCCTTTTCATGTCTTGATTTTTTTTATGCTTTTATATTGCTATTTGGCACAGGCACAAATATCACATTCTAGTTCACACACTGAAAGTCAATCTACACCCTCTTCATTTGTTTTTTATTTATTTTGATCAAAATCAATTATAAACTGTTTATAATGCCTCATTGGGTTAATTATACAGTTTGCAGTTTCCTGTGATTGCTATTTATGGAAATTAATATGAAAGAATAGAAAAATATGGATGATAATAACAACATTCTGCATGGTTTTGTATACTTGAGAAACTATTGTAGCTAATTCCTGCTATCAAGTTTGTTTTGTGCTTTCCAGAAACCAATTCAACCATTAAAAGAACGTATTAAAGTATCTCAACAACTTAGAACTTCATATTGACCAATTCATTTGTTAGGTCTTATGCTGCCAAGATGCCACAATTTACCTCAAGCCGTGTTTTTGGCTTCAACAGTTAAAATTTAATTTCGGAAACAGATTAAAATCTGGTAATGTTTGCAGGCGAGGCAGAATAAAGTAAAACTTTTTGAGGCCATGATGGTGTTCTTTGAAAGGTAATTTCACTTTACTTCTGTTCGTTGACTATATTTGCTGTGATAATGTGTATTTGCCTTTTACACAGATCAAATAGGCCTGGCGGAGATGATCAGCATGCATCTGGAGAGTTCATTCGGCGATGTGGACTCTGCCAGGAAGCGGATATGGTGCTTAGGAAAAATCGGGTAATGTGACATAACATAAGTAGCTCTAATTCAAAACAGTTTCCAGTTGGCCTTTTTAATTAGTTATAGCACCATTAAGGTCCAAACCGGGCTTAGTTGTTCTAAACCAAACTGCTAGCTGTAGGGTTGGTTTTCTCTAGCTCATCTCTGTATAGAATTTTTTAGGGATAATTTTGTGGATGCATCATCTTCTCACTGTAGTATTATCTATTAGCTAGACAATAAGACACCAAGTAGGAAAGTAATCAATAATAGTTTTATATGTAAACCTCAACTGTGATTTGGTGATAATGATACTTAAACTGCCCATTTAATTGATCAAAGTCACCTCAGATGTAAAATCTCAAGCATAACCAGACATGTTTTCAAAGAATGTGCTCTGACCCACAAAAGTTGTGGAAATTATGTGGCTCTAATTTCTTTTATAGTATTGTGCTCTATTTTATATTCCTTATGGCCTGGGGTTCATAGCTTTATACTACTGCTTATTTATATCTTAGAAGTTAGAACCATTTGTCTAAATTTCCTGCTAATGAGCTTGTTATGCTTGCTTTATACAGGATGGAAATTTTATGGTGGGATGTATGGGTTATCCTCAGGTTTGTTCTTTGCCTGTGATGCATCTACTCTATTGCACTATAGAATTTGTGATTGTTCTATGCCTCAGTATATATATATATATACAGTCCGGATCAGAGACGGACATGCGCGAAATAAGAAAACTGCGGATGATCCACTTATTGGTTATGAGAAACGTTCAACAAGTCAGCTATAGTCAGCTCATTTGGGGTCCCACTTACATTCTTTTCTATCTATTTCTCACCCAGTCCGTCTAAGTAGTCAATATTGAATCGAAAGTAGGAACCTGCTCCTGATCTTGATCTTCTTCTCTCTAATGAGTATGATCTCCAAATCCATAAACAAAATGAATTTGAAATTGCAAACATTGAAATGGGCAGGCCCTTAGTATTCATATAAACTGTCGTTCTCAAAATCTCATCCACCCCAACGCTCTCGTCGCCGACATCAAGCACCGCCGCAAGGGCCGCAAACAAATGTTTTTCAAGGTTTGCTTGAATGACGAGAAGTTCAAAGTCACTGACAAACAGTTGGTCTTGTTGTTTTTTTAGAGAAAAAAATGAGGGAGAAATAGGCAAACAACAAAGCAGTTGGGTATGGGTAGGATATGCTGATCTTCAGGTCTCTTTTGGATGCAAAAGCTCAACTCCGAAGGTCTCATATTTTTCTCTTTATTTGTGGAAAAACAGAACTGAAGTCATGCGGGTCCGTTTTTATTATATATTGATAACATTTTTTTAATTAATCTAATTTAATTTCCAAGAAATGGGTAGTGATTGAATATCTGATTCTTGTTTTGATTTTGTTGGTTTTGGTTTGGTGATAAATAAGTCGGAGAATGCAAACAGTGAGTCAGTGAGTGTGTCTCAGTTCATCACTTGGGGCAAAGATCATGGTCATGGCTTCTCAGGTTGTTTTTTACCCGTAATCTTTATGGTGATCTTAGTACTAAGTTGGGTTAACGTTGAAGCTGAATTGTTGAGAAGGCCATTTGTTGGTAGCTTTCTTTTTTGATGATCCCAGCTGCTGGTTGAGATTTGAGAATAGAAGGAATCAAGGCTGAAGTTAGAGAGGATTCAGATGACTGAAAAAAAAATTATAAAAAGATTAAAGTGCAAGTCTGTGGGAGTGTGTGGGGCGTCTAGTCGGTGGGGCTCGTAAATGAGCTGAATATAGCTGACTTGTTGAACGTTTCTCTGAACCAATAAGTGGATGACACGTGAATCATCCGCAGTTTTCTTATTTCACACACGTCCGTCTCAGATCCGGACTGTATATATATATATATACATATATATATATACAAACAGCTATATATATATACAGCACGTTTAGACGAGTAATGTTTCACATGGTTTAAAAAATCTGTCCACAACTAATCAAAGCTACAATGTCTAAAAAAGTCTAAAAAAATTGTCACATATACTAATGTATTGGCAATATCTCAGATTTTAAGCATTTGTTCTGGCCTAAGTCAATTAGTTTGCCTGTTTTTCATTTTCTTGATTGTTAGTATATCTTAAATTCGTTAAGAGATGCTACATAGTATATATTTTCATGTCTTTATTTATTTGTTTGTTTTTATTTTTGTCTGAATACTTTCCTTTTAAAGTTAGTTTATGAAGATTCATTAAGATTACAGGATTAGTCTGATATGCTACACATATGACAAATGGCAATACATAACAATTTCTTTCTCCACAAGAGTGAACTAATCATTTCTGTGAAAATAGGAACTTTGAAACTATATTTACAGCATCACTTTGATCTTGGGTTTGTAACGCTTATTTGTTACACCTTTTTAGTGTAGGAATGCTATCTGGCTCCCTGGATCTGTATCTGAAGCTGTTGCAACAACTAATATTTGCAATTCATGCACTCCAGGTTTCTCTTCGTTACTGTATTGCTTGGTATTTTCCTAAATAATGAAATAAATTGTATTCAAATATGTGCTTGAATATGAATATCTGAAGGTGTACTTAAGTGCAATTCATTGGGTGTTTAGGTTATTACACTGGTACCCGTACTAGGAATCTATATAACCTCTTACATCAGTTTTACTAGATCTTAAGCTAGGAGATTACACATTTGTTCAGGTGACTCTATTATGTGTCCTATACAAGCACCTTGTTATTAAGCAATGAGTGGCCCTAAAAGTTTTAGCTATTGATGGGCCAACAATCTATATCAAGCCAAAATTCTGTTATGGGCATGGATATTTTGAATCCACAGCCTCCTGGAAAGAAGACTACGATACCATGTATGACAACTGTTCCCCTTAAAAGCTTTAGCTATAAAGAATGGGCAGAGAAATTCATTTCAAACCACAGTTGTGTTATTTCAAAATCTGGTCAGGTGAATAATCAATTAGAATGTGTGTCACCATCCTTTGTGGGATTTGGCCTTGAGTCTTCATCATCAAGCTGTTATTCTTCATCTACTTTTTCAAATTCATGGATTTAGTACTTAAGCATATCCATTTATTGGTGCACCCATTGCATCTTGCAGAACAAGGGATTTGCTTTATTTATGAAAACTTAGCTAACTTTATGTACTTGTGTTCTACTCAAAAAAGGTACTTGTACAAATA
This sequence comes from Comarum palustre, assembly GCA_951800085.1. Taxonomy (NCBI): domain Eukaryota; kingdom Viridiplantae; phylum Streptophyta; class Magnoliopsida; order Rosales; family Rosaceae; genus Comarum; species Comarum palustre. The sequence continues at coordinate 16,319,173 of OX637588.1, read as the reverse complement.
TCATAACATAGCACTTGATAAAGTAGTCTAGGGCTCACATCATAAACCAATTGGCAATGGAGAGATTAGCCCAAACCCTTATAAGCCCACAGGCAAGACCCCATTTTTCCAATGTGGGATTATATCTCAACAGCACTGTCAAGTTATCTAGTGCACCTAATTTTGTCCAACTAATCTTCGAAAGAAACTAATAAAGTGTGAGTGATTCATGTTTATCCAGTTCTCAAATAAAAGTTTGCACGGTTCATTCCTGTTTGTTTACCATATTTAAAGCATCCATCTGGCATGAATCCAGTTCACATTCAAATTAAATGCTTTCTTCACTAATATTGTGCTCGATTCTGCCTTATTTATATCTCATAGGTTTCTTGGTAATCTTGACTTCATAGGTCCTGTTCACTTGATTCAATTTACATTTCGGCGGCTGGAAATACCACCAAATTATAGTACCAACCATTTGGGTAAGTTCAAGTCTAGGAAGATGGGGATGTGGCCTCATATTGCCTGCCTTTGCTTTCTGATTACCTCTCATTTTCAGTAATCCAACTAATTAGACTCTACATCTCATCTCATGAGAACTTAGCCATTTTCTTAGAGAATTCTAACAGATGTATGCCTAAAATCTTAAACCTAATAGACAAGATGGTGCACCCAAACACCACGGATCATTCATTCGCCAAGTAATGTTCTTTCTTCAAATTTATGGAAGTTGTAATTGGTCTAACATGGAATTTCATACACAAATGATCAGGTTGCATTGGTGGGTGTGATGAGATTCTTAGACAGTTAACGGAAATATGTGGAACTGTTACTCGGTCTGCAGGTTTGCATCTCTTGAGTAAATGTTTCTATTTAGACTATAACATAATTTTTTTTCTCTTCTTCTCAACGTGGCCCTATATAATACGTTCAGCTAGAGCGCGAGGACCAATAACATCCAGCAATGTTCAACAAAATAATACCAGGCAGGGTGCTTGCATATATTGCCACCAATCAGGGCATTCTTCAGGCGATTGTCCATCCCAATCTTCAGGTCATCGAAGTGTTAGACCTCGAACAATGAATGCACAAAGTGGTATGACTGCTCAACTTATGTATGTATTTGTTAATTTAAAAATCATGAGAAGATATTCCATGGCTTATATGGTTGGAAAGTTATAATCTCCTAGGGTATAAGAGCAGGTAATGATGTGCTATCAGAGGTATTATATCATCATTCCTATAGAGTTGTGGACGTGCAATTAAATTGATTATTTTTTAAGTTTTAGAAAAGAAATTGACCTCTAATATGTTTAGGGTTATTATCATATTGAAAAGTCTGGCACTTTTTGGAGTATTTGGGAACCAAGTGGACATGAAGGTACCTATAGAGTTGTGGACGTGCAATTAAATTGATTATTTTTTAAGTTTTAGAAAAGAAATTGACCTCTAATATGTTTAGGGTTATTATCATATTGAAAAGTCTGGCACTTTTTGGAGTATTTGGGAACCAAGTGGACATGAAGGTTGTTGAGTGTAAATTATAATGGAACTTGAGATTTACTTTCCTTCAAGGAAGACCAAAAAATGAGACAGCAATACTCACTTTTATGAACCACCATCGAAAACCAGATGATATTTGTTTCATCAAAATCTCGTAAGATCTGTGCATTCCTGATAAAAGATACCCTTGGTTCAGCTAATATGTTCTCTTATAATGTGTTTTTTAGCAGGGGAAATGTCAGTCTCATGTACTACATGTGGTGCACCTTGTGTTCTACGAACTGCTAATACTACACAGAATAGAGGAAGAAAATTCTACAAATGCCTGTCACAGGACTGCAACTTCTTTGTGTATGTGCATCACATAAACTTTGAACTTTTAAAATTTATTTTACTGTAACTACAACATGCACTTGTGTTTCTAGATACCTATATTTCATTGGAAATAAATCTGGAAAGAGGTTGAGATTAGATCTCAGCTAACCAAATGAAACAAATTGGGGAAAAAGGCTTACATTCAAATGAACTTTTCTTCTATTACAATAGAAATACAGATTCTGATTTCCAATACTTCGAAGGACTTGCCTTATACTCGGTGTCCGCAATTATTCAGTTCAAATTTCAAGTGTATTTGCTGGTGTGTAGATGGGAGGATAATGTCAGCAATGGGAATGGCGGAAGAGGTTTTCAGCGTGCCAATGGTAGTGCTGGGAGGGGTGCCGGGGGCAGAGGTGCTCGGGGTGCAGGACATGCTACTGGTGGGACTTTTGTGTCAGCAACTGGTGATCCCAATTCTGGTAGGAGGTGTTTTGTTTGTGGAGATCCATCACACTTCGCAAATGTTTGCCCAAACCGTGGAAACTGATGTGCCTCATAATATCACCTGGAAGAAATCTTCTAGTAGTGGTATGTACTAGATAGCTAGGTACTAATTCATATTCGGTTCTAGGTGTTCTGTTACTGTTTTAGAACTATTGTAATTTATACTAGGACACATAATATTGCATTCGTTGGTGATCAGTATGTAGCTATGTTATTTAATTTTATCCGATTCTCTTAAAGTTTTCATTCCAAAGGTTTGAATTGCAAAGTTTTTGAGTTGTCATTTGGGGGTGTACTAATTAGAATGTTTTGGCCGTGCCCCTATTGCTTCATGTCTATTTTCTTGTTCGGGAGAGTATAACTTTAACGTTTACGCTCGTTTAGAATGGCTCCCATGGGAGTAACGCCAAACCAGGTTTGGGTATCACTCACATATAGATTGTGGCTAGACTGTGATACTGTTTTGCTTCTCTAGGAGCAAAACCTCCTTCAAACTCCGTAAATATCTGAAACTTTCAGTTAATGGTGAAACTGAAAGTAGGGGTCACATTCATTTTGTTTTTGTTTATTGATAAAAGAGGTCACCTTTTTGGTTCATAGGTGCTGCCTGTATTTGAGTAAGTCTCAAAAGTGATTCGATCATATCCTACGCCTTCCGGCTTCTTCGTTCCCACAAATAGAGCCATTAGCTCTGTGGAAAAGTGAGGTAGCATGCTGTGTTGGCTTGGACGCTACAGCCTATACCTGTCCACCATCCTCGATCTCTCGAAACCAATCTTGCTCCTCTGCCAGTTTGCACAACGGCACCATCAACATTGCATTTCAGCCATCCCTTATTTGGTGGTTTCCAATTCTCTCTATATTTGTGGTTGATAAGTAGAAGTATTACCATTCACAGTCTTCCCAGCATCCCATTGCCAACAAGACTACATCTCTTGGGGTGCTGTTTGTGTCCTCCCACACCTGAATTTTGACTATTCCAAATGGCCCCGAGTAACATCATCACTGTTGAATTGTTCTTTGCTCACTCTGCCTAGCAAAGAACAATGCAAGTGCCACACTAGCCTGTCACTTGGTTGGTGCTCTACTGCTCTACGGCTAGTGGTATGCTTGGAATAAGCTCTCTATCTTCAGGATCGAGCAATGAGAGAGTGGATTTTTGATGAGCCGTTTTGTATTTGTTAGCATGGCTAAGTTAAACTGTTGTAGGTTTCTGAAATTTATTCCACCATGGCTAAGTCACCCAGTTGATATGCAAACATGCAACCCCTTCTTCAGTCATGTCCACCCAAAATTCTTCATCACTTCCCCGCCCAAGATTACTATTAGTTTTTTTTGGGTGTTTCCGTAGAACAAAACTAATAATAACATGTGTTCCCAATATTGAAAACATTGGAACTCAATGTTATCAAAGTCATGTCACCGAAGTATCAATACTAGTGTAATGGAAATATGGAATTCTTGAAGAATAAACTAGAATTGGTGCGTTTATTGTCACCTGAGAGGCAATTTTGTTCACCTCACATTCTCTTCACACCCCACTTATATATTATTTATTGTTAGTCTACTTTGTTCACCCTTTTACGATATCAAAATATCGTTTTCTCAATTCTATTTTATTCATCCAACATTTATTTTGTTTATTTTAGTTTTACTTTGTTCAACCTACCTTCGCTTCTCTTCTCATCCTACATAATTTTTTTTTTCAATTTCATATTTGTTTTGTTCATCCTACATTCTCTTCTATTTAATTCTACATTAAATTTTAAATTTATATTCATTCATTTGCAATATACACAATATCAATAAATAAAAGATGACTAATGATAGACTAAGAACAAAATATTAACATGTTGTCTTCGTCTCCCTTCCGTTGTTTTCTATTTTTTTTGTTAGGGTTCTTTTTCTTTTTGAATAGTTGGGTTAGGGTTTATGACACAAGTTAAATAAAATTGTAATTTGTAACAATTTATTATCTCTTACAATAATTTTACATCAATGTAATTTGGTCTTTCAATAAATCAACATGATGTGGGGTAGCAATAGACGGACCTAACTAGAATGTTTCATTTCTTTATTTTTGGGAGTTCTTAGAGAATTTCCTAATATACTAGCAAGACTTGATCGAGTCTCTCAAGCTTGTGGGACGCAATATGCCAACATTTTGGTTCATGCATTAGCACAATAAGTAAGTGTGAAGGAGATGTTGCTCTTTGATCAGTCCGGCAAAAATGAGGATCAATTTTTAAGAGATAAATTGGGATGAAATGGTGATGATCGTTAGATCTTAAATGAGTCGATCTAATGGACAGCGTAACAAAACAATCAAAACGAGCATCTTTCTTTTTCCTTACCCGATTCTTTTCTGTGTCTTCTTCCTTCTCTCCTCCTCCATCTCATCTCAAACCAAATCGAAGAAGACCAAAGGCTTTTATTGTCTTTCAGTGTTAACCAATTTGATTCAATTCGAAGTAAGACCTCTGAGATTAAAAGCAAGATTCAATCTCCTTTTGTTTTTATTGTCTGGTATTGTGCATCAAGTTTCTACTCTAATCGATTTGGTTTGAGATGAGATAGATGGAGAAGAGAAGGAAGAAGACGTAGAAAAGAATCGGGTAAAGAAAAAGAATGATACTCGTTTTGATTGTTTTGATACGTTGTCCAATAGATCGACTCATTTAAAATATAACCATCATCACTATTTCATCTTATTTTGTCCCTTAAAATTGATCCGCATGTGAGCTGGCCTGGCTCTTTGATTATGATGATGCTTTAATTGATAGAATTTTCTTTCATTCCCTTTAAAGAGAAAATAAAGATGCTAACTCATGTGTAGACTTGTTCGTGACACATAAACATAACACCAAGTTCACTTCCGTATCGATTTTTAGGATTAATTCTGGGCAAAACCTTATTTGATTATACCCCCAGTTAGAACCTTGGTGTTCTTTTATTTTTTGGGTAATCAAAGAACTTCTAGGGCAAAAGAACCATCATGACCGAGAAGGTAAATTTGGAGCTGATTTCACTTTCTCAATTTTTCCTTTCTATACGATTTTTACTGAAGGTAGAGAATATCTCATTGGAAATGGGGCGCAGAAAAGGCCAAAAAGAGACAAAGAAACGGCGGGGCATTCATGAAAGTGAGATAGACTGACACATGATCAGAATATTCGCCCGAGCCACTAAAATCCCACAAGTTAACGTCACATGCCCCCACGTTGTTCCACGTGTAACATGCCATGACCCCGAAGGCAGGCATGAACCATGTATTCCAAAACGGTATTGTTTTTTTGCTAATTCCCATTATTACAAAAACAAAAATACCCATTAAGATTTTAATAGTTATCATCCTAAATGTTTATAAGGAAAAGACAAATTCGCCTATAAATCAGGAACTACTCATTCTCAGCTTATTTCTCTCCGATCTAATCTCTGAAATCTGTCTCTCTCGATCTTTCATACCATCGTTGTTGCCTCGACAATGCATCTAGGAAGAAGTCATCAGCTCAAAGCCTAAATTTGATCTGTTACTTTTTATCCAATGTATGTTGTCTTTCAAAGTCTGTGCACTCAGGTGATAATTGGTAAATGTGACATGAGTGGAAGACTGTTTTATTTGGACTTCATGTACGCAGGACAAACACAAGCACCAGAACAGCCTTTGGCCCTAACATTTAGTTCTGATCGGTTGAGTGAGTTATGGTTGTGGCACAGACGTCTGGGGCATCCATCTTTTGGGGTAATGAAAAAGTCCATGCCTTCGTTGTTTTTCGGGGTGAGTGATTCCAGTTTGCATTGTGAAACTTGTGCTTTGACTAAGAGTCATAAGTCTAGTTATCCTTTGAGTTTTCATTCTAGTAGTTCGCCATTTGAGTTAATCCATTCAGATGTGAGGGGTCCTTCGAAAAATTCTACTATTTCTGGAATGTGATATTTTGTGTTATTCATTGATGATTTTACTCGACTATCTTAGGTTGTTTTACTTAAGTCAAGAGATGTTGTTTTTTCTGCCTTTACAACATTCTATAATCTTATTCGTACTCAATATGATGCTCATATTAAGGTCTTTCTTTCTGATAATGGGGTGAGTTTGTCAATCATTCTTTTCGTGAGTATTTCCAACATCATGGCATAGTTCATCAAACTTCATGTCCACAAATACCTGAGCAAAATGGGGTGTATGAACGGAAAAGCCGTCACCTTCTGGATATGGCCCGGTCTCTTTTGCTTAGTGCTAATATGCCTAAGTATCTTTGGGGAGAAGCCGTCTTGTGTGCATCTCATCTTATCAACCGACTTCCATCTACTCCACTTCAAGGTCGTGCCCCACTTGCTGTCTTGTCTAACTATGTTTCTATCCCATCATCTAATACCCTTCCTGCTCGTGTCTTTGGGTGTGTTACTTATGTTCATCTGTATAAAAATCAAAGATCAAAATTGGATGCTAGGGCCCTTAAGTGTGTATTTGTGAAGTATGGCTCTCATCAAAAAGATTACAAATGTTATCACCCCCAGTCTCAGAGATTACATGTTACCATGGATGTTACTTTTAGAGAATATGTATGTTATTTCATGGCTCCTGTGACTCCTAGTCAAGGGGAGAGTTATAGTTATTATGAAGATTTGTTTATTAGGAAAAATGAGAGTGACTCCTGTCTCCACAAGACTGAAGTATGTAGCAACAGAGTTTGACAAGGAGAATATAGTTCTACCCAATGATTTGTCCAACCCTACAGACATGTCATCTGAGGTAGAAGCAGAAAACATGGAGAATTGTGACACATTAGATCAAACTGACTGTACGGATGTTGGAGAAGAAGTTTTAGGCAATGTTATATCGACTGGTCAACCAGATCCAGAACAGTGTGACTAATTGGCCAAGGAGGCTACATTAGGTTCCATTGTTAATGATGTTTTGCAATCTTCTGACGGTGCTTCAAATCGTTCTTATGTCTCTCCCTCTCCTTCATCGGTCTCACCTGCTTAATCATCCCCTAAGGTATGTCCTACTCCTTGTTTATCTAATAGTTTTACTGTGTCAAGTTGTGTTCCAAACAGAATATTGCCTAGTCGTTCCACCCGTGGTCAGCCTCCGAAACACTATGAACCTACTCTAAGTGCTAAGGCTAACTATCATGTTGCTAATTATGTGTCTACTCATAGGTTGTCTAAATCATTTATTGTCTTTGTGAATCAATTATCTTATGTATCTCTTTCTAGTAAAGTGTAGGATGTAATGAAGAATGAGAAGTGGATACAAGCAATAACAGTTGAGATGGATGCTCTTGAGAAGAATCATACGTGAGAGTTAGTGTCACACCCCGAATCTTTTGAAGTTAATAACAGTTACCTTTCACAGAGATTCACGAGTTACCGAGGACTTTTAATTGCGATCGGTAATTCGATAAGTTATCGCTCGAGTTAATTTTTGAGTTTTTAAAAGTACTCCAAATACCTGAATTGATGACTCGATGTTGTAGTACGTGTCGACACGAGTCTCCCGGTATTTTCGGAATATTTTTCGGAGCTTCTGGCTAATTTTTGTGAATTTATGAAGTGTATGGTAATTTCCAATTACTATTCCAGTAAATAATTTTTACCATTCTATAATTTACTTTTTACCCATCTTAAATCTGAACCGTTAGATCGATTAGGGTTTTGATCTCAACCGTTGACTCGAGTATAAAAGGATTAGAGGGAAGTTGACTTCGGTCAAAACCGAAGTGGAGGTTGACCGCAGCTTTTCAAACTCTCTCGACTTCTCTCGCCTGCGACGGAGACCCACGGCGGAGTAGCGCCCCCGAGCCATCTCTAGCCCACCAAACCACCACCAAACTACTCCTTTTCTTCTCATCTATCAAGCCCAATCGTTCACTTCGACATCCCACCAACGACGGTGGAGATCAGAGGACGAGGACGGCGACTGTCCTCAACGGAAATCCGGCGACTCAAGCGGAGATTCGACGCACCGAGGGTATTTCCTTGCTCCTCTTGTCTTTCTCATCCTTCCCATGCTTCTGCAAGTCGAATTCTAGCCTTAATTTCATATTCCCTTTTGGTTTTCTTGGACGAACACCGAGGTCCCTCTTGTCGAGTTTTTGGCGTCTCCGAGGATCTCGTCGAGTCTTGGGGAGTATTCTTACATCTTGTTGGGGACTAGGTGCTTGATGGTGGAGTTTAGAGTGTTAGCAGTTGGACTGGGTTGGTACAACAACCCTGCCGAATCGAGCAGGAAGGTACCCGACACGGACCAAGTTCTGGTGAGCTTTGTTGTACATCGAGGAGGTCCAGGTACACCCTGGTGGAATTCCAGTTTGTTTGGGTGAGAAGGAGGGAGCTACACGTTTTGATCCGGCAAGGTTAAGGCGCTGAGTTCGTGTTTCAGAACTAGAGAAGGTAATTTCAGTTCCCTTTGTTGTTGTGAGCCTCTTTGGGTGTTGATTACTAAATTTTGGTGTGGTGGTGCATGTTTGTCGATAACTGGGTGAATGAAGAATAATAGGGAAGTCATGGCGAAATTCCGGCAAAAGCCGAAGAGGTAGGAATTGATTCTTTCAATAATCTAATTGTCGTAAAGTTTCCGTAAATTAAAGAATTGGATTAATTACGGTTAATTGGACAAAAGAAGGAAGTTCTATTTTGGGAAACTTCCCATTTAAGAAACTTCCTATTTATGGAAAGTGAATATTTGGAAAGTGAATTAAATGAAGGTGAAATGCAATAGTAAAGGATTTGGGTAAATAAGGGAAGCTTGGAGTAAAAGATTGTGTGACTACCTAGGTTGTTGTGAATGAGTTGGGTAAATTTATTATTAGATTTATCGACTCACAATTAGTAATTTGGTTTAAGCCGTGGTTTGGATGTGCATAGTAATTTCACAAAATTATTATGCGATGACCTAACTTCAAATGAAATAGTAAGGAAAGTCGATACGCTGAGATTATGAAGTCAGAAACCAAACTTCGAGTCGATAATCGAGAATTAGTGTAGTGTTTGAAAAGCTGTTAAAGAGAAAAGAACTTGGTCAACTCATGGTCAAATAAGAATTCCTGGTCAAACTAGGAAAAGACCAAGTCAACTATGGAATGCCTAATATGATGATTTGTTTGTACAGTCTCTGGTTGAACGTGAGACGGGCTCGACTACGCGATTAGTTCGAGGGTTTCGCTCGAGGAGCTTTCCGAGCGGGACGGTCGCAATAGTACTGTGAGTGGACTTTTGTTTTAAATTAAATTGCATGCTTTATACTTTAACTGGTTTCTCCTGCATATATGATTTCCTCCATTTATATGTTTTACGGTGATTTGGGAAAATGGGATTTAAGGATTTAAAGGCAAACAAACCGGGAAAGAGGTTCATACCCTTCCCGTGATTATAAAGGATTTTCCCGGGGTATGTTATTCTTGATTATCACCGTATGGGATTATGGAGGGGGATGATTTTAAAAGGAGAAATTTGGCTCACGGATTTAAAGGGGTTTTCGATTTATTATTCCCACGAGGTTTTACAGGTTTACAGGTTTTAAAGGGACGTTGGAAAGGGAAAAGGATTGTATGCTAGCATGGACCCTCTCCGGTTGAGCTGGTCAGTAGACCTTCCCGGATAGAGCAGGTCGGGGACCCTCTTCGGTTGAGCTGGTCATTAGACCTTCCCGAATAGAGCAGGTCGGGGACCCTCTCTGGTGGAGCTGGTCACTAGACCTTCCCAGATAGAGCAGGTCGGGGACCCTCTCCGGTGGAGCTGGTCATTTGACCTTCCCGGATAGAGCAGGTCGGGATTTCTCGTGGATGAGGTTAACACCCCACATTTTAATTATTTATGTGTGAGCCAAGGCATCATTGATGATTTACTTGCATGCGGATTTTCTTAGAGAAACTAGAGGGAGAGCATTAAAGGAAAGTAGAGTTTTTATATGTTATTTTTCGTCCACTCACTATAACGTTTTTCAATGTTTCTCCCCTGGGCCCTTCGTTTTCAAATGCCCAGTGGTGCAGGGTTCTTGAGAGGAGGTCGCGCGCGTACAAGAGTCGAGGCATAGTCGATCAATCTGTTGCTGCCGCAATTCTTTAGGGTAATCATCTTAGTAGACTGCTCTGACTAACCCAGTATAGCTAATTAAGTAGGTTAGGGAGCAGGATGCCTTCATGAGTTAGGGTTTGTTGTAGATACTCATGGAAGTGCTGAGTTGGATCGTAGGAAGGGTTGGCCATTTCAAGGGGGTTTCGGTAAGAAGTTCCCTTGGGGTGGTCCCCGCAGGATTTACTTCGAGTTAAAGGGATTTAACTCGGGGTGGGTCCTGACAGTTAGTGTCATTGCCACCAGGGAAGAAGACAGTAGGTTCTCGGTGGGTGTATACTGTAAAACATAATTCTGATAGTTCTGTGGATAGATACAAGGCAAGGTTAGTAGCAAAAGGCTATACTTGGAAGTATGAGGTAGATTATGACGAGACTTTTGCACCAGTAGCTAAAATCAACACTACTCGGGTACTTCTCTTGTTAGCAGCTAACCTTGATTGGCCTTTGCAGCAGTTTGATGTTAAAAATGCATTCTTTCATGGTGATTTGCTTGAGGAGTTTATATGGATTTGCCTCCTGGGTATTATACTTCTACTGGAGAACATGTGGTGTGTAAGTTGAGAAAGTCTCTTTATAGTCTAAAGAATCTCCCAGAGCTTGGTTTGGACGGTTTAGCAAGTTTATGAAGAGAATTGGATACCGTCAGAGCAACTCAGATCATACCTTGTTTATTAAACATCGGTGTGGTAAGGTGACAGCCTTAATTATTTATGTGGTTGATATGATTGTGAAGGGTGATGATACTGAGGAGATACAGAGGTTGCAAGTGCAATTGTCTTTAGAATTTGAGATGAAGGATCTGGGTCCGTTAAAGTACTTCTTGGGAATAGAAGTCGCTCGTGGGAAAGACTGCATTGTCTTGAGTCAAAGGAAGTATGTCCTAGACTTCTTAGCAAAAACAGACATGCTTGACTGTAAGCCTGTTGATACTCCTATTGAGCAGAATCATCGGTTAGCAGAGTATTTGGACCAAGTTCCTACGAATAAAGTAAGATATCAAAGGTTAGTTGGTCGGTTGATTTATTTGTCTCACACTATACCAGACTTGGCATACGCAGTAAGTGTTGTCAGTTAATTCATGCATAACCCTAGTGAGGCTCATATGGATGTTAAGTTTCACATATTGCATTATTTAAAATCTGCTCCAGGGAAAGGATTGGTCTTCTCCAAACATAGTCACTTGGATATTTTTGGATATACTGATGCAGATTGGGCAGGTAGCATCACAGATCGCAGGTCCATTTCGGGTTATTTTACATTTGTTGGCGGTAACTTAGTCACGTGGAAGAGTAAGAAACAGAATGTGGTGGCCCGTACTAGTGCTGAAGCAGAGTATAGAGGGATGGCTAGAGGACTTTGTGAGATGTTGTGGTTAAGACATTGCTGAGAGATTTGGGGTTTAAACAGAGGAAGGGCATGCCTCTGTATTGTGATAATAAAGCTGCAATCGAAATTGCACACAATCCTGTCCAACATGATCGTATTAAACATGTGGAGGTAGATCGACACTTCATTAAGGAAAAATTGGATGGACAAGTTATTTATTTTCCTTTTGTCCATACTATGGATCAATTGGCTGATATTCTTACAAATGCCCTCTCAGCAAAAACCTTTCATGACTCACTTGACAAGTTGGTCATTTACGATTTGTATGCACCAACTTGAAGAGGAGTGTTGGCGTGAGTCTCTTACCCATGTAGTGTTAGGAATGTATTAATATTAGAGATGTTAGTTTCCTAATAAGTTACTATGTATGTTTGTATATTAACCATATTCTTTGACAGATAATTATAATAATAGAGAACTCTCAAATACTTTCTCTTTCCTTTGTTCTTTCTTACTAGAAGTTCTTAGTTTGGTGTTATTGTTTCATTGATTTGAGTAATTGTTAGAATTTCATGTTTTAGGCACTTTTGTTTAACCTAAGATTTTTGTCAGCTTTTTATCTCTACTGTGTTTGGACTTTGAAAAATTGTAAGTAATTGTAGAAAAATCTTGTTTGTGCGATTCCAGTTCCTGATTAATCTTTAGGTTGTACCTTACAAATGTCATGAAGACACCAACGTCAAATTCTCAGCCGAACTATATTGTTTTAAGCCAAACATATTTCTGGTCAGAATTTTCAGTAAGTTTTCTTCTCTACTGTATCTGAATTTCGAAAAATCATAGTTAATTGTAGATATATCTTTTTGCTGCCATTCCAATTCTTAAAGGTTCCTTAGGATGTCTACTTCAAATATTATGAAGAAAACAACTTCAAATTCGTAGCCTAACCCTACTGATTTTAGCCAAAATACTCTGCTGGTCAGAAACTCAACAAGTCAGTTTTCTGGTTTTGCTCCTTAGTTTTCAATCTTAGTGTTTGTCATTGATTCTTGCTTGTTTTGGTATGAAATTATATATATATATATATATATATATATATATATATATATTGTTATATGATTATAAGGTATATATTTGTGTCATTAATTTCTTGTTGAGGGTAGAGATCAAGTGTAAGGAATGCATGCTCAAAGCTAGAAAGTTACATGTTGTCTTTTATTTGCTGATGTTTGTAGTAACCTGTTACAGCTGATGTTGTCATTGTATGTTTACATCTTTTCTTCTATTAGACACATTTTTTGCATATGTTCAGCTGTTAGAAGATTTGTATCATGTAAAGCTTCTATTTTGTCTTTAAAAACAAAGTTTAGACACTTTGCTGAAACTTTGCAGAAAATCTTAAAACTGTGGCTGAAGTTTGAAAAATCATAACTATTTCAAGAATTTTTTTAAAGTGATTCCAACTCTCAGAGTTTCCTTGTTGTGTCAAGCTTATTTCTTTAGAAGGCCATTATGTCAAATTCCTTATGGATTTGTACATTATTTGCTGTTAAGGTGACTAGTGCAGAAAACTAGTTTACTATTTTTGTGTTTGAATGAAAAAGTGTTTTGGTAGCTATTTTATCTTATGTTTTAATGCCTTAGCTGAGTCTTTGTTTATGTTTTGATTGAAATAGAATTGGTATATGAGTATTTAACTAATGCTTGTATCTTTGATTTAGGAACTTGCTGTGAGAATCGACAAAGGTAGGGGGATCTCGGGGAGACTTTTGATGATTGGATGTTGATCTTATATGCCTAATGTATATGTGATCTGTGTTATTGTTTGTCTTGATTTCTTTGATGATGTTTTGAATCCTTATGTGCTTATAGCATGTTATTCATCAAAGGGTAAAGAAGTGGATGGAGTTGTGAATATTTAGTGATTTTAGGTGTAATCTTTTGTGTAGTTGAGTCTGAACATTGTAGGGATCAAGCTTAGACGAGCCCGTGTGCAGATTAGGATTAGAATATCGGCGGGATAATTGTCGATATATTTGGGTGATTTGGGCTTGGAGATCAATGTTTTTCAGGCAAGATGACTAGCAAAAGATGGGATTGTGGGTTGATTGAGTCTGGGAGTTAGTTTATATATTTGGATATTCAAGTCACAATTGAAAAACTTTAAAATACACTGTATGAGACATGTAGGCTTATGTATTTTAGTATATTGATTAACGGGTATATAAGTGGAGTTGCATTGCATCATTATTTGACATGCCTGTTATGATTGATATGTATTTGTGTGTTCAATTATTCATGAAAAGGTTTTATGTCCCTACTGAGCCGCAGGTTGAGCTCACCCCTTAACAGATTTTGCAGGTTTTGAACACGATGAAAATGAGTGATCAAGAGCAAGTAGATTTTGTTAAATTCTTGATGTGTAATGTTTGTTTTTCTTAGATTAAGATGTAAGCATATAGTTGTTCATCTTTGTAAGTTACTGTTTAGTAAATAATAATTTTCAGTTCAATGTTTGAGTGTTCTTTTTTCCAATTTCTTTCATATTCTGAATATGAAAATTCTATTTCATATTTGAAATATGAGTTGCATCTCGAAAAAAATTATTTCTCAAAAAATCGGGGTGTGACAATTGCGCTGACCAATGGATCATGAGCTCTCGTTGTCTTCTTCCGCCATTTGATTTTCTCTGATTCGACTCCTAATTTCTAAACAGATCTACTAAACGGTGATCGAGGTTGTTTCTATGACGATGACTTCCTCCATCGATCGCGGCGTTGCGGAGTATGACAGTGACTATGGGAGCAGCTACTTCTCAACGTTGAGATCCGTGAGGATGCGGTTTTATCAGCGATCGGCTCAGGCGTCGGGATGGAGATTTATGGCTTGAAGCGGTTGATGTGTGTAGGTTGTGGGGTGTGTGTCGAGCAGATGTGAGTGTTGAAGCCTTTATTGAAGATGGAGGAATGATTGATTGAATGTCTAGGTTCAATTGACCTAGGTATTATTACACCGATCTAAGAGAATCAATTGTAGAAATTGAAGTTTTCGTGGTAGCAATACGTATTTGAAATTGTATGCAGAGATTAGCTAATTTGATTATTGCATGTTAGGACGAGATTGGGTACCAAAAACTTTAGAATATGTATGATTTATATGTTTCATTTGAGAATCGAGATTCAGATATTGAGTCAGAGATCACTCTAGTTTGATTCTCCTTCCACTTAATGTATATACATTAATCATATTGAAGTTCAGTTTAGTAATGATGACTAGTACTCATAAATTTGATGGTAATACACTAATACTACTTGTTGAGTCACACTTGTCCCTAAGATATAGAGATATCTCTGGTTTGATTCTCCTTTCACTAGTTGATGTATATACAATAGATTTTAATCTTACTGAGTCAGTAAACTACCGGTGTTTAGTTCATGTATTTATTTGCAATGCTACTGGTGTTTAGTACTAAATAATTAAAGGTATGTCTATATTTGTGTGTCTATATATAATGTTTGTTAATCATACTGTGTCAGTATTTATATATTTGCATGTAGTGCTTCTTAAAAAAACATTAAGTAGTAATATGGTAAGAAAAAAAATATAAGAAACAATAGTTTCTTAATCTTTTTTTTTTTTGATAAAGAGGACATCCATTAATGAAGTTCAGCAAATAGTACAACGATTACATGTCAGTGTCTGATCATAAAATGTAACCACTTAGAGTAAAAACTATCATAGTAAGCTTCTCACACTAACGTACTAAAAAAGCATAAACTCAAAACACATCCACATTTTGTCTTTTGAGACATTAAACCAAAACAAGAAGACTAATAGACACCGAAGAGTAATAAACTTGACAATAACATCAATGTCTTCTTGACGATCTCTAAATCAAGCTTGAAAGATTGTTTGGGCTATAAAGACCCATTTCAACCAGACTTGAGATTCAAGACCAGTCAGAAAATCCATAAGTCCAAACTCTGATCTCCAAAATGATTAGAAGGCCCAAAAGGCCCACCAAGCCCAAAATGGAACCCTAGGAGCAGCATTTGCAGATCTGCCTTTAGCCGTCATAGCGACCACACCTCCCGTTGGAACTCCCATGAGCCGCCGCCATTGCCAATCCATTATGAGACTCACCCTCAGCGGCCAAACTATAGAGGTAAAGCCGCCCTCCTAACACTACATCAACATCAATGGTGATGATATTAGGAGGGAGAAAGGGATCTCTTGGTTTCCATTCACCATCGACAGCAATACATGTGTGGTCGTCCCACAACACCGTCGAGTAGAACCCATCATGAACCACCACACAAGGCTCGCCCACCGCTACATCGATCTCAGCGACCCATACCTAGAAAGCAAAAGAAAATACATACTTCCAGCCACCATCAAACACTACAACACCCTCAGATGCTACAGTCTTGATCCATCCACCTATCAAAGCATCCTCTCTAGTCAGAACCCAGTCTTTGAGAACAACTCTAAATCACCATCGGAGCCACCAAGCCTCTGACGCCACCATAGGAACGCACATAGCATTCCAGCCATCAAAACTAGAACAACCGTCCTTCAATTCCTGAAGGTATTTTATCCGACCATTACTTTCCAAAACAGATTCGTCTGAACTTGGTGTTCGCGACTTCCTCCACCACACGTTAGAGGCATGGTAGAGACCCCTATAACTGCCATTAGACAGAGAAAACAAGAAAGGATAAGAAACTCGCTTCCTCTTGGACTAAATTTCACCATTTTCGGTCGATTAGTGAATTTTATTGACTGTGGCCGCCGTCGAGCAAAAACCTAGAAGAGCAAGGGGAGAATCATTCTGTAATAGTTTTTAATCTTACTGAGGGTCAATACTCATATTGTTATGACCCGAATTTTTAGATAACCAAAAATCAAAAACTCGAGACATAATAATCTCACCAAAACAAACTAAAAATAAGAAATAAAATATGGTCGAGCTCCAAAGAGTTACTACAAATCAACTACCGCTACAAGCAGAGTTTCAACATCCAACAAGTAAGCTTCTAAACCTCTACTCCACAGTC
This sequence comes from Comarum palustre, assembly GCA_951800085.1. NCBI lineage: Eukaryota > Viridiplantae > Streptophyta > Magnoliopsida > Rosales > Rosaceae > Comarum > Comarum palustre. Next base: position 16,302,405 of record OX637588.1, on the reverse strand, counting down.
TCTAATATTCCCAACCTGCACCATAGATTGGTGCATCGGGTTGTAAACAAAACAAACCCGGTAAGCTTTACAGCTCGTATGAGTAAATCTAAAATAATTACAGACTCGTACCTCAAAGATACGAGAGCTCCTAAGAGAAGAAATTTAAGAATAAAAATAAAAATTAAATAAAACAAACATTCATTGATATAAAAATAATTTAACGATAAAATTATACATGTTCTGCATAAAGATTAGTTCAGGAAAATACACGGGAAATATCATAAATCAAACGAGAAAATTCCGGCAATTAAGGATAGATCCGGAATTACCCAAAAACCATAGAAGATCAAGGCACAACCAAGAAATAATATTAAATAAATCAAACTCGCTCCACATGAGCCAAAACGTCACACCAGAAAATATGTCCATATGTCACTACGGAAGACATAACCTACCACACCAGAATAGATCTTTTCACTACTAAAAAGGATCTAAACTGCAACACCGGAATAGATCTCTTCGCCACACATGAGGATCTGATCGTCACACAGGAAATAATAGATCTTTTCGCCACATAGAAAATAATAGATCCTTTCGTCACACAGGAAATAATAGATCTCTTAGCCACATAGGAGGATCTAGACATCACACAGGAAACAATAGATCTCTTCGCCACATAGGAGGATCCAGACGCCACACAGGTAAGCATGCATGTCACTCTCCCGTAGCTACATCACGCAGATCACCACTAAGACACAAGTCTTCTGACTAATCATGTGGCACAACTACTTACTCGACCTCAAAAACTACACAAATTAGATACACATTACGAGTCATCTAATTTCTCACCCAACACATATATCGTGAGTCAACATCGACATCTCTACCATTCCAATACTTTAGCTCCATCTGATATCTCACACTCATTCGAGTGTCAACGTCAACATAAGACGACCAACACACATATCATTCTCATCTTAATATTGCCTAGCAATAATTCATTTCACAGCAATGACGTAATCTCAAATCGTCATCACACCTTTTATAGTTCATAGTCGCAAAATTGCTTAAAATCATTTTGCAAATGAAAATCATTTTAACTTACCATTGGATCGTAGCCGATCAAGTCTATTTATTTTTAAATTAATAACTTGGTTTCTAAGAAAATCAATTTTATAATTTCACGAAAATGAACTTTAATGGAAAGATAATGGTTCCCCGTGAACCCGGTGAGATATGCTCACCGCATGTAAATCAACTATCCATATCGCTCCATAATATATTAACAATATATTATACTCATATATATATATATAAATCATATGTATATATACGTATATTATTATGAAATATTCTCACCTAACATTCCATCCGCATTGGCCAATTAAATAAACGAGAACCTCATCCAAATAATATAATCTCAACCAATTATTATATAATAACCAATATGAACCTCAGTGAGATTTACTCACCTCAAAAATCCTGCTGCGTTTTTTACCGACACACGTTAAGTCTCCAACCACTTGTCGAGCAATAAAGCACCTAAAAGTAATAATCGACCTTAGTGCCACACAAAAACAATAAATGACTTGATCCATCTGAACCTCACACTCCAACCCCCAAAACAATCAACCTCAATTTAAACGAACTCTTTCACCTCTCATCTACACCAAAACACCAAACGGATTTACCCTTAGTAGAAACCGAAGGTAAATAAACATTGACAAAAGGCCACACACACAAACGATAACCGAAATCGACACATTATATCCACACGCTCGTATCGATGAGTACATGAAGCTGGGACAACTCAATGCCCCAGAGGATGTCAAACGCGTTGCCATAAACAGCGGTGCATGGGCGTCACACGCCTCCACCAAATCTCTAAAATTCAATAAACTTCCAACATGAAACTTGAAGATCAAAGCAAGTGAAACAACTTTAATACCTGGAGTTTTGATCAACTTGAAGAGGAAGCCCCTCAAACTAGCCCTAAAAAGAAGATTCCAAGCTCAGCCACTCCCCACACCAAGTCGATATTCAAGGCCTCCAAGGATCAGAACAGAACACCAAGGCCTTCCTTTTTGGGATGGTTTCAGACCTCGTCGCTGCCACACGCCAGAGAACTAGTCGGGTTGGGTATCGGGTTTCATCACCGTACTGTTTGCCCTCAGATGCGTAGTTTTAGACCGAATTGGTCCAAGACGAAGAGAACTGGAATGGTTTCACCATCAGAGGTGGTCGGAGCTCGCAATGGCTGCCGGGTTCAGGTCGGTTTAGTCTGAAAACTCAGACGGTGAAGGAAACTCACGCGCATGGAGAGAGAGAGAGAGAGAGAAAAGAAAATGAGGTTTTCCATTTTTAGAAACTCATCCCTTTTATTTATATATTTTCCAAAACAAAAACCCAACTTCCATTGATCATAACTTCTTCGTACGATATCTGATTTACACCTACTGCATGTTCACAAACTCGTATCGTCGAGCACTACAACTTTCGTGAAGAAAGTTTTCTGAGAAACTCGACGTAGCAAAAAGTCAACTTTTGACCCTTTAACTAAAACATTTCCGAGCGTCCTTTGACTCTGAACATTTCAGCACTCTTCTCGAAAGAACGAATACCCACCAATACCACTAAATAATTTCCAAACAATATTAGAAATTAACAGTTGAATTTCTGAGGTATTACACATTTATCATAATGCTACTGACACTCAATATTGTCGTACAAAGATATGAACGGGTAATTATGTAATTTACTAGTTAACAGATTTGGTTAGTTGAAATGGATGGAATATAAGATATTGGTAAAAATATAAGTCATGCTTACTAGTGGTAATTATAGGCTTAAAAGTGTATCTAGTGGTAATTATATAAATTTTAAACCCCTAATCAACCTGTTAAGAGCAAGGTCTTAAATTTCGATGATTACGGAAATATCGACCTTCTGAAAAACATATATTTCAACAGAAATTTCGAGGAAATATCGATAGCAGTACAAAAATTGAGGAAATTGACAGAAATTTGAAGAAAAACACGGAAATTTTAAATGAAATTTTAAGATAAGTTTGTTTGCTATATTATGTACTATATTTGAAAAGAAAATCTTGAATAAATATTGATCTATAAGGAGTTGTAGTAATTTAAAGTGAAAAAGTAAGTGTTGAACTGTTAATAATGCTTAAAAATTTACTTTAAATATTTTTTTATGGCTGGAAACCTAAAGGGAAGCTTGGTCATGGCGCCTTATATACATATGATACATTTCACATGAAATTAAATGAGTACTTTAAAACCACGTAGAAGACCTATGAGGTACACAATTTTCGCTATATTCATCATCTCTCTATGTGGAGCCTTCAGTGTATTGTGAAGAATAATCATTAAATGATATCTCATCTTTGTAGTTTTGTATGTATTGACTTAATGTCAACCATACGAGTCAAAAGGGACTGACCGTGGGTTTTCATACTGAGAGTTGTGGTAGGCATTGGACATTGCTTCACCTTGGCCATAATCATAATCATTGAAAGATTGTGCTTCAGACTGTGACTACGAGTTATCATTTGATTTTATCTCACAAGACATGAAATATGTTGGTTAAGGCATTGCCAGACTTTCGTCTTAAGAGTATATGGTGGATTATAAACTTTTGGGTAAAAATGAGATTAATGTAAGTGTTTGAATTTTAACTTGTGGAAAATTTTGGAAAAAAATGGAAATTTTCAAAAAACATTGGCAAATTTCAAAAATTTCGGACGAGAAATGTTTGGAATACGAAAGATATTTCAGAGGTCCAAAAAACGAAATTTTCGACGAAATTTCGCCAAAAACAACGATTTTTAAGACCTTTGTTAAGAGAGACGAGATTATGAAAATTTACAGTTAAAGTGGCTCAACGTTATATGTTATTTAGAGTCTGTCAAAATGAGGACGGAGAGGCAATACTTTTGAAACTGTAAAGATCATGCTAAATGATTTACTATGCAATCATCAGTTTATTCATATAATAACCGTTTTTGTCTAAATGTAATGTTATGCTTAGTGTAAGAAGATTTGCTTCCATTCTTTAAAGAACTCGGATATGCTTTTAGTTTTATCAATTTCAATCATTTACGTTACTAGTTTTTTAATTATGTTTTCAAATTTTTATACTGTGAACATTTGATGAGTTGTATCTAAATTGATAGATGAGATGACATGTGAATATTGAGCAATGCATAATTTGAATTTATTTTCCCTTCCCATCCTCGTCACATCCATTTCCGCTGTATCATTCGTCTTTCTTGCAAAATATTAATATTAATAATTTAAACCCAGAAACATAGTCATAGTGAAACAAAAAAATCGCCAAAAATTGTTGAATTTCTTTCCCATCAACTCGCAAATCACACGCAACCCTTCTCCCTCCAAAACCAATAAACAAGAACAAATGAAGTGTGGTTTGGGCATTTGGCCTTTCCCAATTGTAGATGATCTCATGCATCCAATGTCAAACATGGAAAGAAGAAAAATTTGACCTTCAAAGTAACATATGCAATATTTAACGACAATTGGTGTCCAAATTAAGAGGCAAAGCTTGATTCATGACTTCATGCAAGGTTCTACTTGTTCTATGTTTTATTGATTTGTCATTTGTGTCATTGTGTTTAGTTTTATTTTCAAGTTTCACGTCCCACTCCATCCTCGTTAGGTCAAAACTGAAAATGAAGTTAATACCTCTTGTTTAATGTCTTGTTGATACAAATGGGTGATGGAGTCGTGCAAGAACCTTGTTTTGAATATACCGTAACATACCAGTTATTAAACTATACCTCCAAATTAATCATCAATTTGTTTACTCTTTGGAATCGAAAACTAAAAACATCTTCGATCTTCTTGATCACCAATGTAAAAAGGGTTTGCCTCCAACTCTCAATCAAAGGCCAATAATCCTCAGTTTAAGAATAGTGATTGATGTAAGATATTTATATGATACTAACTGAATCTATTTCATAATGAATAAATGGAACTTGAACATCTGTATTTTTGGATAGCAACATTTGTATCTAGAATTTATATCTGAAACTGAAAACATACCCGGATAACTTCTGACTGATCCATGCGATCTTCTATTTTTTAGAGTTCCTTCAGACTTATGTGAAGTTGAGCAATCCATTCTTATATTCTTGTATCTTGAAGTATCACGTTAATCCAATGTTGTTGCTCTTGAATTATCCATCTTTGTCTTCTTCTGATTTCACCTTTAAATTCTCTAAATATGATGAGACTAATAGATGAGAACAACTCGTGCATCAGAAGGGACCAAAATGTTATATTTATACATAGCGATACAACAACAGTTTCTTCCATCAAGAAAACTGTCATTACCCTTTATCTGCTATTTCAAATAAATAACTTGCAACTGACTTGATTTGAATTCAAATCAATCCAAACATATTAAGACAAGTGTTTTAACTTCTCTTATATACAAACTCTAACAAATACATTTACTTAAGTAATGCATATCTTTTATGTAATGTCTTGTTCATCAGGTTTTCTAACAATTGACTCTTAACGGAAAAAAGAAGCAGGGCATGGCAGCTTCCTAGAGTTCCAAATCATCTAATTGTTGAAAAAATTGTGAAAATAACCAAATTAAATGTGAGAATTTAAATGGGTTATAGGGTGAATAAGAAATAGTCACCCAAAATGACTAATTGCTTGAAACCATGTATTATAGACTTTGTATAGTCTATTGAGTGATTGAATTCTATGAGTTATAACCTCACATAATATGAAAGGATGTAACCTTACAGAATGTGAATGGATGTAACCTCACAAAATGTGAAAGGTTGTAACCACACATTTATGTGAAATGATGTAGCTATAGAATGTCAAAGGTTAGAATGCTAAGGGTTGTAACATATCAACTAGAATTCATGACAATTCAAGTAATGGATGTTTCCCTCATGTATAAATATGTGACACTTCCTTTGTTCTAAACACAATTGAAAACATCATCATTCGAAACATCTTTTCGATAATCATCTTCTCCTCTTAAAGAGTTATCCTCTCTCTAGTTTATAGCATTCTGGTGATAGATTGAAGGTAATAAAGTTCGACGGGTGTTCTTGGCAGCAGTGCAACCCAAAGCACTAGTAGTCGTTGTATCTTGAGAGACAAGTGTCATCAAGCCTTTAATACAGGTAGATGAGTCATAATTTGTCTTAAGGAAAGCGTGTGAAATACACAACTCGACTTTATCACTTTCCTCATATCCATCGTTCGAGTTTTGGAGTCATAAAACGTTTTTGGTGTTCTGGGTACTAAGTGTTCCAAAGCACGTGATTAAGCTTTCACAAGTTCTATTTCTCTTTGAATCAAGTGTGGTAATCAATGTTGTTCATAATAATTAGTGGCTGATCTCTTTAGAGACCGGAAGGGGTTACGGCCCCACAACATTTTTGTTTTTTTTAGAAAAACGTTAAAATATTTTATTGGTAATTAGATATTTAGATCAAAAGTTACAATTATGACCCCTCTAAATTAAAATCTTACATTAATTATTTTTTTAAAAAAATGGAGTATTGTAATAACTATGTTGGTTAATTGCATTAATATACACATGATGCACTATAAAATATTAAAGAAGTATTTAAAGGAGAATTATTGGTTTTAAAAATGAAGAAATACAATTAAGTTTTTCTTTTGTAAAACATCTTCAATAGATGTGTTTATTTATTTTTATTATAAAAAAAATAAAAAATTACATTTTATTTTTGGCCTCCTCAATGACAAGCTTCTAGTTTCCTCAGTTATAATAATTATTTTTATGTTCGTCATTTCATTAATTATAATTATTGATTAATTATAAATTAAATTTATGTATAATATATATATATATATATGTGCAATATCTAACCACACTGTTGTTTACACTAATTTTCCCCAATTTTGAGGTGAGATCCAAGTGGGGATTTTTTTCTTCCATATCCAACGCGGATTTCTTCCTTGAGCAATATTAATGCAGTTACAAATATAAATGTACTGTAGTTAAATTTTCATTTTAACAAAATCTTACAAATATAGAGAAGTATAAATGGTCAGTCATTGTTGGATCTAAATTTAAGGGTGAAACAAAACAATGTTATTTAAAAGTAATTCTCTCTACCATTGAATTTAGATCTAACGGTGACTGATTATGAATTCATTAGTCAGACACTGACCAGATGAGCACTACTCACATTAAACTACCATTTACGTTTTACACGTTATTTAATTTACCAATTCAAATTTTAATTTAATTTTCACCTGCATTGAAAAAGAAACATTCTCTTATCCAATAATATTCTTGTTTTTTTTTATCACACAAAATTTCATTCAGTAAAATTGCAATTACAAAGTAATCACAGTACCCAACAAGAGATTACAACTACTATCGAATACCACTAGCTTCAAACTACATATGCTCTCCTCGAAAATGAGAGACTGACATGTCAATAAATCCAAAGAGCGTCGAAATGAGCAACCGGTTGAGTTAACTTGACCAATATAAGAAGCAATTACTAGAACATGTACACTGCCTCAGAATTTCCATGCCCAGGATCTCCTCCTTACAATCTCAACACAGGCTAATAATATGCTCGACCAAAGGTTGGCAATATTCTAGGTTCTTGTAACAACGAACCAGCTACCCAAAATCAACACTCTATTGGAATCTATGACATACTTCTAACAAACTCGAACGAGCAAGAACTTATTTGAGATATGAAAACTAGATCCAAACACTAAAAAACAAAATAAATGATTGCAAGAAAATAAAGAACTATCCAACTATGCCCAAAAATCCAGTAACACAGCCCACCTATAGAGGCCCGACCAAAACTTAAGTCTTCCCAACAAACCTTCGACGTCGTTGACCGTTCAACCTGCCGCCGCGCCCAACCATCGTGACTTGCATCTTGATGCCGCCGCCAAGGAAAGGATCTCTACCGTGCAGCATGTCGTCGACGGTGCCTCCCTCTCCGACGTAGGTCCATACCCAGGCTAGGCTTGGATCGCAGAAGAGTAGACCGAGGTGAAACGTTCCACCCCAAAACCATCAAACATAAAAGTCGCCTCTGTCTTGGAGCCATGTCACCAATTCGACCTTTAATCCCCTCTCAGACCAGAACGCTGTGGCAGGGTGCCGGCGGCGTTCGGTCGGGAGAGAAAGAGCACCACAACCAACTGTGTGTGTTTTTCTCTGTGAGAGAGAGCGGTTAAGGTTTTTTATGATATTCTTGTTTTTAAGCAAAATTTAGCTAAGAATTTAGCTTATGTTGAAAAATGCTCTAAAATTGAGAAGTTAAATAGTTTGCAACACATACATGATCATGCGGAAAAGAATTTTTAGTTGGATTATCCATTATTATTTTACGTAGAGAAGAATTTACAAATCAAATCATGTCACTTGAAAACAATAAACAAAAAAAACTCCCGATAGAGTTAATGCATACCGTTCCAACTTAAACCGACGATCAAAATTCAAATGTTTCCATCTTTAAATCCTCAACAACCCAAAAAAGAAGAAAAGGGAAAAAGCGTCCATCTGTAATTCGTTTCTTCCTAGTATGGGGCTTTGGGCTCACCAAAAAGGAAACCTTTGCCTCAATGTCACCGGGCACCTTATTAATGATGCAATAATTGGATGACATGACCTCATTAAAGTCGAAGCAACAGTCTTACATTTTGACAAAAGAGGCCTCTCCCCTATACCAAGAGATCCTCACTCGCAGTCTTTAACTCCAACACACGCACCAGGTAGAAACCAAATAACATAAAACCCTTAACCCCAATAATATCAGTTAACCCTTCACCCCACCATTCTCAACTGCCCAAAAACCAAACCCACTGCCCCAATTACACACTTCACTTTTCCTCATTTCTATGCCTCCCAAACCCCTAAAGTAACTGCCTTTGCCTCAAAGTCTCCGACTTTTTCTCCCAAAACGACGTCGGATTGAAGACCCAGATGACCGGAGCGCAACCCAAGACGGTGGTCGTCGGCGTCAAGCTGGACTCCCACAGCAAGGAGCTTCTGACCTGGGCCGTCGTCAAGGTCGCCGACCCTGGTGACCATGTCATTGCCGTTCATGTCCTCGACTCCGTTTCTGGTTTGTTCTCGTTTCCTTTTTGTGATTTGGATGCCAAAGTTTTGAGCTTTTTGAGGTTTCTGATTTTGGGTTTTGTGTTTGTTTTGCAGAGGAGACTTCGTGTTTGCTTTCGTTGGTGAAGACTTTCGATTCTGTGCTCTCTGCTTATGAAGGTTTTTGTAGCTTGAAGCAGGTCAGTGAGTTTGGTTTTGTTTGTTTTGCGTGTTTTGTGAGTTGGTGAATTTGGATTGTGAGATGAGTTTGTGAGTGTTGAGAAGGGATTGGTTTAGTTTCGATATTGTGTGTTGGGATTGAGAGTGTGTGTGGATTGTGGGCAGGTTGATCTGAAGCTAAAGGTGTGTAGAGGCAATCCCATCAGAAAAATTCTAGCGAGGGAAGCGCAGGCATTTCATGCTGATGTTGTGATTGTCGGAACTTCCAAAACCCACCATAGGATTCGGTCATTGGTTGCTGTTGCCAAGTACTGTGCCTGGAAATTACCCAAAAGTTTCTCAGTTTTCGCTATTGATAATGGCAAGGTTGTGTTCAAGAGGGAGGAGGTTGATAGCGATAAACATCAATTACGAGGTCTTTGTTCATTCCCATTTTCTGAGTTTTGCTTATTTTCAGTTCATTGTTTGACTATTTGATTTTGGTATGAGTAGTTACTTAGCTTGTATACTTGCTATTGAATAGGTAATAGTCGTAAGTCTTCTATGAAGAATGTGGAGGTTCTTGAGGATGTTAAAGTAACTCAATGTCAGGATAAAAGCCTTCAGACAGAATGTCAGAATTGTGAAGGTGTTTCAGTTTTGATGGATAATTCTGGGACTCCATTGACGGCTGAGTTGCCTGGCAATGAAACAAAGGACGGTTCATTGGCTTTGGTACCATTCCGGAGGCTCAACTCTGTCAAGACTCGACAGCCGCACTGTTTCAAACCCGGTTGGTCCATTCTTCGATGGACATTTTTGAGAAGACAACAACACAAGGAGAAATCTCCTGAAAAGACATCTGTTTTAGGACGTTTTTCCAAACCATTGTGTTCCCATACTTCGGCTGTTCATCCTGATCAGAAACAGAGTAATTCTAGCCCAGATGGAGATCATTCTTCCATGCCTGATGGAATAAGTGAAGCAACTGTGTCACTTGGTTCTAATGAAAGCTTCCCTCCTCTGACCCCTAACCATGGCATGGAGAGCCTTCCTGAAGAGTTTTTAGAATTATGTAAGAAATATTCATCCAGCTGTAGACTGTTTAGCTATGAAGAACTTTTGTTGGCAACATCAGACTTCTTGCCTGGTCCGTCTCTTTTCCTAGACTTTTGATCCTGGTTTTGACTTGACTCTGTTTTCATGTTAGTCTAACAACTTTCGGAAATCCAATTTGCAGAGAACATGGTTGGAAAAGGAGGCAGTAGTCATGTTTATAGAGGCCATCTTTCAGATGGGAAGGAGTTGGCAGTGAAAATCCTGAAGCCATCAGCAGATATATTGAAGGAGTTCGTTCATGAAATTGAGATCATCACAACTTTAAATCACAAGAACATAATCTCTCTATATGGATTATGTTTCGACAACAATTTAGTTTTGGTGTATGATTTTATATCAAGAGGAAGCCTAGAAGACAACCTGCATGGTAATAGTCTTTTTGAAGTCTATCTCTTTGGAACAAGGAACTCGGATTTTCTTTTTATTTTTCTCAACTCATCATGGGTAATTTCTGATACAGGTAATAAGAAAGATGGGAATTCTTTCAGTTGGAATGATAGATATAATGTGGCCTTAGGTGTAGCGGAGGCAATCAACTATCTACACAATGGCTGTGAAGAACCTGTGATCCATAGGGATGTAAAGTCTTCCAACATCCTTCTTTCAGATGCTTTTGAGCCACAGGTGTTGTGCTGAAACTTCAGTATTTCTGGTTGATTACTTTTTAATGTCTATACTTATCACATTTGTTATGTATGATCAGCTCTCAGATTTTGGACTTGCTAGTTTGGCATCCACGTCATCACATATTGATTGCACGGATGTTGCCGGAACATTTGGGTATGCAATGTCTTATTTAGTATCTATGTTCCCCTCAATTGTAAATAGTCTCTGACACTCCATATGGCAGTTACTTGGCTCCAGAATACTTCATGCATGGCAAGGTTAGTGATAAAATTGATGTCTATGCCTTTGGTGTTGTACTCCTTGAGCTTCTTTCTGGTAGACAACCAATCTACAGCAAATGCCCAAAAGACCAGGAAAGTCTGGTGATGTGGGTAAGTTCTCGTCTGTGTACAAACTTGTAATGTATTCATGTGTGTAATCTCCCTGAATATTCTCTTGCGAATTCTTAAGCACATTTTCTGTTTTTGTGGTCCAACACAGCTATTGTGTGATTTTGTGAAAGTCTTAACTGATTTATGTCCATAAATGGTGGTGGATTCCAGGCAAAGCCAATACTGAAAGGCGGGGATGTTGACCAACTGCTAGACCCAAGCATGGGGACTGACTATGATCATGACCAAATTGAGAGAATGGTTGTGGCTGCTAACCTTTGCATTAGACATGCTCCTGGACTTCGGCCAGAGATCAGCACTGTAAGTTCAGTTTTTGATTGTTTATTGAAGTTGGATCTCACTCAGTTTGTTGCTTTGAGGTATTTATTCCATATTTCTTGTTGGTAATTATTTTTCATCCAGGTGCTGAAGCTTCTTCAAGGTGATGAGGAAATAACAAGGTGGGCAAGGCAACAAGTCAGTGCATCAGATGAACTTGATGCACTGGATGGTGAAGTTGTTCCGACAAATATCAAATCCCATCTTAACATGGCATTGCTAGACTTGGAAGATGATTCTCTTTCTACAAGTGGTGGCGAACAAAGCATCTCAGTTGAAGAATACTTACAAGGTAGATGGAGTCTCTCAACAAGCTTTGACTAGCCGATATTTTCAAGGGTATCAGATGAACTTGACACACTGCATTGTGAAGTTGTTCCTAAAAGTATCAAATCCCATCTTAACATGGCATTGCTAGACTTGGAAGATGATTCCCTTTCTACAAGTAGTGGTGTACAAAGCACATCTCAGATGAAGATTACTTGCAAGGTAGATGGAGTCCCTCAACAAGCTTGGACTAGCCCGTACTTTCAAGGGCATCAGATGAAATTGACGCACTGGATGGTGAAGTTGTTCCTTAAACTATCAAATCCCATCTTAATATGGCATTGCTAGACTTGGAAGATGATTCCCTTTCTGAGTAGCGGTAAACAAAGCATCTCAGTTGAAGACTATTTGCAAGGTAGATGGAGTCGCTCAACAAGCTTTGATTAGCCGATGCTTTTGGTATGACAAGAACCTGAAATTAGTACACATTGTGCTCAATTAGAAGGTTTTTTGTAAATTCATCAGTTTTTTTTTCATTTTTAATGCTCTTGGACCAGGTCCTGGAAGAGAGGTTATTTTCATAACTTTGACCTCCTCCTTGACTAGGAGAGTTGTATTGCGAACTGGAAAATGTAAGAGGTTTGGTTTTCCATTGCATCCATAGGTCTCAACTCTTGTTCTTCATGAGGTAAATAGATTCAAGAAAATGTAGGAGGGCACTGTGAACTGTGGTTTCATTTAGGTGAGCATAGCAATTGATGCTCTCTGTACACGAAGTATGAATGAGCCAACTACTAGTCTACTACAGCTGCAGATGCTAGGATCGTTTTAAATTCCCCAGAGGTGGTTTCTTTTTGTCAAATTAGTTGTCTAAGATTGCTGCTCGTTAGGTACCTTCATTGCAAATGAGGAATGTTGATTCCTTTCTTTGTGTTTAGACGTGCAGACTCCCTTTCATCTTAGTTTCTCTTTTGCAGATTCCTTTCTTTGTGTTTAGACGTTCAGACTTCCTTTCATCTTAGTTTCTCTTTTGCAGATTCCTTTTCGTTAAAAGTGTGATCATAAAGCATCTGTTGCTGTTTTCTCAAGAAACAATATTCTCATGCTTTACACACAAAGTTGAATATATAGAACAAAAAGCAACAACCGTGATCAGGCTCTTACAGGTTTCATACTACACAGCTTCATTTGCACTCTTCTCTTCATTCTTGTGAAGTTGGGTGCCTCCAGGTAGAAACTTTTTAGATTTGCTTGCTTTGCAAGTATATACAATAATCAAGATCGTTAGGACAATGCCAAGGTTTTTTTTAACTTGGACGAAGATTCCTTTTTTATTTTTAGGGACTAATTTTCATATGGTTTCTTCTTTGTTTTACTACCTACCCATCGTCGGTAAGGGAAACTACTTTCCACGATCCGGCGAGTGAAAGCTAGCATACAGGTAGACTAATACATACAACCGATTTATCAAGTCGAACTAATTTACTCATGCATGGAATCACTGCCACTCTACCTCTCTATCATCTAGAATTCTCCCTTCCTTTCGTACATGATCCACCGAAGAAAAAGCTAGCTTTGCCAATCTAAGCATCAAAAGCTAACCAGCACTGAACTCGTAATTCAGTGGAAGCTATAGACCAATAAACGCCGAGTGGCCATTCATTTGACCAACAATGGAGTATGTATAGGGTTTAGCGTTTGATTGCCACTTAGAAATATTTACCATCGGAAAACAGAAAAAAGCAGGATCATTGTCCACAGAAAATGGATTTTAAATACCTTACCATACTTGCACATTGCCTGTACTTAATAGCAGCGAGCAACATTTACCCATTTTTCATGGCATGAATCATGTGACACGACTAGAGCAAAACATATTACTGAATAGTGAACTAGGTGGAAACTATCTGTATGAATCTGTTGCAATTGAGAACTATGGCATGCAAACGTGTGCAAAATTAACAGACGAAAGTGTGGTTAAGTGATGGCTGTCAGAGTAAAACACATCGATAAATGCTTCCAAGTTCAACATGCATGGACAGAGAACAAAATACTCACTGCACCCCGTAGTGTGACTATGCTAGCACGCTCATACAATATACAGCATTATATTTTTGTTTGATAGTTTCAACCAAAACTATAATGAAAACAGCGTGCTCCATGCTTGTTTCCTTCCTTCTCCAGCAATGGTATTGTGGTCTTATATCACCACTCCTTTAAGCTCCGCAGTTACATCATCCAAGTCAATAACATCCCTCTCAAATTTACGAAGCTCAGCATTCAATTCAAGTATTTGTCTCTCTATTTTCTGTCCCTTATCAGGTAACCTTGAAACCAAAGACTGCAAAGTAATTGAAAATTTATAAACAATTGTTGCAATATGTATTAATATGATCACCAGTTCTTAAATGAAAATCAGAGATGATATGTTCAGAATACCTTATTTGCAAGAGTTTGTGACAGCCTATTGATGTTCTCTTTAATCTCTGATTTTGTCATTTTGCCTGCAACTGGTGAAGAAGACAGCTTCTTGCTTAATATTACATCCTTAGGCTTGAATGCGTATTCAGCCCTGCCAGTAATGCAAACCAAATGTTTCACCACACGCAATGATTTATACCATTATTACTGTAGACAATTTTGAGAAACGTCCCAATTCATAGAACTCTTACCCATTTACATTACGCTCAATTGCTGAACTTGAAGTTGAGTTTCCCACGAGTAAAGTTTGTCTGATCCTGCGCCCAGAAAATATAGGCAACCAGGTAAAGAACAAAGCACCAGTATTATAGACTTAAATCATTTCTTTGCGGGAATTAGAGTTTGTAATGAAATAATTAGTAACTGCATGCAAGAGTGGAAAAGGCCGATCCTTTAAACAAAAAGAAAACCACGATCTTGCATCTAAATAAAGAGGATAAATAAAAACAAATCCAATCCTCACCTTTCAACTTCCTCCTGCTCAGCATCAACCTCTGGCAGAGGTGGTGCTGTTTTGGAGAAGAGTAGACTGTGGTGACTGACACCAGCTATCCCTTGGGTTTCCAAGAATTCTATATGGGATTGTAAAGATTCTTCCCTGCAGTAAACAACAGAATCACAAAAATACCTAATGAACAGAGTCCAAACTACGGTAAAGTCTAACTCTACCAGAATAATTGCAAAGTCTGACTGTCTTTAAACTCTTTGCAATTTTGTATGTGAGAATCTATCAGATAAGGTTTATGATAATATAGAAAAATAAATATTAATTTTGGTTACCTAATATGTTTGCTATTTGCCTAAAAATCTAGTAACAAAACACAATATAATTTAAAAAGTGCACATTAGGACAGATATATGAGGATTCTTTTTCTTATAATACAGGTGCCATGTTTAAAGCTCATAAATGTTGGCAGCTACTGATTCCCTTACATTGTATACTGTTGATCATGCTCCTCATTCAGCTGCTTCTGAGTAAGGGAAACATCAAAACCTTGTTGTGGGAGACTGAAAAGTTCACGAAGATCCTGAAAAGTTAAACAATAGCATTATATTATTTATATAACCTGGTATTGTCTAGTGGTAATGATCTACAGTAGCTATATAACTAATTACAACTTTGTAAACATTTACCTGTTGACTAAAGTACCTAATCTGCTCCTTCTGCTCAGTTGCAGTTTTAAACAATCCTCCTTTGTAAATCTAGCAATATGACTTGATAACTTAATACAATGTTCATATACATAATCTTCAAATATGAAGTAGAATGGAATCACACATGCCATTATGGTATAAACTCACACAGGCCAACAAACAACAAAGATAGCACAGCAACGCACAAGGGCAAGAATGTTGTGTCACACTCAAACAAACACATTTAAGAGATCAGATATAAATTGTAAATTTCACAATTGCAGTTGCAGTTGCAGCAATCTTCAAAGACCCCCCAGGCTTCAAGGTTAATAATCTAATAAAAGGAAAATATACTCCCGGTATAAGTACAGAGGAAAAAGAAATCCATCACCTGTTTTCTGTAGATCTTTTCTTCAACAGTCGCACAGGTCATTAATCTATATACAATCACATCCTTGTTCTGCCCAATTCGATATGCACGATCCACACTCTGGCTATCAGTACTGCAAATATAAGAAAAATAACGTGAACCAAAAATCAGACCATTATATTCTTATCAAGTTAATAAAGGAAGAGTAAATAGGATAATGGAAAATTTAAAAGAAAATACATATATTTAACAGTCAAACGTATGCAGAATGCAGATTTAAAGAATAGAATGGAAATGTTTCACTCAGCAAGGCAACCTTAAAATACTCTGACGTTATATTATTCTGATTTATCCATAGTAACATGAGCAGGGCTTTTCGACTCAGTGAAAGGAAACACAGCGAAAACAGTTTCACTTCTCAATTATCATCATGTAATATAAACGCATTACACTTTTAAAGCATATTTCCTGGCTTGACAAATCACTTAATCCTAATCTAATTTGTCAATTTCTCTGCCATGCTTTCATTTCATAACATAAAATAAACCTCAAACAACAAAAGGAACAGGAGAATAATAGATAACAAGTTTTTACCTGGGGTTCCAAGCAGGATCAACCACTATCACACGATCTGCCTTTGTTAGTGTAAGACCCAAACCACCAACCTGAGAAGTCAAGAGAAATATGGGAGCCCCAATACCTTCTTGGAAATCCTGAAAGGAAAAAGAAAACAATATAGACATTCTAAACAAATGATTTCAACCAACTTCATTATTTTTGTGTAATAAAAAAAACTTCATTATTTTTGAGTACTTACATTAACAATCCTAATCCTTTCAGTAGCTTTTGTGGTACCATCAATTCGTTGGAATTTGTACCCACTGGATATTAGTGTTTCCTGGAGAAAAAAAATTCCATGAATAATTCCATCTGCATATCTTTTGTGCATATCATTTAAATAGCTTTGAAAACAACTGTGTGCACATATATTTTGATCTGAACAGGTGTTAAAATTAGGTAAAATGCTTAATTGACCCTTGTCTCAACTTAAGATATCCTTGTCTAATAGCAGAGATCAGACAGTCTCTTCTCTCAAGGCCAAACTCCATAAACCTCAGGCTTGCAATTTCTGTTTCCTACATAACTTGATGACTCATCCAAACCTGTCACTAACTCACCACTTAAGAAAACTCCTATTGTTCTATTGAATTCCTTCTATGATCATTTCAAACTTCAATATTTTCCCTTAAACATGTTTATGATCTCCTTTACACTGGTTCTATCTCATTTAATAGTACAGTACATCCAGCAAGTACGTGATTATGGAACATTAAACAAAACTCATGCAACATGGTTAATACATTAAGGGTGAACTTTGTAAGAACCTATGTGGCATGCATAGTCATCCAGAATTTGGAAGTAAGTCATGCAACAAGTGCCCTGAGAAGGCCAGTAATAAAATCTCCCAGAATTCATTTTTAACACACAAGTTGAAGCAACTAACCTGAATAATATTAAGCATCTTTCTGGTTTGGGAAAATATGAGAACATTATGCCCCTCAGGAATCAAGTTATCCTGTTTAAGACAGACACATTTTAATACAATGTCAATGAATTACATAAAAACATGAAAGCATCAAATCTATCGGAGCCCAGAACCCATACCAATAACGACATTATAAAAGATATTTTGCAAGAGAGATTTGCATGGTTCTCATCAAAAAATTCCTCTTTCTCAGCAACATCAGCAATATACATTGCTAGTTTTTCTGCCATAGAAACATCATCTGGCTTAGACAATGAATCCAACTCTTCTAGCACATCTTCAGCAGCTCGCTTTGTCAATAAAAGAGGATGATCACAAATTTTCTTCAGAATCTGCCTCACATCAAATAGTCAAGGATCATCATCCCGTTGTGATACAAATGGAAAAGCTTCAACTAATATCTAGTATTTATATTACTCCGAGAAAATATCATAATAGCTCCATTGAGTCATTTAAGTGCAATAGATTGTTTCTCCAAGAATTATCCAGTCTAAAACTGACGTCAAGTGTATTTAATCACATAAATAAGTTAGTGATGGACTACCCAACAAAAAAAGTGCAGGATTTTGTTCAACTTGTTTTCCACTAAAAGTTTCAGAATTCATTTTGGTGTTATGGACTAGCTGAATATGTTGCGACGAAAATGGATAGGGTTTATAATATGATAACATATAAACTTGTGGAGTACATTTTGATAAGGTATGTTTTTGAATGTTAAACCAGGCTATGTTTAGCTAGTCATGGAACTAATTGATATCACAGCATCATATATCTGCAAGGATCTAAAAAGTTTGAAGCGCACTATTTTATCACTCTAAAAATTTAACAATGAATGAGACTTAAGATCCAAGTAACTTGTAATCATTTCAGTATGGTAAGCAAAACATGCACACCGATTTGAGAATAAAATTCATAACTTATATGTTTATCTAAACCAGAAGCAAGAAAAGTAACTATTGTTTGTTGACCAGTTACCCTCTTTGGAACCACATGTGAAATAAAAGACCAAGGAAATAATTAACAGACTGTACCGTAAGTGCAGCCAATGGTGACCCATCAAATGCAGAAAGAACCAGCTCACTCTTTAGGTATGCTTCATAAAGTTTTCGCTACATAAAATAAGTGATTATGCTTGAGAAACATAGTAATAGTATGTGAAACTGCTTTACAAGATTCAAAAAAATGTCAACCTGAATGTTGGTCAATCGAAGCCAGACAATGATCTCATTCTTTTTAGAAAGTGTGGCATTTGTTTGGTCATTATCTTCCTTAAACACCTCATCCTTAAGGCGACGCAGGAAAAAAGGTTGAATACAGTCTCTAAGCTCCTGTTACAAGTACCAAGGTTTCTCAATAACATTGTCAGGCAATAGAGAACATAGGTTGCAGCCATAATAACAAAAAGAGATATGAAAAGAGAACAGTTTAAAATATTTAGAAACACAAGCATTTCAATACATAAAAACACAGACACGCCATCACAGACACACAACTACAGATACCTCACATCTCAGAAGTTGCAACCTTAGCAATTGAACTTTGGTTACTTCTGAGAGGTGTTCTTACTACCAAGTGTCCTACTTTTTAAACTAAATAAGCTATAGCCAATCTTGGCATAATATTTTATGATTTAAGAGACCTAATTTCTAGAGTATCAGCAAGACTGATTGATAACTCTGAACAAATTTAAACCTAAAACTTGAGTTAGTGACACTTTAAATTACTGTCTTCATGAGTATGACTTTGAGTGTGCACTCATTCCTTTGAGCTAGTAAACATAAATTAGATAGTCAAGGATTATCCATAACTGTCTACATCAGTCATGCTTCTTGTAGTCTGGATACAAGAGGCAGAAGTCATGAACTATTCAACCCCCAGAAAGAAACTACATCAATGATATCATTACCTGTGCTACTGTGGAACCAATACGTTTTTCCCTATCTGAAGCATTTTTCTCATTTCCACGACAAATGCGCGACTCAAATTTTTCCTTGAACCTGAACATCGTAGAGTTTCATACAGAGGTAGAACTTGACTGAAAAAGAAAAAAGATGAAAAAGGAAAACAAGAAGATTCTTACCACTTCTTATCACCCAGAAGCTCAGGGCAACAGAAATTGAATAAGGCCCACAATTCCTATTATGAAGATCAGAAGCACAGAAATTATACAAATTATGAGGACGTTAGTTTTGAATGTACGAAACGATGGAAGAATAACCAGAAATAGAAAAGGCGCCTACAATAAAACCAGACAATACCTTCAGATTGTTTTGCAGCGGTGTGCCACTTACTATAATGCGATGTAAACAGGGTATATCAAGCAAACTTTTGGCCCTTTGTGTACTGGGATTCTTTATGAGATGACCCTGGAATTGCAGAAAGCACAGTCAATCATAGATAAACATTTGACAGCATGGGCCTGGTAACATGAAATTTTCTTACTTTAGTACAACAATTTTCATTCTTCTTACATCAATTGAATGGCTTGTTTGACACACCATGTAGTGTTGTTCACTTGAACAGGAAACCAAGTTCCTTTCAAGCATAAATGATCCATTCACAGGTGTGAGTAGAGGTGTGTGTGTGTGTGTGTGTGTGTGTGTGTGTGTTTGAATGATAATCATTAGCTGAATAGTAGAAGTTCATTTGTTTATGTTACAGTAACATTTACATGGATGTAAATACTGTGGTGACCTTATAAAGGAACCTCCAGACGTATAAGCACATAAACAGGATATTGTGTTTTTGTGTGTGCTTGTGATCACTTGTCAGAGGTAAGGCTGTGAGAAGTATATGAGGTATTACACATAAGACCATAAAGTTTATGTTTCACAGTTACTGAAAATCTGAATTCCTACCCTTTCTTACCTCATCAAGAATCATGTAATCCCATATCATATCCTCATTTCCATCATCAAGAATATAGTCATTCCCTTTAAGAGATTTTGAGTTGACTCGTACAATGTCGTAAGTTGTCAGAAGAATGCCCTTGTCCTACAAGAAAAGTAATGAAAAGTACGAGAAATGATGTCTCCATCTGAAAATTGTTTTAATACTGAAGAACAGAAGCAGCCAAACTCATACTGCAACATTACTCCATCTGAAAATTGTTTAATACTGAAGAACAGAAGCAGCCAAACTTATACTGCAACTTTACTCAATCTGAGATTGCTTATATCATGTGGATAACACCGGAAAATGAAATAGGAATGTTCCTATGGTTCTAACAGTCAAGAATAAACCAGAAAATGAAGAATAGAAGCAGCCAAACTCATACTGCAACTTTACTCAATCTAAGATCGCTTATATCGTATGGATAACACCAGAAAATGAAATCGGAATGTTCCTATGGTTCTAACAGGCAAGAATAAACAATAAAACTCAAACTAAGATGGCATATATCATATGGATGGTTAAACGCCCTAGAACTAATGTATTTCAGATAAATGAATTGAAAGTCAACATTGATAATTAGTACAGCTTATTCACTACAACTTATTCATGACTCCTAATTTACTCTTAGGAATTACCTGAAGTACATATTGAAGCTCATACTTCCGAGCTTTTATAGAGGTCCCATAGTATCTATATTAATAAAAAGGTATATGATTACTATTTTGTTCATGTAGATAATTGTAATACATATGAAGGAAAAAAACAAGCAGCCTCACTCTCTTATCTTGTCAGAGAGACCCACAGCTGTTAATTCTTTTATCCAATGAGAAAGTAATGTTGTAGGAGCCACCACCATCACCCTTCTAGTCAAGCCAGAATGAAACAATCCAGCTAAAAAGCCACAAATCTACAACATGACAAAAACCAGTGTTCGTAAACTATACCACAAAATTCACTCGAACTGAAATAACCAAGAAAGCAATATACCTGCATTGTTTTACCCAATCCCATGTCATCTCCTAAGATTCCACCCTTCCCCTGGCAATGTAGAGCCCAGAGCCACTTCAAGCCCTCACGCTGATGCGGAAATAACTTTGTTGCAATCTTCCCTGGTAACTTGTAAGTGTATGTCGGACCACTCATCGTGATAGAACCATCATCCTTCGGAACACATTCATCCCTGGACTCCTCAACCTCACTACCCTCATCGCAATCATAGCTATCCTTATAGCTACCACCCAGCTTCCCCGCTACTTTCTCTGTCTTCTTAGCCCTCACAACCACACAATCTCTGTCATCATCACCCTCTCCAGTTCTCTCATCACTCTTAAACTTATATCCAAATTCACTTTTCTCTTCTTCATACTCATCGCCCACTCTCTCAACTCCCTTCCTGCCGGTCTTAGTGGTCTCAGCAGACGAATCAGACAAGTCGGAAGCAATCGAAAACGAAGGCGCCGCATCCTTATAATTAACCTCCTCTGATTCAACCCTTTTACATTTCCCAGCACCTCTCTTCTCGATTGACAGAAACTCAAGCCTCGAGCTCAGGTCATCCAATATCCCCCTAATCTCATTTCCACCGCCGTCTCCGCCACTCTCAGCCGCACTCCTCCGCGGCTGCGGCAGCGACTCGAAACCGACATCCGGAGAGAAACTCGGCGCGTCGTCGTCGTCATCGGAAGCCACCCGAACCTTACAGAGACGGCGCTTTCCTTCAATCCTCACTTTAGTCACCTTCGCTTGCTCTGCGATTTAATCCAAATCCAAATCCAAAAACCGAAACAGAAACCGCATCAGACAAACAAAAACAAACCCTAGAAATTGAAAATCCCCAAATAAAGTGAAAAATCAAAAGCGATTGAAGTAGGAGTTAGGGTTCTTAAAGTACCGGCGGGTTTGGGAGAGCTGAGTTCTTGGAGGAGGCGGTAGTGACTGTCGTTGAGGCTTTGCGGCTTCTTGGTGCTCTTCGTCTCCGCCATTTTAGGTTTTTCAAAATTCCAATATCAGACTGAGAGAGAGCCTAGAAAGTGACACCGACTTTATAAATAGGACACATTTTCAAATTTTTTATTTTAATTATGATACAGCAGTCCCGAGAATAGAAATTCCCGCTTTGTGTGGGTTGTTTTGAATTTCAAATTGAGTAAATTTCAGGGCGATTTAAAACTAGGCTGGTGTTATTAACACACCAGTTTCTTTTATTCACACACCCCTTTCTATTTTTTATTAATTTAATTTATTTATGTTTACAAAATTCCTAATCTACCCTTTTATGTTAACAACTAAAACCGCCAAAGACACGGTTGCCGGTGGTGGTGCGGACAAGTCCGACATCGAGCAGAGCGCGGAAGGGTCTGCGATTCTCGCTAGGCTCGACGGAGAAGTCTTCTCCGGTGGCCTCGAGGTTGCCTTCATACTCCTCGTCCATCTCGAGCCTGCGATTCTCGCCAGACTCACCGGAGAAGTCTTCTCCGGTGGCCTCGAGGTTGCATTCATATTCCACAGTCTTGTTCATCCCTGTGGCTCCAAATGAAATGGGACATGGAAATCGACGAAATCGAAGCCGTCCTGGAGAAGATTTGGGACCTCCACGATAAGCTCAGCGACGCCATCCACTCCATTTCCCGCGCTCACTTCCTCCACTCCGTCAAGGCCATCCGCAAGTCGGAGAAGAAGAAGAACGGCGCCATCACCGTCGCTACCGGAGAAGTCTTCTACGGAGGCGACGCGGCGGCGGCGGAGGAGGAGGAGAGGCGGGCGGGGTTTGTGTTCGTGAAGGACTTCCGAGTGGAGGCGGAGGATGACGCGGCGATAAGGGAGGCGAAGAGCCTTAATGCGATACGGACCGCGCTGGAGAATCTGGAGGACCAGCTCGAGTTCTTCCATGTGAGTCAGCTAGGGTTTTTGTTTCAGTTTTCGTAGAATTTGAAGGATTGAATGTTGAGTTTGATTTGGAAATTGTGTGAAGATTGATAGTTTTTTTGTTGTGGATGTGATGTGGTTTGTTGAAATTTGGTTTAGGCTGTTTAGATTTCTGTGATGATGTAGTGAATAGTCATAGTTTTCGATTCTGCTCTGCTTGTGTTGCTTTTTGTATGATTTTCTATATGATTTTCATGATGCCGAAGAGTAGTGTTTTCGAGCTTAAATGAGGTTCTTAACTTGAAGAGAGTATGTTAGATTGTTAGGAATTAGGATCGTGTTTTAATTTCCAATTACCAAATGTGTGCAAGTGTTGCTTCCGGAACTGTCTGTACTTGTTTTGGTGAGGTAAGGCAGTGAATTCGGTTGAGCTGGTTAAGAGTTGGGCTTTATTATTTTTGGGTCATGTAGATGGGGATGGTTAAGAAATAAAAGGGTAGATTAGGAATTTTGTAAACATGATTAAATTAAATTAATAAAAAAATAGAGAAGGTGTGTGAATAGAGGAAACTGGTGTGTTAATAACACCAGCCTAAAACTAATACTTACAAAATTATCAATATGCTGTTCAAATTTTATTTTCGTTACTAACAAAATATCTGAGGTCATTTTCTATCCTGGTGCCTTTTTTTATGACGTGTCTCGTATGAGACCCACTAAAAATATTTTTTATCAGTAAAAAACCACATCAGTAATCCTCCAAACTCTTCTGAAATGATCAATGTGATACCCAGAATGAAAACTCAAGTTTTCGATGTTCAAACTAGGAGGGAAAATTGATTCGTAAGATTTAATTTTAGAGATTTTGAAAGATTTAATTTTAGAGATTTTGAAAGAAAATGAGATGTAAGATAAGCAAAAGTTAATTTTAGTTTGAGGGTTTAGAAATTTTTCGTCGATGGTTTAGGGTTTAGATGACTTTCAGACTTTTTCTAGAACTCATTTCCTTCAATGGTTTAGAATTTAGAGATTTTATGTTCCTATATCTTATTTTCTTTCAAAGTCTCCAAAATTATATCATGCAGATTCATTTTCTTTCCTAGTTTGAACATGGAAAACCTGAGTTGTCATTCTGGGTATCACATTGATCATTTCAGAAGAATTTGGGGACTACTGATGTGGTTATATATTGACAAGAAATATTTTTGGTGTGCCCCATACAATACATGTCATCAAACAAATGGTGTCGTGACAGAAAATGGCTTTAGGTCTTTCGTTGGTAGCGAAAATGAAGTTTGGGTATCACATTGATAGTTTTGTAAGTTTATGTATCACTTTTACCGTGCCACTAAAATTTAGGTACCGACGCTGTTAAAAACTCTTTCAAATTATCAATTATCAAAGCAGATGAACGAATGTTAAGAATTTACAACATTGGAAAAGGAAGTTATGTAATTGGTCACAGGAAGGTAAAAGATTTACATATTTACTACTACAGTATACACTTTTAAGCCGATAGTAACTTCAACAGCCTCCCCAAACACTAAAACCTATAAAATAATTAACCAAAAAAAAGATAACCAAAGTACCGTCTGGTCGTTAAATGGTTTCAACCTCTTCCTAATAGCAGAATGAAACTAAGTCAGGCAGCAACATGGTTGAAAAGCTGTTTCATTGGATCGAACCCGCCATCACTGTCTCTGACAGTCTAACGTGAAGCCAACAAAGACTCTAACTCCACCCTCTATCACAAGCGCTACCTTTGTTGCTAAACAAACGATGGGCATGCATAGTCCATGACATGGAATTAATAAGGGACCGTATCGACATCAATGAGAAGCCAAATTTTGACTCACCTTTTGAGATGGCAGGCCAAACGGCTCATGTCTATACACATGAATGCTTTAAGGAATTTTATGAGCAGTTGTCGCAGTGTTGCAGTTATAGATTTGAGCTCTCATATGAAAATGATACGTGCATGTTGTATATTTCATTGAGAAAAAAACGGAGAACCTTAGGGGGCCGTGAAATTATTTACGCAAAAGATTCAGGTTTTGTATCATGTAGCTGTAAAAAGTTTGAGACCGCTGGGATACCATGTAGACATATTGTGGTCTTTCTCTTATTTATACTGCATGTTGATTTATTGCCAGATCAATACATTTTAAAAAGGTGGGCAAAATCAGCAAAAGGTGAGACAGTTCTTGATGATGCCGGTGTGGAGATAACAGAGATTTGCTTGCCAGACGCAGTCAGTTATGCCAATATGTTGTAGAGGTAAATGATAAAATTGTGGGTTATGAGGAAGCAATTGCTCTGTTTTTAGATTCATTAGACAGTGTTCTGTAGAAGTATAATTCCATGATGGGTGATGGTGAGTCAGTTAAGTCTGTGATAGTGCCAGACGAACCAAGAAGTCTTCCTTCTCAACATATTTATAATGAACCTGCTCAAGTGAGGGCTAAAGGATGTGGGAAAAGATTGAAGGCAGGGAAAGAAAAGGGGAGATTGAAAGCTGCAAAGAGGGCAAGTGGTAAATGTAGATTCTGTCATGAATGTAAAAAACATAACCAGCAACATGATAAAAGAAATTGTTCTGAGTTGAAGAATGAAAATGACATATTGATCACTCAAATTGGGTAAGCATTTGGTTGTTCTGTCTGATTTCCTACCTTTTGCATTGCCTTAATCCCTGAAACGGCATATCAATTACTAAATTTTTTTCCTTGTTTTTGATTTTGCAGAGAGGAATCAGAGGATACAGATGAACCAAATACATTTGAGGAAGAGAACTCAAGCACATGAGTTGATCAGTCCGAGTGCAAGCCGAGCATTATTGCCAAAAATATTTGTCTTCTCTATTTTCTCATATATGATTGTTTAATTTAGAACCATTGTTACTGTTCAGAGATGGTAAAGCAGTTTCAAGCTACTATTATGAATTTTCATAATTTTCCTTGTGGTCATCCACCCTCCACAAGTGCTTGAATGTCTTTGACATACAATGATCTGCACATAAATCAAAACCAAACGTTTAAAATCATGCAAGAAACAATCAAAAATAGATAGAATTCTCTCGGAAACTCAATCCTTTTGTACACTGCACTATTAACTTTATAATTCAATTCAAAATTTTGCTACTTTTATCCATGATTTTAGCCTATGGTCCAGAAAGCCATAAATTTGATCAAATTGAAATGAGACTCACAATTGAAACAGAGCAAAAGATAAGGAAGCTTATTTGAAAACATAAAAGCGGTCCCGAGCAAAGCTAAGGCAAGCATCCTTCAACTGATTCATGTCGCTGTAAACGCCGTCAGTCTCGCCGTCCTCGGCAGGTAGGGACGGCTTGAGAAAGTAGCGCTTGGACCTTAAGCCATCGACGAAAGCCACCCACTCCGGGCAGGGGTGGTGCACAAGGGATTCGGTGATACTAGAGATAAAGGTATTTATTTTGTATTTATTTTTTAATTGCGGATTAACCCTAGTTAAGAAGGATTAGTTATTGTCCATTAGATTTAATTGAATTAATCCAAAGGCTATGAGAGGAGCTTCACATTTTAATTTAGCCTTTTTAGCCAATTTGCTACCCTAGCTTTCATTATATTGTCAGTTTGCTACCCTAGCTTTTTTCTACCGTTTTGCTACCCTAGCTTTCATAAATTTGCCGAATTACTACCCTGTCGTCATTTTGCCTCTTTCTGTTAAGGTGTTCCATCAAGTTGTTGCACGTGCCTACCACGTGAGGGTATTTTCATAATTCTGAATTCGTATTTGACTTTTTTAAGAATTAAATAGTCTCTCCTTAAATCCTCTTATTCCACATCAGTCGCATTTTTTCTCAGAATCAAAATAGATCAAGAATCAAACATATGAGAGGATCAAACAAAAGATAAAAATCTAGCAAGCAGGATAAACGATCATCTAAGATCAAATCCGCTCCAGCATCATCTAAGATCAAATCCAAAATCGATCGAAGTCTGGGTTCATTTTGGGGAAACTTAATAACTTTGCTGACGTCGTTGGATTTCGTTTTCTATCAATATGGGGGACAACGAAAACTTTCTTACACATTGTAAGTGCTTAATTTTCAATTTGATTGTCTATATATTTCTCCCAATTGGGGGAATTTTAAATTAGGGTTTTATCATTGGGGGTATTTTAAATTAAGGTTTATATCTAAGTTTGTGTATAATGTTGTTTAGATTTGTAGTGGTCCCATATTGTTGTGTTTTGTTCAAACTAGATTTCAAGAAACTCATATAAGTTAATACTTAGTGTGTGTTATTTGTTTGTATTCAACGATTTTTTTGTTTTTGTTTTTGTTTTTGTTTTTTGTGATGAACTAGTTGATTAGGTGTAGTAAGATACGATACATACCTTTATTTTTATTTCTTATTTTTGATTATCGAATGTTTGTACCTTCCAGCTCTTCATGATGTGTTTGGTGGTGTTTGGAAGAGTCTGGTATTTATGATTCTGATTATATTGAATACGCTAATAATGAATCGGATGGAAGTGAAGAGAATGACAGTGAAGACAATGATGAGCTAGATGAGGACCCTGATAATAGAGATTTTTGGATTGATGAGCATTATGTGCAGAATGTAGAAGAAGATTTAAATCAATTTGAGAAGATTGTTGTAGATGCAAGACCATATGATCATCACGTAGAATTTGGAGAAGACTCATCATCTGATTATGAAGGTAGTGATGATCTAGGAAGTGTTGAAAGCTCCTCTGATGACGAGACTCAAGTGAGAAGGCTCAAAAGAAAAACTCTGAAGTTCAAAACATATAAGAGGGAGATTGATTTGAGGCATCCCCAAATGACATTACGATTAGAGTTTCCTAATATGGAGGAATGCAGAGAGGCAATAAGAGAGTTTTCTATATGCACGGGTAAAGCCTTAACATTTAAAATAAACTTCTCACATAGAGTGAAGGTAGAATGTAAAGGTATTGCTGCAACAAAATGCCCGTTCCTATTGTGTGCAGGCTTTGTTGGGAAAAAATGTCCTACTGTGAGGGTAAAAAAATTTATACCAGAACATTCATGTGGAAGAATCACCAACAATCGCTTTGCCTCTTCTACTTGGTTAGCTTCTAGGTTTGATCAGGAGATTAGATTGAACCCGAAGATGAAGGTTGGTGATTTTATTACTACAGTGAAGGACAAGTATAGCATTATAGTGACCAAAGATCAAGTCTACAAGGCAAGACAAAACGCTGGAAAGAGCATTCAAGGGAGCATTGAAGAACAATATGGGCTTCTTCGAGATTATGGAGAAGAATTAATGAGAGTTAATCGTGGAACTACTGTTAAGATCAAAACTGAATTGAGGAATGAAGAACCTATTTTTCTAAGGATGTATGTGTGTTATGGATCACTTAAGACAGGTTCCCTTAATGGGTGTAGAACTGTTGTTGGTCTTGATGGGTGTCACATTAAGGGTCCCCACAAAAGACAGCTTTTGAGTGTTATTGGAATTGATGCTAACAAAGGCATGTTTCCAATAGCTTTTGTTGCTGCTAAAATAGAGAACCGAGATAGTTGGACCTGGTTTCTTGAAATTTTCATTACTGATATAGGGATCCAAGATGGTGGAGCTGGTTGAGTGTTCATAAGTGACAAACAGAAGGGCTTAGAAGCAGCAATTAAAGACCTGGTGCCATATGCTGAGTACAGACATTGTGTCAGACACTTCTATAACAATTTCAAAGGTGATGGTCATGGTGGGCTTGCATTAAAACAAGAGGTAAATTCACCATCAGTCCCTCAACTCTTGTGTCAAGGCCAATGTGATACCTAAACTCTATCAATGTGATACCTGATCTTTTGTTATGATATCAATGAGATGCATCCGTTCACTTTCCGTAACGGCACCGTCAAATTAGTGATGTGGCAATCAATTGTAGATAACCATCAGTGTCTCAACTCTTATGGCAATGTCAATGTGATACCCAACTTCTAAAACCTGTCAATGTGATACCCATACTTAATTTTCGCTATTAATGTGAGACCGGATGCCATATTCTGTCACATCGTCGTTGGTTTAGTCAACTGATGCGCACGTGACATTCATAAAAAAATTAATTAAAAGATCAAAATGACCTTCATTTGAACTTTTGTTAATTCTCTCTTCGTTTTCTTTTGAATCAATATAATATCAATTGTCATCTCCGTCTGCTAACAACACCACTATCAAATTTCTCATTCTCTATATATCATCACATCTCATCTCCCAATAGGGATTAAACACCCCAAAACAAGATTATCTGTCGCACAAAGCTCCTGGACATTCCCCAACCATCTTCCTCTCCACTCATACATCTTCCAAAATAAATCAAACTACCAAATAAATCCAAAATCCTGAATTGATAGCAGATCGAGAGACAGAACTTCAAATTCAATTCTCATCGAATTAAACCTCAAATCTCGATCCTCGACGACGTTTCCCTATCCTGTCACTCTCCGCCCTCGTTGCCCCTTCCTCCACCTCACCGCGCTAGAACCCTCGATGAGGACTTCTTCTCTGGCCATAACAACGACTTCATTTGGCTCCAATTGCAAAACCTCAATTTTCAACATTGTTGATATTTCGGAGTAAAGCAATTCACCATGGCTATGAAAGGTGGAAAGATAGAGATGAAATAAATGGTGATAATAGAAGAAAGTTAGTTGATCTTGTGTGTATGAGCCTGTGAGGCGAAATATCATACTGCCTTTTTTTGGGCCACGTGCGCGTCACTTGACTAAACTGATGGTGACGTGATTCCTCCAACCTCACATTGATAGCGAAATTAAGTATGACGGTGTTTTAGAATTTAGGTATCATATTGGCCTTGCCACAAGAGTTAAGGGATTAGTGGTTATCCACAGTTGTTTGCTATGTCACTAATTCGACGGTGCCGTTACGAAAAGTGGACGGAGACATCTCATTGATATCATAACAAAAGATCAGGTATCACATTGATAGAGTTTAAAATTTAGGTATCATATTGACCTTGACACAAAAATTGAGGGAGTGATGGTGAATTTACCTCTTAAAACAAATAGTGTGGGGAGCTCCAAAGGCAATAACTATTCATTGGTTTGAAGAACAAATGGACCTTCTGTTGAAGCAATCAAATACAACATGGGATTGACACCAAATCATTGGAGTAGATCACATTTTACAACTCTCCCAAAATGTGACATTCTTCTTAACAATTTATGTGAAGCATTAATGCTGCAATCATACCTGTAAGGGATCAGCCAATATTGACCATGTTTGAGAGGTTAAGGATTTATTTGATGCTGAGGATGGCAAAACAAAGAGAGAAAAGGTGGACGCAAGAAGTAGGCCCAAGATTATTTGATATCGTTGAAAAAAAAACAAGAAGGATAGTGACTCATGCATCGTAAAAATTTCAATTAGAGGACATTATGAAGTCACTCATCTTTATGGAAGGAAGTTTTATGTAGACTTAGAGAGGCACACTTGCTCATGTCGGAGTGGGATCTTTGCTGCATTCTTGGCTCACATGCAATGGTATCAATATGTTGGATGCAGAGGAATCCATTGGATTATGTGCACAGCCTTTACAAGAGAGCAGTATATGATAGAGCATATGCTCACTATATTTGCCCCATGTCTAGTCAAGATCTATGGCCTAAAACTGGACAACGAGCCATTAGACCTCCAAAATATCACAAACAAGTTGGAAGACCAAAGAAAAGCAGGAATAAAGAGGCAAGTGAGATCTGCAAGGGTGCAATTAAGTTGCCAAGATACGATGTCATTATCGTTTGCTGAAGATGCGAGGGCGAGGGCCACAATAGAGCAACTTGTTCTCAGGTTAGACATTTACACTATTATCTATCTATATTTGTATGTATATTTAAATAGGGGTAAATACTGTATAGTCCTCAAAGTTTGAAGCTGACATCTATTTAGTCCTTCAAGTTTCATTTTGATCAGAATGGTCCTTCAAGTCTTCATTTTTCATCCAATCAATCATTCTGTTGGTTCTCTCTGTTAAGTTGCTAACTTTGACTGTTATATATTTTTGATTGTCCTATAATACCCCTGCAACATTTGATCTGCAAAATAACAACCATAACCTAAACTAAAACCTGCAAAACCTAATACCAAAAACTGCAAAGAACAACAACGGTAACCAAAACCATCAATCCATCAAAACATCAACCAACAACAATTGGCACATTCCATCAATCCATCAAAACAACCATCTATCCATCAAAACATCAAGCAACAACAATTGACACATTAATATAGAACTTAATTAATGTTTCATTCATAATAAGCAAAAGAACCTAGGCAGAGATGTTTTAGCAAATTGTAGCTTAACAAAAATGACTACTAAAGCCATTACATCCCTCATAAACTGTTCTAATATGTGAAAGTTAGCTCTAATCATCCTAACAAAATAGCTCTAATCATGCTAACAAAAGATTAGAGCTAGCAACTAAATTACATTGCACTTAGTTGCACAAAAATAGGATGTCTCTAATTTTCTGCCTATCATAGATTTTACTACTACTGATCTTCTTTACCTGACCTATTTCTGATTCTCTGAGATGCTCTTGTTGAACTTGGGGCAGGTGCACTTTGCCTTGGCCTTGAAATTGGGGCAGCTGCGCTTTGTGCTGGCCTTGAAGTTACAGCAGCTGCGCTTTGGGGTGGCCTTAAAGTAGGGGCAGCTGCTCTTTGGGCTGGTCTTGCTCCAACTTGTGAAAGCCTTGTTGTGGATGAGGAAGACCTGGCTGCTGCCAGCTTTGCAGCTTTGGCAGCAACATATTTGTCCTGAGCCAAACAAAAACACATGAATGTAAATATATATAGCTTATATACAAGAAAGGAAACAAGTTTGAATCATCTTCCCTTAACTTTGCCTTAACGAAAACACATAATAGTTACCCTTTGCTTCTTGTCATTCTCCCTTAACTTTGCCCTGAGTTCATTCACAGTCATAGGAGGCTTACGAGGTTCTTTTGGTTTCTTCGGCTGCACAATGTTGTACACAATAAGTAACACAAATAACCATCAAATTAGTAAAACTAAAGTAATATAATACTATTAGAAAAGTCCAAAACCTGATTAGAAACTTGACATCCTTCGTTGCTGGCCTTCCTCTTCTTATTCTCCTTCGGAGGCAAATGTCTATGGCATGTTTTCTTGTTATGCCCCACTACACCACAATTGCCACATTTGATGGATCTTTGCTGCCTGCCTAACTTACCCTCTGAGGGTATAATTTTTTCAAATTGATGCTTAGCCCTTTTTGTCTTCGGCCTACCAGGCATCCTTGAATATGAAGGAGGTAAGATTGTTGGCCCCTCACATCTTGTCCACATGTCCATACTGGTAACAGGATTGATGAAATTGTTGTAGATAGCCATGTATGTTTTCTTCAAATAACAGTCGGCAACATAATTCTCTGGGGCTTCCCTCTTCCAGTAGATGGCTGAAACTGCATGCTTGCAAGGGATTCCAGTCAAATCCCATCTCCTGCAACTACAAGTTCTCAGCCTTAGGTTGACAACATTCTTGGTTCCTTCAAAGTTCTCAACCTCAAAACTATCCCCACCATTGAAAGTTGAAGTACAATCAGTTTTTGTTTTCCTTTGTCCTTATTATTTTTCTCACCAACAATGCTACATTGAGTAGACACAACACTCTCTTCAAGTAAATTCCAATAGACATATATCAGAAGAATTTTTCAAGAGCAAGCAAATGATATAAAGATCAATACATATTTTTGAAGAAAGTCGGCAGCAAGAAACTTAGAATTTTACAACAATGAGGATATGAGTACTCATCATATGCATATTTTGCTTATACTCATACCAGTGTAATCCTCATACTAACACCATTTGTAATCCTTACATTCTGTCTTGTTTCCACTACATCAAAATGATATTGTCTTAGAATTGCTATCTCTGTATACAAAATACATTCGAGATCCAAACACTGGTCAATAAGAACAAAATCTTTATGAGTGGCCAAGGCATTGACTTCAAAATGCAGGTGGGGAAGAAACTTAGATCATCTGATAGAGGGCATTAACACTCATCCCCAATAGATCAACAAGAATATTTCACTATGGCAATTCCCATCAGAAGGGCATATGCCCTCATTGTCACTAAAAGTTTGGAAAAGACAGAACACTCATGTATACAACTTCAAACATAAGTATGCTAACTTGGAGATTTCTAATGAGTATTGTAATGGGTTACAACTGCATCTAAACAATGGCACAGAGTGGTGCCACAATGTGGTGTGTACTACAATGCCTCCCGGCATTGCAAAACTGCTGGCATTATCGTAATAGTCAAAATCTAGTAACAGCTGGAAGGACTATTTAATCATTCTAGGACACTTTGATTCCACTTATAAATCTGCTTCAGAGATATCCATGAAGTAGGATATTACCGTACAAACTATAAAGAATCCAACTATAAAATATTCCTTACTGAATCCTCAATCAAATCGTAATGTAGCTAATACGCAAAATATTGTAATGATCAACCAGTATGGATCAAAAACTAAGCTCAATAAATCAGCCATTATTGCCAAGAAACTTAGATCATCTCTCAGCATAAAGCAAAGGATTATTATTAGCTATATGAGTAAAAAAGATGCTCTTCTAAGCCTTTAAAAGACAAAAACCAATATTCAGTACATCAGCACATCTTTTGCAAAGTATGGCAACGTACTGGAAACTAATCCATTAAGGCAACAAAACATCATTACTGTATAACATGGAACAAATCTGAACAAGATCAATATTAGCTATAAACTAAAACAGTAGTATCAAACACAGCTGATTTATATAACCCAAATCTGATCTTTTAACTTTGACATAGAGCTAGTCTTTGAGCTAATCATAACTTATTGTTTTAAATTTGGATATCAACACCACCCAAAGCAAAACTACCTTCTTCATCAACAAACAATCAATTGAAAACACAAGCCCAGAAACCCTAAATTTTGAAACCCAGAAAGTTTTGAAATTGAAACTCACCAAAACGAGGAATCTTATCATTCATGTCCCCTTCTTCTTCGCGAACCCAAACCACGATCTCCTTCCCCTCCATTATTGAGAGAAGAGATGATGGGTCGAGAGGGGTGTTGAGAGGAGACGGTGGTGTCAGAGAAGGATCGATAGTGAGACAGTGAGAGACCAGAGAGAGATAGAGGTTTAAGTTCAAATCACACAAGGGCATTTTAGTCAGTTCATGCAAATATCGGCTGACTAGGCACTGACACGTCTGTTTTTAACGGTAGAAACTGACGGACTGACAAGTTGGATGAAAAATCAAGACTTCAAGGACCATTCAGATTAAAATGAAACGTGGAGGACTAAATAGATGTCAACCTCAAAGTACAAGGACTAAACAAATTTTAATTCATTTAAATATGAACACATCTAATTGCTATGTACTTTATAATAATTTTCTAATTTCATACATGTTCAGAATTTGGTTGAACAAGTTCAAGGTAATATCTCCTCATAGACACCAACTCAAGTGAGCACATCAACTGGCAGAGGTGTGCGAGGAGGTAGAGCGGGAGAGGTGTGCGAGGAGGTAGAGCTGGGAGAGGTGCGCAAGGAGGTAGAGGAATACACACTAGTACACTGAATCAACAAGAATATCATGTACCATCAGCAGCAGCTACTAACGAGGTTTGACAATGCCTCTTTCATGTTTGATTCGTGTTTTTAGTTTGTCTTTTGCGTTTCTTTTCATTGGTTTATTTAAGTATATTTATTAAACTAGGTGAATCAAGGAGATCAGGTGCGGCAAGTGCCAAGACAATCTGATAGTATAAGAACTACACACTCTTATGTAGATACACCAGCAAGGCCGTGGATGCCATAAGAGCTCATGAAACATCATACTCTACTGATAGGGTGACCATTTTTGTGATATCTAAGTTGGGATGAAAGCTATAATTATACAACTCTTATGTAGAGACTACTTTGTAGTATCTTATCCTCATAACATGTAAGATAAAACTATGTGGTGCTTTTGTTTAATTTGAGTATGATCATGGATTGAATTGATACACACCCAGTTCTTTGTTTTTTTCTCTTTTGAATTGGATTGAGTATGATTACTAAATTCAATTGAACCATCGTTTATTCTGCTTGCTAGATTTTCATCTTTTGTTTGATCTTCTCATCTGTTTGATCCTTGATCTATTCTGATTCTGAGAAAAAATGCCATTGATATTGAATGAGAGGATTTAAGGAGAGACTATTCAATTCTTAAAAAAATGTCAAATACGAATTCAGAATTACAAAAATACCCTCACGTGATAGGCACGTGCAGCAACTTGACGGAACATCTTAACAGAAAGAGGCAAAATGACGGCTGGGTAGCAATTCGGTAAATTTATGAAAATTAGAGTAGTAAAATGACAGAAAAAAGTAGGGTAACAAACTGACAATATAATGAAAACTATGGTAGCAAGTTGGCTAAAAAGCCTTTAATTTAAGAGTGAACCTTTGCACTTGATAGGAAACATATATATATATATATATAAAATGACAGAAAAAAATAGGGTAACAAACTGATAATATAATGAAAACTATGGTAGCAAGTTGGCTAAAAAGCCTTTAATTTAAGAGTGAACCTTTGCACTTGATAGGAAACATACATACATACATATATATATATATATGCATAGTCTCTATCCAGAGCGGAGCCCCACCTTGAAATTAAAGTACAGAGTTTCTTATTTGGCTCATTTTCAGGTTAGATTTCCACATCTCCACCGTACAGTATCTAGTATATAGTATGTATAACATGTGTACAAAGTTTTATATAATTTGGAGATTATTTGGGTATTGAATTAGATGAAACAAATCAATAGAACAAAATCTGTTCAAGCAAAACCGTTCGTGTAAATCACGATTACAGAAGCTCAAATGATGTTCAAATTGGATAAAACTTAGCAAAAATGATCTACACATTGTATTATAGACATTGAGATGCGGAGTTGTGAAAATCTGACCCGAAAATATGCCAAATAAGGAGTCAGACGCTTTAATTTCAAAGAAGTGCTCCACTATATATGTGTGTGTGATCGAAAAGTTAGTTTAATGCTCAATCCCTTATATAAGTCACAATGAGGGATCCCTTAGTGGAAGGACTATATATATATATATATATATATATATATATTTAACAAAAGATATGTTAAGGTTATTTTTATTTAAAAATACGTATAAGGCCATCGAAACTCTTTTGCCTTTCAGCCAAAAAAACAAAAAAAAACTCTTGCCTTTGATGTCTCTGACCATATTGTGCTTGCCCCTTTAGCGGTTAAATCCTTTTTGACGTGACTATTCAAACTTGTACGCCCCACATTTCCAACGTGTGCACGTTATCTACTCTCATTTAAGAAACCCCCGGAGAAAGATAGAGTGAAACAGAAAGAAAGACCAAGAAAAAGGTAGGCACTTCAAGGAACATAAGAAGAAGCCCAACGCCAGCCAGTTGACTTTTTGGTATTTAAGAAATCACAGGCACCGAACTTGTTTCAACTATCCATCCCATTTGAATCCCCCTTTCATCTCTGCCATCAACATATCACAGGTTTGTGTCTGATAATCTCTGTTTTGCTGATCAATGGTTTTGCTGTTTGTTGCTGATTGTTGAAGCTCTGTTCTTGTTTTGATGACATATCATAATGGGTTTGTGGGTGATTTGCTTCCACTTCCCAGTTTTTGTATTATCTTGTTAGCGTTGTTGATGAGTTGTGCATGAAAAATGAATTTGAGTTTTAGAAATACATACATTTCTCAAGGTCCGAGTATCTTTTGTTTGATATGGTGTCAGAAATTGTCAAGCTTTATTGTTACCATGGATTTCATGGATTCTGAGTTTATTAGGATTTGAGTTCTGATTCAATTGTTAGCAGTATTTTGGTATCCAATGCAATTAGCTGCGAACTAAGAATTTGGTATATCACTAGAACTTTAAGGGAATTGCAATAACTGACCTGACCTTGAACTGTTTTAATGTTCCAACTCGAGGGGTTTAGTCTGGATTACAGGACATATAGGTTGATTCAGCTGGATGGAGATAACTAGTTAAGTTTGTAACTGTGTAAGCTGAATAGCAGAATTGCCATATTTTGAGTCTTGTTCTGCTGATTGAATTTGTTGGGGGAGAATTAATAATGCATCAGAATGAACTAATTTAAGGCACGCGTCAAGAATTGTCTCTAATCTACATACTGTGATTTTCTGTAGTTCCTTTTTCTGACATAGGTAACATTTACCTCCCATACATGGGGAATGGCGAATCAACGTATGAAGATTCTCAAGATAATTTTCCACCTGAACCACCTTCCTATGCAGGAACTTCGATGGACTCTAGTTATCAACAAAAGCTACCATTTTCACGTATAGGCGATGATTTCAACTCGTTGGATCAGGTTACAAGTTACAACCACTAGCATTACATTTCATATTGATTGATTTCTTTTTATAAGATGTATATAAACTGAGAATGAACCGGTGGTGTTCAATGACCATAGAAAATTACTGCTTTTGCATCTGTCAGAAAGGTCATATGTATAGAAATAAGAACTATTTATCTATCAGGAGTCCTGCTGAGTGTGTAAATTAGCAATTAGTGTATCCATTATCTGCTATTAATGGAGCATCTTCAGTAACTAGAAGCATATACATAAATGTCCAGGTTATTGCGGCATTGAGAGAAGCTGGCCTTGAGTCATCAAATTTAATACTTGGAATCGACTTCACAAAGAGCAATGAATGGACAGGTGATATTCCTAGTCCTTTAGATAAATTATTTTCCATGACTTCTTGTGGAAGTTGATGAAAGATACATTTCAATGATTGTAGGCAAATATTCATTCAACAGAAAAAGTCTTCATGCTATCGGTAGCACACCTAATCCTTACGAGCAAGCAATCTCTATAATTGGACGCACTTTGTCTCCTTTCGATGAAGATAATATAATTCCTTGTTTTGGATTTGGCGATGGTTAGTGTGTAGTTTAATTTTTACTTCTGATTGGAAGTATACACCAATTGTCAACACTCAGCTCTCTGATCATAACTTCTTTTGTAGCATCAACACATGATCATGGTGTATTCAGCTTTTATCCTGACGATCGATGCTGTGTTGGATTTGAGGAAGCGCTTGCAAGGTATAGGGAGATTGTTCCATACTTAAGGTTATCAGGTATTTGACAGTTTTGTTTCCCCTCTTATTGTTATAATTCCAAGTATCATCCCTGAAGTGAAGACTTGTTCCATATGCATGATATAGGGAGATTGTTCCATACTCAAGGTTATCAGGTATTTGACGGTTTTGTTTCCCCTCTTATTGTTATAATTCCAAGTATCATCTTCCTGAAGTGAAGACTTGTTCCATATGCATGATAACTCCTGGCTTTATCTGTACTTTTACAGTGAGTGTTTCATAGTACTTTATTTCTGTTTTTTTTACATTGGAGTATCTATCGTAGGCTTCTAATCTTAATTCATACAATCATTTGTCATTAATGAATGTTGAAGATTCCTTGGCTCAGGTAAGGAATAGCTTTTGATGTTTTATTTTCCACTTTGTGAAAGCTAAGCCGTTCTCTTTTACTCTGTTTACTCCTCAGCTTCCCTCCATAGCCTTGGCTCTTTTTCATGGGTTTAGTTATCAAATTTGATTTGAATTTATTAACAACAAAATTGAGGAAAAGAAACATCATCTCGAGGCTTCTGTTTTCATGACACCATCTTTCTATGCTATGAAATGCAAAATACTAGATTTAATACATATACAAAGCAATATATCTTTCAGTTCTTCTATTTTAAATGTATCCTGTCATTTACTATAATTTTTTAATGATTTTTTTTCCTCTGATTGTACATTTGTTTTTTGTATATAATACATTAAGTGGAGGATGAATACTCAATATTCCATTTATGTGGTAAACCAGCATTTTAGAACATGTCATATAAGTCCATCATTCAAGTTGATAGTTAGGTAGATTGCTGACCATGTTATTATCAGTTCCTATCCCATAGAACATGTGGTCTGAGGTTATGAAGTGTAAACAAAATTATCAACAGAATCAATTCAGCCTTTTAAGGGATCTTTTTGGTAGCATCAAACATTTCTCTCTCACCTCCCAATTAAGCTAAAGAAGCTAACCTGATTGCATGTATCTTAATTGAATGTCTACATATCCATTGGTATACCTTATAGTCACATTTCACTTGGCTATACCTGATATGTAGAATTCCAGCATGGTACAAACACAGGATATGATAATCTTCATTTACTTATTCACAGGTCCGACTTCATTTGCCCCAATAATTGACGCGGCAATTGACATTGTTGAAAAAAGCAATGGACAATACCATGTTCTTGTCATCATAGCAGATGGACAGGTTGGTGAAACATGTTCAACGCCCCTTTTTTTCTTTTTATCCACAGGTTCATTTCATTCTTTCTTTATTGTATATGTTGTTCTCACAACTTTGAAATGCGTCTATTTTCACATAGGTTACCAGGAGCCCTGATACTCCACCTGGAAGATTCAGCACCCAAGAACAAGCGACTGTAGATTCCATAGTTGCTGCTAGGTAAAGCAATGGATTCTGCTTCTAGGGTACGCTAATTGTTTGTTTATAGTGTCCTCACTATCATATTTGTTTTAAACAGCAAATATCCTCTGTCCATCATCTTGGTTGGAGTTGGGGATGGACCGTGGGATGCAATGCAGCGATTTGATGATAACATTCCTCAGCGAGCGTTTGATAACTTCCAGGTACTTATTAAGTTTCACACCAGAGTTAATTTTAAATTTCATTTGATAGCTTGTATCCCACAACAATGCAATTCATCTTTTTCTTATATTATATAGGTTGGCTATTTAATCAATATTTAACATTTTTATTGTCATGATTGACTGAAGACAAGTTATGAGTTCTACCTGAGGAAAACCATATTAGTGTCTCACCTTTTTATTGGTGGTGGTGATAAAGTAGTCTGTGGTTCAACTCTAAAACCAATTGGCAATAGAGAGAGAAGCCCAAACTCTTATACGCCCATATACAAGGCCTCATTTTCCCGATGTGGGATAAATATTTCAACACACCCCTGTATGTGTGTGGCGAGCCCTCAAGCCTAACACGTGAACAACATTAGGGATGACGTGGAATGCGTGTGGCCTGTAGCGCTAACACACGTGGACGTAGGTAACCCACTAAAATACCATGATAAAGTAGTATGTGGTTCAACTCCAAAACCAATTGACAATAGAGAGAGTAGCCCAAACTCTTCTAAGCCCACATGAAATACCCTATTTTCCCGATGTGGGATATATATATCTCAATGGGGTGCCTTGTGAGGCATGGATACAGATATGAAATATCGGATAATATAATAACATATCATCATTAGGACAGGATCATATATAATGCATTCTTCTATACTTCCCCTTTAATATTTCTTTGAAAATTTTAGTTGCTTAAATTTATACCATGGTGAAATGTCGTTTATCTATTGTTCTTTCTGTTTCCAATCTCCCTGTTTGAATTTATATATCCTCTAGTTTATAAAAATACAGTATGAAGATGCAACTTTAGTACCGCCACTTTAGTGATTCCTACAGTGTGAAATGTATTTGATTCTGGAATGTTTAGCACTATTACACTTTAAGTGTCATATTGTTTTAGACATCAGTGCAATAATTTTTTGAACTATAATACAGTTAATTTAGTATAGTCAGACAAAGTACTAAATGAGCAAAAATGAACTCAGTATAGAACACAGAAAAAGGAAAAAAAACGAGACAATCACTGGGGAGAAAGAGATTTAAGAACAAAAGAATGTTGGTTAGAAAACTTCAATTCCTTTCAATGGGTTTGGAAGGTTTTGTCTGTCAAGGGCGAAAGTTAATTTGGTGTGTTGTGCCCTTTTATTGGCGGGAGGTAGATTAGCTTTCTATTCGGTTAGCTTTGAGTAGTTTTACAAGATGATAGAAAAATTCATGGGAGGCTTACATTGGGAAGGGGTGGAAGAAGGAAAGAAAGATTGCTTAATCAAATGCAAAGTATGTTTAAATTGAAATAGAGTAGAATTGGTGGTGGGAAATGTGTGAAAAGAAATGAGGCATCTTGTGGGAAGTGACACTGTAGGAAAGTGATTCGCTATGGTATTCTTTCATTAAAAGTAAAGATACAAGCTGCAAAAAATTCTGGGACCGTGTAGTGTTTGATTCTCAAGTTAATGTTGGAGAGACACATCGCAGGGCCTCATTTTCTTTTGCTGCAGCTGCAAAATTGTTGTCCATAAAGGGAAAGGTGAGGGAAAGTGCTTGGGTGTTTACTAATTCCTCTACCGTGGGACTGGGTTTATAAGGAATTTGAGAGACCAGGGCGAAGCTTATGTCTATTATCAGTTTACAGGGTTTTCTGCTGGTTTCATCTCGACCAGTCAAGATAAGTGATTGTTAAGAGTTATCGGTGGAGTTATCTTATAAATTATCTTAGAGGTATTTGATGAACAAATTCTTACATCCCTGAATTCATTACCTCTTCTGTAAAATGAAAAGTTAAAGCTCTTCATAAGGTTCGGGTTGTAAGATGCTCCTCCAAGCGTACGTATAATGTGGGTATCATTTTTTTTCCTGTATCCAGTTGCACTAGCTTTGGGGAAAAGAGATATTTAAAGAGTTCGATCATTCAGGATAATCTAGTGCTTTTGCCTTGTTATGGAAATTACAGGAGTTTTTTGAGGGAGAAAAAAGGGACTAGTGCTGGGAAGATATGCTGTAATGGCTGCGTTCTGGCCATCTGTGTCATTTGGATAGAAAGAAATCAGAGAATTTTTGAGACGCTGAAAGGGGAGGAGCTGGAGCTTTTGTGGACAAGGGTTCGGTTTTGGGCATTGGTTTCCTCAGAATTTTGGAGTACTTCATTTCATGCCATTCCGTATGATTGGAACCCTGCTGGCATTCAGCTCTTTTTAATTTTTTATATTTTGTTGTCTGATGCAATTTAGAGATACAGTCTAATACATAGATGAAGTACGTTCAGGTGTACTTTGTTTACTCATTTTAAATAACCAAGTTTCATAATATAACCTTCTGTATGTTTTCCTCCTACAGTTTGTCAACTTCACCAAGATCATGTCAGACAACAGGGATTTATCACAGAAGGAATCAGCATTTGCACTTGCTGCTCTTATGGAAATTCCATCACAGTACAGAGCCACCCAAAGGCTTCAGTTTTCCAGGTAAGAAAATGGTTGCAGAGCTTTACTTTAAAAAATTTATTCAATTATAGTGATTTTCAGTGTTTCACTCTTTTTCCTACTTCTATAGTTATGAATCAGAAGGTGGTCCACGTACAAGGCCACTTCCACCTCCGCGCGATGTGATCAATCACGATAATGCAGTTAAATCAATTCCACCAATGACAATCTTTCCGAAAGTAGAGTCATCAGCTCCCGGGCTGCCAGTACCTCCTGTGGAATCGGTATTTCTTTTTCCCTCTCTTCCTTGTTTCGTCTATGATAATTATTTGAAATTTCTTTCCAGTGATATAGTGGTTTTGAGATAAGTTTCTCATGTTGTTTTAGGTGTGCCCAATTTGTCTGACGAATCCAAAGGACATGGCTTTCCAATGTGGTCATACGGTTAGTATGCTTATTAGTGGGTTTTCTTTTTTGAATTGAGATACCACACAGTTTACTTTTCCGTGAGGTTTAATTTGAAGCCTGCATATAGTGAAGGTGATCTGTTGTTTGAAGAATCAAATGATGGGAAGATAATCCCCTCACCTTAGTGTATCTTTGATGCTAGCTGTTTAATCCCACGGAACACACATATCTGTCTATGCATATAACTTAACTATGCTACCATTCTTACACTTATAATATGACATATTACTGTAGCAAGTCAATTTAAAATAGTCTATTCGTTTAATGATTTGAGTTTTCCAATACATCTCTATTTGGCTAACCTAAAAGGTCTTTCAAATGTTTAACTTTTGGTTGTGCAAGATGAGATGAGCTTTGAGAGCCAGATGTTTCCTTATTTTGGTAGAATAGGGAAGAGATCTTTTTGGATCGAATAATTCCATTTAGAATCTATAAATGATTTTCTTTACTAAGAGAGAAGTGATTTTTTTTGTAGAGAAATCGAGTGTTCTTTTTAGTTTTGCCTTTGCAACTGTTTATCCAATATCATGGCCAAACCAGCTACAACCCGAAGTTTATTGATGTAATTAATTTTGAAGAAATTGTCTACCTACAATATTGATTTTGTTCTCTTTCATGAACCAGACCTGCAAGGATTGTGGAGTCGGTCTTTCATCATGCCCTCTGTGTCGACAACCCATAACAACACGGCTGAGACTCTATACTTGAGTTAGCCATTGTTTTCCGATATCAAGTGCCTCATGATGAACCAAGGTAGAGCAGCTATACCATTGAGTTTTACACAATTTCATCATGTGTCCAAGTTTGCTGATTTCTTCAGTTTGGTTGGTGCCGCTGAAAGTGTAAATGTATGCAAGTAATTTGGAGTACATAGAAGCCAGATGTCACGATCTTTTGTTGAGTAACAATTTCATTCATTTTGTTGTAACCTTTGTTCGCTTGGTTTGCAAGATCCAGAAACCAGCTTGAATTACAAGTAATAAACAATTTATTTATTTAAATTGTCAATTGGCTTCATCTTTGAAATCCCTGCTACCAGTAACTGAAAGCGTTCTCCAAAAGAAAAAAGAGAGAATGAAATACTACCAAGAACATTAACAAAACATAAAAAACTACATTTTAAAAGATTTATACAAATTAGGATGTGGGTCCAAGTGGTGGCCGGGAGAAATCTGGCAAATTTTTTTGGGCAGTGATTTCTTCTCCACGGTGGCACCATAGCTCCGGCCATCTGTCAAAATGTAGATGGAATTTTATGCTTTAAAACCATACCAAGCTTGTAGCCTAACTCCGGTCTCCGAAATCACCGAATCGGCGAGCTACAGTAAAAAATTTTGTTTTTGACTTTTTACCAATAAAACTTGGTAAGTTTTCATATTTATACTGATTTTACCGTGAACAATAATTTTTAGATATTTTGATTTTCTACCATTTTATCGCACGGTAACTTTACTTTTTTATAAATAACTTCTACATATGAACTCTAATTAAAGCACATAGCATGCTTACAGATTCGTATTAACGTCCTTTACAATTTTTCAGAAAAAAGTTTTCCCAAAATATCACTTTACAAAAAGTCAACTTTACGCCCCTTACGGTAAAACAGTTACTACAAATGGTAAAAAATCAAAGTAATCAACCATAAAATAATTCTAGGATCGGGATGTGAAAACTATATTAGCTGAGCCACTGAAAATTTTTTACTGCACTTACTGAAACTTCTACTATACCAGCTGAACTGTCACATCCCGACTCTTAAATTAATTTACAGTCGGTTACTTTTTGTTACTTTGGTCTTTTACCATTTGAAGTAACTATTTCACTCTA
This sequence comes from Comarum palustre, assembly GCA_951800085.1. Taxonomy (NCBI): domain Eukaryota; kingdom Viridiplantae; phylum Streptophyta; class Magnoliopsida; order Rosales; family Rosaceae; genus Comarum; species Comarum palustre. Next base: position 16,257,602 of record OX637588.1, on the reverse strand, counting down.
TAAAGACCGTAGAGTTGACTTTTTTCTAGAATCAAAATTTGAGAAAAAGCTCTTCATGAAACTCGTAGAGGACATTGATACGAGTTCATGGACACGTAGCACGCTCAAATCGGAGTTCGTATGAAGAAGTTATGGTCTAAAAATGAAAGTTACTATTTCCAGAAAAGGTAATCAAAGGAAACTTACCAAAAGAGTTAAGTTTAAAAATCAGTTTTTACCCGGACTTTCTCTCCTCTCTCCCAGACCCGGTTTCCTACCGGATTTTCAGCGCCACCGGGTCCTGCCGTCAGGCCTCATCAGGTCGTCGCACCGGTACCAATTGACCCGTCGTCATCCCTACTTAATTTCTAGGTAAGTTTTCCAATCTATCTTGCCGCCTTTCGGCCAAAATCACGGTTCGAACACCGGTTGTACAATATGGTTGTTTTGATCGGATTTCTCCCTCCTCAGGCCACCATCTGATGAGTTTAAGGAGTACTACTCGCCCCTAGAATTTGGTAGCTCGATTTGAAATGTAGAGGGTAATTGAATGATTGAAATTTTTAGGGTTTGAAATTTACGGATTTTTGTGTTTTTGCTCGATTGACCTAGTTAGACTAGAAATTGGTCTTCGAGTTGAACTAGAAAGTTGTTCGGATTGTGGAGAGGAACAATCTGTGAAAATTTGGTGACGATTGGTGCTAACCAGAGTTTGGCCAGAAGTTGCTGCCGGCAGCGGAGCTGTCACTTTTTGGGCAGCTTTTCAAGCTGAAATTTTGTAAAAAAAAAAGAGTTTATTGGTGTGAAGATTATAATTTTTGAAGAAGTTTTGGTTAGGTGTGGGATTTTCCAAGTTTAATAATTTTGGCTGATAAGAAAATCTTAATCCGGCCATCGATTATTGTTCGTTAAACTTGATGGAATATTTTTTGGACCCCTATGCTAACGTTGAAGACCGTTTATGATGTTGTAAAAGTTGAGGAGTAAGATAAGTGAAATGGTTCTTTGTTCCAAGATCAAATAAGACCGTACTTGAGTGGCAATTCGGAGTTCGTTAGGCTAAGGCCTAAAGTTGTGAGTGCATTTTTGATTTTAAAGTCATACATGCACTAACGTATTTACTAAAAATATAAACAACTTGATTTTATTCATTTATTGAGCCGGTGGGGCAGGAAAGATGGGTTGCTCCTCTTCCGTAAGCTCATTTGTTTATGTCACCCAGAATTTGAGTTATATTTACTTTATTTGGAAATCCGTTGTGTATGGCCATTATTTTGAAGTCTGTCGGGGAACTGTACTTGATGCATGAGATGTATATTTTATTAAAGGGGAAGAATTTTTTATGACATTTTGATTTTTTTTTCACCATGAATGGTCGTTATATATTTTGAAGACGGTCGGGAACTGTATTTGATGCATGAGATGCATATTTTATTAGAGGAAGAGTTTTTTATGACTTTTCAATTTTTTTTCACCATGGTCGTTATATATATATATATATATGTATATATTATAAATGCAAGCTATCCATATCGGCCTCTTAAGGAAGTTGAGCGGGGTAATAGTAGCCTTAGAAGACTCCGACGTTGCCATGGTGGAATCTCTTCCTCTATTCTTAAAATTAATTTTTAATCCAATGAGATTGGCATGATATGTTTTGGTTTCTAATTGATTATTTGGGGATTTTCCCCAATGTGGCATGCATTCGAGGTTTTTTAATGCACAAAATTTTTGAAAAGTATAAAGTTACGTTTTAATTTGAGTAGACCAGTTATTTCGCCCACTCACTCTAACGTTCATTTTTAAATATTTTCTCATAGGCCATTCATTTTCAAATGCTCAGATTTACAGGATAGCACAGAGGAGGTCGTGCGTATAAGGAGACAAGGCATAGTTAATTAATCTGTTGTCGCTAGTATTTCGTTTAGGTTTTATATATGTTTAGAGTGCTCTTAATACCCCGGTTTAGACATTGTTTAATTTTCTTGGTGAAGTGTAGATGAGATTGAGGAGCAAGATGGTTTCTGGTGTTGAGGTTGATCTATTTGGATATAGAAGTGTTGGCTGGTTTGCAGGTAGGGTTTTTCACTTTTAGAATAGGTTATATTGTATTTTCGGTATAATTTTCCTTCTGAGATGGTCCTCGCAGGGTTCATCCTGGATTTCGAGGGGGAAATCCGGGGTGGGTCTTGACATGAACCACTAAAAACTTGTTACTGCATTTACTAAAAATAGGTGCTACTACATTAGCTAAGACTGAAAACCTGCTGCTACACTAGCTGAGCCACTAAAAACCTGCTACTGCACTTACTGAAACTGCTACTACACTAGCTGAACTATTAAAAATATGTTGTTGCATTCAATGGATGTAGTGCATGTACTGAAAATAGGTTCTACAACATTAACTGAATCACTGAAAACCTGCTAGGGTTTTTACTGGAAGTGTAGTAGTAGTTAACTTTTCAACAAATACAAGAGCAGCTAAAGCAAGACATGTCAATGTCTGATTTAATTTAATTTGTATGAGGTTAGTTTGGTAAATTAAACAATGTCCGACTTTCAGGTTTTGTGATCAGACTTTCAGGGAACTAAACTTGCTGGAGGTATGGCTATTGCTGGTCTGTTGTGTCACCATAGGCTCAATCTAAGTTTAATCCGCCACTCATGAAGCTAGTGTATGACCGACGTGCCTTACATTTTTCTAAAATTGGACAGCAGTGAAAAAAGCTTTGTTTTGGGCCAATCACAGTAAACATATTTATCATAGACAGATAGCAACATTAAATCAAAGAGGCATAAGCAACATATATACAAGAAGATATTTTTAGACAAACTGAAGACCCTACTGAGATCTAGACTTGGTGGCAAATTGATATCAAGTAGCAAATTAGAGATGCATCCCGACTGCAGATGCAATGAATGCCATTCATGCATTTCAAACCAAGATACTTGCCAACTGAAAAATGTTGACATCTTCATGCTGTCCTCGGTTTCACATCATCCTGAGACCTTCGTTTCAGTTCTTTACTCAAAACTTCTGTTGACAGTAGAATGGACCAAATTCTGGCATACTTGTGAGATATTCATGTTTTGCGAGTATAATACATTAAATTAATCTCAGAAGTTCCACCGGTCTAATTGCACTTTAGCTTCGCTCATGTCCTTCTGTGCTTTCTTTCTCCTGTAAAATATAGGACAATCCCGACTGCAAGAAAATAGCATGTGTTAATACAAACGCATGCCTAAAGACAAAAAAACACAAGTTAAATGAGTGCACACGATGACAGACGAACAGAGTTATATGCAGTTATTGTATTGCATATGACAACAAATGCTTGAGATGATTAGCAGGTGTGTGTTTTGTACTTTTACTTCTATTTGAAAGCTAGCCAATTTCTTACAACTAAGTAATTCCGAACAAGGAAATAATAATGGAGCAGGGGAAGTCACTCAAATGGATGCTGTTAGCTAACCTTGTACAGAGCACATCTTGATGAAGTGAACCTTGACACTCTTGGCACTGTGTCCATAGACGTGCAAAAAGAGTCTCCAGCTCAGAAACTGCAACCATTACAAAATTCATAATTTTTCACAATTCATCAAGCAAGAAGTACTATCCAAATGTGGAAGGATATCGATTCAATTATAAGCACAGAATACAAGTCAGCGATTATCGTTTTTTTTTCTGAGAAGAAACTTTAACTTAACAAATCTTTTGGAGTCCAAAATGCATACCATGAGTGACAGTTTTGCAGTAAAGTTCAGCTTCTCTTCCCTTGCAGTGTGAGCACAGAGTTCTGTCTGAATTGCTGGTGAAAAAGAATGGTATTAGATCATTACAGCAGAACATTGAAAGAAGCATACATGGGCTCTACCGACTCCATGCCCTATAAAAATTTCACAAAAGCTAAACCTCCAAGATGCAATAATAACATGTCTAAAACTGATTTTTTGGAATGTTAGCGAGAAATATCAAGCATGACTCGTGCCTGTATTGTAACCCAGAATATGCTTCAAATAGAGTTGACCTCCTATGTTAGTTTCCAGTGCTGCACATATTTTCATGAAACATCAAACTTAGCAGCTCATGGTTAACTTTCAGATAAAGATGGTAAAATAGACCTTAACACCTAATATCTTAATAGAAAGTTTGATAATGTTTAGATCTTAGATATGAAGCCAAATTAGCTTCTAATATGTTGTGGTTACCCTATCTGCTTTAATGACAATGCTGTCTTCAATGCTTTAGGGACTATCCATTGAGGCCCTTTTACTAATGCTGAATTGGGTTAAAGATGCATTTCAGAAGCAGGATGCCATGCTTCTTGGTGCGCTTGAAAGTACTCACGTTATAACCATCAAAAGTTCAATTTCTATAATATTCCACAACATAAGTGAGAGCTATAAATGTCGTAATCATAGGTCAATAATTTTGCTTTCTTTTTTCAACAGAAAAAGCTTCCATTTTTTAATAGAATGAAGCTTCCATTGAAACTCAAGAAAAGGCAATACATATAGCCGAGATAAAACTGTAGACTATGGCTGCTTTCCGGCCTAACACAATAGAAGATAACGGAAGGTTCCTAAACTCCCCAAAAACAGAAAAGATGCCCAGTACCTAACTCTCTCCCAAAGTAAACCTACCTCTTCACCGCTCTAATCTTCAAAGATATTTTATTTCTTTATATCCACACCACCCAGAGCACAGCTAAGAACCCACAAACACAGGAGTTTGGCCTCTTTTCCCTTGCCAAATGCAGAAGGTTTGTGGCTTAGCAAATCTATCCTCCCTTACTGAATTCTCCCACACACCAGCCTACATGAACAACTTTTGCCACAAGGACACAACAACTTGCAGTGCATGATACACAGAAGGTCAAACTCTCCCTCAGCCAAAACACTTTTATTTGGTGCTCTAGAGGGATCTTTAAGAATACCATAGTATTGCTACTTAATATTGTAGTCATGGAAGTAAAAGTTGGAATTTTCTTATTGTTGAAAGGGTTACACGGTCTAAGTGCAATAAATTCTGAAACACCCTGATCACATGGGGTGAGTAAGAACTAAGAACCGTCTAATTTATGGTTTGCCTCCATGTGGTCTGAGGTTTGAACCATGTCATCTATCTAGCTACTAGAGTTTCCTGTGTACTAAGGATTGTAGGGTTAGGCAGGACTCAGGAGACCCAATTTCAAGGCCGGGTCCAAAAACGAGGTTTGGGGGAATTCTGGAATCAAAAGAAACATTCCAAACACTTCAAGTCTGTGTCCTTAGGTCAAAACTTGCTAGTCTTGCACTCTTACTGACCAAATGATTTAATGAGTTAAATCTTTTATATTGATAAGACTTTGGAGCAAAGAATATTGCTACCATAATGTTTGCAGCCTATGATTTATCAAACTAGTGGGATACTACAGTAAGTACATCCTTTTAAGGAAATTTAAGGTCATATTTCTTTTCAGCAGGTTTTGCAGATGAAAGCGACCATTTTAGCGAATACAAAAAATATGCAAACAGTACCTAATTGGAGTTTTACAACCAAGGCAAGTCAGTTGCTTCTTTGCAAATCTCATAATGCCACTGTTGGAGGGAGTAGGCATTGAAATAGATCTTGTATGACTTCCATGGAGAAGTTCCGAGCTGGCATTCTTCAAAATAGGCTCAAATATTCTTAAGAGTGGCTGCAAGTGTTATAAAAAATATTTTAAACATTAGATAATTAGAACATATAAAGAGCACAACAGTTCTAACTGACTAAACTAGCAAATTAAACCAATTTACCTTGCTGATCTGGTTTTCAAGATAATAATGAGGGTCTATAGGAATGTTATTTTCAAGCACATAGATGGGGTCCTCTGACTTCTCATAAGCCTGATAATCATATACTGATTAAGATTGATAGCCAAAGCATATGCAGTATAAAGAAAAGAACAATCTACAGGAGGATTACCTTGGCACCTTTTGCAGCTTTGATTATGACATATGGTACTCGATCCCCAACGGTTGGAGCAGTGGCAGCATCTCGCTGACAAATGAAAATGAGCAGGAGTTGGTAAGAGATGGAATAACTTGTTTTACGGCCAAGCTGTCAGCATTATACAAGGAATTTCACACGAAAATGTAAAACGAAGGCAGAATCATCAGTACCAGCCTTATTTGATACACAACTTACAGTGCATTATACATGAGACACCATTCTTATTCATCGACTTGTTACACGGGATTAGAAATATTTGACGAGGGTAGGAAACACACTGCAATGTATCATGAGTCATCTTCAATTCGCGGATGAATATTGTTATCAAATTTGAGGGTGTTGAATTAGGCCCCACATCACAATAGCTTAAGCCTGTGCTACCCAGTACCCACAAATTTTGTCATAGTACCGGTGCGGAAGATTTTGATTCAAATCCCTAAGACTCCTAATATAATTGAGTTCTTTGTTTTGAGCTCTAGTGGTGATAGTGACACACAAGTGAGCTGGGGAGATTATAGCAAAACCATTAGCTCATATCCTAACAGCTTAGCTTGAGTGAATAGTGGTAAGCAGAACAAACTTTATCAGGAATGACGCGTGTTGTTCCCATCAATGTAGAGAATAGACATTCCAAAAGAGTTATGGTGGCTATCAATGTACCATATAGGTACAGGGAGTCCTGGCCAGGGTCAGAGTTAGGAATATGATGGAATCAGGTCACTAACTGGCAGTAGTGGAACTAAATTGCATGTTTGAGGGCAATAAAGCAAACCACGAGTACTTTTACTTTGAAAAAACATCATAGGGATAACCAAGTTTAAAAATCTAGTTCAAAGTTGTATTTCATCATTTTATCACCAATAGTTGAGGTGGAATAACTTGACAATACCAAAAATATAGAACTAATATGAATAGACTTTCAAATATGCTCGATCATGATAGAGCATGAGAATGGGTAATAAGCTAAACCAGTGATTCGCATAAACAATGACGTAAATGAGTAAAAGGAACCCTGTGTTGGAGATTAGTGCAGTTACTAGGCCTTTCAAAATTTTCACCCAATTGAGTGTGTGTATCTAGCATAGTCCCAGTGGCAGGATTATAGTGGGTTGCCCTAAGGTCAGTCCTAAACTCTGTTATAAATCATTCTTTAACCTGCCTAAGGCCAGACATGAGTCTCTTGAGCTCGTCACCTAGATCTCAAAAGTTAAACCTGCTTTCCTGGGCCAATCACTAGGAACCTAGGATGCTTTAACTCCAAAAGGCAATGAAACAATTATCGAAGTTAGTAAGACAGTACGTCATACCTTCCGCATACGCTCAGCAAGTTCAACATGAGCTGCCTTTACTCCATAATCCTCCCCAGTTTTTGAGAGACCCTGCAAAATTATATGTTACAGTTCAAATACTAAGACATTGTAATGGCAGTGTAAGCCATCATTTATACTTAACATTGTCATACCTTAGTGATAACCAAAAGTGACAAATCCATGCGGTTCATAAGAAGATCAGATATAGTGTTCTTGACATACTGGACTGCCCCAGGAATATCTCTATCAATCAGTATTTTGTGCAAGCACTCATTTACCAGGTTTTTTACCAACAAGCAGTTGTCTCTCCGAACTGTTTCAATGCCTGCCAGTAATGGATCATGAATTAGTTATATTCAAAAAGGTACTTGTGAAAAAGAGGTTGGGAATTCTGTAGTAACCTTTTGTATCCATTTTGTCAAACTTGTCTGGATTTGTCCAGAACAAACCAGCATATCTCTTCTTGCTAATCAGGAGATATGGATAATAAACTTTCTCAAACTCGAGTTTGATAGGCTTCAAGACAAATACCCAAAGGGGGTCAAAATTAGAAAATAGAAACCGTGAGGAAAAAAACTTCCCCAGAACATTACCTATAATGTGACTGGGTATCCATCAGGTATCTATAACTTAGCAAAGCATGAGACTGATTACAGTATACTATTGAAATCGATTGACAAATAAACTCGCACCTTTGTGAACTTGGCACTGATAGCATCAGCAGCTTCTCTTCCCAATCTCATTGCTTCTTCAACAGTTGTGACACCGAATTGCACCATAACCGAATCTGTGTCCCCATATATTACCTAAGGCAATAATAAATATCAAGAAGACATAAAGATTGAGAATGAAAATACATGTAATATGCACAAGATTTACTATGACTTCATATGAAAAGAAAGTCAAAATAAAATAAATTCATCGATTTTAAGTAAAGATATGCACATTTGAATAAAGTAAAAATCATTTTTCACCTGTTCCTCAAAACTCAAAACCCTTCCACCTATTCTAAATGAAAATCTAAATAAAATGAAGGACAAAATACTAGTCACTCCTCATACTTTAAGGGTTTCGACAATTTAGTCCTCATATTTTCAATTTCAACTGATCCCTCCTCATTCCTCTCAAATTTTGACCAATTAGTCTATTTCATCCAAAAATGTCTATTAACTTCCTTAAATGCCCTTAGGTGTTTTCATTTTTTTTCTCTCTACATAATAAAATCTAGCATGAGTTTCGATAGAAAATGAAAAAAAATATGTTGCAAGTACTATAAATGTGGGATCACACACACACACACATATATATATATATATACATATATATATATACATATATATGTATATATATATATATGTATATATGTGTGTGTGGTTTTTTTATTAAGTAATATGTTGTAGTCATCCCGCACTTTTGCTTCCTTATGTAACCATTGACTCTATCAATAAAGCCTTGCGTCCTTTGATCGAAACATGCTCTTTCTTTTCTGAATTTCATTCTTCTGTTAAAAAAATTAAAAGGGTTTAGGGTTTTTCATTTTGTATTCAGTATATAATCTACAATTGTTCTAGATGCTAGATTTTATTATGTGAAGAGAGAGAATAAAAACACCTAAGGGCATTTAAGGAAGTTAACAGACATTTTGGACGAAATGGACCAATTGGTTGAAATTTGAAAAGTATGAGTGATCAGTTGAAATTTGAAAAGTATGAGGACTAAACTGTCGAAACCCTTAAAGTATGAGTGACCAGTATTTTGTCCTAAAATGAAAATGTACAGCTTTGATACTTCAATCCCCTATCCAAATCGGATCTAAATAACATGGATTCGTTTGTTAGACAGAATGTGAGACCAAGCAAATACATGTAAATTATAACTATTGGTATGACCAAGACAAAAATACCCTAAATGGTCAAATATAAGAAATGCTAAAACAAAGTTAAACAACAGATGTTAACCAGTTTAAAATGATTGCAAGCCATTTAAGAGAAGTGAGATGACCATACCTCCGCATTATGTTCATAGAAGCCTCCATCCGTAGTAAACTTTTCTGTTACATATTCTTTTGTCTTCTCAATCATTTGTCGACCTTCAAGACAACATATCTCAACATCAGGCATGGTTCATGAAGAATATTCAATACAGCAATATGATGATCAGTAACTGATTGTGTTTAAGATATATACCGTAGCTCGTTACACTTGAAGATATCTCCAAACATGGTAACTGACCAATTGTAGCTCCAGTAAACCCATATACGGAATTTGCACTTATCTGGACAAATGACCATATGAAAAATCTAACAAATAAAAAAATAAGTATAACATTTTGCAGTATACCTTTAAGGCCAACTGTCGACCATCTAGCACGGCCTTCTCAAGTGGGTCCTTTGCTTCCTAGGATTGAAAAATAAAAATTTATAGTGGCAAACAGGGATTGGTTAGTACAGATGTCTAAGCTAGAAATAAAGAAAAGAGCATCATCTTCTGAAGTTTTTTTTATTTTAAAGCATCACCAAAAGCCTGAAATAAGATGCATTGTACCTTCAAATCTGCTTTTGCTCTTTTCCGAGCACCTATTAGTTCTTCAAGAATTTCAGGAAGAATTCCCTAAAAACATATTATGATGAAGAAACATAGAACTGTGTGATTCTCAAAGGGAAAACAAAAACAAAAAAGAGCTTGGAATCTTTGATGACAAGAACATACAATCTGACAATTCAAACGCCAATCACCTTTTGCAAATTTGATTTAACAAATGTTTCTCCAGATGGAGTTTTGTTCACACATTCAGGAGGGAGGTTGAGTTCGCGGACATCTTCAGATCGGACCTTCAAAACAGGGACAATATCTATTTCAGTTCAAGCTTATTTGATGATGATAAATATTTAAAAAATATTAAAAAATAAAAAACACTCCAAGAATACAGAAGGAAACTGGCATAGAAGATATTAGAAGCATTACCAGGGTGCAATAGCATAGATTATAAGCCATCATGATTGAGGGGTATAAGGAGGCAAAATCCAAAGTTGCAATTGGCTTTTCATAAAATCCTGCCCTTGCTTCCAAAACCTGGATTTTTTTATTCTAAATTAGAAACCCCCAACAACATCTGATACCATTCAGTCATATAACTGTAAAAGGCACAGTTTCATCGAAAAACTGTACACGTCATAAAAGGATCAAATGCATAGAAAAGAGTTAACTCATAAACTGTAAGTGCCAGGGTAAGATACAAATTTGTACTCTGAATATGAAACTTGTGACTTGTGTACTCAGAAGAAAGCATTAAAACTATGCTTTCTTAAATTGCTGTCACATTTCACTTCACTTTAATATATTCATAGGCTTATAATACTCAAGAAAAAATTTCATCACATTTAGAAACTAAAGAGTTATTCGACTGTTGCACATCTACATATGTTCCATGTTACCTAACATTTGACTTGAAATAACTGACCAAAATCCCAACGTTCCAAATGTAGGAGGGAACAGCCTGTAGACAAACATAATATTCATCTGATGTTTCCGCTTAAGAAACTAGTAGGCATCAAATTACTCTTGTGGGAAACTAGTACAATCATACTGTCGACATTACATCTCAACTTCAAAATGACAAGCCCATTTATTTATTTATTAATTTTGCTAATAAACAAATAAATCATATAGAATAGAGTCAGCACGACACAAAAATATCCTAAGTGGTGCAACAGCCACCTAGTAAAAAGACAAAATAATATTAAAAATTAAAATAGTGACAAGATCGACATGATCGATATTATATGATGATGCACCATAATCCACTATCGCTACTAAAAGAGGGAAAATGAAAAAGAGCAAAGCAAATATAGAATAAGATACAGCATCACCAATCTATTTCAAGCATCATATTCAACACCACCCACCCCGCACAAGGGGCCCAATGACAATTAGCTGAGTGCCACTCAAATAGATGTGCATTTAATAAAACTTATACTTGGTTATTGGTTCAGAGTCTCTGTTGGATATAAATGATTGGTGTTTTGCGTCTTCTAGTTTGAGGATTGTTTCTATTTTGGACGGCTTGTCTGCTCATTATATTTCCAACTTTGCAATATATGCTAAAATGAAAGCCAATTAAAACCCCCTTTCATTGTACTTCCCACTTTTCAACATATAAATCCAACCAAAACGACAAACTTACAGTGGCGCCTTCATATGTTCCTTGTTCAGACCCAGACTGTTTGACATTTGGAAGGAGAAGGTTCTTTTGTTTTGCTTTCCTAAGAAGTTGAGAAAGCACCTGAAAAGGCCGGGTGACGTGCCAGACATCTGATATAGATCTATGTTATTGTAGCATATATTAAACAAACCTTGATGCTCTGCCCTCTGGAAAGAAGAAATGAGATGGGAACACCAGTGACTCGAGCCATCTCAACATAATTGTAAATCAACATAAGTTTGTCCAAAAGCCTCTGCGGGAGGTATGCATCCTGCAAAATAGAAAAGCTGTTATATAGTTACATAATTCACAGTTGATTTTCTTTCATTTACAGTATTATTAATAATATGTTCCCGTCCATTTGCTTGGACATGCTGCACAAGATATGATAGAACAGGCAATATACATAATCTTTAACAAAATGTGGAAAGAGAAAGAAACCCTTATTGATAATTTTTTTTAGAATGTTTAACCATGGATAAGAAGTCCACCTCAGACTACAGATTGCATTCATATAGCAACTAAATCCTAATGCAGTGCCTCTTTCAAGCTAATAAGAGAACATATGTAGGTTCAAATTGTTGTGTTTTTTGGCTCGTTGATATGATTTGGAAGTTAGGAAGGTGAATCCTAGTCCAGAAAGGAAAGAGGATTTTCTAAAAGTTCTAGGAAAGTAATCTTTCTAGAATCTGTTAGGATTTGCCTACTAGGTTTAGGAATCCTAAACCTTATTGTATTAGCAGCCCCTATTATAAATAGGAGCTGCATGGGTTTTTCTAAAGTTAAGACAGAAAACCAAGAGCCAAGGGTAGGGTGATAAAGAGATCTAGCAGGGAGTTGGGGATTGGGGATTAGCATAGGGATTGCAATAAGTACTTGTAATCAAGTTGTTATTCTCCAGTGCTAGAGATCACATAAGTGCCTAAACCCAGGATTTTGGCTGAATCACTATAAAAATTGGTGTGCTGTGTTTCTGTTCAAGTTCATCTATCCTATAGCTTTGCTTAAATCGTATAAAATACCAGTAAAGACCAGAAGAGATCCTAGGGCCCTAAACCACAATACAAATCTCAAATACTAGTATAAGCAGATGCCCATAATAAAACCAAACTTCTGTCTAGTCTCTATTCCGTAGCTCTTCCACTTCTGGCATGTACACTCTTACCTTAAGAAGATAATAAGTCCATCTATTTCCAAGATTATCTAGAGGCCCACGACCTTTACCATTCCTATACTCAGATATAAATAGTTCTACTCATGGTCATATGCCTCCAGAATGATGATGCAAATAACCAGCGCCTCCATCTTGTTTATCAGCACTTCCTAACCACCTACGTTGCCTTACCAGCATCCAGTATCTGCCTACCTTTTCCCAAAACCTCTTGACCATGAAATAATTGCTGTGAACCCTTCTCCTAATCTGTATGCCAAAACATCCGTAACAAGCTAAACACGACACCATGTCCGACGGTCAGCTTATGGTTTGCTCCCAAGTGATCCAGATTTCAAACCACTCAGACTCAGAGCATTTACCTAGTTAATTTCCAGAGTTCTGTTTTTTTGTTTTCTAAAGATTGTCGGATTTAGCAGAACCAGTTTAGCATGAAGAGGGAAAGAAAAAAACAAGAATTCTTCAATCCATTCCATTGACCAGATATTTTCCTTTGTTTTCAAAGTAAGAAACTTAACAATGAGCAATCACTTTCATTACTAGGTTCATCACACATAGATTCTAAGACTCTAAATGTAAATTGTACAGCCACTGGCTCGAAGACAATCTAGCAATATATCTGACTGCTGAACAGTCATAAATAACTGACTATACTAACTAGATATGTACCTTCAGACAATACTCTGCAAGTCGCCTCCTAGTTTCTGCATTCCCATTCTGAAGATCAGATATTATTGAATGGTGGACATCCTCTTTCTGCAATTAATCCAAATGGTGCCAATAATGTAGCAACCAGCATAAATCATTACTTACCACAAAAATGAAATGAAGGGAAAAATGTATCATTCACTTACAGATTAATAGCAGAGATTGTATGAGAATTACACATGGAAGTATAAAGTACACATGGCATTGCCAGTTTGCCACCCATGGTACTTCTTGAATCAAATACAGTATTAGAAATTCCAATTGATTGAAATATAGAAGCAACAAATTGACTAGAACTGGTGACTGAAAAATGGTGAAAAGAAAAGCATAAATAAATGTTGATTTTTCAAATGCTAATTTTAAAGGTTAATACAATAAGGAGATCTTTTTCATTTCTAGCTGTTGAGATATATATCCCATATCGGGAATATGAGACCTTGTCTGTGGGTTTATAAGGGTTTGGGCTACTCTCTCTATTGCCAATTGGTTTTGGAGTTGAACCCCAGACTACTTTATCACTAGCCACAAACAGAAAATAGTTCTTTAAAAGCTACAGTAAATTTTACATGTAAAGAGCAAAAAAGAGTGACCTAGTATAATTAGATGACAAACAAAATTCTCACCTGCTCAGAGAGGAAGTGTGCTGAGACCGAATTTAATGAATATGAGCTTAGTTTATAATCTCGTTGCATAACCTACAAGGAAGGGAAGACAACTGAATATCTTAATACCGTAATCCATATTGCATTCCACTAGAACCAAATCTCAAGGACCTGTAAAAAACTAGCTTTTAGCTAGACAGACAGACATAAACCTGGAGTATATCAAACTGAACCCTCCCTTCTATTGTCACTTCTTTACTTTCCCTGGTTCCCATCTGCCTGTAAACATCAATATTAATGGTACAAACTTAATTGGAAACAGCAGAAATTAATTTTAAAACATGGATATTTTGTATGGATTGTAAGAAATGGTAAGCAATCAATGATACATCAATTAAACAAGAATATTTCATATAGCAGTATCTCCCAGCTAAAACATATGACATTCGAGATGAACACAAATTTGTATAACTCTCAACCAGCACAAAGATCATCTTGATACTTCAACTCTAATGCGCAAGTCTTGATAGGATTTGAAGTTGAAGAGTGGACACCACACTACCCTTTAATATAGTCTACGCTCCCACTTGATTTTAATTTTTTATATAATTATATTCCCTCCCTACCTCCAACTTAGAGCATCCAACCTCAAAGTCTAAATCCAGTTGAACTAAACAGGAGATGACAAGGACTAAAAAATATTTAATGGCCCATACTTTTAAATTTTTAATACTAGTAACAGAAACCAAATCAATTCAACTAATTACCTTGAAGAAAAAGTAGTGTCTTTGATCCGAACCCTGCTGTTTCTGATGCGCCCAAGTATTGGAAATTCAGGTATTCCCAAAGTCTCAGCTCTCTATAAACCAGAAATTAGGGACAATGATAGAGCTCAAATTTTGTTCAGATAATCAATGAAATTTTACAAGAACATGAAAGCACCATTGATATATGCACTAGTTACAATGAAGTGTATTTGTACAAGGGCTTTTAGGTATGAAAGCATTTGTACATATAACTATATATACATCTGTGTCAATAGTTAAAACACATGTTTTTTTTTTCAGAAAAGAGGAACTATATTTACTAAATCAACATGTGGAACAAGAAGTCCATAAAAGAAAAGAAGTTACAAAGCCTCAAGGCAATTTCCATTATTCAATATGAAACTGAGAAAATAACAAATCAGCACAATGTAAGTAAATAATTAAATACCCCTCTCAGAATCAAGTAAATGTGTTTCCCGAGTATGTGAAGTGTCACCATAATAAACTGATCATGTCTGTATGAAACAAACAAAAGCAAAAATAGTGGCATCATTTCATTTCATTAAGTAAAATGGAAAGTAAAATGCAGTGTTTCTCACCTCAATGAGATATGGCAAATCAAATTTACAGATGTTATATCCAATGATGAGATCTGGGTCTGCCTCACGGATTAAATCCTACAAAAAGAATCTTCTCATTATACGATATATCACACAGGTAATCATGCATAAGAACAATTCAAAATGGTTAATTTTCAATTGAAACTGACAAACCTTTTGTGCATACAACCACACAGTTACTGGGGTGGAAAGGTTTCAGTCCATTTTACAATATAAAGTTCATATGGCTATGTCAATGCATGTTAATTATCACTTAATATAGCTATGTTAATTACCTTAGCTACCATTTTTGGTGGAAGCCGGTCAGGTTTGTAGTTGATAACATAAAAAATTACTAAAAAACAAACTATTTTTAGTCTGTTAATAAGGCTGAGACGTAAAATTAATTGGTATTCCCCTTTTCTTATCAAGTAAATGAGCATATGTAAGTACTACCCTCCAAGCCAGCAAGACATCTCTTTCTGTATTAAAGGAAATCACATCTGCACCAGCTATAGGGGAGCATGACTTGAGAGTCATGACATTACGAATAAGTGGCTGATTCTCCCCCTGCAAAGTAACTAGGTTGGCCACCTATAGAAAGAAATAGAGAGCATTTCAGAAGTAGCAACATTACTGAAACGACTTTTTAATCCTAAATATTAGTAATTTAACAATATTGATGAAACAAGTTGCTAAATTGATTTCTTTCGGAAACTATGAATGAAAAGTATTGAACCTGGATGACAGGATCGTGCTTGGCATCAGGAAAATGACCTTTGCGTCCAGCACACTCAATGTCAAAGCTCAAAATGCGAAATGGAGCCATCTTTGAAAATTCGCCTTCAGGAGCATGACTGATCAAGTCTGAATATCTAAGGAAATATTTGTCAAGAAAAGATCCTTCATGAGGAGAAAGCTCAATACACAAATAACATTCCCAAAATTCTTCACCAGATCACATCTAATATCTTATATATGTAAGGATACAGGCAAATGAACTCTAATTGGCAGTATGATGAACTCTTTGCTGCCTTATATTTTCCGGCGGGCACCTCAATCCAATTTCCACCAACTATGTTGCAATCAATCATGAACCGAAGAGCAAAGAGAACATTGCTTTCATATGTCATGAAGCTTTTCTCACCAACACCATCAATTTGTATGCCTTTATCAAGAATACCTGGAATAAATTGACATGAAAATGAAGAAACTGTATTTAAAGCAAGCCTGGTGATTGAAAAAGGAAAATGATAAATAACAATGGCTAACACATTCCACCACAAAATGTACAGCACTGAATTTAGGTTTTCCTAACTAAAGGAATCCAGGCCATATATACAGGTAAAGTACTTCATGTTATGAATGTTAATGAACTAAAGGTTTACCTCGGCAACGGGCCACCATTGTTGGCAATGAAACAACAATTTTGAGAAAGGGAATAGAATCCTGCTGCTTGTAATACATTATATTCCTCTTGTACACCATTTCAACACGACAAATGAACATTGAGGCCTTATTGTTCCGGTTCGCCTCCCCCATTTTGGCCTATTACGCAAGCACAAAAACAAAATAGTAAGTCAATGACCAGACAAATACATCTGAGCATACTAGAAAAAAAAACAAAAACCTCAAGAACTTGACGAAACCGAGGAATATCATCATGTCCCATCCCGGGAGGGCAGTTGATATAGAAGTACGGCTCGAATCCGTGAACATGGCAGCACACACTATGTCCTAATATACAATGCGACAACAAATCAGACTCAGAAACAAAAATCAGGTTATAAAACCCTCATTCAAGCTAACAACTTTCTCGAAACCAATTAAAGATGGTGGCTTTTCTCGGATTGCATCACTAGAAATTCAAAGAAACAATGAGAAGATGCTGACCTTCCTTTGTAACCCCAAATATTCTGATAATGGCAGCCGGGCCGGACCGATTCGGCAACAATTCTCTATTGCTCTCTCCAATCACATAGTCAATCTCCAATTGTTGAAAAACTGAAACCGAAAACCATCAAATCACCAAAAAACAATGAAAATTCATTACTGCAAAATTGGTTAAAGATTTTTCGAATTGGGGAAAAGACTGACGAATGTTTCTGGCCCCGGATTTGTAATCGTCGGAGAGAGGAGGGCGGGCCCACTTGACGATGCGGGAGACGAGGGACTGGCGGTGCTCGATGTCACGGAGGATGAGGTCGTCTTCGGTCTCGAGTAGGGTTTCGTCGAGAAAGACGTCTTCGTCGAGAAATTCGTCTTCTTCTTGGGTCGCGACCCGCTGCTTGGGCGGCGGCTGGTTCGCCGGCGAGGGTGGCTGCGGCGGTGGTGGCCGTTTCCGGGATTTGCCGTTGTTACTCATCGGTTTCGGAGGGTATTATTGGAGAGAGAGTGATGAGACTGGTTCCCGCCAAATATTTAGGGTGAAACTCGGCCTGTCTTCTATTTCTTTTCTCGGATTTATATTTTTTAAATGCACCATCATAAGTGTTTTTTTGAGAGAAAAATCTAAGCTTATACGTTAAGCTGTTATCCTAAACTTGTGTTAATTGAACATACGTTACAAAATCAGCTAACTATGTACATTACAAAATCAGCTAAATAAGTTAGCTATTGATGAGAGCAACTTTCCTAGTATCAAAGAGCTAGAGTTAATTATCTTTCTTTAGGAGACAAGAACAATTATTATTTCCAAAGTTAAGCTCGAACAAAAAAGAAACTTATATTTTTCCTTAAAGATGACCGTGATTGTCCTACTACTGATTTTAATCAAATTCTTAGCTTATTGCGCAATAGTTTCAAACAACCTTCAATTCCTTGTATTTCTATTAATATGCAAGATATTTCTGATTTTTGTTGCGGTCCTACCTCAAATTATACATGTTACTGATAATATAGTATTGTTTAGAGATGAAATTTATACTGCTACATTTCATATTGGTGCTTTGAAAAGCTCCTGGCCTTGATGACATTCATGTAATTTTCTATCACTTATGCGTTATTTAAATAACATTAATATTGTCTTGATCTATATAATAAAGAGTTTTTATCAACACCGATATCCGAACTTATGTATCCCAGTTATAGTGATACTTATACTTTAAAAATTATCAATGTGATACTTGATATCAGGACTCATCTTGAATTTCCCCTTGAAATTTGGGATAAACCCTGTGGGGACCACCTTTGAAAGAAAATTATACCGAAAATTTCGGTATAAGCTCCTCCAAAAGTGGACAACCCTACCTGCAAACCATCCAAAACACTTCGATAATCCACATCCTACAGCCTTTACAACTTGAGCCATTTTGCTCCTAATTCTCATCCATACTTCACAATTTCCAACAACAAACTAAATTCTGACAGGACCCACCCCAGGTTAAACCCCTTTAACCCGAAGTAAATCCTGCGGGGACCACCTCAAGGGAACTTCTTACCGAAACTCCCTTGAAATGGCCAACCCTTCCTACACAACTAGCTAAACCGGGTTAATCAGAGCAGTCTACAGAGATGATTACCCCAAAGAATTTTCGAGCAGCAACGGAATGATCGACTATGCCTCGACTCTCGTACGCGCTCGACCTCCTCTCAAGAACCCTGCAACACTGGGCATTTAAAAACGAAAGGCCCAGGGGAGAAACATTGAAAAACTGTTAGAGTGAGTGGACGAAAATCAAATATAAAACTCTATTTCTTTTAATGCTCTCCCAAAGATTTATGGATTTAAATAAGATTTATGCATGCCCAAAATTACTAAATTTCCACAAATGCATGATAATATAAACCAATAAGGATTATGGGAAGAGTAATATTCACAAACACAATAAGTCGGGCCTCTCAGACTAGGGTCGGAGCTAAGAGCTCTGGTTGCGCCTTCACGCTATACTAGCTATATAAAACGGTAATGGACAACCCTTAATATATCCACCTGACATCTCAGGCGTGTCTGTCCTCTCAGACCAGGGTCGGAGCTAAGAGCTCTAGGTAAGTGGTGATGGACAACCCTTAGAATATCCACCTGACATCTCAGGCGTGTCTGTCCTCTCAGACCAGGGTCGGAGCTAAGAGCTCTAGGTAAGTGGTGATGGACAACCCTTAAAATATCCACCTGACATCTCAGGCGTGTCTGTCCTCTCAGACCAGGGTCGGAGCTAAGAGCTCTAGGTAAGTGGTGATGGACAACCCTTAGAATATCCACAACAATACTTTACTTAAATACTCTTCCCAAACAAATAAATAAATCTATTCATCGACATATAAGCATAAATCCAAATATAATATCCGAGCACCCGAGGAACATATCATACTCGAAACAAACATATAAACCATGCAATTATATCAATAATTAGGGCATGCATTCATTTAAATAAAATAATCTGTCCACTCACAGTACTATTTCGACCTTCTTCCCGCTCGGAAAGCTCCTCGAGCGAAACTCTCGAACTACCCGCGTAGTCGAGCCCGTCTCACGTCCGACCAGAGACTGTACAACAAATCATCACATTAGTCATACCACAGTTGACTTGGTCTTTTCCTAGTTTGACCAGGAAATCCTATTTGACCACATGTTGACCAAGTTCCTTTCTTATAGCACTTTAACCTTTATAACTTTCTTTCCCGGTTATCGACCCTTAACTCAATTTACCGGAAGTCCGACTCAGCTTCCGAACTTTTCTTTATTACTTTAACTTGACGTTAGGGTGTCACGTAATAAGTCGTTGAATTACTATGGACACCCATTCAACCATTTCACCAATACCTTAGGAGTCCTAAAAAAGTAATCCTTAAACCTTAACCGGCAATAATCGATGGTCGGAATAATATTTAATTATCCGCCAATAATACTAAACTAGAACAATTCCAAAACCTAACCAAAACACCTCCAAAAATTACCAAATTTTAACCATAGACTCCTCACAATATGTAATAATTAATGGACATGAAAAACTGCCCAAAAAGTGGCGGCACCGCCGCCAGCTTCGCCGCCGACGGCGGCCGCCGGCAGAAATTCCGGCTAAAATTCCGACGACCTCGGATCGCCACCAAATTTTACCAGTAGCTTCGTCTCGTCAATTGGGACAACTTTCTAGTTCAACTCGAAGGCCAATTCGGCCTCTAACTAGGTCAAAAACTCGATGAACAGTAGACCCCGAAAAATTACACTACCAAACTTCAAATCCTCAATTCTCCCTACACACTTCAAATCAAGCTACCAAATTCTAGGGGATTGTAGTACACCTAAAACCCATCCTAAACATATAAAGAACTCAACAATTGGTGATCTAGGGAGGGAGAAATTCAATCCCGAAAATCTACTGTACACACCAAGAACAAATCGGAATTTCTCCCGATTTACGGCGAGTTAGGTCGGAAAGCTTACCTAGGATTGAAGCAGACTCGGAGGCCGAGCTTTTGGGACCGGTGCGCCGGCGGTTGGTGGCCGGACGACGGCGCTGTGGCGCGCGCAAAATCCGGCAGCATTTCCCGTCGGGGGAGAGGAGAGAGAGCCGGGTGAAAATCTGATTTTTCACCCCGGTAACTCCTATATATAGCCGTTTTACCGCATAGTAACTTTATACTTTTGTTCATAACTTTCTCATACGAACTCCGATTTGAGCGTGCTACGTGTCCATGAACTCGTAACGACGCCCTCTACAACTTTCAAGAAGGAAGTTTTCCCAAATTCTTGACTTAACGAAAAGTCAACTTCACGATCATTGTACGGTTAAACGGTCACTTTAAATGGTAAAAGACCAAAGTAACCAACCGTAAAATAATTCTAGGATCGGGGTGTGACAATTCTCCCCACCTTATAAAAATTTCGTCCTCGAAATTTCTATACTCAAAGTCCAACACAGAGGGGGATAGTACCCCTAAAAATAATAACATTGTTCTCCAATATCCACTTCCTTCTGAGAACTCTTCTGAGACGCCTCACGAAAAGCATTGTCAAAACCTAAACACCTGCTCTTTACGATCAACATCCTTACTGTTCCTCCTTGAAAGCCAATTTCCAGTACCAACCAGAAGTCTATTGACATAGGATGTAAGGTAGTAAACTTATTTACGTAACATGGACATACGTGACACTAGGTATCCATTAACTCTAAGGATACCCAACATATTCCTCAAACTCATGTAACCTTGTCACGTGTCACATCTAGCCAACGTAGCACTCCTTCCTACGTGGATGATAACCTCCGCTACTTCCCCATTTTCTGACACCCGACCACTCTTCTTAGGTCAAAACTAAAGCATAAGGTCTTACCGTGGATCACAATGATTTTCTCTTGAATCATTGATTAACTGAATCACCGAATTCTTACTGTACTTCATCTCATTTATGAGGTGGAATACGACACCACCTATGCTGATCCACCATCTGTAATCCTCGCGAGAATCACTATTGTTTTTTTTTTTACCAAAAGATGATAAATTCTGTCACACGCTGAAAACATCATTTGAAAACAATTCCCTGTTGCCTAAATCGGATTATAACCATATCCTTGAAAATCCAATAATCGTCCTTACCAACCGCATGTGACGTCGTCACAATACCGCTAATAATCAAACTGATGCAACAACCCCTCGTTTGTCGCGAGTGAAATTTCTTCAAGAATACTCGTATACTTTCGTGGAACCTTAAATATCAGCTCACACATTCCCTATGCAGGTAATGATTATCACGCCTGAGGAGTAGGGTTCGATGTCACTAATGGATTTAAATCCTCTGGTAACACAATACCACGTGGAGCCAAATCTACTGACAACAAGTCCACGAGAAAACCATGGCGACTCGTGTTACACAAACCATCACCTCATTTGAACCAGGCTCCCTGATCTGGTTTACGCTTTCTAGAAACTATTCTGTCATGTTGTAGAGTAATTGTCTTCCCTGACTCTATCATTACTCAAACCACTTGTACACACAGGACATGAACTGCCGTGAATATTAGCGTAAATCCAAAACCATAGCCTTTAAATCGGGGAGATCCAAAAGCTCCTGACATCGAGATCCAACAATACTGACTCCTCGCATGAAAACAATATTGTCAGGCTTCACACTGCCTACCAAGCTATTCTGACCGGATAAATCTTGACTTTTACCCCCAAGTCGAACATTAGAGTCGCTAGCTCAAATATCACTTGTGGGGTTACTGCATACTTTGCAACTGGTAACACATACCCGTACTACTCATAGGTGAGGTGCCACTGACCTCCCTAACTCTTACCTTAACCTGGAATGACGCATAGTGCAGAGCTTGCACTTCAACCAACCGTGCGTCTAATAAACGTTATCCGCATCACAATCTGGGATAGATTTACCATTAAAAGGATTCCAGAGCCTTACCCGCTCAACAAGTATATTCCATTCCCAGATGCCTCCATTACCACATCGTCCGGTAATAACCAGCAACTTGGACATTTAACCAGATCAGACATCTACATGAAATTTAGTGCCACTGGTGCACGCCCAAAGTAACCCTTGATCAAAGCATCGGGAATTAATTTCACCGAACTTAGCCATATTGATCACCGAGCATCCAGTTATCAAGGCACAAATTAACAAATGTCATCACCGCACTGGGCGCGTGAACATCACAGGGTCAACTCACACAACTAGATAGTCCTTAACAAAACTGCCCCCCTTGCTCTGCAAGTTAAGCATCCACCGCATCACCTATTCGGTAAGATTCCAAAATGAACAACTACTTACATGCACAAGGAATCACACTACCACTTCAGATCTAACTTAGTCTGAACGTGACTCAATCATTCCACGGTTTTCGATGGAGTGTTGTACAACTTAGCAACATACTTTACCACTCTTGTAACAATTTGGTTTCCAAAACCTTGACTCGTAGCACCTTTGAGTCATCAAAGAAACTCTTTCCTCAGTTTCACTGCATTTCATACTCGCCGAAATGTTGACAATTTCGCAAGTCACCTCCAATGATCTTTCTTGCTACCACTCTACACTCGTGGCGCCAAGAACTGTCGTTAGGTCAATAATTCCTAACAAATAGGGTCACTACTCCAATGACCAATGACCATAGCAATGCCAACTATACTTTAATCCTCTCAGGATTTCATTAAATTACACCAAAATTCAATTTCCCAGATCAAATCCTCATTCCACAGATCAAATTGAGAATATTTCCTGTCACCGCAGTGGGTGTAACTTATGAACCCCAAACACGGCTAAGTACACCTTCATTTACAATACTTGATTAAACCACAGCCAGTGAGTGCACTGATTCCCATGTCATCAAGCTCAGTTAATCACCCTCGAGGAAACTAAATGTCATAACGGACAACTTTGGTTGCAGGTTGAAGCTTGACCATCTACAAACATTCTCACTCAAATTCAAAGATCCGGTAAACCTTGCCCCACTGCTGTCACTTCACCACTTCCGTGTACTTATCTCGGAAAACATCCGACCACCTACTAACGATATTAATGATCTCGCTAACCATCATAAAAGTCGGAGCGACTAACAATAACCCACTTCCGACATATACTTAAATGGTTAGGCCATCTTCTGGACGTTTTGTACAGAAACTTCCAACCAAACGTCCTTACTCTCCGTTCTCAATAAATGGAACTCTCATGACACATTCTTAAGATGACGTCATCATCAACCTTAGTCACTTACCTGGTGTCACTTTGACCACACACAGCCGCACACCAAAAATTATGTTTTACCAGCATGAGCTACCCATATTTCAACTTACCACTTCCCAACAGAGGGTACACGTGCTCCTGTGGGGTATACCCATGTACATCTTCATCCGTCAAAACAGTGCCGTTTGCACAACGACCGGTTCCTACACCGCAATTAATACAAAGTCCATCAAGACTCGTATCACTCTCTCCGGTACCCCAAGCACCCTTGGTCCATGACCCGGTGGCTTATTGTCACTTCCAACAATTCCTTTAGATTCCGAAACCCATTACCTTTAATTACCACTAGTAACGCTTTCACGATCTGAAAATCGATCTCTAACACAGCCAATCTGGAGACCCCTCCACAGGTGTACTAATTAAAATACTCTGACCACAGGTGGATAACTCACCTTATGGTTGACATGAGTCCCAAGATCTGGTGACACGATATAATTTCTGCCTCCATGATAAATGGCCCAATGACCATTGTCACCAACAATTCAAATCACGATTGGACTCACTAACAAATCAAATCTTTCTAGTACCCCAATCATAGATGGCTGGAGCGAAGAGAATCTGGTCGTAGTTGACGACAACCATGTCAGCACCAAAAGTGACCCAAACCATCAGTTTCAGTGATTGTCCCATAAAGCGTCAAGGGACCAATCAGCCTTTACTTTCTTAACCTTCTCCAGTAGTGTCACATCATGGACTCGTCACTAGAAAAAGTCCATTGACCACAAAATAACCCCACTCAACTTTCCTTGAGTCATTCCACTTTCATATGTCCGTTGGTTTCTCTGAAACCACACTAATGACGAACCTCAACAAAATCTTGGCAATCGTCAAATCTTAATATTCATCTCCTCACTGAATAATCGCGCTAGGCGACTTCAGCTCCTTTTTCCATGGCAGGATGCAACCTCTTTCAGTAACTCGTACGACTCTTCACTTTTAAGGGTCTCATAACCCGAATACCAAGGCCTCGCCTCTGGTTTCCACAACATCCCTGTCAACAACCATGACAGCCTTCCAGGTGTGAATTATCTGTTTCACCACCGAGTACTTACACATAATGCTCAAACGTTAAACGTGAGTTTCCAGCTCGATCCCCAACTCAAATCTCAATTAATCCTTGGGGAACTCATAAACATAAATACGTAACGAGCTTACCTTGTTCCTTACAGGAGTTCATTGTGAGGTCGGCGTACTGAGGCATAGTCTTGAAGATTCGATCGTTTATAGGACCACTCGGTCCATATCTCAATCAGGAAGTACTAACTCATATCCTCAATAAACACTGAGCGTCCAAAGCATAAAATGCCGATGGATCCGCCGCGGTCGGACCATCACTCTATAGACACTAAGTGATACTAAGTATATGAGGTAGTAACAGGGAATGATAACCTAATGCTCTGATACCATTGACAGGACCCACCCCAGGTTAAACCCCTTTAACCCGAAGTAAATCCTGCGGGGACCACCTCAAGGGAACTTCTTACCGAAACTCCCTTGAAATGGCCAACCCTTCCTACACAACTAGCTAAACCGGGTTAATCAGAGCAGTCTACAGAGATGATTACCCCAAAGAATTTTCGAGCAGCAACGGAATGATCGACTATGCCTCGACTCACGTACGCGCTCGACCTCCTCTCAAGAACCCTGCAACACTGGGCATTTAAAAACGAAAGGCCCAGGGGAGAAACATTGAAAAACTGTTAGAGTGAGTGGACGAAAATCAAATATAAAACTCTATTTCTTTTAATGCTCTCCCAAAGATTTATGGATTTAAATAAGATTTATGCATGCCCAAAATTACTAAATTTCCACAAATGCATGATAATATAAACCAATAAGGATTATGGGAAGAGTAATATTCACAAACACAATAAGTCGGGCCTCTCAGACTAGGGTCGGAGCTAAGAGCTCTGGTTGCGCCTTCACGCTATGCTAGCTATATAAAACGGTAATGGACAACCCTTAATATATCCACCTGACATCTCAGGCGTGTCTGTCCTCTCAGACCAGGGTCGGAGCTAAGAGCTCTAGGTAAGTGGTGATGGACAACCCTTACCTAGAGCTCTTAGTCATACCACAGTTGACTTGGTCTTTTCTTAGTTTGACCAGAAAATCCTATTTGACCACATGTTGACCAAGTTCCTTTCTTATAGCACTTTAACCTTTATAACTTTCTTTCCCGGTTATCGACTCTTAACTCAATTTACCGGAAGTCCGACTCAGCTTCCGAACTTTTCTTTATTACTTTAACTTGACGTTAGGGTGTCACGTAATAAGTCGTTGAATTACTATGGACACCCATTCAACCATTTCACCAATACCTTAGGAGTCCTAAAAAAGTAATCCTTAAACCTTAACCGGCAATAATCGATGGTCGGAATAATATTTAATTATCCGCCAATAATACTAAACTAGAACAATTCCAAAACCTAACCAAAACACCTCCAAAAATTACCAAATTTTAACCATAGACTCCTCACAATATGTAATAATTAATGGACATGAAAAACTGCCCAAAAAGTGGCGGCACCGCCGCCAGCTTCGCCGCCGACGGCGGCCGCCGGCAGAAATTCCGGCTAAAATTCCGACGACCTCGGATCGCCACCAAATTTTACCAGTAGCTTCGTCTCGTCAATTGGGACAACTTTCTAGTTCAACTCGAAGGCCAATTCGGCCTCTAACTAGGTCAAAAACTCGATGAACAGTAGACCCCGAAAAATTACACTACCAAACTTCAAATCCTCAATTCTCCCTACACACTTCAAATCAAGCTACCAAATTCTAGGGGATTGTAGTACACCTAAAACCCATCCTAAACATATAAAGAACTCAACAATTGGTGATCTAGGGAGGGAGAAATTCAATTCCGAAAATCTACTGTACACACCAAGAACAAATCGGAATTTCTCCCGATTTACGGCGAGTTAGGTCGGAAAGCTTACCTAGGATTGAAGCAGACTCGGAGGCCGAGCTTTTGGGACCGGTGCGCCGGCGGTTGGTGGCCGGACGACGGCGCTGTGGCGCGCGCAAAATCCGGCAGCATTTCCCGTCGGGGGAGAGGAGAGAGAGCCGGGTGAAAATCTGATTTTTCACCCCGGTAACTCCTATATATAGCCGTTTTACCGCATAGTAACTTTATACTTTTGTTCATAACTTTCTCATACGAACTCCGATTTGAGCGTGCTACGTGTCCATGAACTCGTAACGATGCCCTCTACAACTTTCAAGAAGGAAGTTTTCCCAAATTCTTGACTTAACGAAAAGTCAACTTCACGATCATTGTACGGTTAAACGGTCACTTTAAATGGTAAAAGACCAAAGAAACCAACTGTAAAATAATTCTAGGATCGGGGTGTGACAAATTCAATTCAAGGTTAATAAACCAAACAATTCTCAATGTCATCTGAGCAATCTAATTTAACGAGCAATAAAAAAGGGCAAGCGGCAACGGAGTATTGACTATACCTCGATCTCTTGTACGTCCGACCTCTTCTAAGCTGACCTGCAATCTAGGCATTTTTAAACCGAAAGGGCCCAGGAGAGAAATATTTTTAAAAACGTTAGAGTGAGCAGACAAAAATAAATATCCGAAAAGAATAACAACTTATGCTCTCCCAACTTTTATGAAAAATATAAGGATGCACACCATAAGTAAAGACCACTATATATATCCCGTGCACAACTCACTTAGTGGGGAGGGCCACAATATCTGGTGCCCAGCTCACCTAGTGGTGATGACCTTTATATCCCGTGCCAAGCTCACCTAGTGGTGAGGCCGCAATATCTCAAACACAAAATGTACAGTTCCCCACTTCCCCGATCATATTAGAAAATATAACTTGTCTTAACAAAAGAAATTCTTCAAAATGAAATATATCTCCTGTCTTGTTCCATGTGTGGGGAAAAGACTGAAAACTATTCCAAAAAAATCAATAGAGCTCACGGAAAAAGTATCCCGGTCCACTAGTCTAATAAATAATTTAAACTCAACTTAAACAAATTACAAAGTGGTGGTAACTGTGTCTTGTCCTATAGCTATAGCTGAGTCGATCTTTGCAGACTGGACATTTAAAAACGAATGACATAGAAGAGAAACATTTAAAAACATTAGAGTGAGTAGACAAAATACAAATTCAAAATAAATAAAACTATCATTTATGCTCTCCTAGAAATATCGTCTGAAAAACCATTATGCACACAACAATTTAAATAACTCCAAAAGGTAGTAGCTTTATTTGCAGGGGCAGTAGCTTTTTTGCCGGGGTAGTATCTTTCTTTGCTGACAGTAGTATCTTTTGTTATCAATGTTAGTAGATTTTGTGGTTGCCAGAATTCTCACGGAAGGTTGGCCAAAATTTTTTTCGAAGTTGGTCTAAAACCTTGTCGAAGATAGGTCAGAGATAAACCAGAATGCTAGAGGTTGACTGGAGACTTTTCCTGAGAGAATAGTAGTAGTTGACTTTTATATTAGTGACACTTTTGTAAATATTAGGAAGAAATTCTAATTTTTTTAGCTTGGATGACAATCTATAATTATGTTGAACTTCAATACCTAACATACAACTATAAGCTTAAGTGGGCTTATGTGAACAAAAATGTTTGGATGGACTTATGTGAATAAAAATGTTTGGATGAACCTCTGTGGGATAAAATATTTCAAAGGGAACTTTTTTTGATCAAACAAAAATTTCATTCGATAAAACTGTAATTACAAAGCAGTCTCAGTACCCAACAAGGGATTACAACTACTATTAAATACCACTAGCTTTAAACTACATATCCTCTTTTTGAAAATGAGAGACTGATATGTTAATAAATTCAAAAAGCATCAAAATAAATAACCAATTAAGTAAACATAACCATTATAAAAAACAATTACTATAATAGTTACGCTGGCTCACCATCTTCATGCTCCAATGTCCAAGGAAACTTCTATCGGGAATTTCATTGAATTTTTATTTTTTGAGGAAATAAAGTATCTTACATTTTAGTACGGTGAAGACTGCTGAAAGTCAAAGTTTGGTGAAGCTTAGCGCGTTGTCTAGGTCCCCATTTTTACGAAACTCCCAACGGCACACAACCTCCCCAAATCGTATATTCTGCGTTTGGGTGGGCACAGACTTTTCACGCCTACTCTAAATTCCCGCGAAAAACCGCCGCCACGACGTCGTCTACGGTTCAATTTCCGGGAGATTCCAAAGCGCCAGCGACGGCCATGGCTTCTTCGTTGCTCAACGGAGAGAGAGCCGTCGTGGCGCTTTTCGTCGGCCGCGTCGTCTTCTCTCTCCCGCTCTCTCTCCTCCCTCACGGCCTCGCTCTCTCCCTCCTCGCTATCTCTGCCCTCGTCCTCGACGTCGTGGCCGACTCCTCCGCCGCTCTCCTCTCCCGATTCCACACCAGGTCTCCTCCTCACCTCTCAATTTTGGCTCATTCTGTTCGACTGTGATTTTCTAGGGTTTGCTCGATTTTGATTTTGGAAATTTCAAATTTTCAGACCCGGTGCTTCGTCTGGGATATTATTAGGAGCTGTCACGTTGCCCACTGTTATGATCTCCAAAATGATTCAGCTCTCTCGAGCTTTCGTACTCGATCAAGTTGCGTATCAAGGTAATGCTTCAGTTTTTGATTGTTGATTCGATTGTTATGTATCATCTAAGCTGAAGTTGTTCATACCTTAGCTGAATTATTGAGGGAAGAAAATTTTGAAACCGGAGAGACTTGGTAGAAGGAATGTGAGATATTGTAAGGTTAGGTACCATGTACTTTTTCTACTCAGTTGAATTTACATTGCTGGTTTTATTTAGACCGAAATTCTTGGAGGATTTTGATGGATTAGAGCCAATTCATATCCACTTTTGTATACTGAAAAGCAAATGTTTCTTTCTTCTGTAATATTCGAAGGAATCGAATCTAGAGTGCCTCCAATGTGAGGTTGAGGCATGTGCTATTGCTGATTGAGAGGTAAATGTCTGGGACATTGTTCGGAGGAGAAGATAAAGTGTTTGTCTTTCTCCTTGTTTTTTGGTGATTTGTATCCATTGATTTGACTATCTCACCATGTGAACCAGTTTTCTACAATGTCCAGTGTCTAAGCTGAGTTGGCACAATCCAATAGATTGTGTGATGCTGTTGCGTGATTGGTAGAAGTTTTATGTAGAGGTAAAAAGGGGCTAAGTCCGGGATGATCATTGCAATACCTGCATTGTGGGACATTTATATGGAGAGAAATGAGAGCATTTTTGATAATATAAAGGGATGGCATCAGGACCTTTTGTGGGATAAGGGTCAAATTTTGGGGATCTTGATGGACATGGACTTCAAGATATGTAGACTAGAACATATAGCTAGCACATTCAGTGGACAACTTGTTGCCTGTGCTGTAGTTTATATACTTCCTTAATAAAAGAATTCTTCTTCATAAAAAAAGTAATAGTAAGGGAAAAGATTACAGCTGACAATTAAAGATGAAGAGAAGCAGATGACATTTTTGATGTTTTTTTGTCTTTTGCAGTGTTCATTAACAGCTACAATACGAGTTGTGAATCCTTTCTCCACATTCACTTTAGGTCCAGGAAATTTATTTTGATACACTCCTTTTGTTAGGTTGCTTCGTATCTTATTATAGCAGTGTTTCTTCTCTATGATCAAGATAATGACTCTCCTTTCCTCTTTATTTTTTCTATATTAGTAAAAGAAAACTGTATTTTATTGAAACAAGAAGCAAAGTACAAGGAGTCCGCTAGAAATAACTAATGAGGGCCAATAGAGCTGAATGGCTTAGCAGCTCATCTATCAATGCCAAATCAAAGCTTAGGGGCTTCTAATACAGCTGTTTGCCAGTTAAGAATAATGAAAGAAAGATTATATGCATTAATTTCGTTAGAAGTAGAAGCCCATAAGGATGCCCAGAACATGACTCTCTCCCACAGTCTTCCCTCTCCGCACCACCACCATAGGTTTCAAATAATCTTTTAATTGTTTCCGTGTGAACCGCCCAAGCTATAGCTAGCACCCCATGCCACAACCCTCCCTTTTCCTTTACTTCTCTTTCTATTTCAATTGGATTTTGGTAACAGTTCAAGGTTAACTGTTGAACTTATACTCACTTCTTAAAAGCTGTTTTGGGAGGATTTCATGCTCCACATCTCTAATTGTTTTGTGATTTTTTCTATATTTACTGCACAGAGCTTGAATCTTTGTCGATGCAATACTGGGCCATTTCTGCTAGCTCCTTGAGTGTACTTATTTTCCTCTGCATAACTATATGGCGTGCACCTGAGAAGAAGCCTCCCCCTTCTTTACACAGTTTTTGGCATGCAATTTTTAGCTTAAGTTGCACTGTATTGCACACAGCAGTGTGTTGTGTAACTCTTGGTACATCATCTCTCACTAGTAAGTTTTCTGCACTACTGAACCGAGTTACGAACATAAAGTGTCTTCTGCTTCTGATTGAATCAATTAGTTGTTCCACACCTGAGTGTCAGTTTTAATTGTTTCAGGCTCTGAGGCTGCATTGAAGTTATCGTGGATGCTCTGTCATGGATTGGCAGTTGTAAAGTTAATTCAACATGTTTTTAGAACTTTTCCGTCTTGTGCTTCCGTGGGTATGTGCTGTGCGACTTCTTCTGTTTCCACCTCTTCCTTCTTTTATGCATTTGAATTTCACTAATAGCTTAAAGAAATAGTAAAGCATTTAACTGCTAAAATGGAATGTTTGCTTAGCTTGTTCGGTGATGCTCTACTGCCATTGGCATAGCTTCTACTGATCAAGGGAGAAAAGATGATGAATTTTGTTGATTTGTTGTGGCAGATATTTATGTTCTTTTGTTCAGTAATTGACCCGATTGACTATGAGTAACTGAAATTGAATTGCTTTATCATTTAGCTTCTGCAAGTGATTAGATGTGTTTCTCAATGTGTGTGTGGTTGTCATTTTATCATGTTTTCTGGTCCTTCATCTTCAGGGAATTCTTCTGTATATCTCGGTTTAAGCTATGTCTCGGTTTATTCTTTTTCCTTTTGGCAGGGGAAGCATGTCTAGTTGCTTCAGGTCTTGTTCTCTATTTTGGTGACATGTTGGCATACACTACAGCAAAGGTGATTGATTTTCTGCTTTTGAAAGTTCTTTCTTTTTCTTTAAAAACGCTGGCTTTATACTTGCATCTTATTTTTGTAAGATTGCTCAAACAGGTGTCCGGCTTCTTGATTAAATCAGATATTGTACAATATGGAAGTAAAACAAGTGAGATAAATATTATCATACAGGTACGTTTCTTTAAGAGATAAACTTGATTGCAAATATTCTTGATGGATTGAAAGGTTGTTCAATTTTATGCAGGGCTTACTGCTTGGTCTTCTTCTTTTTCCAATGGTCTTTAAACTTGTTCTCCGACTATGTGAATGCTCTTTCACTAAGGCTTGCTTTGAAGTGAGGACAGACAATGTGATTTGGAGATCAGTTATATTCTTTTCGTCTCTCGGATTTATCATGATTGTGCTCATTCCAGCATGGATGCAGTTTGTTCAGGATTTTCATATGCATCCGTTCTTATGGTAACATCTTCTGACTCTCAAATGTTCTATAATTTAAACATTTTATCTACTTTTATCTCTTAGATGTGATGGTCTGTTGGACTCAGTACTGGAAAACTAGATCCCGGAAGTATCATGTGTTGGGATGTGTTAACCAGATTGTAGTTCTGCAGAGTGGTGCAATTTGATAACCGTATGGCATAAATTACCTCTGATACCTCTGTGCTTACTCCAATATTACGTTTCTATACGTAGAATTCATGTTTCACTAGTATGTGGCATAATGGCATTGTCAGAGTGATGACCTTGAATTGTCTTTCCTACATTTTCTATATATCAAGTCGTGAAGATAATTTTGAATTGTTCTTCTGTATTCAAGCAACAACCTGATGAATGTGCATGAGTTGAATTTTAAAAGCTTTTATACCTGACTACCTGTGTGTTCTCATTTTGATGCATAGCTTGATTATTCAGTGTCGGTAAACTACTCTGAAAAATAAATAAAATGTACAATCGAAAAGCACTTTTCGTTCTGTTAACCAAAGTAAAGCTATTTTATGCCCGATAACCATCTTGATCAGGCGTAAAATTTATTTTGGCAGGGTACTTTCATTTATATTTTCAGAACCACTCAAGAGGTTATCTTTGTGTGCCTACTGGGTTTGTGTGATATGTGTATCTGTTCTGAGGTTCTATAACATTTCAAAGAATAGTAAGATCGAGAGAATTTTACTCCGGAAATACTACCATTTGATGGCTGTCTCAATGTTCATGCCTGCTCTTATCTTTCAGGTAATTTAGACTAACAATAAACTGTCATCTTGGTACATTTTCAGCTTCTACCATCTAGTTATGGTGTTCATGTGCTTATTGTATGTTTCTTTTACAGCCAAAGTTTCTTGATCTAGCATTTGGTGCAGCGTTGACAGTTTTTTTGGCATTGGAAATTGTTCGAGTAAGTTGTCAAACTCCCCAATCTAATTTTGAATTTAATTGTATTATGCAAATTTTGAGATCCATTATCATAAGAATAGTAGCTGTGGGATGCAAAGTTAAACCATTGTATTTGAATATTGGGAATTAATATTGAGAATGAGTCAACTTGAAGTCTAGATGTTTCTTAGTTCATTCTGCTTGACCATAATTTTGTGACAAGGTATGGAGAATATGGCCATTGGGAGAATTTATACATAAATTCATGAGCGCTTTCACCGATCACCGTGACTCAGATATTCTTATAGTCAGGTATAGCATGGCTTCTTCTGATCAATCAAAGCTTTATACACATTAGTATGATATAAGGAACGATATTTTATGATGTATGCTTTCTTCAGCCACTTTTCACTCTTGTTGGGATGTGCTCTTCCTATTTGGCTCTCGTCTGGGAACAATGATCGACCACTATCCCCTTATTCTGGAATTTTAAGTCTTGGAATCGGAGATACAATGGTGAGTCTGCTAACATTTGAAGAACATGACAGGAGTTACACACTTAGCCTAATCTATTGTAATGGTTTTACTTTTATTACCAGGCATCAGTTGTTGGGCACAAGTACGGGGTGCTCAGGTGGAGTAAAACTGGAAGTAAGTGTCTATTGAATTATTTTATCAGACAAGGTTTTCCCAGTAGTTTGTTTATTTCTGTGCAACTTTTTCTGTTGGTAGAGAAAACCATTGAAGGGACTGCAGCTGGTATAACATCTGTCCTAGCTGCTTGCTCTGTTTTGCTTCCCTTTCTAGCATCTACTGGATATATTGTTACCGAGGTATGCGTCTTTATTCTAACCCTGCCAAATTGGCATAGGATCATTGTTGCTCATGGAATCTTTACTTGGATAGCTGAACTGGTGCTATGGAAAAGGAATCATATGTTTATTGGTTCATGAATAAAAATTGAAGTCACCTTGTAATAATTGAATCTGAGAACTAAAGCATGTGCACGTAATTTAAGTCCAATGTATATATTCTACGTTATAACATAATGGACAAAACCATTCTCCACAGAATCAAGATTAACCTTTTTTCTGGTACTGGTACTGGTTGTTTGCATTACCATTCAGGTATAAATCAGGTATCAAATTGTTGATGATTTACATGTGCATGTTTTAATGCCCCCCCTCCCCTCCCCAAAATTGTGAATGATGTCTAGGTTATGGTATCTGGATTATTAATTGCGTTTGTATATGTTTGCAGCACTGGATCTCTATTCTCGTAGCTGTGACTGTGAGTGGTTTGTTGGAGGCTTACACGGCACAGCTTGACAATGCTTTCATACCACTGGTTTTCTACAGCCTGCTCTGTTTGTAAGTGCTTCTCCAACTCCTTGGAGAGAAATATCAGAACACAAATTTCAGTGAAGACAGCTGCGTAAGATCATCCCTTACATTTATGTGCTTCATGTGAGCACTCTTTTTGAGTTTTGTAGAGATACAATTAATCTGCTGATGTAGGATACAAGTAGCCTGTTGTACCATAATCAGATTTTAGACCTTAGGAATACACAAAGCGCACTTCACTCATTGTGCCTCTACATGTAGCATGGTTTTAGTTTCATCTTCCTTGAGAGAAAGGAGGCCAGAGGTGTGTTTAGGGAGAGAACCACATCGTATAGACGGCTTAGCATACTTGTATATGAATACTTCACTCCATTTGTTGTAAGAACACAAATATACTAATGTATCAAGAAAAAAACTTGTGATGGTGTAACAATTGGGAGAGGATCCTCTCCTGAGTAAGTTTTTCACCTAAGCTAGCTAAGCTTTCAACGAGATCATGACACCTGGCAATATTAGATCTAAGGGTCTACATCACCGTAAACACTTAAGTTTTGTCTTTTCCCCGAAGTCTGCTAGTCTGCCCCCTTTCCTTTAATTTATCTCTAAAATTTTTATCAAAAAAAACATTTGGATTGTTCTACTAGAAACCGGTGCACTAAACAAGGAATTCATACTCGCAGCCAAAAGGGTTCATGTACCTTCTCATTCAACCTTTATGCCAGTCAATTGCACACCCATAATCAATTAACCATAAACAATCAGAAAGAAACGAAACAGAGAAAAAAGACCAGTGGGTATGTTTTACTCGTACCATCTTCTCTCTGTCTTTTGAACCCAGTTCTTGATCTAAACCCAGTTCTGATTTTCCTTCTTTGTAATTTCATGTTTGATAGCTTCATTATCTTGGTTTTTCGATAAGAGGTTTGTGAAAGGAGTATACTCTTTCAAATTATGGAATGAGCAAACCACCGATTAAAAAACAATGATATAGTGCATGGATTGAGTTTCAAAAAGAACGTACGAGCAAGAAGGCTAAACTGCTTGGGGATCAATCGTTCTTCCAAATGGGTGCAAGACAAACGAAAAAGGAAAAAAAAGAGAGAATGGCAAAAAGAACGTATGAGATTAGCCAAAGAGAGAATCCAGTTCCAACCCTAACACCTAGCCCTATCGTATTAATAGGAACAATTGGTACTGAGCCGAAAGGAGTGGTTTGCTTTCTTGTCTTCGCTCTTCTGCTTCTTCTCCTGTTGTTTCCCTCATAGATTACCTAATCTTCAAATCCAACCAAATCTGGAGGAACCCATCTTGGGAAGTTTGTGAGGATAAGTGTTCCATAATGAAGAGTTGAGGCTCATGTTGAAGGTTTCTGCAAAGCGGGGTGAATTCAAGACAGAACTTTATTCTCTGAAATGCAAGGCTCATCTCCAGATGCGTAAGACACCATTATCCAAGGGTTGTTGGAAATCTTGGGCTATGTTACTTGCTCAAGAACCAAATTGTGGTGGGGTGGTGTGGTTTCTCTGAAGATGTAGCAACTATGGAAGGCGATAGTTGGTTTATTAATGCTATTACATCCAGCTTTGTTAACATATTCATGCTAGAGTTGATTTGAACATTTGAAATAGCGATAATCCTTGTATGGGAATGTATTCTGAATATGTGATAGCTCTGTACCTTCTAATACCTTGGATGTACAATATATGTTGTCTTTTTACATCAAGATCTTTCCATCTCATTCAAAACATCATGGATAAATTTAGCTGCTTTCTCTTATTTCACTGGTTATCATTATCACCAAGGGCTGAAAGTAACTGATTTTTCCCTTTGTTGAGCAATTTGAGGCATTGGTGCTTGTTCTTATTCACAATGCGGATTCAAACAAATAACCTAACTGGGAGCTTTCATTGCTCTTGACTGATTTCAATCTAGAGGCCTAGATAAACTGCTATGGGTCTAAGAGTATGCAGATTCGAACTATTAGGAAAGAAGCTAATTGATTATGGTAGATTTTGCTTATGAAGATCACATACGTGTGAAGGACTGCAGTAAGTAGTCGTACAGAATTGCAGAATAGTTGGACGTATTTTTTCATTTTCACTTGTTCTTTGTTTGGTCTGAATGGTGTTCAATATTCTCCGGCTTTGGCAGAAAGGCCATTTGGGAGCTCATCCCTCTCGGGTTGGTAAATTTTAGTCTTGAAGGTATGCCATTGTCAAAGTTGTTGAAGTCCTCTAGAGCCTGTATTGAAAACTATGGCCGATTGCTTTGCAGTTCATCTTCGTCCAATCTGCATCTGAGGTGTCTTCCAGCTTAGCCTAAACTCTTTCGATAGGCTCATACAGATCTTTAGAATAGAGGATGTCCTTCATTCGCGGCTTCCATGTGATACAATTTGTGTGGTTGAGTCGAACTATGGTACTTCTTGAACCTTCTATTTTACACCCACGCCCTATAAACAGAGCTCTGATACCACGGTTGGGAAAAAACGACACAATGAAGGTAACAACTTAAATACAACAAATGATAAATATGCATAGATATAAATGATAGAGGAAAGTGAACACAAGATATAACGTAGTTCGACAAAGTGCCTACATCCACGGGGCAGCAACAACAAGAACTTCCACTATAAGAATGGTTACACAAGAGATACACAACTTCAAGAACACTACTTGAAGGAAACACTCTCTCACACATGTTTTACTATCAACTACTGTTTCCGAGTAAACTCGTGGCCCCTTTAGCGGGTTGCACGGTTCCAGAAATAGCGAACTTCCTTGTACTCCGAGTTTTCCTGTGTAAAGAACAAACACGTCAAAGGGCGTCCCCGGGTTTACCGAGGGAAGCCACTCCGATGCTTAAGTCAGACACTGTCAGATAAGCAGAAAACTCAAGAGTAGTTAAGGAATTGTCCGTCCTCTTACCGGGAGGTCCTCACCGGTATTTATAGTAGCATTAAAGGCAGCACTTTGTCTTTTTCCAATGTGGGAATGAACTCCCTTGCTTTGCCTCAAACTTACAATGAACTGGGCCCTGACAAAGGACCCAGAGTGGCTTCTCAAATCTGACTGGCCTTTGGCCCTGTAAACAGTACTTCAAGCATAATAAACGATGCATATTTAATAATTGACCACACTTGGTGTTATTTCTTGAATTGTAACCCGGTAAAGGAGAAATATTAGGTTCCACATATAAACAAGTCCCCCAAGTCCTCAGTCAAGGGGTACGCTTGGGTGGGGACTTGAAATCATTTCTTTACCGGGTTACAAGGGTATCATCCAGACCCGGTGTACCCAGTCCCCCAAGTCCGTACGCAAGGGTGCCCCGCAGACACGTTGACTATGGGAACTGAAAATGACGTCTCCGTGTTGTAGTGGGGGAAACTGATAAGTTTTCGGTTTGAAGTGGGGGAAAACGTAAAGTTTTCAGTTTTGAAGTGGGGGAAACTGAAAAGTTTTTCGGTTTTGGGACGCGGCATGCGCGACACGTGTCGATTTTCTCGAAAAACCAAAACGTCCCTTCAGTGTACGTCTCTCAAACGTCCCTTCAGTGTACGTCTCTTAACTGTATAAATAGGGGTTGAGGGTGACAGTTTTGTCGTACCTTCGAAATCGAAAACTTTTTCGTGCTTTTGCTCTCGTCCTCTGTTGTCGCTGTGCTTGTTGGATTTCCAAACTTAAATCGACCTCAAAATCCTTTCAAACCCTCACAAGTAAGGTACTGTTTTCTGTTCCGATGTTTTTGAGTGTTTTGGATCGATATTGTGTACTGTTTTCTGGGATCCAAACTGGGTTGCTGCGTTAGTGTGTGCGTTTATCGTTGTGGTCGCCGGGGTTATCTGGGTTTTTGACGATGTTCCCGTGTTTCTTGTTTTGCAGATGACAAACCCCGCAATGGATGCTCATGTCCCCGAGTTTGCCTCAGTTACCTTCACTGATGGGACCGCTCTCGACCCTCCCGGGTACTCGCTGACCGCGGAGGAGATTGTGGAGCTAAGGAGCAATTGGAAGATTCCCGAGTCTGTTGAAATTCAGACTTTAGAACCCGAGGATCAGTTCTTCGCTCCCGGGGATGGGTGGACGCTATGCCACGAGTACCAGCTACGTTGCGGTCTGTCACTCCCGCTAAAGGTGGAGGTGCAGTATCTCCTGGCTGCGAGCAACTTCGCCATCGGGCAAGTTGGCCCGAATATGTGGAGGCAGCTGCTAGGGTTGTGCGTGATGTACAAGGTGTTGAAGCAGCAGATGCCGAGCTACCACGAGTTACACGCCATGTACCGGGCCGAGTACTCCCGGAAGGCGGGTTTCAGTGGGACCATCCAACTGAAGTCCAAAGGGGTCTTCAAGAAGATCATCGAGGACCTGCTGACCTCCGTGAGCCGGACCTGGAGGGAAAAAAGTTTCTTGATAAGAAACTTTCAAGACCCGGGACACGCGTTTCAAGTACCGGGTGACTTCCAGCCACTGATGAGTAAGTCCTTCTTTCTCTCCGGATTCTTCTTTCTTTTCTCTTTCCCGGGTTATAATTATATTGTACGTGTTGCAGATGTTCCCGACATTCCTCTGGAGCCGGTGATGGAGAAGAGGATCCGGAGGATGCTATGGGCCTTCAGAGGTCAAGATGACCGGAGCTCGTACCGGCTTTGCAGGCTGTATGTGTACAGCCGTTGCCGATTGATGGAGCTCCCAGGTTTGTCTCGTTTCCTTTACAATTTTTGTTGTTTACATGCTCCGGTCTAACAGGTTATATCTTTTGTTGCAGCTCTTCTCCCGATGGAGTTCACGAAGCGAAAGAACCCGGGAATATACGACGGGTTCGAGGACAAGGGTGTATGGGCCGGGATCCGGGCCCAAGGCACGGAGGGGCTGGCGTACGATATCGACCTGACATCGAAGGCGGCTTTTCTGCGCCCAGACGCCGAGCAAGGGGAAACTCGGCAGTTCCACGTTGACGTCTCTTATTACAACGAGGTTCCCGCGTACTTGGCTGAGATTCTCGGGCCAGAAGTCTACCCGGAAGGAGAGGAGGTTGAAGGGAATCCCTCGGAGGCGGACGATAACCCGGTATTTGAAGAACCGTTTGCCGATGAGACTGAAGAACCGGTGGTGAGCGCGGTTCCCTCGTCTGTGTTCCCGGGCGAGGAGGCATTTACCGAGGAGGATGACGAAGGGGGTGAAGAGGTTGGAGGGTTAGAAAGGGAAATAGGTAGTGAGAACCCGGAGGGGAGTGAGGGGAGTGACGAGGTTCTTGAAGTGGAGCCCGTGCCTTCTCGCAAGCGTACCCGGGAGGCATCCAGCTCGGGGAGGTCCGAGAGGAGGAAGAGAAGGAAAGAGAGGAAGGAGAGGAGGGAGAGAAAGCAGCAGCGGGACACTACTGAAATAATGGAGGAGTTGGCGAGCGCAGGAATGGCGGACGCGGCCATCCAAAGGATGGTAGCGGATTTGAAGAATTGCGCCGCTGACTCCTATGTCCTGGAGCATGAGGACCCGTTGACTGTAGCCCGGAGGGCGCAGGAGAGGCTGATGCGGGTAAGTTAGTCTTCTGCTTTAACTCGTTATCTTTTTGTTTTTGGTTCCTTGCACTAACCCGTTGTTTTATTTGTGTAGGCTGTCAGGTTGTCGTACTTGGCGACTGACCGGCTCATAACCGAAGGCATCCCCGAGCGA
Source organism: Comarum palustre (assembly GCA_951800085.1). Classification (NCBI taxonomy): domain Eukaryota; kingdom Viridiplantae; phylum Streptophyta; class Magnoliopsida; order Rosales; family Rosaceae; genus Comarum; species Comarum palustre. Next base: position 16,217,123 of record OX637588.1, on the reverse strand, counting down.
GAGAGAGTCCTCAGGGATGATCTCCGGGCCGCCCGGGACCAGGTGACGGCGAGTGAAGAAAACCTGGCTCGGGTCCGGGAATTCGCAAGCGCATCAGCGATCGCGTCGAGTGCAAAGTTGGCCAAGGCGGAAGAACACATAGCAGACCTGGTGGCCAAGAACTCGGAACTGGAGAATGTTATCGAAGGTCACCGGGAGGACCGGTGTGCTTAAGACGCCGCGATAGCCCAGCTGACCGAGCAAAACCAGGGGCTGCAGCAACAGGTCACCTCCCTGGAGCAACAAAAAGGAGATTTGCTCCAGGCAGTTTCCCGGGCCAAGGACTTAGCGGTCTCCGAGTTTCTGGCGAGCCCAGAGTTTGACCTGAAGCTGCGGTCGGCCAGGGCCGAGGCTCGTGCCGAAATAGTGAGCGCTGGGATTCGCCAAGGCTGGCTGGACAAGGCGGGTTATGACGGTCATCAAGGTCATGTCAGACCCGACGAGGCTGCAGGCACCTCCCGGTCGACTCCTGCCGTGGCTGCGAACCCTAGGGCTCCTTCGAACCCGGCTCGGAGTCCCCCGGTTCGTTCTTCAGCAGCCGGGAGAGGTGCTTCCCGTGGTGGGATTGTGGGTGGTCCTAGGAACCGGCCACCTCTGCGTAGGGGTCAGTTCATCATACAGCCCCGGGGAGGTCGTGGCGGTTCTAGCACTGGCGGGGGTAGGGGATCGTCAACGGAGCCTTAGGATGTTTTTCATTTCTATAACAGATTAGTCTACCTGTAGCGGTTTGCTACTTTTTGTAATTGATATTTTTGAAGTAATAAAATTTTTCCTTCTCGCTATCCTTCCCGTGCCAAAAAACGGTAACCTGATAAGTACAAAAATGTACATATAACGCCGGTTTGCCATGTGAATAAAGATAGTGCCGCTAAGGCTTTAAAGGCCGCTAGGGCTTTAAGGATCCGTTAGGAATTTCATCCCGATGCATAACCTGCAAGTGTTGAGAAAATTCACACATAATGCCGGTTTATGGGAAATAAAAATAGTCCCGCTAGGGCTTTATGGGTTCATAAGGACTTTCAACCCGATGCATAACCTGCAAGTGTTGACAATTCACACCTAGTGCCGGGTTGGCATGTTAACATTATAAAGTGAAGATAGGGCCAGTAAGGCTTTACGGGTCCGTTAGGACTTCCAAGGGCTTCTTTGCCAAATAACACGGTAATCTGATGCAAAATATGCAAATGTGATAATTTACACATATAATGCCGGTTTAGCATGTAAGTAAAAATAATGCCGCTAGGGCTGTATGGGTTCGTTAAGACTTTCAAAGACTGAAACAAGGCCGTGATAGGCTTGCAATATTTCAAGTTATGGAGATTACCAGAGATTATTAGAGATCTATCGGAGCTTGCCGAGTTTTGACCATGAAATAAGGCCGTGAAAGGCTTTCAATATTTCATGTCATGGAGATTATCGGAGATTATCGGAGCTTGGCGAGTTTTGACCATGAAATAAGGCCGTGATAGGCTTGCAATATTTCATGTCATGGAGATTATCGAAGATTATCTGAGCTTGGCGAGTTTTGACCATGAAATAAGGCCGTGAAAGGCTTGCAATATTTCATGTCATGGAGATTATCGGAGATTATCGGAGCTTGGCGAGTTTTGACCATGAAATAAGGCCGTGAAAGGCTTGCAATATTTCATGTCATGGAGATTATCGGAGATTATCGGAGCTTGGCGAGTTTTGACCATGAAATAAGGCCGTGAAAGGCTTGCAATATTTCATGTCATGGAGATTATCGGAGATTATCGGAGCTTGGCGATTAAGGCATACAAGTAGGGCCGCTAAAGGCTGCATTCACTTCAACAAACTCTTTAATAAAACATAACCCGGTAGGGGAATTCATGCATTGTGGGCCTGAAAGGCTTTATATACAACATCATAAACAATAAAATTGGACATTCATAGATAACTCGGTACCTATTTGGGGAAGAGATGCAGATGTTGGGCGTTCCATGGTCTTGGAAGCGTAACTCCATCTGTACCCCGGATGTAAAACGTTGCCGGGCCCACGACTTCAACGATTTCATATGGACCCTCCCATGGAGCTTTAAACCACGTTGGCTTAGGGATAACTTCCTTCATTACCCAATCCCCGAGTTTGAGTGGGCGGTTGATAACCCGGGAATTGTAGTGTTTAGCCACCTTTTGCTTCTTGTTGATATTTCGGAGATGTGCACGCTCCCGGCGTTCCTCCAGGAGGTCCAGGTTAAGGCGGATGCCTTCATTGTTGGTTTCCCTGTCAAACAGTTGTACCCAGTCACTCGGTACTTCCATCTCTACCGGGATCACTGCTTCAGAGCCAAAAGTCATAAGAAATGGGCTCTCCCCATTGGCTTCTGTTGGAGTTGTCCTTAGTGCCCACAAAACCTCTGGAAGTTTCTCAGCCCATAAACCCTTTGCGTCCTCCAGCTTCTTCTTCAGAACTTGCTTGATGAGCTTGTTAACGGCTTCAGTTTGTCCATTAGTCTGCGGGTGTGCAGGGGAGGCATATAGGACCTTTGTCCCATTGGAGTGTAAGAATTCCCGGAACTCATCGTTGTCAAACTGCGTCCCGTTATCTGTGATAAACGTCTCCGGGATTCCAAACCGGCAAAAGACATTGTTCCAAAGGAATTTCTTAACATTTGCGGTCGTGATCCGTGCCAGGGGTTGAGCTTCTATCCACTTGGAATTATAGTCCACTGAGACAATGGCATGTTTGAGCTGTCCCGGAGCTGTTGGTAGAGGCCCGATGAAATCAATCCCCCACATGCAAAATGGATATGGAGAAATTATTACTGATAGTGGGACTGATGGTGCACGGGGAAAGCTTGCAAATCGGTGACATTGAAGGCAGGAATCTACGACGATTCTGGCATCGTGTTCCAAAGAAGGCCAGTAATATCCCATTCTTAGGGTTTTGAAAGCCAGGTTACGGGCTCCAAAGTGATTTCCACATACCCCGCTATGAAGCGACTGCAAAACCCGGTCTCCTTCCTCGGGTGTAATACACTTCAAATCAGGAAAAGTTTGTCCTCGTCTGTACAGTTTCCCATCACGGATACTATACCGCGCCGCTCGAACCCGTAGTCGTTTGGCCGCTACCGGGTCCTCAGGTAGGGTTCCATGTTGGATGAAGTTGATGAACTCATCCATCCAAGATGGTGGCGGGTTTGCCTCTACCGCGAAAATCTCAGAAAAGGAGAGTGAGATGCTTGGTTTCTCCAATGTCTCGACCAGTAAGCTTTTAAACTCGGTATTGGAATCGTCACCTGTTGCAATCCTAGCCAGGGTATCTGCTCTCACATTCTGCTGCCTCGGTATCTGAGTAACCTCAAAGCTGTCAAATTTCTCCAGCAAGAAAGCCGCTAACTTTTGATAGGACGAAAGATGTGCTTCCTTTGCCTGAAACCCGCCGTTAACCTGCTGCACTACCAGCTGTGAATCACTTAGTATGCGGAGATGCCGGGCGCCCATATCTTTAGCGAGTTGGAGCCCTTTGATTAGGGCTTCGTACTCAGCCGTGTTGTTTGATGCTTTGAAGTTAAAGCGTAAGGCATAGTCAAACATATTACCCTCCGGGTCTACCAATGTAATGCCTGCTCCACATTGCCTCTGATTGACTGATCCATCTACAAATATCTGCCAACTCTCCGGTTTAGCTTGTGTAGGAAGAGTTTCAGCAACTGTTGAATCTGCTGGGATTAACTCGGCAATGAAGTCTGCTGCTGCTTGCCCTTTGATTGCCGTTCGCGGTTTAAAGTGCAAATCATGCTCCCCCAACTCAATTGCCCATTTGACCAGTCTTCCCGAAGTCGCCGGGTTTTGCAGAACCTGCCGTAGCGGTTGGTTGGTGAGTACATGGATGGAATGTGCTTGAAAATAGGGTCTTAACTTCCTTGCTGCTACAACCAAGGCCAGGGCCAGTTTTTCAATATCTGGATAACGAGTTTCAGGATCATTGAATCCTTTCCCAGTATAGTAGACCGGCAGTTCTTCAGAGTCTGGCTTTCTTATCAAGGCACAACTGACAGCCGTTTGAGACACCGCCAGGTACAGATAGAGTATTTCCCCAGGGTTTGGTCTGGATAAAGAAGGGACTGACGCCAAGTATTCCTTCAACTTTTCAAAAGCTTGATTGTGCTCTTCCTGCCATGTAATCCGCTCGCGGTGTTGACTCTTGAGAATTTTGAAGAAGGGGGCACATTTATCTGTTAACCTGGATATAAACCGGGATAAGGCCACCAGCCTGCCAGTAAGTTGCTGAACTTCATTCCTGGTTTTTGGCGGTTGCATGGCCAAGACGGCTTGAATTTTGTCGGGGTTTGCCTCAATTCCCCGAGCGCTGACCATAAACCCGAGAAACTTTCCTCCCGAAACACCGAACACACACTTCTCCGGGTTTAACCTCATCCCCTTGCTCAAGGCAATGTCGATGACGGTCTCCAAGTCATCCGGGTGTTTGCTTGTCTCCCGGCTTTTGACCAGCATATCATCTATGTAAACCTCCATAGTATCCCCGAGTTGGTTTGCAAACATGCCCACTACGAGGCGCTGGAACGTGGCTCCTGCATTCCGGAGTCCAAAAGGCATCACTCTGTAATAATACATCCCCTTGTCCGTTGTAAAAGATGTGTGCTGTTGATCCGCGGGATTCATCGGAACTTGGTTAAATCCCGAGTATGCATCTATAAAGCTCAACTGGGGGTGGCCCGCGGTTGAATCCACCAGTTGATCAATCTTTGGAAGGGGAAAACTATCCTTCGGGCAAGCCTTATTCTGATCTGTGTAGTCGACGCACATCCTCCACTTCCCGTTTGCCTTCTTGACCATCACCACATTGGCCAACCAATCCGGGTATGTTGCATCTCCAATGAACCCGATGTCTTTAAGACGTTTAACTTCTGCTTGAATGGCCTTGTACTTCTCTGCGCAAAATGCACGACGCTTCTGTTTTACCGGTTTAACACCCGGGATAATATTGAGGGAATGTGTCATAACGTCTGGAGAAATCCCGGGCATGTCTGCATATGACCATGCGAACACCTTCTGTTTCCGGGTTAGCAGCTCAACCATCCGGGTTCTGACCTCGGGGTCAAGGCCTGTGCCAATGCAAATCTTCCTCTTCGGGTATTCTTCTGAAATCTGAATCCATTCTGTTGCTTCAATTGGGGCTGGCCGGGGGAACTTGGCAGGATACTTCTGGCTCTTCTTTTGTGCCGTCTTGCTGATGGGCAAAGAATCCGGGTCATCCCTGGGGTCATCGGGTTTGTCAAATGGGGACAAGGAAAAACCGGCCGAAAACATCTCGTGCTGGGACTGAGTTGCTATCGCGTTGCATCTGACAGCGGCTTCTTGGTCTCCGCGAATTGTAACCCAACCCCCGGGTGTAGGCACCTTCATAAGCAGCATGTGACCCGCTATAAAACTTTGTAGGCCCCAGAGTGCATCTCTCCCGAGTATGGCATTGTAGGAGGATGGGCAGTCCACAATTATGAAGGGAACTACAATTCTTGTGGACTGGTGCCCGGTTCCAACTGTAACCGTTAGTTGATCAGACCCCAACGGTTGAGTCGTCTCACCTGAAAAACTGATCAATGGCTCGTGGTTCCTATAGAGCTTATCTCGTCCTCGTTTAAACCCCTTATAGCAACTGCTGAACATGACGCTGACAGCGGCTCCCGTGTCTATTAGAACCCTCCGAGTTCTCCAGTGGTCAATCTGAAGAGTGATAATGAAAGGATCATTGTGATGCACTTTCAGCGTGTCTTCAGACTGAGAAAATGACACGGTATCCCAAGGAACCAGCTCCTTGCGGCATTCCTGACGAAGCTGCATTATCTCAAACTCCGGGCCTCTTGGGCAGAGTCTTTTGGCCCGGTGACCGGACACCCCTTGGGTGCCACCCCCGTGAATCGTCATTATCTCCCCGTATACTTCAATCAAGTTGACACCTGTGACGAGTGACTTATACTGCTGTAACTTGCCGTTCTGGATCATGTACTCAATGGTGTTCCGAAGAGAAAAGCACCGGTCGGTTGTGTGGCCAGACTCGTTGTGATAGGCACAATGTTGCCCGTTGTCCGGCCCTGCCCTTTTGGGAAACTTTCTTTTTGGAGCCGGGGGAACTTCATTCCTATGGCGGTTCCAAATTTCTTCATAGGAGGCAGTCAAGTTGGTCAACACTTCATATCGGGGGATGTAAGTGTTCTTTTCCTCCCGGGTTGGATGTCTTGGGTATGGAGCCTCTCTTGTTTTCTCCCTTGGTCTGTTTGAACTTTTGCCGTAGTATCCCTGGCCACTCTTATGCTGCCCTTCCTTTTTCCATCCATCAGCTCGCTGGCTTGTGAACCCGGTGTTCGTCCGGCGTTCCCCGAAGGTGTCGTACTCGGCTTGAGCTTGCCGAGTTACTTCATTAATTAGATCGTCGTAGCACCTGAACCGTTGCTTCCTGAGCTCCACCACAAAGCGGGTTGGTTTGAGCGCCTGTAAGAACGCCTCTGATGCTACTGACTCGTCCAAGTGCCCACACTTGGAAGTCGTGGACAGCCAACGGGGTACAAAAATTTTCAAGCTTTCATCATCCCTTTGCTGGACTTTGAATAACGAAGTGGTGCTTCGGTTGGCACTTGACAGCAGGATAAACCGGGACAGGAACCTCTGTGTCAACTGACCATAGGTCTCTATTGACAAAGCCGGTAACTTGAGGAACCAACTCAATGCCTCCTCACTGAGTGTTTCCTGGAAAGCATGGCATGCTTGGGCGTCTGTGAACCGGGTTGAATCCAACTGAGACTGGAACAACTCAAGGTGTGCATACGGGCATCCCATTCCGGCATATCTCTTAATCTTAAATGGCTTTGCTTCTGGTGGCTTTTTGTCTGCTTGAACCCGTGCGGAGAATGGGCTTGCACGGGTAATAAAGGGTTGGTATTGTTGTGGTCCCGTTCCCGAGTTTAGGCGCTGCTCAAGTTGGGTCACAGTTTGTGTCAACTGTAACAGCAGCTGGGTCTGGGCATCTGCTGGGGGAAGTGGTTGATTTAACAACGGCTCTGGGGGTGGAGGAGGTCCTGTAAGATTGTGATTAAACAAAGGATTGGAGAGATGGATCATTTGTGGATTTGGGTTAGGGTGGGCAGTGGTTGGGAGAATAGCGGGTGGTATGTATGCACTGTCAAAAGTTCGCGGGTTTTCACAACCCGGAGAATTCCCTTCTGGGGTGATGATATCAGCAAGTCTGGCTGACGTCCCCATGGCATTCGCTCTTTGAGTTAAGGTTGCTTGAAGAAGCCCATGCTCGGCCTGGATAGTCGCTAACTGCTCCCTTACCGTTATTAACTCGGCATGTTCTCGAGTAGATTGCTCCTTTTGAGCGAGAAAGTCCTTTTTCAAGAGCTCGAATGCTGCTGCCAAATCTGTTTGGCCAAACTGGGTCCCGGAGGTCCCTGGGTTATCATCCCCTGAGAAATTAAGCCTTCTAGTTGGATCTTGTTCTCCTGCCATTTCCACCGTCCTTCGAAATACGAATTAGGAGGTCTTGAGTTCGACTCTCAACGAGAGCACCAATTGTTTCCGGGTAAACTCGTGGCCCCTTTAGCGGGTTGCACGGTTCCAGAAATAGCGAACTTCCTTGTACTCCTTAATAAAAGAATTCTTCTTCATAAAAAAAGTAATAGTAAGGGAAAAGATTACAGCTGACAATTAAAGATGAAGAGAAGCAGATGACATTTTTGATGTTTTTTTGTCTTTTGCAGTGTTCATTAACAGCTACAATACGAGTTGTGAATCCTTTCTCCACATTCACTTTAGGTCCAGGAAATTTATTTTGATACACCCCTTTTGTTAGGTTGCTTCGTATCTTATTATAGCAGTGTTTCTTCTCTATGATCAAGATAATGACTCTCCTTTCCTCTTTATTTTTTCTATATTAGTAAAAGAAAACTGTATTTTATTGAAACAAGAAGCAAAGTACAAGGAGTCCGCTAGAAATAACTAATGAGGGCCAATAGAGCTGAATGGCTTAGCAGCTCATCTATCAATGCCAAATCAAAGCTTAGGGGCTTCTAATACAGCTGTTTGCCAGTTAAGAATAATGAAAGAAAGATTATATGCATTAATTTCGTTAGAAGTAGAAGCCCATAAGGATGCCCAGAACATGACTCTCTCCCACAGTCTTCCCTCTCCGCACCACCACCATAGGTTTCAAATAATCTTTTAATTGTTTCCGTGTGAACCGCCCAAGCTATAGCTAGCACCCCATGCCACAACCCTCCCTTTTCCTTTACTTCTCTTTCTATTTCAATTGGATTTTGGTAACAGTTCAAGGTTAACTGTTGAACTTATACTCACTTCTTAAAAGCTGTTTTGGGAGGATTTCATGCTCCACATCTCTAATTGTTTTGTGATTTTTTCTATATTTACTGCACAGAGCTTGAATCTTTGTCGATGCAATACTGGGCCATTTCTGCTAGCTCCTTGAGTGTACTTATTTTCCTCTGCATAACTATATGGCGTGCACCTGAGAAGAAGCCTCCCCCTTCTTTACACAGTTTTTGGCATGCAATTTTTAGCTTAAGTTGCACTGTATTGCACACAGCAGTGTGTTGTGTAACTCTTGGTACATCATCTCTCACTAGTAAGTTTTCTGCACTACTGAACCGAGTTACGAACATAAAGTGTCTTCTGCTTCTGATTGAATCAATTAGTTGTTCCACACCTGAGTGTCAGTTTTAATTGTTTCAGGCTCTGAGGCTGCATTGAAGTTATCGTGGATGCTCTGTCATGGATTGGCAGTTGTAAAGTTAATTCAACATGTTTTTAGAACTTTTCCGTCTTGTGCTTCCGTGGGTATGTGCTGTGCGACTTCTTCTGTTTCCACCTCTTCCTTCTTTTATGCATTTGAATTTCACTAATAGCTTAAAGAAATAGTAAAGCATTTAACTGCTAAAATGGAATGTTTGCTTAGCTTGTTCGGTGATGCTCTACTGCCATTGGCATAGCTTCTACTGATCAAGGGAGAAAAGATGATGAATTTTGTTGATTTGTTGTGGCAGATATTTATGTTCTTTTGTTCAGTAATTGACCCGATTGACTATGAGTAACTGAAATTGAATTGCTTTATCATTTAGCTTCTGCAAGTGATTAGATGTGTTTCTCAATGTGTGTGTGGTTGTCATTTTATCATGTTTTCTGGTCCTTCATCTTCAGGGAATTCTTCTGTATATCTCGGTTTAAGCTATGTCTCGGTTTATTCTTTTTCCTTTTGGCAGGGGAAGCATGTCTAGTTGCTTCAGGTCTTGTTCTCTATTTTGGTGACATGTTGGCATACACTACAGCAAAGGTGATTGATTTTCTGCTTTTGAAAGTTCTTTCTTTTTCTTTAAAAACGCTGGCTTTATACTTGCATCTTATTTTTGTAAGATTGCTCAAACAGGTGTCCGGCTTCTTGATTAAATCAGATATTGTACAATATGGAAGTAAAACAAGTGAGATAAATATTATCATACAGGTACGTTTCTTTAAGAGATAAACTTGATTGCAAATATTCTTGATGGATTGAAAGGTTGTTCAATTTTATGCAGGGCTTACTGCTTGGTCTTCTTCTTTTTCCAATGGTCTTTAAACTTGTTCTCCGACTATGTGAATGCTCTTTCACTAAGGCTTGCTTTGAAGTGAGGACAGACAATGTGATTTGGAGATCAGTTATATTCTTTTCGTCTCTCGGATTTATCATGATTGTGCTCATTCCAGCATGGATGCAGTTTGTTCAGGATTTTCATATGCATCCGTTCTTATGGTAACATCTTCTGACTCTCAAATGTTCTATAATTTAAACATTTTATCTACTTTTATCTCTTAGATGTGATGGTCTGTTGGACTCAGTACTGGAAAACTAGATCCCGGAAGTATCATGTGTTGGGATGTGTTAACCAGATTGTAGTTCTGCAGAGTGGTGCAATTTGATAACCGTATGGCATAAATTACCTCTGATACCTCTGTGCTTACTCCAATATTACGTTTCTATACGTAGAATTCATGTTTCACTAGTATGTGGCATAATGGCATTGTCAGAGTGATGACCTTGAATTGTCTTTCCTACATTTTCTATATATCAAGTCGTGAAGATAATTTTGAATTGTTCTTCTGTATTCAAGCAACAACCTGATGAATGTGCATGAGTTGAATTTTAAAAGCTTTTATACCTGACTACCTGTGTGTTCTCATTTTGATGCATAGCTTGATTATTCAGTGTCGGTAAACTACTCTGAAAAATAAATAAAATGTACAATCGAAAAGCACTTTTCGTTCTGTTAACCAAAGTAAAGCTATTTTATGCCCGATAACCATCTTGATCAGGCGTAAAATTTATTTTGGCAGGGTACTTTCATTTATATTTTCAGAACCACTCAAGAGGTTATCTTTGTGTGCCTACTGGGTTTGTGTGATATGTGTATCTGTTCTGAGGTTCTATAACATTTCAAAGAATAGTAAGATCGAGAGAATTTTACTCCGGAAATACTACCATTTGATGGCTGTCTCAATGTTCATGCCTGCTCTTATCTTTCAGGTAATTTAGACTAACAATAAACTGTCATCTTGGTACATTTTCAGCTTCTACCATCTAGTTATGGTGTTCATGTGCTTATTGTATGTTTCTTTTACAGCCAAAGTTTCTTGATCTAGCATTTGGTGCAGCGTTGACAGTTTTTTTGGCATTGGAAATTGTTCGAGTAAGTTGTCAAACTCCCCAATCTAATTTTGAATTTAATTGTATTATGCAAATTTTGAGATCCATTATCATAAGAATAGTAGCTGTGGGATGCAAAGTTAAACCATTGTATTTGAATATTGGGAATTAATATTGAGAATGAGTCAACTTGAAGTCTAGATGTTTCTTAGTTCATTCTGCTTGACCATAATTTTGTGACAAGGTATGGAGAATATGGCCATTGGGAGAATTTATACATAAATTCATGAGCGCTTTCACCGATCACCGTGACTCAGATATTCTTATAGTCAGGTATAGCATGGCTTCTTCTGATCAATCAAAGCTTTATACACATTAGTATGATATAAGGAACGATATTTTATGATGTATGCTTTCTTCAGCCACTTTTCACTCTTGTTGGGATGTGCTCTTCCTATTTGGCTCTCGTCTGGGAACAATGATCGACCACTATCCCCTTATTCTGGAATTTTAAGTCTTGGAATCGGAGATACAATGGTGAGTCTGCTAACATTTGAAGAACATGACAGGAGTTACACACTTAGCCTAATCTATTGTAATGGTTTTACTTTTATTACCAGGCATCAGTTGTTGGGCACAAGTACGGGGTGCTCAGGTGGAGTAAAACTGGAAGTAAGTGTCTATTGAATTATTTTATCAGACAAGGTTTTCCCAGTAGTTTGTTTATTTCTGTGCAACTTTTTCTGTTGGTAGAGAAAACCATTGAAGGGACTGCAGCTGGTATAACATCTGTCCTAGCTGCTTGCTCTGTTTTGCTTCCCTTTCTAGCATCTACTGGATATATTGTTACCGAGGTATGCGTCTTTATTCTAACCCTGCCAAATTGGCATAGGATCATTGTTGCTCATGGAATCTTTACTTGGATAGCTGAACTGGTGCTATGGAAAAGGAATCATATGTTTATTGGTTCATGAATAAAAATTGAAGTCACCTTGTAATAATTGAATCTGAGAACTAAAGCATGTGCACGTAATTTAAGTCCAATGTATATATTCTACGTTATAACATAATGGACAAAACCATTCTCCACAGAATCAAGATTAACCTTTTTTCTGGTACTGGTACTGGTTGTTTGCATTACCATTCAGGTATAAATCAGGTATCAAATTGTTGATGATTTACATGTGCATGTTTTAATGCCCCCCCTCCCCTCCCCAAAATTGTGAATGATGTCTAGGTTATGGTATCTGGATTATTAATTGCGTTTGTATATGTTTGCAGCACTGGATCTCTATTCTCGTAGCTGTGACTGTGAGTGGTTTGTTGGAGGCTTACACGGCACAGCTTGACAATGCTTTCATACCACTGGTTTTCTACAGCCTGCTCTGTTTGTAAGTGCTTCTCCAACTCCTTGGAGAGAAATATCAGAACACAAATTTCAGTGAAGACAGCTGCGTAAGATCATCCCTTACATTTATGTGCTTCATGTGAGCACTCTTTTTGAGTTTTGTAGAGATACAATTAATCTGCTGATGTAGGATACAAGTAGCCTGTTGTACCATAATCAGATTTTAGACCTTAGGAATACACAAAGCGCACTTCACTCATTGTGCCTCTACATGTAGCATGGTTTTAGTTTCATCTTCCTTGAGAGAAAGGAGGCCAGAGGTGTGTTTAGGGAGAGAACCACATCGTATAGACGGCTTAGCATACTTGTATATGAATACTTCACTCCATTTGTTGTAAGAACACAAATATACTAATGTATCAAGAAAAAAACTTGTGATGGTGTAACAATTGGGAGAGGATCCTCTCCTGAGTAAGTTTTTCACCTAAGCTAGCTAAGCTTTCAACGAGATCATGACACCTGGCAATATTAGATCTAAGGGTCTACATCACCGTAAACACTTAAGTTTTGTCTTTTCCCCGAAGTCTGCTAGTCTGCCCCCTTTCCTTTAATTTATCTCTAAAATTTTTATCAAAAAAAACATTTGGATTGTTCTACTAGAAACCGGTGCACTAAACAAGGAATTCATACTCGCAGCCAAAAGGGTTCATGTACCTTCTCATTCAACCTTTATGCCAGTCAATTGCACACCCATAATCAATTAACCATAAACAATCAGAAAGAAACGAAACAGAGAAAAAAGACCAGTGGGTATGTTTTACTCGTACCATCTTCTCTCTGTCTTTTGAACCCAGTTCTTGATCTAAACCCAGTTCTGATTTTCCTTCTTTGTAATTTCATGTTTGATAGCTTCATTATCTTGGTTTTTCGATAAGAGGTTTGTGAAAGGAGTATACTCTTTCAAATTATGGAATGAGCAAACCACCGATTAAAAAACAATGATATAGTGCATGGATTGAGTTTCAAAAAGAACGTACGAGCAAGAAGGCTAAACTGCTTGGGGATCAATCGTTCTTCCAAATGGGTGCAAGACAAACGAAAAAGGAAAAAAAAGAGAGAATGGCAAAAAGAACGTATGAGATTAGCCAAAGAGAGAATCCAGTTCCAACCCTAACACCTAGCCCTATCGTATTAATAGGAACAATTGGTACTGAGCCGAAAGGAGTGGTTTGCTTTCTTGTCTTCGCTCTTCTGCTTCTTCTCCTGTTGTTTCCCTCATAGATTACCTAATCTTCAAATCCAACCAAATCTGGAGGAACCCATCTTGGGAAGTTTGTGAGGATAAGTGTTCCATAATGAAGAGTTGAGGCTCATGTTGAAGGTTTCTGCAAAGCGGGGTGAATTCAAGACAGAACTTTATTCTCTGAAATGCAAGGCTCATCTCCAGATGCGTAAGACACCATTATCCAAGGGTTGTTGGAAATCTTGGGCTATGTTACTTGCTCAAGAACCAAATTGTGGTGGGGTGGTGTGGTTTCTCTGAAGATGTAGCAACTATGGAAGGCGATAGTTGGTTTATTAATGCTATTACATCCAGCTTTGTTAACATATTCATGCTAGAGTTGATTTGAACATTTGAAATAGCGATAATCCTTGTATGGGAATGTATTCTGAATATGTGATAGCTCTGTACCTTCTAATACCTTGGATGTACAATATATGTTGTCTTTTTACATCAAGATCTTTCCATCTCATTCAAAACATCATGGATAAATTTAGCTGCTTTCTCTTATTTCACTGGTTATCATTATCACCAAGGGCTGAAAGTAACTGATTTTTCCCTTTGTTGAGCAATTTGAGGCATTGGTGCTTGTTCTTATTCACAATGCGGATTCAAACAAATAACCTAACTGGGAGCTTTCATTGCTCTTGACTGATTTCAATCTAGAGGCCTAGATAAACTGCTATGGGTCTAAGAGTATGCAGATTCGAACTATTAGGAAAGAAGCTAATTGATTATGGTAGATTTTGCTTATGAAGATCACATACGTGTGAAGGACTGCAGTAAGTAGTCGTACAGAATTGCAGAATAGTTGGACGTATTTTTTCATTTTCACTTGTTCTTTGTTTGGTCTGAATGGTGTTCAATATTCTCCGGCTTTGGCAGAAAGGCCATTTGGGAGCTCATCCCTCTCGGGTTGGTAAATTTTAGTCTTGAAGGTATGCCATTGTCAAAGTTGTTGAAGTCCTCTAGAGCCTGTATTGAAAACTATGGCCGATTGCTTTGCAGTTCATCTTCGTCCAATCTGCATCTGAGGTGTCTTCCAGCTTAGCCTAAACTCTTTCGATAGGCTCATACAGATCTTTAGAATAGAGGATGTCCTTCATTCGCGGCTTCCATGTGATACAATTTGTGTGGTTGAGTCGAACTATGGTACTTCTTGAACCTTCTATTTTACACCCACGCCCTATAAACAGAGCTCTGATACCACGGTTGGGAAAAAACGACACAATGAAGGTAACAACTTAAATACAACAAATGATAAATATGCATAGATATAAATGATAGAGGAAAGTGAACACAAGATATAACGTAGTTCGACAAAGTGCCTACATCCACGGGGCAGCAACAACAAGAACTTCCACTATAAGAATGGTTACACAAGAGATACACAACTTCAAGAACACTACTTGAAGGAAACACTCTCTCACACATGTTTTACTATCAACTACTGTTTCCGAGTAAACTCGTGGCCCCTTTAGCGGGTTGCACGGTTCCAGAAATAGCGAACTTCCTTGTACTCCGAGTTTTCCTGTGTAAAGAACAAACACGTCAAAGGGCGTCCCCGGGTTTACCGAGGGAAGCCACTCCGATGCTTAAGTCAGACACTGTCAGATAAGCAGAAAACTCAAGAGTAGTTAAGGAATTGTCCGTCCTCTTACCGGGAGGTCCTCACCGGTATTTATAGTAGCATTAAAGGCAGCACTTTGTCTTTTTCCAATGTGGGAATGAACTCCCTTGCTTTGCCTCAAACTTACAATGAACTGGGCCCTGACAAAGGACCCAGAGTGGCTTCTCAAATCTGACTGGCCTTTGGCCCTGTAAACAGTACTTCAAGCATAATAAACGATGCATATTTAATAATTGACCACACTTGGTGTTATTTCTTGAATTGTAACCCGGTAAAGGAGAAATATTAGGTTCCACATATAAACAACTACACTACACTCTCAACTTGGAGTTGACACTCTTCTCAACTTGGAAGATGGTGCTTGTGATGGATACTCTTGGATCAGGTTTATATTGAATGTGCAAATGACCTCTCCTTTTATAGGCTTAAAGATGAACCCTCATTAGTGCTCTCTCATATTGGTGCTTCATGTAACTCTTGTAACTCATGACACCATAACTCTAAATAACCATCTATTTCCTTTGTGTAACTCTCGCCTTAATACCTTGTAACCGACGAGCTACTAACTCTTGTAAAGTATGAAACCACCAACTTATGAACATTTAAGTTAGTATAAGTTATTGGTCTGGATATTATAACAATCTCCCCATTCAGACTAACCTGAGGTAATACGATATGAGACTTCTATTTGAAGTCCATCCCAACGGACTTATGCAATACTCCAACTTCTGTTGTGACACAACTTTAGTCAACATATCAAAAGTATTCTTGTTGGTGTGAATTTTTCTCAACTACAAGAGTTTCTTTGACACTACATCTCTTATCAATTGGGAGAACTCAGCAGAGATCAATGTGTTTGGTGCGAGGATGATAAACTGAATTCTTACTTAAATGAATAACACTTTGACTATCACAATGTACCACATACCTTTCTTTCTTCACACCTAACTCGCGAATGAACCTTTGCAACCAAATCATTTCCTTGCCCGCTTCATTCGCCTCTATGTATTCAGCTTCAGTGTTAAATAAGACAACACATTTATGTAACTTAGACTGCCATGACACAGCTCCCCCATAAAATGTAAATAAGTAACCAGAAGTGGACTTCCTGTTATCAAGTTCCCCAGCTAAATCTGTATCTGTAAAATCCTCCAAAACGGGTTCAGAACCACTAAAAGACAAACACAACTTTGAGGTGCCCTCAAGTATTTGAGTATCCACTTAACAAGTTCCTAATGCTCTTTTTTAGGGTTAGATAAATATATACTAACAACACCAACTGCATGAGAAATATCCGGGTGAGTACATACCATGACATACATAAGACTGCCAACAACTGATGCATAAGGGATACCTGACATCTTGTCTTTCTCCTCTTGGTAGTTGGGCATAGTAATCTGCTTAACTTGAAGTGATTACCTAGAAGCGAGCTCACTGCCTTGGCTTCTTTCATGTTGAACCTTTCAAGAACCCGTTCAACATACCTTTCATGTAACAACCATAATTTCTTCGCCTTCCTATCACTTATAATCTCCATGCCCAAATCTGCTTAGTTGGACTTAAGTCTTTCATGTTAAAAGACTTCGATAAATATGCATTCAACTTGCAGATGATAGAAACATCTTGCCCGACAATCAACATATCATCAACATAAAGCAACAAAATGATAAATCTATCACCAGAAAATCGACGAATACACACACATGAGTCAGCATTAGTCCTCTTATACCAATGACTCACCATGAAATAGTCAAATTTCTTATACCATTGTCTTGGTGTTTGCTTCATCCCATATAGACTTTTCTTTAAATTGCAAACCATGTGCTCCTTGCCTTCAACCTTAAAACCTTCAGGTTGCTCCATATATATTTCCTCCTCCAAATCATCATGTATGAATGCAGTCTTCATATCTAACTGCTCCACCTTAAAATTTATGCTAGCTAGCATGCTCAAAATAACCTAATAGAAGTCATCTTGACAACATGTGAGAAGATCTCCTCAAAGTCGACTCCTTCCCTTTGCCTGAAATCTTTGACAACCAACTGGGCTTTGAACTTGGTCAACTTGTCATTCTCGTCCCTCTTCAGCTTGAACACTCATTTGTTCTTGAGTACTTTCCTGCCTTTGGGAAGTTCCACCAACTCCTAGGTGCCATTTTTCATCATAGACTTCATCTCAGACTTCATAGCTAACATCCACTTGTCGCTATCTGCATGAGTCTTTGCTTCCTAAAAGCATCCAGGCTCTCCATCACCGGTTAACATAAGATATTTGGAATATGGATTGTCTCCATCACTGGTGAGCAAAATGTATTGAGAATGTAACATCCCACATCGACCAACGGAGAGGGTGATGTACCATATATGTACATCGGTGACACCCATCTAGCACGAGGCCTTTTGGGAGCTCAGTGGCTTTGGAGGGGATGAGAACTCCGAAGTTAAGCTTGCTAAGCTTAGAGCAATTCCATAATGGGTGACCCCCTGGGAAGTTGCTCTGAGAGCTCCTAGAAACAAAACCGTGAGGGCCGGTGGGCCCAAAGCGGACAATATCGTGCTACGGCGGAGATGGTCCGGATGTGACAGATTGGTATCAGAGCCACTCTGCCGAGGGGTGCGAGTGTGCCGACGAGGACGTCGGGCCCCTAAGGGGGTGGATGTAACATCCCACATCAACCAACAGAGAGGGTGATGTACCATATATGTACATCGGTGACACCCATCTAGCACGAGGTCTTTTGGGAGCTCAGTGGCTTTGGAGGGGATGAGAACTCCGAAGTTAAGCTTGCTAAGCTTAGAGCAATCCCATGATGGGTGACCCCTTGGAAGTTGCTCTGAGAGCTCTTGAAAACAAAACCGTGAGGGCCGGCGGACCCAAAGTGGACAATAACGTGCTACGGCGGAGATGGTCCGGGATGTGACAGAGAAGAAGGGTAATTGTCGCTTGACTTCGGCGCTCTTCGAGATCTTCGAACTAGTATTTGGGCATTCGCCTGTTGCTACTCTTGATTAGGCTCCCCCTGAACATGATCCTCTTGAATATGATCATCATTCGCTGCAACATGATCATCATTCACGGCCTTTGCAGCTTCAGCTTCATCATTCGCTGCATATGCAGCTTTATTCGCGACATCATTCGTGGCATCTACAGCTTCATTTGCGACACCTACAACTTCTTCTTGAAATGGTGAAGAATAGGTGAGGTTGTCTACATTTTCAAGTGTCTTCTTGTCAAAATCTGTAACAGTCTGATCCTCATGGAACACCGCATTTCTGCTTTTGAACAACTTCTTGGTTATCAGATTTCATAGCCGGTAGCCCATCTCTTTATTACGATACCCAAGAAAGATACATGGTATAAACTTGTCATCTAGCTTCAATCCGTCTTTCTTTGGGACATGTGCAAATGCTTTGCACCCAAACACTCTTAAGTGCGAGTATGAAGCGCACCTATCGGTCCATACACTCTCTAGGGTCTTCAGATCAAACGGTACACATGGTGTTCGGTTGATCAAGTAACATGCGGTTGTCACAGCTTTGCCACAAAACGTCTTTGTCAGGTTCGCTGTCTTTAGCATACTTCTCACTTTCTCCAGAATGGTGCTGCTCATCCTCTACGCTGCACCACTGTTGTGGGGTGCTAGGTACTGTCTTCATGTATCTAATGCCATGCTTCGAACAATAACTATGAACTCGTTCGAAGTGTACACTTTACCATTATCACTGCGGAGACACTTGATGGTTTGCATTGTTTCCCTCTCCACCATGCATGAAACTCCTTGAAGATTTGGAACTCTTATGCTTTTGATTTTAACAAATGATCTCAAACATTTCGTGAAACATTATCAATAAAAGTACCAAAATACGTATTATGACCTAGTGAATCAACTTTCATAGGGCCACACACATCTGAGTGTACTAGGTCTAAGATATTTTCCTTCTTGGCAAATGTATTAGCAAAACTAACCTTATGTTGCTTTCCAAGCAGACAATGATCACAAGAGTCAACAAAAGTACATTTGACAAAGGGAATGAGAGATTTTTTTGTCAGAACTTGCAATCCCTTCTCGCTCACGTGGCTTAACCTCTTGTGCCATAGACTTAGGGAAGAGTCATTCATGACATTCAACTCCTGTTTGCATATCCTGTCATAAGTCTGCAAAACAACGAATGTTAGCTAAACATGGTACACGACATAACAATATAAACACATAGGATACATGACATGACATGGTATTAACAAAGCAAGCAACTAGAACACATAGGGCACACGACATCACATAGGCACATAACACTTTTAAGCACAAGATGTCGACAACCTATAATGTTTCTAGTTGACTTTATTAACCCATAATTTTCAAGGTACGTGGAGCAGGGAAGACCACTGTGCAATGAACTGATACAGCCCAAGGTAGTGTTATTCTTCGTCCGATATACCTGAAAAATTAAAGCCAATTCGTGTGAAGCTTATGACGTCATATATGTTCAAGTAAATTCTAGCGTTTAAAGTGTGGTGATGCTTCGGCCCAATCATTTGGCTAGTTCGAGCGGGTTATGTGGTTTCAGAAGGCCCAATCATTTTTGTTTTATATTTGTACACTGTTAAGATCCACAGAGGGCAAACCTCCTATAGGAACCAGGCATGACTCGTTTAGTGATCACGGAGAGCAAACTCTCTATCGACCCCTTCACTGAGAAGAGATATCAGTCTATGACCTTGAGATCCAGTTAAACAAACCTGAGAACCATATCTATGAATAATAACTTACCCCTTACTCAGTTGAGAACAAACTCGGATCACTAGACTAGTCTACAAGTGTTAATCAAAGCCGCCCTCAACCTCATGAGATTCGAAGATAACATGAAGGGTTTAGGCTAAGATTAACAAAAGTGGCTTCTCCCTACATGTTACACTTTAAAAGCCACAATAAACTCCAACATATACAAAACTATAAACCTCCTAAGTAATTACTAAGTTATTACAACAATTATATACAATATATCTGGCACGAAAATAACAAAAGTATACAACAAGTATAATTGGCACATATTCACAAATATAAGAGAAAAACGTTAGTCTACAAATATAAAACAAAAATCCTTTTTAGCATCCCCGATAACGGCGCCAAAAACTTACGAGGTCCGCTGGGAGACCTGCAATTTAAAACTCTGTCATTGTAGTAATTGTAAGTAGGAATCGTTCTAGCCGGGGACACTAGGGAAGGATTATATCTGCATTTAAAAACATTAGTGATATTCACAAATATAAATATACAAGTATAAATCTGTCACATAATATACAAGTATAAATCAAGTATATGCACAAGTATGAAATCGACATACACAAATATTCACAAGTATAAATCTACAATAATCACATATTTACCGAATTATGATGGGGGTTTTTATAGTGATTTCTAGTGTCCTAAATCTAATAGTTACAAATATGGTGGTCAAACATCACTTAAGCATCAAATAACACAAACACCGTTAAGAATGCAAATCAATTTCATGCAAGGAACAATAGCAACGTTTAGATGATCCTAGACTTTAATTAATTCCAATCTATTAGACTTCTCATGTGTACTTAGAAACTTCCTTCCGGCGTGATTCTAAGACATATGTGTCACCCTTGTTTAAGATTTCCTTCCGGCCTAAATTAAACAAAAATACACTTACGTTCTAGAGTCGATTAGAGACATGATCCTAGGTATGACGTCACTCATCCTATTAGCATGCAAATCACTCACCCTAACAACCCTTTGCAGTAACTAAAATGAAGAACTTCCTTCCGGCCTGAACTTAATCCTAGGTTACTACGGCTTATTAAACTCCCCCATTTGGAAACATCCGTGCACTAAACTATCCTAGGATTTGATTACTTGATCAGGTGGTGATTAATCAATTAAAGTTTAACATGCATAAAAACATAAACTACTGTCCTAAATCACAAAACCAACAAACACAACATAATGTTACATACTACACACATTCACATGCAAATCACAAAGAAGAACATACAATTGAACATGGAATGTAAAACCGTTAAATCCAAAAGATGATTAATATAAATAAAACACAATTACACAGTAAAATTACATAAACCTTATGAAGATCCATAACTAACCTACCTAGATTAGATCGGCTAAGGAATCGACGGCGATCGGCGGCGGTGAAGTGGTGGTGGCAGGTTTGGGAATTTTCTGTGTAAACGGGGTTTTGGGTAGAGCTTGGCTATTCTAAGCAAATGTAAATTGTTTGACGACTCTAAAATTGAACTAATACATGTCTATTTTTAGAGAGAAACCCTATAAAACTCGGCAGCCCCTTATCCACATTGGATTGAGCTTCTTGCTTTTCCTTGTTGTACACAACTTTGACTCTTGAATTTGCTGACTTGGATGATGATTTATGAACTTCTTTTCTGAATTTTTGGACTCCCCTACATGTCAAGGTATCAATATAGGACACCCTTACACATTTTGGTACCCTTAGGATAGCCGAATCCCTTCCATAATCTCGGTAGAACAAGTTATCCTGTTTTGACAGGGAGAACTTTCCTAGTTGTTGTTTTCGGCTTCTCCTTGGTGATTTCTAATATTCTTTTTCTTCTAAACAACTTTCCATATCATCATTAAGCTCCTCATCAATTATTTGACATGCTTGGGAAGGATTTTAGTGAAGAAAGACACTCACGAACTTGGTAGACCACTTCAGCAAAATCTGTCATGTTTCCAGCAGACTGACCTTCGGCCATTGGTTCCATAATAACTCATTCCTCAGAACTTGGATTGCTGCGATTCCAAAAGATTTAGAAACTAGAAATCCACAGATTTCCATCCATATATGACACATCTCCTGGTTCCGCCTAGATCGTGCTAGGAAAATTTTTGAAGTTGAGTTATAGTTTCTGAAAATCCTTTGTTTTTGTTTCGATTTCATGTTTTTAGCCTCTTATCTTTCCATGCTTCTTTTGCTACATTCCATAAGTCCGATCCTCATGATTCTTGTTTCGTTAAGTCCATATACATGTCACCTAAACATTAAAGAAAATTAATTAAGTAATGACAATGTATAAATTCGCAGAATCATAAGAAATATCACGATAACTTCATAAGTCAGCTTTTAACACTTTAGTTCATAATTTCTCTACATTACGCATATTTTAGCCATTTCTCTATAGAAAAACCCTTATGATAAATACATACAAATGCTATACTAATAATGGATAAACAAAGCATAAATAAGGGTAAATACACATTAAGAACGTAACATAAAAATACTCATACCATTTTGTAGAGGGTACAACACAACTTCCCTCTAGCCACCACTAATGATCCTTTGGTAAGCCTCCACTTTTGATCACCCCCATGATGATGATATCATTCTCGATCAAGCACACTGGTTGACATTAAATTGAGATGTAGACCAGGAACGTGTCTAATATCTTTCAACAAAACCTTGCAGCCCAAATTAGTTTTAAAACAAATATCTCTAATTCCTGCAATGTTAGCATAACCCTCGTTGCCCATCTTCACAATCCTAAGGTCACCACTTTTGTATGTATTGAAGAACTCCATATGTGGAGTGACATAGAAAGAGACACTAAAATCAACGATCCATGCAACATCAAAACTGAAAAAATCATAAGACAAAGAACCTCACATTCGTCAAGTGATATGGCAGCAGCAGTGGTACTTTTGCCTTTCCTCCTTTGATAGTTGTAGTGATCCTCCTTCTCATTCTTTAATTTGTTGCATTTTTTCTTCATGTGGCCAAAGATGTCACAATGATGACACTTTTGTTGAATCTTGTCAAGACCCACCATATCCTGTGGGGTCCACTTCAAGGGAAAGTTACTCTAAAAATTTTAAAATAATCTTCCCATAAAATGGATAACCCTTACCTGCTATCTAAAATACACACTTCTATAATCAACTCAACTATCCTTAACTTCTAGGGCCATCCTGCCCCTAACAAATATCAACCGCCACAAAACAACCAAATAAACATCTTATGAATACTTCCAAGAATTTATGAGTAACATTTCTCAAGAAATGGGGTTGGAGTTCTAAGCCCCTAACACTTAACCGGATAAAATACAAACTTCTTATAATTGTCAGAGCTCTAAAATAATAGAAGGAAACGAGAAAATGTACACAAGTTGGTGTACAATAACCTACTAAAGAAAAATGGAGAGGTGGTAACTATGTCTTGCCTCCTAACTATGACCGAGTCGATCACTGTAATCTGGGCATTTTAAAACGAAGAGTCCGTAGGAGAAACATTTAAAATGTTAGCGTGAGTGGACAAAAATAATATTCAAGTGTGAAAAATGTCTTTATTAATGTCCTCCCTTTAATCGTTCTAATAAAACGTTAATGCATGCCATAAGGAAAACATCCCCAAATAATCATTGAAATCAATATAATTCTTGCAAGAGTATTGGCTTAAAACTCAACATTAAATAATAGGGGAAGAGGTTTCACCATGAAATAATGTCTTTATATAATATCGTCAGCTAAAAGTCCTTATATTTTCAGATCTAGACAGCAGCTCATTTGAAAAAAAAAGGGAGAAAAAGTTTGGGTGTTGTCGAAATTGTTGGATGTCGTCAAAATCTGTTCAAAATTAGTTTATGGAGATATATATAGGTACATATATGTGTATATATCTTGATTTTGAGTTGATTTAATAGTTTTATTTGAGTTATATATATATATATATATTGATTTTGAGTTTTAATTTGAGTTGAATTATTAGATTTTGAGTGTGATTGAGTTGATCGATTTTGATTTGATAATATATATGAAGTTGTTGTTATTAATAAGTACTAGTATATATATATATTAATTTAATTATAATATTGTGTTGATGCATAGTATGAATTAATTAATATGTTGATTATGATTGATGTTAATTGATATAATATTGTTATATAATTAGTAATTAGTATATATATGAATGTATATATATATGTGTGTGTGTTAATTATTAATTTTTTATTAATTAATTGTACGTTAACTATAGATAGAATACTAAATGATTTGAAAATTTAATTAATTAATTAGAGTTTATACATATATATTATGTTATCTTTTCAGGATATGGATAAGAGTTGGATTTCGCTTCCAATATGAGACAAAAGAAATGGTAAAAGAGTTATTAGTTTTATTGAATATGTGATGGATAATGCTAACATGAATACAATTTTCTATTGCACGTGCACTAAATGTCAGTGTTGCAGCGATATGCATCGATTTGCAATTGACAAGATTTGACAGCACCTGAAGAGTAACAGGTTTTGAAAGAAGTACACATGTTGGATATATCACGGCCGGTGAAACATCATCAGGGGGTCCGCATGATCATGGACAATTTTCTGAGACGGGCAGTAAATCCAACGATCCAACAACGACCTTCATCAACGATATGTTTCCTTATGAGAGCGGTGTATGCTCTCAAGGACAGTATATGTCTGGGCTGGTGTAGCCCTTCCCTAGAGTTGTCAACACTGCTGGTATATTGACAAGTACAACAAACTACTTGCTTTCTAATAGACCCTTGTGTACCTCGGTTGTCAGAAGACGGTTCTTGAAAGTGTGATGGACGTTATGAAGATTAAAGTTAAGACAAAATGGACTGTGAAAGTTGTTGATGATTATCTACAGTACACTGCTTCGATGCTACCCCACGGTTATCGTCTTCCTACCACTCATCATAAGGTCTAATGTATCCTGAAAGATTTTAGGCTTTCATACATCAAGATCCATGCATACAGATATGACTGTGTTCTCTTCTGGGGTAAAGATCCAGAAGAGAATGACCTTGGTGGCCTTGACGCATGTCTGGTATGTCAGAGTGATAGGTATAAGCTGACTCCTGCGGGCAATAGGAAACCTGTGAAGGTATTTCGGTATTTCCCGTTGAGGGATAGACTAGAGCGATTGTACATGTCATCACACACGGCCAAAGCTATGAGATGACTTGCTGATAGGGAATTGCATGACAAAGATACCCTTATACACCCTGGTTATCCAGGAAAGTATCTTGATATGTATTTGAGACCCTTGATTGAAGAGCTTAAGTTTTTTTGGGACGTAGGTCATCCCACCTATGACAAGTATATGCACGAGATGTTCCAGATGCATGCCATGATTGTTGGTACCATCAGTGATTTTCCTGCCCATGGGATGTTGTTGGGCAATGTTCTTAGGAGATACAAGGCTTGTCCAGAGTGCCTTAGCGATGAGGGGATCAGTAGTCATTACAACAAAATATGCAGATTGGGTCACCGTACTCTCCTTCCGTATGATCACGAATGACGGTTCGATAACAAGACATTTGATGGGATGCAGAAAACAGTGTGTCTCCTAGAAGATGGACGGGGGGGGGGGGAGAAATTTTAGCAGTGCTTAATGAGTATGATTTTGGGCAGCTCAGTAATCATCCCAATATTGTGACGGCAATACCTGACAAACCCGACAAGTATAAGGTGTGTCTTCTTAGTTTGAATTTGTAATACAAATTGATGTGTGCTTTATATGCTACAAGCTGTTGAATTCATAATTTTGTTTAATTTTGGTGATATATGAACAGGAAATTGGTATGGTTACATTAAAAAACTTTTTTTTATGTATTTTTCAGTTTTAGCCGACGAAATAGGCCATATTTCATTGGCTAAGATATTTTTAGCCGACGAATTATATCATGTTTCGTCGGCTAAAACTATCTTAGCCAACGAAATAAGATGTATTTCGTCGGTTAAAACTATCTTGGCCGATGAAATAAGATGTATTTCGTTGGCTAAAACAATCTTGGCCGAAGAATACCCTAATATGTGGTCGGTAAACCAGAAACCCTAACCCCTAAACCTTATACTATAGCCGACGAATACCCTAATTTTTCGTCGGCTATAGTTAAATAAATAAAATAATAATTTATACCACTGGTTACGTTTCATCGATTTGAAACTATTTGCAGTTGAAGGTCTAGGTAATACCTAATTTAGACTGTCAAATTACCGTTTCTTTGTGTTTAGGGGTTTGACTTACAGGATTGACCGTCTGGATCGAGTCCTTAACATTGTCGGATCAAGCTGAAAATTTACCCACACACATGTTTCAACATAACGATGATATCTGACGGTCAGATTTTTGTTTCACAAGATAATTAAACACATAAATTGGAAATAAATATAAAAAGGATTATAGCCGACGAATTTATTAAAAATTCATCGGCTATAGTTAAATAAAACAATAAAAAGATAATTAAACACATAAATTAGAAATAAATATAAAAAGGATTATAGCTGACGAATTTTCATGATTATAGCCGACGAGTTTCTTATGTCGTCGGCTAAAGTCAAGTCTATTTATCCAAACCCAGTCTCGGCCGAAACAGTTGAAATCCTAAATTGAAAAAAAACCCACCTCCTCGCCTCCACATCCTCCTCTTCGCCTCTTCCTCGCCTCCACAACCTCCTCTTCACCCCGACACCTTCCTCCTTTCCTCGACACCCTCCTCCTCCTTCAGTGCATGTTTCGATATCTCTCTAATATATATTGAATTATTAATAATTATTTTGAATATTAAAATGTGTATATGTTGAATTATTAATATTGAAATTGATAATTTTGTTGTAGATTTAGATTTGGGTTTTGTAGAAATTGAAATAAAATTTGAAATTGAAATTAAAAATGTTTAAATTAAATTGGGGTTTTAACAGTTTTAATTGAAATTGAAATTAAAATATTAATTGTAGAAATTCTATGAATTGTTATTAATTGTTCCTATATATATTCATATAATTTTTAAAATATTAATAAATATTGATAATATATTGATAACAAGTGTTAATTAAAATATTAAAATTACAATTAAAATAAAAAATTCAAATACTTTAATAAATTAATATTTTAAATAGGATGAAAGACTTATTTAGATCGACTAAGGGTTCAAAGGGCCAAAGGTCTGAATCATCTGAGGGAACGTCTAGCAACTCTCAAGCGTCGTTTCAGGGCCCCATGACAGCCCGATGTGTGTCCCTTCTGGAGCCGACGCAGAGACAGCGGGGCGCCACCCATTCCTTCAGATAGCCGGACGCCCATCGCTCCTCGAGGCAACCGAGCGTCCCTTACTCCTCGAGGCAGCTGTGACATCTGACACAGGCGGAGGTGTCTGCACCACGTTTGCCTAAGATACACAAGGCACTGACTCCGGGCCCTACTATTTCAGAGGGTGGGTCATTTAGGGTACATATGCCGCCGTCTCTTCTCTACCTTCCCCGGTTGATACTGGCAGTTGATGATTCAGGGGCGCCGATTTATCCACTGCCCCCGCAGGTGACCCCATCAGTGGTGTACCGGTTCGTGTCTTTTGGTACAGATCTTATTTCTACGAGGGTATCATCATCGACGGTAGAGTCAGAATCCGTCACGTCCGCCCCAATGCCCTCAGGTAATGAAATATAAATAATTTTTTTTCTTATAATGTCATAATAAGAATAATTTATTAATAATCAATTTGTGATAGGCACCGTCAGAGCCAAGCCGACAAGGAAGTAGAGAGGCCCCGTCACTAGGAAGGCTTTCGAGAAGACCGTGAGTATCTCGGGAAGGATCGTCATCGATACTAACAGGGATGGCAACGTAGTATCGTAATTACATTTTTATGGACACAAACTAACAAATTAGGGCAAATTGATATGCACATGCCATATGTCACTACGTATTTTACCAACTACCCTCATTACAATTTATTGCTACTGTCGACTTAGATGGTCGTCACTGCTACTGACTCACTTGCTGTCACTGTTACTGACTCAGGTTGTTGTCGATGACACTGACTTGAATGTAGTAGCAGCCCAAAGCACGACCGCATAGTACTAGCCCGCCGCCCTAAGAAGGACTACACAATAGCAACCCGCAACCCCACCACTCAGTAGCAACCCTAAGCACGTTCGCACAGTAGCAACCCGCAACCTCACCGTGCAGTAGCACACATCTCTCACCGTTGAGTCCACCCAAAGAATTAAGACTAAATTATATTTAATTTCAAATCAAAAATACAAAGAAAGCAGTAGTAGCATTCCTTGATCGAATCTAGGAGCAATTTCAAACACCAAGCCTGATTCCTCTTCACCTTCGATACGTCAAGGCCTTCGACCCTGCCTCGTTGCTAACTTTGACTACCTCAGATGCGTCGTCTAAGATCTCTTCTCTCTCATCCTAGACCTCTAAATCCTTCTCCCTCGACACTGTCCAGGTAGTAGCAGTGTCATTGTCCAGGCAATAACAGTGGTGATTGTAGATGAGATCGGAGATGAAGAACGAGGATGTTGAATGCGGGTGAGATCGGAGATTGAAGAAAAAGGATGAAGTCGTCCCTCGACGTTTAGTCTCGGACTGTGGTGGGATGGTGGTCATGATTCCAGAGAGAGAGAGAGCAGATCTAAAAAAGAGCGGAAACATATCTGAAAAAAGATGAGGTGGAAGAGAGAGGAAGGTTGAAGGGCATTATAGTCAATTAATATGTAAAATTTAGATCATGTCTGATGCTATAAGTATTGGACTTAGGTTCATGTGTATAAAAAATTATGAAAGTGGAGTTTTTGTGTTTGTAAATTTGGTTAGTTCTTTATATGTATTTCTCTTTTAGTATTTCGTATATGATTTCTAAGTTTTAACTAGGATTTTTTTAGGGCAATTACTAAAAAGTCCCATTTGAGATATTTTCTTCCATAGAGGTCCACCCAAACATTTTTGTTTACATAAGTCCACTTGAGCTTAAATAAAATTTTATATTAGGTATTGAAGTTTAACAAAATTACAGACTACCAACTAACTAAAAAAATAGATCATTTCTCTTTATATTTACAAAAATATCATTCATTCTATGAAAAGTCTCCGACAGACCTCCGGTGATGTTTCCGACCGACCTCCGATGAATTTTCCAGCCAACCTCCAATGAGTATTTTGGCGACAATAAAAAGCTACAACCGCCGACAATAAAAATTACTACTGCTGCCAACAAAAGATACTACCGTAGGCAACAAAAGCTACTACCTCTAGTGTAAAAAATTTACTACCAACATAAACAAAATATATTATCACCAACAACAAAAGGTACTACCGTCAGCAACAAAAGCTATTACTACAAATACCAAAAGCTACTACCAATGACACTAAAAGCTACTGCCTACTACTACAAGGACCAAAAGTTACTACCACAAGCTACAAAAGCTACTATCACCAGCTTCAAAAGCTACTAACACCACCAACAAAGGAAAACCTACTACTACTGTGCAGAAAAGCTATATATTACCGCTGTGAAGAAAAACTACTATCACCATGAAGAAAAGGTACTACCCGACATCAACAAAACCTATTACCGCTAGCAACAATTCTTACTACTGCCGTCAACAAAAAATAATACGAAGCATAATAAAAGATACTATCAAATAATAGAAAATCTACTTAATATGTCAAAATATACCATGTGTTGAAAATTAAATTAGAACATATATAATTACATTAGTCTTTGATTAGTTGATAAACAACTTACTGAGTAACTGCATATGTAAAGAGCTCAAGCTCATCTACAAATCCATATACATCATACATGTCATAAATGACTGACAATATGCATACGAATTTCATGAGGCCTATTTTGCATGTATTCTGAGAATTCGGGTTCGTAAGTGATCCCCAAAGCCCACAAGTAGTTCTTCATCAGCCTGTCCGTTGAGAAACTTGTCTTAGATTTGAAATCCAGCTCTCTCCAAAATAAAAAAACCACATTAACTAATCCTAATAACATGGTGAAAATAATTCAAAACATATCCTAATCCCTATCGACTATGCCTTTATTAATAGAAAACAACAAACACAATCCCCAAATGTGCCAAGTCTTACTGGCTTAGCCATCAAAGACTTTGAACTTTAACACTAATGCCATAAATTTGAAACTCCAACACTGATGTCATTATTTTTTACCAATTAGCACGAGTATGTATAGATACTATTATAAGCATATAAAAATACTACCATCATAGTAGAAAGATACTATCACAATTATAGAAAGCTACTCCTCTGGACAATTACAATCTTATAGTTTCTTATTTGAGAGTTTATGAGCAATTATAGTTATCAAACCGATCCACATGCATTAATTACCTAATCAGATCCACATAATCAACATAAAAAATCAAATTCGAAGAATCTAATCCTAGAAATTTCAATTTTCGACTGCTTGAAAACAATGAAATCAAGATGATTCGCGAGGAGAGATACCTCAACATCACTGACGAGCGCGAAGGTGCAGACGTTAAATTCGAGAACAAGAAGCTTCTCCGTAACGTTTTTCTTAGAGATTTTGGGGATAACAGAGAGGGATTCAGATCTCATGAACTGCCTCAAGCCAAATCAGACTTCCATGGAGGATCTGACGTCCTTGGAGACCAGAATCGATTCTAGAATAAGAAGTGACTTCTCGCCGAATCTTCAAAATTGAAGCTTCTTGATATACAGAGAAGAGAGAGAGAGAACTTGACGATTTGATGACAAAGAGGGAGACATACCGTGAGAGATAGAGCTTTTTCTTCTTCTGTGAGTCGGCGACGATTAGAAATGACGATGTTCTGAAACGGCGAGCTCGATGAGGACAGTGACGATCAAATCTAGGCAGACGGAAGAGACGCTGAAGCCTCCGCCACGGCGTCGCCGATATTAGAATCACATGGAGCTCGAGAGAGAGAGAGATGACAGTTTTGTGTGATTCTAATAACGAATTCAATTTTAAAGGTAGTAAGGGTATTTTAGGTAGAAAAGAAAATTTAGGTGATAGATTTGGATAAGAAAGTGAACTTGCTTGTACAAAAAATATTAGATGGACTTATGAGGAAGAAAATGTTCAAAAGTGGACTTTCATGAAATTTTCTATTTTTTTAACCCTACCTTGATTATCACTTCAAGAACAATAAACATCATGCGCGTCTTGTTGCCAACCTATAAATTTTTGAGACCAGGTAGAGAACAGTAATACTGATAATTTGAGATTGTTTCATAATTTGAAGTTGTAGTTTTGATTATACTGCCACTTAATTTATTGAAAATTTTGTTATCAATTGAAGTAATTCATGATTTGTTGGGACTTCCAACGGGGTGATTTGGAGGCAATATCGCTCTCTCATACCACAAAGCTCTTCTTCCATTCATTCAAGAGAATGAGATTTGATCTTCACCCAAGAAATTAAGTACCAAATTATCATTCTTAGATTGATGAGGATTAATCACAGGGGAGGGTGTAATTGATGAACGACTCTGTAAACTATCTTCTGCAATCTGAGTGCCATGTGAATGATGTGATGTTGCTAATCCTTCTCTGTCGCCGGATGATTTTTTTATGCCTCTCAAATAGAAACCTCAGTTAATCTTTAATTCTTTATTTATTTGTTTTGATTGGATGCGTACTGGCAGAGAAGGCAATGAATCCTGCACTTTGTAGTAATGTTTTGAAGAAATTGACGCTAGCCAGACTCCACAACAGAGTTCTATACTTCTATTCAGTAATTTCAAGAAGTTAGAGAAGAGCTAACCCGGATTCAAATTCTGGATATTTGACTACTACAATGCAATTGGAGACAGAATCAGCAACCCTTCAAAATATGGTTTCAATGAAGGAAAGGCTGCTTGTTGTGAAAGTGGAGCATATAGTGTCAGGACCCACCTCGGGTTAAAACCACTTTAACCTGAAGTAAATCCTGCGGAGACCACCTCAAGAGAACTTCTTACCGAAACTCCCTTGAAATGGACAACCCTTCCTACAAACCAACTCAGCACTTCCATGAATAATTTAAATCACTTCCGACACATGGAGCCATCCTGCTCCCCAAGTCACAACTACGCTTTACTATCTTATTCCAATAACATGTTGGGGTAATCAGAGCAGTCTACATGGAAGTTATACCTAAAACACTAATGAGCAACAACAGATTAATTAGCTATGTCTCGACTTCGGTACGTGCGACCCCCTCTCAGGAACCCTGCAACACTGGACATTTGAAAACGAAGGGCTCAGGGGAAGACATTTAAAAACAATATTAGCGTGAGTGGACGAAAATCAAATTATGAAAAGGTAAAAATCTTTTCATGTTTTCCCTTTGATTTTCCAAACTTCACATGCACGCAACCAATAAGAAATGAATAAATAAATCATAAAATAAATCTCTTGGCTCAATAATTAAAGATGTGGGGTATTAACCACAACCACGAGAAAACAACCAACCCGCTCTACCACGAGAGGGTCTATTGACCAGCTCAATCAGAGAGGGTCCCATGACCTGCTCTATCCGGGAGGGTCCTACTGACCAGCTACCATCGAAGAGGGTCAGACCAGCTACTATCAAGAGAGGGTACCATCTCCATTTGGAAAGGGTCCATGCTAACATGCAATACATATAATCATATCCTTGAAAATCCTTTAAAAACCTCGTGGTAAAATAAATCGAAAACCAAGTCAAAATTCCCATGACTTTACTCCAAATATATTAGATTTAAAACATTTCCAGGAACCCGAAACCGGTTCTCTGACTTTACTTTAAAATCGTTAAATCCAAGAGCCAAGTTTCTCCTTTTAAAAATAATCCCCCTCCATAACCCAAAATGGTGATAACAATTAAAAACCATATTCCGGGAAAATCCTTTAAAATCACGGGAAATACTCTTTCCCGCTCATTTATCTTTAAAAGTATTAAATTCTCATTTTTTCAAAATCACCATAAACTTAAAATGGAGGAAATTCATAAATAAAGGAGAAACTAAATAAAATCTATTGCATGTATTAAATTTAAAATAAAAGTCTACTCACAGACTGAGGCCTTAGCCTGACGAAAACCCGAATTCCTCTCAAACCAAGTCTCCACAACACGAGCCTCTTCGCGTCCTGTTCCATAATTAATATTAATTTTCTGGACGTAAGAATAATAATTAAATAGCATAAGCGTACACATTTAAAAGCGTACAGCTCGCTCATCGGCTCCACATTTCTCAAATTGTCAACTAAAAATCCCCGACCTTCACCAATAACTTATAAGTCCTTAAAATAATTCTTAAACCTTATCCGGCAATAATCTATGGTCGGAATAATATTTAATTATCCGCCAATAATACTAAACTAGAAAATTCCAAAACCTAACCCAAACTCCTCCAAAAATTACCAAATTTAAACCATAGACTCCACACAATATATACTATTTAATGGGCATGAAAAACTGCCCAAAAAGTGGCGACACCGCCGCCAGCAGCCGTTGGCAGAAATTCCGGCCAAAATTTCGGCGACCTCCGATCACCACCAAATTTTACCAGTAGCTTCGTCTTGTCATTTGGAACAACTTTCTAGTTCAACTCGAAGGCCAATTCAGCATCTAACTAGGTCAAATACGTGATGAACAGTAAAACCCAAAAATTTACACTTCAAAATTTCAAATCCTCAATTCTTCCTACACACTTCGAATCAAGCTATCAAATTCTAGGGGATTATAGTACTCCTAAAACCCATCCTAATCATATAAAGAACTCAACAATTGGTGATCTAGGGAGAGAGAAATCGGATCAAGAAAAAATAACTGTACACATGATGAACAAATCGGAATTTCTCCCGATTTACGGCAATTTAGGTCGGAAAACTTACCTAGGAATGAAGTAGACTCGGAGACCGATCTTTTGGGACCGGTGCGGCGGCGATTGGTGGCCAAAAGGCGGCGCTGTGGCGGCCGAAAGTTCTGGCAGCGTTTCCATCGGGGGAGAGAGAAAGGGCCGGGTCAAAAATCAGATTTTTCACCCCGGTAACTCCTATATATAGCCATTTTACCGCACAGTAACTTTATATTTTTGTTTATAAATTTCCCATACGAACTCCGATTCGAGCGTCATATGTGTCCACGAACTCGTAACGACGCGCTCTACAACTTTCATGAACAAAGTTTTTCCAAATTCTCGACTTAACAAAAAGTCAACTTTACGATCATTGTACGGTTAAACAGTTACTTTAAATGGTAAAAGGTCAAGTACCCAACCGTAAAATAATTTTAGGATCGGGATGTGACATACAGGGAGTCTAATTGCGGTGGTGTCACGAATGGGACAGCATATGAACTGTGCAGAAATCCTAACGAGTATGTGTGGTTTGATGGAGCTCATACAACCGAAAATGCCAACCACCAACTAGCTCAACTTACAGGGCCTTGCACTGAAATAACTATTTGAGCTCGCTTGATTAACAGGCTAATTATGTATTTTATAAGAGTGTGGACTTTTTAGAAGTTTTTTTTATAAATATTTTATTAATAACTTATATATTTTATATATAGATTTGAACTTTAAAGCTGTGAT
Source organism: Comarum palustre (assembly GCA_951800085.1). Lineage (NCBI taxonomy): Eukaryota > Viridiplantae > Streptophyta > Magnoliopsida > Rosales > Rosaceae > Comarum > Comarum palustre. The sequence continues at coordinate 16,182,759 of OX637588.1, read as the reverse complement.
CTTAGTGTTTGGACTTCTTAAAAGTTCTTAGGCTCTTTGATTATTGAACTTTAGCTGACATGAAAGCATTTCAGCTTCTTAGAATATTAGTCTTGCCTCACGCAATAATATAATTTCCTTTAGCTGAAAAAAAACGCGACTTGCATAATTAATTTCGTCAATTATTGTCAGCTAGGTGCAACATTACATTGACAACAATTTCTCGTTAGATGTTGTTTTGAATGTGCAAAATAATTGAGCAAGAATCAACTATGTAAATTGCTCTAAATTACGCAATGCAAAACCAAATTAAGCTACGAAAAAAATGAAGCCGATGTAACATATCGGTCTAACTAAGTAACTTGAGTGGGACTGCGGGCAACTGTTCAGTTCATCATCTTAACCTTTGAAAAGTCCATGTTCGGATGCTGTTCCATGAACTTCTTCATCAACTCCTGCTGCTGCATCTCATCACTAGTCGGACGTCCCATCTGCTTCTGCCTCTGATCAAACATCATCTTCTCTACCGTCTGACGCGTCTCGGAATCCAGATCGGACAGTTTACTAGGCTCAGGTTCAACCTTTTGAGTGTCAATCTCTGGTTCACCTTTCACCAAAGATTTCCACCAGTCCGTTTGGTTTTGCTTTGTCAACAGAATAGAGACAGCACTCTGATCCTCTATGCTCCACAAACACTCATCAGGCTTGATAGATTGAAACAGATCACCATCGATAATAAGAGCTGGCTGACCCTTGAGTCCAAACCTGAGATGCTTTGCCTTTGCCTCGTACACAACATCCTTTGATTTAGTTCCAGCAGGCACTGGTATAACTATATTAACCTCTAGCAGGCTCTGTGTCCATGAGTACTTCTCTAGATCAAGGCCATTCCCTTTGTTCGGAACTAGTTTGGACCCTGCAGCTTTCCCCTTGTCTTCCTCCAACTTGAGGTTTTTCTTCTCTACCTTAACCGATGATGACGACTTAGAGGGTGGTGCTGTGACTTCGGTTTGGGTTTCATTTTCTTGTTCTTGAAAGTCTGAGATTATCGCCATGGATCAATGAAAGTTGAGAAATAGGTTTTAGTTGAGAATCAAGCGCGATTGTCTTTGCTTTTTGTGTGGGCTTATTCTGTACTAGCGAAGGTATTTATAGACAAGGACACAACGTACAAGTAAACTTGGTTAGTTTCAGGAGGAAAACAAAAGAAACCTAATCATACTAGGACTGAAAAACCATAATCAAACTGGGAAAAGAAAATTGACTGATTTAAATCAATCTGGATAGGAAACCTAACTGCACTAGGAATAGGAATCATGCATTCTGGTTAGCTTTTAAAAGAGAAAAATCTTAACTGCACTGTGCCAACTTTTTCTCCTTTCTATGGACTCATCTCCTCCCGCTCCTCCATTTGATCAACCCCAAATCTCCGCCCTCCAATCTGCCACCACCCGCCATGAAAACTCAATCGCTGCCGTCGAACATCCCAAGAAAAAGGGCAAGAAGAAGCTCATGAAAGACGGCGCCGCCTCCGTTTCTTCGTCGTCCCCCTCTGCTACGACTTCAATTTCAGGGTTCTCTGTCAGACGAGCCGCGCGCGTGGCGTGCAAGCGCCGAGGGTCGAAGGTTGTTGTCAACGCAGAGCGGCGGAACCCTAGTTCTGATGATATAGGGCATTTGGTGGGGATGTCAATTGGGTTGGTTGTTACGGAGATTCTGGAAAGTATCAGTGAGCGAGGTGGAGAGATGTCTTCAGATCATCTTGTTAAGATGTGTACTTCAGCTCTCAAAGAATCTTTAGCGAATGATTTTGGGAACACGTTTGATTGTTTTATCGATAAATTTGCTCAATCATTTGGGAGCACCTTAAGAACTCATAAGTCGATCAAAGAATCATCCCAAAATAAAACAAGACATATCTCCATGAAGCAAAACATGGAAGAATATAGTCCACGTGTTACTCATGATGATGAACAAGATGACTATGTAAGAAAGGAAGCTTGTAGATGCAGTTCCAGTACAAAAGAAGTGGACCACAATGAGGTTCGATTCAATGAAAGAGATCAGTTGCTTCATAATATGCTGACAAACCCTGTAAATTTGGAGGTATTCCTGCATGGCCAACCCAATCAATTGGCTTGTATTGCTTGGCCAAGAACTACTGTTGAGTCTGTGACCAACCGATTCATGGTTAACTTGGAGCGTGCTAATGAGCTGAAGGAATTGGAGCTTCGTTTGGAATTAGAGAAGTTGAAGGTAAATAAGGAACATGTAGCTCTCGGTTATGATTCAAATCATTTGGAAAGATCAAAAATAGCTATATGTAGATCAAAGGCATTCTTCAAAGCTGAAAAATTCAAGACTCAATTAGAAGACACAAGACACACTGAGCTCCTTAGAAAATGCATCGACTGTCTAGTTGCTGGAACATTTGTCATGATTGTAGCCTTGTTCTATGGTACTTATGTGTTTTCATACAGAAGAATAAGGGCATCTTGTACACCTTCACAGGATTCCAAGTCTTGGTGGAATCTCATGTCATCTTTCAATTCAGGTTATCAAGATCTAAGGTGTCAGGCTGAGGTAGTGAGTCGGATGGTGTTTGGTTTCTTCATGTTTTTTGCAATAGCTTATTTGATCCTCCAGCGCTCAGCAGGTTCGAAACAGACTATGCCAGTTACTTTCATAGTCTTGCTTTTAGGAATTGGGTGCGGTTGGGCCGGCAAGTTTTGTGTAGACACATTGGGAGGGAGTGGATATCACTGGCTTATATTCTGGGAGACTCTTTGCATGCTGCATTTCTTTTGCAACGTCTTTACACCAGTTTTGTTCCATATCCTGCATGGACCCACTTATGTCTCTCCAGGGACGAGAGGAAATTCAATATTTCCTTACTGGATACGCAGATTGGTGTTCTATGGCATTACATTCTTATTTCTGCCATTGCTTTGTGGTCTTTTGCCTTTTGCGAGCTTTGGTGAATGGAAACACCATTTCATTCTGCTGGTCACAATTTAAGGGCCATTTTGTACCATTTCGAGACCAATGAAGTTGGATGGATTTGCTGGCACGGGTTGGGGTTTTTTTCCGACAAGATTGTATCATCAGATAATTTCTTTTTTGGAATGACATCAATATGTGTCTCGCTCATGTCAAGCTGTGACTGCTGTGTAACTGCCCTAAACTGTGCAGCTTGCATTTTAATGTATTTTTTCTAATGTATCAATAGCCAATATATGTATCAGTTTAAAGGGGGCCATTTGGTGTTGCTATCACTTTCCGTCTAGTGTCTGTCGGATGGAATCGAGTTTGTGAAGTGAAGAGATTATTGTAAGAAATTGTTCGGTGTGAAAATAGCTTTTCTCAAACAACTAAGCTTGAGACTTACCAGTACCTATAGGTTAGGTTCAACCTTGATCTTTGACGCTTGTTCGCCTTCTGACTTCTCTTCAAACGACTGTCGTACAGACGTTGGTCAGGCCTGCACTTAGGTTCTTCTTAGACCTGGCTGAAGAGCAACTATGATTTTTCTCATCCTCTTGTGAAGTGGACGTTTCTTACTCAGACCAGAGTGGTTGAGTAGAGCTATAATCAAGAATCACGGTTCGTTCGCCAAAGGATCTTTTGACAAACTGGGGATATTTGCTAAGGTTATTCACCTTAACAATGATTTTATGGATATTTGCCAACAGGTTGGTCTTTATGAAGTGGTGGTGGACTGTTCGCTCACAGATGAGGCTTGGTGAGTAGAAACGGGTAATGCCTACGGATAGGGCTTCGGTGAGACAAAAAGACTCAAGGAATCTTTCTGGTAGAGGTGCTCCGGGGAGACTTGTTTTGCAGTGTGCAAAAGTTGTATTGATTGATTGATGATGTATCGGTCTTCTTGTACCTTGACTCTTTTAAATAGTAGATACTAGGGTTTGTTCTTCCTTGCAGACCAAAGTGTATCAAATCTTATTCAGATCATTGAGAGATTTCTTAAGCAACCACAAATCCTTGCCAAGCATGACCTTAAACAGGAAAGAAAAAATATTGATAATAACGTAGACCGCAAGAATCGGTCTAATGGGCTCTCATGCAAAGCATTCGCCGGAAAATATAATTTTGGCCCAAACATTGCCCCCAGGCCTTGAGATTGAACCCAAGCCCATTTGTAAAATCAATAAGGGCTAGAAACCCGGCCCAGTTTTTTAAAATAATAGAAACGCTGCATCGTTTCCCCCTTTGCCGTTGTCCACCTTCAGCAAACAACACTTCGTTTCAGAAGTACCTGTTCGATTCCTCTAAATACCCTAAAGCCGAATCTCATTCTCATCCTTTCTTCTGTACCATGATTGACATTCCAACCCAAGAAATAGCCATTGATGGCAAGAAAATCTCTGAAAACCTTAGAGCCATCGCTCACCCAACTCACTCACATCTGGAATTGACAACCAGAGCCACCGCTGGACTTGGTCCATTCATGAAAAAGTTCCCAGAAATCCAACACTACTATCATGAATCCAGGATACCAATCTTCCTCTTTCAAAAATGATTCTGCAGATGTTACTTTCTGGCAGAAGCAGAGCGACTGTCCAGCCCGAATTGGAGCTTGGCCATTTCCAAGTGATCAAATGATGCAGTGGTACTAGAATCATAGAGCTCTTGATCTGGATCGATGGAGACTGGCAGGAATTGCGGATGCCATCGATCTAAGCTTCAACCTGAACAGTCGTGGCGCGAATCGACCCCCAATGATGGCTGCTACCTGTTTTTGAAATTCCTACAGCAATACCTTTGATTTCAAGTTTGGTCAAATGGGCATCACCCTACTGGATATTTATACAATTACTGGCTTCACAGTTACTGAAGAAGCATATCAAGAACACCTCTTTGAAGATGCAGATATTTTTCATACTACCAACCCAGCAGATTACCCAACACACCTGTCCTACAAAGGATGAGTTGGATATTTATATGCTCGCACAGACGAGCAGAGTGGAATTGCATTCCTCGACTTCTGGCTTCACAAGTTTGTGGCCTGCACAACAACTCAAAAATTAACCAAGACCTGGGCACGCACTGCACCTCTTCTCCTCAATAGCCACCTTCTTGGCCTGTCTCAACTGGTATTGGGATTCCTTTATCGAGCACTACACAAATTGTCCCTCTATCAACTGAATTATAGTGATGTATCTGGTCCCCTTTGGATTTTAGACCTCTGGTTGCAGATTTACTTTGTCCAGTTCAGAGATGAGCAGGTTACTGACTTCCCAACGAATCAAGTGTTAGGGAGGGCGTTCACCAATGCTTCTTTCACCTCCATCCATTGGATATGTCCGGTCTCTAGAGTACCTGTTCAACTTGGATGCCACAACCCTAGACTCTGATCTCTTTGTTCTCATTCATAGATATCCTGAAGTTCTGGTGAATGGGTTTATGTGGTCTATAACACAAACTCCTGAAGGGTGAACATTGTTCAACCAGTCCATTTCTCTTATGGATATTCCTCTACCCAAGCTGGCTGGCTTTGAACTCTATGCACCCAACCATTTCTGTCGGCAGCTCGGCCTTCATCAGCGTGTGTCTTACCCTCTTACTGACAGTATCAACTGTTACAGCTCTTGGCGAATAGAGAAAGCACCAAGGCAAAAGGTTGGGACCCTTGATTCCAATCAAGACTAACCCCTACCAAGGCTAGGGTACACAGTTTTGAAATGTTGTTTCCTTCTAATGGTGTTTCCCAAGAATATACTCAGTGGTGGAGCTCCTTTCATGATCACCATTGGCCTACAGGTATCAGTACTTTATTCAGACTAACCTTTAGACATGTCAGATATTTCTTCTCCGCTGAAGACAAATCAATTCTTGATGGAGCTGCTGTCCTAAGGAAATTCGCACAAGTTGAAAGTTCAACGACGAATTAACAGGTAATTGTATTTTTAATTGATTCCTACTCTTTCTAGTTCACAAACCACTAACTGATCGTTTAACTATGCAGAGTGACCTATTGAGTGCTCTCCCAGCCCAAACATCATCTTCACAACCTAAAAATAGAAGCAGGAAAGTAGTCATAGAAGATTCTAACGAAGATATCGAACCTCACCTGATAAATTTCCTTTAAAAGATCGTTAGTACCTCCACTGATGTTTATCTCATTGAGAACCTTCCACTGATGTGTAAACCTGCTGCAGCTAACTCGTAGGCGGAGAACCATTACAGCGGACACCTCCTCATCACAGCAAGCTTCAATACCAAAACCTCCTCCTCGAGATTGAGAAGCGGAAAGGCGAATAGCAGTAGACGCTGTGCTGTGTAGTATATTGCCTCCATCTAATGTTGTTCATCTCCAAATGCTACATCATTCAGAGGTTGAAACTTCCTCAAATCCTAACTCTGCTGCTGGAACAGAAGCTGAAAGCTCTATGCCAGGAGATTCCAGTGAGTCCAATGAGAACAACAAAATGATCATCCTTGCAGGAGTTGCTCATAATGTAGAGAACAATCCAATCCCCCTTCATCAGAATCTCCAAAGATAATCCCAGATGTGAGACCATTAGATACTCGTACTCCACATGTAAGATAGTTATCTTATGACTTATTTTAATTATTAGTTTTTTCCCTCAGAAAAAACCCATCACCATGTTTCTTTGTCATCTTCCAACAGGAATCAGTTCAGGAAGAGATCACGAATGCGCCCTTAACAGCTCAAGCCTCACCAGGTGAAGTACGAATTCCTTCTGAGACAGCTGTTAGTAATGCACAGGAAGATGCAGAACCCTCCAAGACACCAACTGTCCAGGTATAATAGTTCCATCCCTCCCGTAGTATTTATTTCCTTTACAAAAACTCATACTTAGTTTTATTTCCAGGGTACTAGTCTCGAATGTGCCTCAAGTTGATGTTCCGGAACCTTCAAATGCATCTATGACTTTCGAGAAGCCTAAGGATATTCTCCCTTCAACCTCAGTTACTCCACAAGGATTCTCTCCTACTATTGAGGTCTGTATACTTCTCGTATCTCACTATACCATGAATTGTAGCCATTCCTGAAATCTAACTGCTCAAGTCTTCAATTTTAAGATATTAATGGCTGAAGAAGGGCATACTTGCAAAACTAGTGGATCAACAAGTACAGCTGCCATAACTATGCCTACTGTTGACAAGTCCCTAGAAGAAAGTCTACAAGCTCTTTTCGAGATTTTCACCACTAATCCTGGAGTAGCTGTAACTAAGGAATTCCTGGCGAATCTCGATGCTGTTGACATCACCTCGGGGGAGAATGAAAATAAAATCCTTGAAGCCATCTCATCCCTCAGAGGTCATGTAAATGAAGAAAAACTGGAGCTCCTTGAAAGATGTATGCAACATCTGCCCTCACAAATTGACAACTGGGAGTCTAACGAAAATGATGCCAAAGTCATTAGCGAACAAAGGAATCGACTTTTGAAAACCTTTTCTGAAGTATCCAACCAGCTCTAAGCTGAATATCAAGAAGCTTCCGTGATAGCGGACAAACGCATAGCAGAACTGGAAGCTCTACTGAAATAAGCACGTGAGGAGAAACAAGCCAAACTCTCTACCATTCAAGCGCGAACCCCAGAAGTAAAGAAGCTAAAAGACCAGCTTACACAAGCAGATGGCTCCGAGAAGAAGGCCAAGGAAAAAACTCTAGTGTCAAAGGCTGATCTTGAGAGAATCCTTATAGATATTAGGTTCGCTGGCAAACTTCTGTAAACAGCCCATTGGACATGAACTCTCCTAATTCCTGTTGTAAACGGCCCAGACTCATTTTAGCAATTAAAAACCAACCACTTTGATTCTCTTCTAAATGCATTACCTCGGAAAATCACAACACCTGATTTATAATTAATGCTGAAATCCTGAAAAGATGTGAAACACAACTACTTTTGACCAAAATAAATCAAAAACAGTTTCCCAAAAATTTCGAGATTCATCAATCCTCCACTATAAATTGAGGAACTCAGTATAGTTCCTTTCAATTTTCACAACATCTTCGCAATGACTCTTTTCTCTCATCTTCTTCTTCTTAAGAAATTCTTTCCACCAGATATCAAGCTCCCTGAGCTCCTTTCCTAAGTTTAGTGGCATGTCCTCAAATGGTACATAAGTTTAATGACATGTCCTCATATCCTTCCTCAAAGTGTAATTACTGTTGTAGGATCTGCGCGAATGTGAGACATCCTCACAACGTAGTTCATAGAAGGATAATGGAGACTGCCAACTTGTACCAACCCATTCTGGCTTGTGTTTGTTCCTTGATCAGCACATGTTCTACTAGATGGTATATATGACTCTCTAATTCTCTAGCTGCTTCTCCTATCTTGTACTTCTTACGCTAAATAACGAATAGCAGTAGGATTTGTATCATGGTATCAGAGCCACGTTCTGGCTTCTTTATATTGTAAATGTTCTTGGCCACAAAGCCAAATATAAAAAAAACACTTGACTGTTGTTTTTATCTTTGTCTATATTGGAACAAAAATTGGTTTCCCAATTTTAAATCACAGGTGTTGGTTCAATTGATATAAATGAAATTGCAACTCAAATAGTTACAGATCGAATGAAACTCTTAAAGTTTCAAAAAAATGTAAAAATTTCAAAAAAGTAGGGTGAATCTAATCCAGATCAAATCGTGTTGCCCCCAGTTTAATGTAGTTGCCGTGAACGGGTTCTAAAGGAAGCTAAACCAAACAAACTCGTTATTTGTACCATGCCCCCCAAGTCAGAAATGTTTAGAGAAAGAACAAAGTCTTATCTGGAGGTTGAACAACCGATGGAGGGTCCTCATACTCCCAGATACTAGGAAGATATTTCTTCAAATGACGACCATTAATAGGATTAGTATGAATCTCACCATCCAACTTTCTGAGATAATAAACACATTTACCAATAAGACGATCAATAATAAAAGGTCTATCCCAAGTTGGGGACCACTTTCTACGTCCGCGAACGTGTTCGCCAAAGGGCAAAATAACTTTCCAAATCAAGTCTCTAACTCCAAAACTACGTTCTCTAGTGCGCTTATCATAAGCTCGAGCAACTCTTTTCTTCTCCATGATGAGATTATCCAAAGCTTCCATTCGCTTGGAATCTAGATCTTCATGTTCCTGATACATGACTTGGACATAATCTTCACCAATTAACTGATGTTGTTCGCGAACACGTAGAGAATGAACATTGATCTCCATGGGAAGAACTGCATCATGACCAAACATCAAGGCATATGGAGTGGTTCCGGTAAGAGTTCTTTTGGACGTTCGATAAGCCTATAGAGTGTGATCTAACTCATTATGCCAATTCCTAGGGTTGTCTGCCAACATTTTTCGTAAAATATTTAGGATAATTTTGTTACTAGCTTCTGCCTGTCCATTAGACTTAGCATAATAAGGTGTAGAGTGCAGAAACTTAATTCCATATCCTTCAAGAAACTCTTGAGTTTCTTTGACCATAAAAGCTGCCCCTGGTCCGCTACCAAGCATTCTGGTATGCCATACCTGCAGATAATATATTGAAACACAAACCGGTAAACTGTTGTAGCAGAAGCATCTTTCACTTGGACTGCCTCCACCCACTTAGTAAAGAAATTCGTCCCACCGACAGGAACTTATGCTGTTCAGAGGAATATGGATGAATGACTCCCACAAAATCTAATGCCCAGCCTCTGCCAAGCCAAGGCTTAATAATTGGTTACATGGGAATATCTAGAACATGCTGGACTGGTCCATAAGCCTGACAATCGAAACAACCCTTAGTAAAACTGATGCAATCTTTAAGAATAGATGGCTAGAAGAAACCATATCGGCGAATGAGCCACCTCATCTTGGGTCCAGCCTGATGAGATCCACAGACTCCCAATGTACCTCTCTCAGCAATCTTTTAGCTTCTTTTCCATAGATACATCATAGGTCAACACCTTCTTCTCCTCGGCGCAAGAGATCGAATCTCTTGAAGATGTAATTTAATGCAAAATACCTAAACTTTTTATCCACTGGAGCAGATTGATTTATCAGATACTGTATGATAGGCTGCCGCCAATCAACATCAATAGGATCCAGTGTTGCCACCAACCATTCATCGTTAATCTCCTGGCGGGCAATAAAAGAAGGTAAAGTACGTTTCTCCACCTTAAGAATACGTTTGCGAACGCCATTAGCCAAGCTAACACCAGTAGCAATCTGTGCTAACTCGTCGTCGTAAAATTTTTCTCTCTAGGTATGTAATCAAGCATAACGTCTGCAAATTCATCCAACAACTCCATATCTCTCTCCCGGAAAGGGATTAGACCAAGCGTAATACATTTGTACACACCTTTAAGTTGGTTAATTACTAAAAGTGAATCTCCCAACACTTCGACTTCTCTTACCCCCATCTCCAACAACATCTCCAAGCCAATTATTACAGCTTCATACTGTGCCTGATTATTAGTACATTTCCACTCCATCTGAAAGGAATAAGAGAACCTGTCCTCTGCTGGGTTAACCAATCAAATACCGACTCCTGATAGAGAGTCTACCATCAAAGTATAAGACCCATGGCTGTGTATAAACCAGGTCAACTACTTTGTCTTGACATTCCAGCTGGTCATGAACAGGATGATTCAAAAGAAAATCTGAAACTGCTTGTCCAGTTTGTGCTTTAAGTGGGGCATACTGGAGCGAAAATTCAGACAAAGCTAGCATCCATTTGCCAATCCTACCACTTAAGAAAGGCCTAGTTAGCATATACTTCACTAAATCAGTCTGTGTTATGACCAATGTACTGAATGACAGTATGTAATGTCATAATTTGCATCCAGCAAAATATAAAGCCAAACAGAGCTTCTCAATTAGCTAATATCTGGTTTTTACATCCAGCAAAGTCCTGCTAAGGTAATACACCGCGTATTCGATGATCTTACCATTTTCCCTGGTCTCATCCTGAGCTAATAATCCTGCAATAGAATAAGAAGATGTTGATATGTATAACTTCAAAGGAATGTCTGGCTGTGGTGGTCGTAACACAGGAGGACTCGCCAAATACTCCTTGATGCTCTCAAAGGCTTCCTGATGTACTGATTCCCAAATAAACTTTTCTTCAGCATGCAACTTAAGAAGGGGAGACAAAGGAGCAATCTTCCTTACAGAATTAGAGATGAATCTTCGCAAGAAATTAATCTTAGCTATCAGACTCTGTAACTACTTCTTGTTCTTTTGAGCTGGAGCTTCTATTACTGCTTTAGCCTTATCTCTTAGAACCTCTATACCATGCTGATGCACCATAAAACCCAAAAAATCTCCTGCACGAACCCTAAAAATACACTTGCTGGATTCAAAAGAAGTTTGTGCCTTCTCATCCTGTCGAACACCATTCGCAAGTCTTCAATATGATTTTCTTTCTGTTTTGACTTGACTACCACGTCATCGATGTAAACTTCTATCTTGGTGCTGAGAATGTCATGGAAAACAAGGTTCATGGCTAGCTAGTAAGTGGTCTCTGCATTCTTAAGACCAAAAGGCATACCTATATATACAAAAGCCCCTGTAAAACCTGGACACCGAAAAGCTGTCTTATGTCTGTCTTCTTCATGTACAGGTATCTGATGGTAGCCAGTTGTTCCATCCATAAAGATAGAATTTCATGTCCTGCTACAACATCTACCAACATATCCGCCATGGGCATAGGATACACATGCTTAGCCTAAGTTCTAAAACTCGGTCTAGTCGGCCGAGTACTCGCTAGTCGGCGTCCTTCTGAGGCGATTTTAAGAAAATCGGAGTACAAAGTCGGCCGGAAGAAAATCGGCCGAGTAGTCGGCCCAACTCGGAAAAAATCGGCCAAACTCGAAAAAATCGGCCCAACTCGGTAAAAAAAATCGGTCTAACTCGGAAAAAATCGGCCTAACTCGGAAATAAATCGGCCAAACTCGGCATTTTATTGACTATTTTTATTATTTTGGACATTATATTACCTTTAAAAAAATTAGATTTAATTATATGTTTTAAAAATAAAAATAAATCTAAAAATTAAAAACCGAGTACTCCCCGACTACTCCTCCGACTACTCCTCTACTCGCTAGTCCCCCGTCGGCCGACCGACTAGCGACTAGCGACTTTTAGAACCTTGTGCTTAGGTCTTGTTGTATTTAAGTTCCTGTAGTTGACACAAACGTGTTTCTTCCCATTCTTCTTCTAGACCGGAACAATGTTGGATAACCACTGAGTGTACTTTGTTGGCCTGATTATCTCTGCCTTGACCATGTTTTGCACCTTTGTTTTGACAGCCTCTGCCATTTCCGCATTCATTCGCCGATGTTCTTGCTGAACTGGCTTATAATTCAGGTGCTAGACCGGGCATGTCTTCATATTTCTCGGCAAAACAGTCTTTAAATTCATGCAACAACTTAATCAGTTGTTGTCGCTGCTGTGGTTCTAAATACTTACTAATGCCAACCTCCATTGGTTCCCCGAGAAACCTAGGTTAACTTTCTCAACTGGATCTTTTACTTTAGATGGAGTATCATCCAAGACTGCAGGAGCTGGTTGGATAATCTCCTCCTCCTCACATTCGCCATTGATTAACTTGTCTTCAATACACTCCACCAAAGCTATACCATTCCAGACTTCTTGTTCCTGCTTAAAGATAGACAATCTCTGATGTAGGAACACATAAGCCTCTATTTTATCTTTGCTTAAGCTTGTTATCATTTATGATTGTTGGAATGTGGTACGATGAAGCTAGGCCTGTTAGTATCAGCCCGAGCTTGGACTAGACCCCATCGCAAAAGTTCTGAAGATGTGACCCCGTACGAATTACCTTTGCCATCTACCCCAACAACCCCAAGAGGGAGCATGTCTCAATAGTAATACTCAGAATCGAGCATACATGCAGCTAATGAATATGGTCGCTCGTTAGCCTTGACTAGTTCTGGTTGATCTGTCACTGGATTCCACATGAGTAGCTCCTGGTGCATAGAGGATGGAACACAATATGCCTGATGAATCCAATTTCTGCCAAGTATAATACTATAGGGGAGTAGTGCAATCTGTTAGCAAAAATGATTGGAAGAAGTCAGATGGTCCTAACTTTATCTTGGGCAGCAAAACCCTAGAGGTTTTGGTCACATTGCTTGCAAAGCTTTTAACTTTCAAGTTGCTATTGAGGATGTTCTCTTTTGGAATCTTCAGTGCTTCCATTGTTCGTACTGTAATGATGATAACAGCAACGCCATTATCAATTAGGATCATGTTTACCTTCATACCTTCCATCTCAGCTGTCATGTATAATGGTTTAAGATGTTGGGTCATGGTTATGGTTGGCTTAGTAAACGTCATAAACAATTTCTGGCACTCGGATTCCTCATTTGCGACCTCATGCTTCTTAATCTGAACTTTCTGCAGATCTGAAGATAACTGCTATATCTTTTCTGTGATGTGAAGCTCTTTTTCTTTAACATTATCTGAATTCAAGAAGACATGAGATGGTATGAGTCTTGACAAAACATACTTCTTGGAGAGAGTATATGCCATGTTACATTCCAGTTCTGTGGACACTGGTGATTTTAGGTCTGCCCCCATGTCAGATGTAGCATGTCACACTCCAAGCTTTCTCCAGACTCCTGTACTTATAGCCCTTCCATGTTGTCATCCTCATTAAGGTCCAAGACCGCTTCGTCTTCTACCTACTGCTCAAGGCTAGACGCAATCTGCGCAATTCTGTCATCAATGATAGGGACCTTAAGAACAGATTCCTTTTTTAAAATAGCCTCAGGTGTAGGCTTATGAGTAACTTACAAACGAGTCACTTCTTTATTTTCTTGAGAAACCATTTTTGGTTTCCATTCGCACCTCTGGCGGCGCTCCACCCTATTCAGAGGTGTATCCACCCTATTCTCGACACTTTGGCTTGTTGCCTTGATTTCCTGGTCATGATGCGTCTGAGTCCGCTCAAACTATTGTATTGTTGTTTCAAATCGCTCCATTTTCTCAGAAAGCACTGCTATCTTGGAGGTCAGATCTGCTAGTAGGCGCTTTGATTCGTCGTCCATGATAACCTTCTCATAACTGATGGACTCTGTTGGTTTCCCTGATAATAGCCCGAAACGCAAGATCGTTTCTTCAACCGATAAACCTCTATAGTTCGCTGAGTTATGCAGGTTAACCCACGAATGTTGTGGTTTATTGCAAGATGGGTACAACTTCGAGTACTCGTTGACACCCGTGATTCTTAGCACGTTGGTCCCACTCGACATGCCAAATGTTCAGTGTGAAAATAGCTTTTCTCGAACAACCAAGCTTTAGGCATGCGATTACTTATAGGCCAGGTATAACCTTGATCTTTGACTCTTGTTTGCCTTCTGACTTCTCTTCAAACGACTGTCGTACAGGTGTTGGTCAGACCTGCAATTAGGTTCTTCTTAGACCTAGCTAATGAGCAACTACGATTTTTCTCCTCCTCTTGTGAAGTGGACATTTCTTACTCAGACCGGAGTGGTTGAGCAGAGCTATAATCAGGAATCTCGGTGCGTTCGTCAAATGATCTTCTGAAAAACTGGGGATAGTTACTAAAGTTATTCACCTTAACAATGGTTTTATGGATATTCACCAACATGTTGTTCTTTATGAAGTGGTGGAGGACTGTTCGCTCACGGATGAGGCTTGGTGAGTAGAAGTGGGTAATGCCTACGGATAGGGCTTTGGTGAGACAAAAAGACTCAAGGAATCTTTCTGGTAGAGGTGCTCTAGGGAGGCTTGTTTTGCAGTGTGCAAAAGTTGTAATGATTGATTGATGATGTATCCTTCTTCTTGTACCTTGACTCCTTTAAATAGTAGATACTAGGGTTTGTTTTTCCAAACGGACCAAGGTGTATCAAATCTTATTCAGATCATTGAGAGATTTCTTAAGCAACCACAAATCCTTGCCAAGCATGACCTTAAACAGGAAAGAAAAAACGTTAATAATAACGTAGACCGCAAGAATCGATCAAATGGGTTCTCATACAAAGCATTCGTCGAAAAATATAATTTTGGCTCAAACAGAAATTTTGAAGAACAAGACATTGTATCATAGTTGAACTTAGACTATGTATATGACCGATATTAATTCAAGCATTGAAAATGAGTTAATTCAAGCATGCATCGCATAGGCTTGGGGGGTTTGATCCTAGTTTCTCAGATTTCGAAACAGCACGTGTGTTTCTTAAATCTAATGGAATTGCTGTGTGAACATTTTTGTTGAGATATATGCAACAGTCATGGATACTTGGGCCAACACATGTGGCCTTGGATGCTTTATTTATTGGTTCAAAGGTGCAGGAGCAGATCTTGTCCCTGAATATCATATTTGTAGGAGGATGATTGAAAATAAGAACCTACCAGTAGAGGGCAATGCCAAGGTTTATACTAATGCAGCTGGTGCATGCACATGTAGAAGCCGCGAACATGAGCTGGTTGGGAATAGTTTAAAGTCCAACGTGTTTTTATAAAGATGTCTTATGTGAAGAATAGTTTTGAAGCTAGTATTGGAGTTCACAGACTTTATAACAACATTCATTCATCAAACAACGAGTAAGTGGTTGACATGGGCTCATTCAAATTTTCTGGAGTTGGCTTTGTGAAGTACAGATGTACCTGCCTTTCGGATAAGTTTGCTTGGCTCATTACTATCAACTATCCCATTAAAAACCAATGCTTGTGGTTTCATTAGCATGCTTAATTAAGCATTGGGGGCTTCTCTATGTCAAAGTGTTCAACGAAAGCTTAAGACATGTTCTTATTAGAGTTTGCATCGTAGTTCTCAAGTACAGGACTCCAAGTATTCAAGTTAATTACATGATTGTCGTCTGATGGTTATGTTAGTTGCTATATGAGTTTCCTAGCTACTACTCATTGTCATTGAAGCTTCAAGAGTCAAGACTGACATTTGAATTTGGTGTTTGTTAGTTGAGCCAGTGAGTGACTTTCGCTAGAATGAATGATGCATGGGGACTATAGGTATTTTCAGTCAAGATGCATGGCTTCTCCTTCAAGATCTGAGAGGCTATGTTTGGTTGTAAAATAAACTTTTCCAAATGCACGGTGTTGTGGACTAGTTTGGTGGTCCACCGTCGGTATGATTAGGTATCCGATATTGAGGCTGGATTAGGCCTATCTTGAAGGTCTACCTATCTTGGTGCGAGCGCCGAGTATTATAGATAATTCGAGATATCATGGTTATTTGCATACTAAGTTTGAGCCATAATTGGAGAACTTGAGTAAATGGAGGTCTAGGTGTGTCTTATGCTAAAAAAGGAAGGTTTGACTACCTTGGCAATCAAGGTATAAGGGACGTACGTATGTGAGGTTGGTTTGAAGTAGTAATGAGCATCCTTGAAGCTATGTGATTAAGGAAAGGGAACAATGATACATGGCAGTCCTACAATTATAAGGAGATTACATTCCTTATTAGCATTTGAATGCGTGAAGCAGCGCATGGCGTCCTGGTGCATATGCAAGATATAGCAATTATATTGTTATGAGGATTTCATCCTTTATTGGCATACTTATGCATGCAAAAGATATGCGACCCGCGACCAGTTTTGTTCTAAGAGGTTATTATGAACACACACACACACACACATATATATATATATATATATATATATATATATATATATATATATATGACTTTAAAAGTTGGATATATCTAACTTTAAAAGTTAGATTTAAGGTGATTATCTTATCTATTATATCATATTATGAACCGATACCTGCGATCAAAATATCAGTACATATTTTTATTTTCTTTGAGGTCATGCTTGGTAATGATTTACAGTTGCTTAAGGATCTAATCTTCAAGAGATTTGATATGCCTTGATCCGCAAGTAAGAACAAATCCTAGTCACTACATAAAAGGTCATGGAGAATGAACAGAAAAACATCTTCAATCAATCAACAAACAACTTTTGCACACTACAAAACAAGCCTCCATCGGAGCACCTCTACCAAAAAGATTTCTTGAGTCTTTTTGTTCACCAAAGCCCTATCCGTAGGCATTCACCGCTGTTATTCACCAAAGCCCGATCCGTCGGCAGCTCCTGCTTCTACCTCACCAAGTCTGATCCGTGAGCGAACAGTCCACCACAACTTCATAAAGACCTATCTTAGGTGAATACCCACAAAACTATTGTTGGAGTGAATAACTCTAGCAAATATCCCCAGTTTGTCAAGGAACTCTTTGACGAACGCACTGCAATCCTGATTTATAGCTCTGTTCAACCACATCAGCTTGAGTAAGAAACGTCCGCTTCATGAGAAGAGGAGAAAAATCCTAGTTACTCCTCAGCTCTGTGAATAACCTGAGTGCCGACCTGACCAGCGCCCGTACGTTAGTTGTTTGAAGAGAAGTCAAAAGGCGAACAAGCGCAGAAGAGAATGTTGCACCTGAATCACAGGTGCTGGCACGCTCCAAGTCTGGTTGTTCGAGAAAATCTATTTTCCACCGAACAAGTTTGAGACTTGAACGGAGCGGTCAACCCTAATTCAACACCACTTATCACACATAAACGCTATTACCCACCTCTTAGTAACCTAGTTTGGTCGACTTTTCCACACATTACACTCTCGCATAGATTAGATGTAACCATCCATGTAAAAAATTTAGAACGTTTACATCTTGATGATAGGGCTCCCCATAAAAAACATATGTGTAAATAGGGTTGACATCTCTGATCGGGACCCAAACATTGTCTTTTTAAAGTGAATTTTCTACTGTAGTTGAATTTCACTATAACGAACACATCTTATTTCACAAGATTTTTGAAAATTTTGCTTCCTCTGTATAGTTGGTTTATAAAGTTGTACACTTATTTATAACCTACTAAACAAATTATACTCTTGAAAGTATCACAAATATAATTGTATTGGAGTCAATATTCTAAAAATCGGCCAAGGCGGTCGAGTACTCGCTAGTCGGCGTCCACCCGAGGCGATTTTAGGTAAATCGGAGTACAAAGTCAGCCGAAAGAAAATCGGCCTAACTCGGCATTTTATTGATTATTTTTATGATTTTGGACATTACAATACATTTTATTATATGTTTTAAAAATAAAAATAAATCTAAAAATTAAAAACCGAGTACTCCCCGACTACTCTCTCAACTACTCCTCTACTCGTTAGTCCCCGGCCGTTGACTCTAGTTTGAACGGTCTAGTTCGGTTTTTAAGGGACTAAAACTGGAAACCGGACCAAATAGATACGGTTCAGTCCGTTTTTTTTTTCGATGCGGTTTTAATGGTTTTAGTCCTGTTTTTGGTTCGGTTTTTTTTTTTCAGCTGGGTGGATTTTTAGCTGGACAAAAAATTACATTAAAACGTACACAAAAACGCATCGATCATGCTGCCTTTGTTGGAGAAGAACAAAGTTCTCTATATATGGATTATGGAATGATCGTTGTCCAATGCAGATGCATATAGGTTGGTTGGGCTCAAGCCCAACCGATATTTTGTTAATAATTTTTTTTAATGTTGTGATGTTAGTCATAACACAGGTTATTGCAATTTTGTTTCTATTTTCTATTATCACACACACCCCTAATCTTGGCAGGTTTTTTTTTCATTTTCTTTTACTTATTCATTCTTCTTCCAGTATTGGATTTGAAACTGGTCATTTTTCTTCCTCTTTTCCTTTTCTTTTACTTTGAAACTGTCATTCTTCTTCCTTTTAAGAATGCTCATTCTATAAAATTTGAGGAAAACCTGATTGGTTTTCACATTTTTTTATGATTTTCACAACTTCCCTATACATTCATTAATGTATTAGTGTATGCTTTTCTACCAAGACTTATTAACTTACAATTGAGCTCCTATATTTTGATGGTTGTATTGAATTTTTTTGGCCTTCGGACAAAAGACAAGCCCACCTTATGTCCAAATTGTGGATCCGTCACTGACAAAATGCCAAAATGCTTGATATCTTAACACATTCTACTCTGCATGCATGAACATGGATTATATGTTATGTTACGATCTCTTTTACAAATGCACTTCATGTTGAGAAGGAGATAATCAAAGGTCGAACCATGTATATATGTGTATATTAACATTAAATTACATATGTATAGCTTAATACAAGTCCGAAATACAAAAAAGGAGAGGAAAAAGAAATCATCATCTGCATGTTTACTTTGGCCCTTTCTTAGTTTTACCAATGCCCCACTGAATCAATCTGATCTTGCGTCTGTAACTGTTTCTGGATTGAGCCTGGCGAGAACCGCAAGGAAAATGCCGGATCTTGATGATGATGAGTAAGGAAAGAAGTCGGTTGAGACATGAGACTCGTCGAAGAATATACACTATACGAATTAGGTGTACTATGTTGTTCTTGTTGTACTACTTGTTGCTGAAGCCTTTGCTCCAATATTTGTTGCTTTGGAACATTTAGCTTCTCCCCTTCAAGTTCTCTATATTTTTGGAGGTACATTTGTAAAGGGTGCACGTATTCCTCAAACCCTAGTGCTGTGATAGCCCATATGATATCTTCGCCATTGATGGTCTTCCTCTTTTCCCTCTGACATTTATCCGAGGCTTCACCGGTGACAAAGCTAATGAACTCGGACACACATTCTTGAACAGTCTCTTTTGCATCTTTGGAGATTTTTCCATTGCCGGGAATCACTTTCTTCATAATGCGACCTACATTGGCAATGGGAAGAAACCTGTCCTGTTCTTTATTGCTGCTGTGGTGGTGATGATTGTGATTGTTATTGTGATTTTGATTGTGGTGAATATTAACGTTGGAGTTGCAGCTACTAGCAGGAGTGCTGTTGTTTAAACATGGGTTTTCAGGGCTTCCTCCATTTGGTGGACCATTTAGCCTATTATTTCCATGGTTGTCATCTTCCATATCTCTTTGGGATTAATTGGTGTAAGAGCTCTCAGAGCTTTTGGATTTTGATTGGTATTTGTATAGGCTAAAATAAAATGGAAATAAAACAGATTAAAAATAGGCAGGTGAAGAGGGGAAAGCTAAAACAAGTCCCTCGGACTCGCTCTCTCACAGGGGTAGGTAACTAACTGTCATCACCTAATCATAAGCAACCTTTGTCCAAAATAAAATCACCCTTTGATCGAGTAAAAGTTGTCTTAGAACTAGTTCTAGCTTATATGCAACTCAGTTTACAAATTTTATGACGTTTAGTATAGAACGACTCTTCAAGAGTGGTGATATCTAAAATCTCACATATAAAAATTCACCAAGAAATTTACACCAAAAAATGTTCAATATGTTAAAGGAAATATGTATTATGTGCATTCATCAAAGTAACTGACGAAAAGTTGATTATACAATTAGTGATTAACAGATGTAATTACTCAATCAGTTATCAATTAGTCATTATTGTCATTATATTTATTGTAATAACCATTGTAATCACACCTCTATATGAAGAGGATATATAATGAGATGAGTAGATTAAGTTCGATTGTTTATTTTCTGTAACACGTTATCAGCACTACATCCTCTGAGTCTGATAAGCCGAGAAAAAAAAACAAAGAAATTGAGTTTGATAGCCATAGAAAAAGCTAGAGAATATTTCAGCCATGTTCTGCTAAGAGTTTCTCCGATCCCGGACGGCCCAGAATTTTTGCTGCACCTTCTAGAGCTCCACCATTTGGATCTGTCCATACGTCTATATATGTTCATAAATGAGATTGATTTGCTTCAAAAGATAAGTTTTTTTTTTTTCTGTTTATTTATGATCATACGCATGATCAGTTGTGTAGTTTCAGTCTTTTATATGAACAATTGCTCATCACTTTGTTTATTTGTTGAATATTTGTTGGAGGATCCATCAATGCTCTTTTCCAGTTAGACCATCAGCACTGCGCATCTCGACAAGCCCATATCAGACCTCCCACAGCCCCGACAGGCCAACTTCGATATGCTTAAAGTTGGCACCTTCGATCCATCATTCAGGCGCCGCTGCACAAAACCGACAAGCAACCCGCCGCTGGAAAGCCGAGTCTCAGACCCACACCCGCCGCCCAGCCTACAACGG
Source organism: Comarum palustre (assembly GCA_951800085.1). Lineage (NCBI taxonomy): Eukaryota > Viridiplantae > Streptophyta > Magnoliopsida > Rosales > Rosaceae > Comarum > Comarum palustre. The sequence continues at coordinate 16,161,765 of OX637588.1, read as the reverse complement.
CCTGGCCCCACCAATGAACCCAGACTCGCGCCCTCCAATCTGGCCGCCAAGCCCCGCCTCTGTCTGCGCTGACGGAACAGCGTCGGTGACCCCCTGCAGCCCAGCCGCCCAGCCCTTGATCTGAATTCGATCCGCACGGCCAAACCCAAAAATGAGAAAAAAAATCTATCTCTCTTGGTAATCAGGTAATATTTTGAGGAATTACCATTTGGTGAAACTATAATTACTGAGTTTACGTTTTAAATGGTAATGTAAAAACTGATTTACTATTTAAAATAGTTACGATTTTAACAATAATACTATATAGTGGCTTTCGTTAATGGTAAATAATAAATGTAAATCTCAATGTAATTTTCTTGCGGATTTAACGATAAAACAATTACGTATGTTTATAGTGAATTAAATTAAATATATATGATTAATTGTTCTAATAATGTATATTATTGATTCTGCATATGATTTGACGTATTTTGACACGACAATCAAAACGTTGATTACGAGAGCAATTGTTACACGAGACTCAAGATGTTAAATTACAGAAGTAAATGCATCAATATGCAGTTTATTTGACAAACTAACAAGTACGTTTTAAATATAAATTGTTGCTATTAAATTTTGCTCATGATATTAAACATGTTATATGATAAAATTATGTTGCAATTATTGTGCTATGCTAATATTACATGCAATGCGTATATTATTTTATTAAATAATTATTTTTATTAGCATGTCATAAATTGTGTTGCTATGCAAAAGAAAATTTGTAGCATTGAAATGACAAACTTGTGATAAAGCATTTTCACAAAGCATCAAAAGAAAAATGTGACCCCTATAAATCTAATTCATATATATTAGAAATTAATTATGTAGACGTCTTTATGACGGCGAAGAAAGAAATGATAATGGAAAATCATAAGTATAATTCAAAGAAAATAATTAAACCGAAAATTTATTGTGATAACAAAAATTCACAATTACAATGACGATTATGCACCATGAAATATTTTAGCTATAGTGGATGTCTATTTAGATTACAAATTTAATACATCTTCGTCTTGCTCTATTTTTACAAGATTGCTAAAGCATCAGCCTGATTCTGACATAATGGAGTCTAAAGAATTTGAGTATCAGTTCCCCCATTTATTGAGTCAACCATGTCCCAAAGCAGTAAATGTTAATGAGGCGCCAATCCTAGCTTCCACTGAGTATATTTATAATTGAAAGAAATTTCTTGAGCTATGAACTGTTTTTAATGATATTTTGAAAACATACAATGCAATTTCCTCCCAAATGAATAGTTCAGTGAAAAAAATTATGCTAGATTATAAATCAGTTAATAATTTCATATAAAAACTTGATGCGTCTATTGGACATGCTACAATTCTGTGAAAAGTACATTACAGATAATCACATGATATAAAAGACCCTAATCAAAATTTAATCACTTGTACATTTATATTATCAAATTAGTATATATTGGCATATGACCAATAAATCTGCAATATGAAAGTAGCTGAGTAGCATAATTAAAATATGACAATGTGAGGACAAAGCAATGTCCTAAAGCAAATTATGCAAAGTAATAAATAGTGAAAACAAATCCAAAGTAAAGAGCAATTACCAAGTGTAAGAGGGTCTGGTGGATATGACATGAGCGGTGACGTACAACTGCCCTTTATGTAAATAAACAAACCGTTTATATAAATATTACAAGCCAGCAATGAATTAGTTGTGACTTACAAGAGGTATAAAGAATCATTGAAGAACGAGGAATTGAAAAGGTATATTCAACACCAAGATTCAAAAAGGATTATCAATCCCTAAAAATATTACCATATGGAAGAAGATGTAAATGATGCATATGTCAATCCAAGAATGCCTCAGACTTTATTAAAACTGCTCTAAGTTTTTTTCACGATACATTATATAAGTCATTATGTCTTTGTTTAATTAGACCATTGTTTTGGTCTTAAAATTTTATAGGGATAATGTTTACTGAATTAGATGAAATCTTAATTTGATTATCGTTGGCGTGTTCAATTTCAAATTATATTATGAAGCATTAATATTATTAGATTTTATCTATGGTTCGAAATTAAACTATAAAAATGTAAAGCAATGCATCTACCCAATAAAGAAAGGTTATAAAATGATAAGCATATCATTACCTAAATCAAAATACTCTAAAGGATTGAGTTATACCTCTCAAATTATAAACACTCTCATATACTTTATGTAATGTATGGAGAAGAACCAAAATGCTAAATGAGACTATTCATACTGCTTTAAGATAAATGATAGGCAGCTAATTATGTCTTATAATTTCTCAGTTACTATGATGCAGTGATTAGCACAAATAATAAAAAGGCAAGGCACTGCCTGATTTCTATGGCCTAATAGCACAATGTTTACAGTCTCAGAAGCTCTATAAATACCACGAGTCAATCGAACCGTGTTAGCTTCAAAGAAATTCATGACAATGACTATTGAAAATAAAATGTGGAAGAAAACCCACTGTGAGAATGAAATTAAATTACCTTAAATAAATGTGAAAGAAAACACATTTTAAAGAACTTAATGAGTCACCTACAATGAAATGTGGGATAGTGACTCATACAGACTTTGACATAATCATCAAAGACACCGTGGTCATGACATAATGATCTGTATCTGAAAGAACTCAAATGGATATCTTGTCTTTTGAGTGAATAATAAAATGAGACAAAATTTCGTCACACTGCAAGGTGGCGGTAGTGACTTTGACCATTGATCGGTCCTAGTTAGAGCTGCTCTAATATAACAATTTCATTTTAAAGCACATGATGCCTAACTTCCCTCCCATCATGCCTCATTGATTAGTCAAAGACACATCACTCATTTTGCAAAGTCTACTCTTTAGCAAAATAAGATCGAGACCTTCATATACTAAAGATAACCAAAATATCTCATTCCACAAAGAATATTACGTAGTTATCGTGGACTGACTCATCAAGAAATACAGACCATTAAAATACTTTATGGTTCTGAAGAATGTTTCGACACATTGGTCAAATGTCGAATACTTGTCCATAATAAATGCTACATTTACAAAACTCTTAGCGTTATCATATATTATAAGGGTTCATCACCCTGATTACAAAGTCTATAGGAATTGACAATGCTAGGAGTTAACATCAAAAGATTTGATGATTGTTGCATATCTATCAAGATCAATAAAGAGCATCTTGTAACCCATATGTTTAGTTAAAATGGTCTTGCGAAAGCTAGCATAGCAAAACTATAGATGGTGGTTAAGACACTAGTTATGCGCACCAACATGCCTACATCTTGTAACCCATACTTATTCGTTTTTAGGCCCACCGTTAAGCCAACCATTCCTTGCATACCAATTGGTAACTGGACAAGAGTCTGAGATTTACGCATAATAAGTTGTGCAGCATATGTGCCTATTACGCCCCCACAACGAATTTTAATGGGTCCTCATAAACGAATACGTATTTATGTTGGATACGCACCTCTAATAATTATCCTCTATTTGGAAGCCTTACAGGCGATCTCACCTCTTGATTTGCGAATTGTCACTTTGATGAGACAGTTTTCCCGTCGTTAGGGGGAGATAAGAAAAAAAATTTTCTAAAGGAAAGACATAAATTGTCGTGGTTTGTCACCACTCTGTCTCATCTTGATTCCTACATAATCGATATCTAGAACGTAACAGTTTCGATGTCTGATGCGTTTAAAAATAATTCTAAAGTGACAAGAACACACATACTAGCTGCAAATTTCTACAAGGTTAAAAGCCCCCAATAAGGGGCATGTCGCAGCAGATAGAGGCGACACAACCATACTTAGTGGAGGTGTGATTGAGGTCATGGCTCCTTAAGGGAAAAGGGGGAGGCCACTTGGTTCGATGAATACTTGTTTAAAGGAATTTGGCAAGATAGGCACAATCTCATCAATGTAAAGAATCTCTCTTATAATATTGCCTCTGATAACAATTAGGTCCATGAATCAATACGAGAGGACACTCCGATGTTTAAAATGATTCCAGAGACAAAATCTCACCGGATTACGGAGTACATACACATTGATGATGCATACTGTTGCTCAATGAATTATAGAGCACGAAGGATCGAAACACGCTCTGTTGAAAAATGTCAACAACGAGCATATTTGCCTACATAAATGCAATCTAGAAAGAGCTAGATTCTTTGGCAAAGAGACAGGTATTTGGTTTGATAGTGCTAACTTTACCAAGTATAAAGCCTGTAGGATATAAACAACTCTTTATTAACAAAGCATAATGAGAAGAATGAAGACCTAAAGGACAAGGCTCGCCTTGTGACGCAAAGGTTTCTCTCAACGCCCTGGATTGACTACAAGGGGACATGTTCCTAGTAATAGAAATGTAGTTAACAGATGTGGTTACATATCTTCATGGAGATCTTGATTGAGAGATATATCTAAAAGCGCATGATGGCCTTAAGCAATCAAACTCAAGTAACTCTAAGCCACGAAGTGCGTTTGCAATTGGAATTGAAACTCTTACTTTATAGAAGTGACTACTTGGTTAGGAAGGGATACAAGATGATGAACTATGCTTCTGCGTACTCATAAATAAAACGATTTTCAGATTTACAATTATAGCTATCTATGTTGATCATACGAATATAGTAGGTACTCTTGATGAAATACGAGAAACTACGAGCTGGATTAAATCCGAATTGAGATGATTGACCTTCGGAAACTAGGTTAACAACGAGTTTGTGGAATAATAATCCACCTGTGTGCATGTGTCCAAAATATTCTCAGGCGATTAACATGGACGAAGAGCATTCTGTTAGCACTCACAATGATCGGTCAATGTTTGGATGTAAAGGAAGATCCATTTCGTCCCAAATAAGATGACGAGGAAGTATTGGGACCTGAAATTCTCTATCTAAGTGCAACAAGCGCATCATTGTACTTAGCTCAATGTACTCGACCAGATATTGCATTCTCAGTGAACTTGTTAGCTAGATTTAGCTCAGCGCCAACGCATCGTCATTGGAATGACATCAAGAACATATTTTGATACCTAAAGGGAACCATTGACATGAGACTATTTTATCCCTATAAAAACATAGATGAGACAACAGATGGAATTACACATCCCCAATGACAAACTAAAACCCCAAACAATGTTTTGATTGGTTTTGCTGATGCTGGGTACCTCTCTGACCTACATAGAGGATATTCCCAAACTGGTTATGTATTCACCATTGGGAATACGGCAATATCTTAGAGATGAACCAAGCAAACCCTAGTAGCTACCTCATCAAACCACTCTGAGATCATTTCCATCCATGAGGTGGTCCGTGAGTGTATATGGTAAAGATCCATCATTACACATATTCGAGGAACTAGTGGTTTATGTTATGTCATTGAAGAGTGCACACACATTTATGAAGATAATGCGGTCTACATCAAACAGATGAAGCTAGGCTATATCAAGGGTGATAACACAAAACACATATCGTCATAGTTCTTTAACAGTCAGCAACAACTGATCCTCCTCAAGAATCAAATAAATTTCGAGAAGATTGTGGTAGATTTGTTTACCAAATCATTACCTAAAACTACATTTGAAAAGCACGTGAAAGTATCGGAATGAGAAAACTTTCCGAGCTCTCATGATTTGATGTAAGGATCAGGGGTAGGGTGTAGACCTCAGGGGGAATCTAGTATCATCACATCACCTTCAAAATACAATAGGTGCGTTGTACTCTTTTTTCCTTTGACAAAGATTTATTTTGTCCCACTGAGTTTTGTTACTTTGCAACGTTTTTAATGAGACAACACCTCATACACCGTTTTAACTTTGACTTGGCACAAGAGGAAGTGTTAAAGGAAATATATATTGTGTCTTTGTCAAAGTAACTGACGAAAAGTTGATTATGCAATTAGCGATTAACAAGTCTAATTACTCAATCAGTTATCAATTAGTCATTATTGTCATTATGTTTATTGTAATGATCATTACAATCACACCTATATATAAAAAGGATACGTAATAATATAAGTAGATCAATTTCGATTGTCTATTTTCTGTAACACAATATTGATTAATTTTTTGATTCTACAACACATGTTTTAAGTCTAAATGATGTTACTTGAGTTTAGGGGAGAGATAGGCAACTAAGAGAGGGAGAGCATTTCAGTGAGAATCTCACAACTCAACTTTAAAAAATAGGTATTGCAATAGCAAAAATGTGTTCATTGTTTAATGGACAACTAGTGATGTAATATTACAGTGGGATATACCAACATCAATCTGACGACGATGAGGTCAAACCAAATTGATACAAAAAAATTTAGTAAACGCTGCAAGACCCTAACTAAATGATACAGACGGCTAATATAAAGTACAATTGCCACCAATCTGAATTAGCAACCAAAACAAAAAGAATATGGTATAATCCCCTTGGAGATGACACAGTTCGGAGTATGCTTAAGCAATGGCGTATTTGACTGTCTCCGTCTCTTTAGGCCGCCACATGGTCTTCTGGACACACAGCAATCCCTCCTTGTCCTTGGAATAGGTCATGCGAACCTCCCACTGCATAGACTTCAACATGCTCTCCAGCTCATTAATTGTCTCGACATTGTCCCGAACGATAAGTTTTCCCTCTGGTCGAAGGATCCGATCAACCTCTGCAACTACAGAGACTAACTTGCACCTGCCACTCATAAGCCATTGCAAAATCAGGCAAAGCATAAAAATGACACATTCAGTGATTGCTAAGCTGCTGATAAGATTAGAATGGAATAATATGCACACCTCTTCTTGATGAGGGAAAACAGATGGTCTGCATGGAGAAGATCATAAGACCTAGGATAGGTGCTAAATGATTCACACCAATCATGATACATGCCAAAAAGACCTCGCTCATATATTATGGGTAAGGTGTCTGGAGAGTCTATCGTGACTATATTCATGACCCAAAGTTTCAAATCTTTCAGAGCCGCAGCAAATCTGCAAGCACAAGCAGATGTCAGAACTAAAAGAATGGGCAAAAGATCTCAATACACGTCTCACTCAATATCCCAATCATAGATTAGCCCTTAGCAAGGCCAACAAAAATAAAGACAGACACTCGGTAAGAATTTCCAAAAATCAGTTGGTTCAGGTGTCCATGGAACAAGCAATATCCCTAAACAATGTAATGATGTATCAGATGAAAAATGCACTAGAAAAGATAACTTTTTTAACGAGGATACATATTGCTTACCCTCCGTAAACAGATCTCATGTCCATGACATTCCTAACAGATGGCCAGTTAATGCCCATTCCAGTTAAATATGACTTGTCTACCACGCGTTTCCAGTGCTCATAGTCTGCTGCAAAATCCTCAGGAGCCGGTTTCCCATATACTCCAGTCTGAGAACTCAACAACCAGAAGGGTGCCTTGTCCAACCTCGCTGGCCATTGCTCAGGCCACTGAGATCCACGCTCTGATGCATCTACAGGAACTTTGTGCAAGCATGCTTGTAATGGTACTTTCCTGCACATGAGACAATTTGTTTGTATCAGACGGGCAAGAGTAATCCAATTTCAAACTAGATGAATCAATGTCTAATCTTTAAAATTTTTAGAAACCTAGAGACAATGTCAATCTTATACGGAAAAGTTCCACAAGCTCATAAAACCAATAATTTCAACAAGATATATTACTTGGCTACAATCATTAAATGAGTGGAAATTTTTTTATTAGTTCTTCAGTTGGTAGGAAAAAATTAACACATATATAAAGAATACCATGCTGCATTCGGATCATCAGCCTTGTCACAGATAGGAGGATCGTTTTGTGATCTTTTCTCATAACACTCATTGGTGGTAGGCTTTCTGTATATAGCTGCACCAATTCCATTTAGTGCATCCTTATTAATTTTGACAAGTTTCCAACATATCTTCGCTGTTAGTGTCTTCATGGCTGCAGATGATTTCACAATTTTAACTTATTAGAATATATCAATCAACTCAGGTACAAAGTTCCAGGGATATGAAGTGATAAATTTTGCACCTTCCCATATTTCCACATCGTCATGTTTCTTCTGATATACTGGTGTAGCAGACCACACAAAGAAACCACCAGGTCTCAACACACGATTTAGCTCTAATAGAAGCTTACCACCTGTAAATCATGCTTAGAGGTCAGTTTCCAAAACAAAAATAATTGATCAAACAAGCTTCCAAGACATCATTACCATGTCAAAAACGGCTGGATCAAAACTCCAAAAGTCCAAATATAGAAACACCAGGGTCTATCTGTTTCTTTTTTCAAAAATGGCATTTCTTCAATGAAAATAAATGCACGAAAATAGAAACAATGCGAAAGATGTAAACGAATGAGTACTGAAAACTGCACTTAGAACCATTTCCAGAAATAAGCCTGAAAACATCAGAATGATATTTTTAAAATGGTTCCAGTTTTCAACTCAGAAGTCATAACATAACTAAGTGAAACTATTGTCACACTTTCTTTTTAAGACAACTCTATAACCAGGAGAGAAAAACCAAATATTACTTGTACCAGGCACCTAATTTCTTGTTGTGGAACTGCATTTTAAACTACAATCTATGCATGCATAACCTCAATTATGTAGCCACAACCTTCTTTTTCTTTTGCTTTTTTTGGAAGGAGCCACCACCTTTTTAAATAAAAAAACTGTACCTTCTATATGCCAGGGAACCCTGCAGCGGGCACAGTGGACAACATCAAAAACTCTGCTAGGATAAGGAAGTCTCTGTGTGCCCATCACAGCAGATATAGCAGGAATTCCTCTTTCAAGTGCAAACTGCACTTGAGCTTCATGCTCATCTTTTGGGGCGAAGGACATTGCTAGGACATCTCTGTCAAATAGATATCCTCCAAAGCTTGCAACACCACATCCAACATCTAATATGACACGAGATTGTTTTCCCCAGGCAATATCAGAAACAGACTGCAAGATAAACACAAACAAAAAAATGAGGTTCATTAATAATATGAAAAGAAAAAAAACATTTAGCTGTCTTCCAAGACTCGGAATCATCCATCCTGTCAAACATAGCCTACACAAATATTTATCAATAGAGAAATAACCATGTATAGATTATGGTTCTTGCATTTAAGATCAAGTGGATTATCATCATTTATGCACATCTGATACCTTGGACAAAATAGAACTATGTTGATAAAGGAAAAGGAGAATCATACTGACATGCCATAAAGCAGATGTCCTAAATTCTAGGATGGTCAAGAATGCATGTTGCTTTACTGCACGTCGGCTTTTAACCATATAACTCTAGAATGGAAAGTAAATTAACATTTGCAGTGAACATGACTGTGATCCTACTTCTACAGCTTTATAAGACGGTTCCTAATAATGTAAGTGTGTGTGTGTGTGTGAGAGAGAGAGAGAGCATAGTAATACAAGCGAAAGGAGTATAAAGTGGATCAAATGGCTAAGAATATTCACCTCTTGTATCCAATCTATATAATGAAGTGCCCCATGCTTGAATTGGGTTCCGCCACCAGGGAAAGTAAGGAATTCCCCAGTGACCTTGACCCAGTTCTGATGCCCCTTAACTTCAGCAAGTTTGGTATGGGGGACGTTATAGTACCATATCTGCAAAACCCAACTTGTCAGTTTATCTTAGAAAGGAGAGAGAGATGTGAAAATAAATTGTATGTCGATCAGATTATGTACCTTTTCCCTGCTCGCTGGCCACTCAATTGGGCATTTATATCCTTCTGGAAGGGGAAGGAGGCATGTGGGAGGCTCCTCAGGACAGTGCCTCTCGCGATGTTCATAATGCTTTGTACTATGAAGACTCCTGATGGCTTGCAAATTGTCGAGGCATGGGATGAAATCAGGCCCAGCAGTTGAGTTACAAAGTTTCCAGTTGTAACTAGTTTGCCGGTCAGAAGAACGTTGAGCCTCTTTTTCATTCTTTGACTCAGCGGACTGAGTTGACCATGAGCCATTTTGGACTGTAGTCTCATTCAGAAGCTCTGACTGAGCAGCAGAAGGAAATACCTCAGTTGAACTCTGGTTCACAGCCTGCCCATTCTCCGATTTCTCACTATCTTTCTCCTTGTCAGTTTTCTCCTCAATCTGAGCATTCTCAGTTTCATCAGAATTCTCTGTTTTCTTCTCACTGTCATCAGATTTCTTTTCATTATCACCCTCACCCAAATCATCCTTCTTCTCATTGTCACCCTCAGTTTTCTTCTCTCCATCTTCGGAATTTGACTCATCATTCTCCCCCTTAGACTCTCCCTCTTCTGTCTTACTTCCTCCATCCTCAGTCTCAGTTTTCGACCCATCTTCAATCTTCTCCTCAATCTTCTCTTCACTCTTCTCCTCCTGCTTCTCCTCCACCTGATTACCACCCTCATTGCTATCTCCTTTCGTCGCGTCCTCCGGTAAATCCCCCGGGTTATCCTCAAACTGCTTGGTATTCCCCTCACTGATCTCACTCACTTGCTGCTCCTTCACCTCACTCTTATTCCCCTGAGCCACATCCACATTCTGCACCGGCACCACCGAAGATGACGTCATCATCCAAACCCCCACCAAACACAATGCCACAAACACCACAATGGTCACCGTCGAGCAGTAACTCGCCGCCGACCTCCTATTATCAACTCTACTATACTTCCCCGTCGCCATTTTTAACCCAAAACCAAAAATTTAACCTCTAAAAATCAACACCACCTGTAAGAAATCAAAAACCCAAATCACTTCAGATCCAACAACATCCTTTAAGATCAAACCAATACCCAGAAAACCCAATAACGAACATAATCTAAAGACACAAACTTGAACGAGTGAATCAATCAGAGCCGAATTTCGAAACGAAACCCAAACTACAATGACGCAATTGAACAACAGAAACACATCAAAATCGACAACGGATCTATATGAGTCCGACGAGATCCGAGATGAAAATGTGTAATCTTTGAAGGGGGCACGTAACTTGTTGGATCAGATAATGCTGAGGCGGATCTAGTCCTCCATGGGAGAAAAAGAGCGTCTTGATTTGATGGGTTTGGTTGCTTACAGCTTCGAAAGAGAAGGAAGATGAATGATGGGGTTTAATAGGAAATAAGAGGACTTTCTTACTGGTTTGAATTACTTTATTGATTTTTATATTTATAATTGGTAAGAATCCATCACAGGTGCAACTTTTTAATTTACCGCGATTTCCGGAAAGGTGAAGGATTTAATTCTCAGAGAAAAGAGAGGTGGTAAGACAAAGCTGCTGTAAACCCGGCGTAAGAATTGGGAAGGGAAGGGTGTTTTCGTCTTTTCGTTAAGATTGCGAATCCGAGTGATTTTGGATCATTGGATTAGGTATTAAGGTGGACCTTTGCTTTTAAGCATCAAATGTTTTGGTGTTTCGTAAGTCTAAAAATAAGCTACTTTTTAAAAAAGTATTAGGTGTTTTGAGGGAAAAATGAGAAGCTGCAGACACCCACCTTTTGCTTATAAGCTAAAAGTCAGCTTATATCTTATAAGCCCAGCTGTACCAAACTCACCCTATTCTTAGAGGGACAAGTCTTACCCTCTGCCTGTGCTTCCAATTCTTAGAGGGACGAGTCTTACCATTCTCCGATTTCTCACTATCTTTCTCCTTGAGTAAGACCAAAATAATGACGTTACTTTATGACTCACATGTATGATGATATATAGTATGATTTTAATCATTTCACTCATAGATCTTGGCCACTTACCCGATGCCTACAAGTTTGCTGATGAGACGTCGTCTGAAGTTGAATTAGTGGGGCGTTAGGTCAGTTGTGTGTATTTTGTGTGGTAGTAGAATTAGTAGGGCGTTAGGTCAGTTGTGTGTATTTTGTGTGGTAATGGGGTGGAAATAGAATCCCATGTTTTTTCGGGAATGTGAGGTGGTGAAATGGTTTTGGATTTGGCTTCTTTATTTAAATTTTTTTTATTTGTAGATTTGTTTGGATTATTTAAAATCATTAGATTGAATAAAAATGACATGGGGATGACATAACGGGACCACATTGTACTCAATTCAATGGTTTTAAATCATCTAACCAAATTCAAGCAATAATAATTCAAGTAAAGAAACCAAACTCTTTGGCATCAGAGACCCTTGTACTCTTTGCTTTTCAAGCTACCAAGAATTCCTTTTAGGGAATGGGTGTGGCTGATTGTAACACCCCGTACTTAAAAGTTACCTTTTCACAGGGGTTTACGAGTTACCGAGGGCTTTTAAGTGCGATCGGTAATTTGATAAGTTATCGCTCGAGTTAATTTTTGAGTTTTTCTAAACTATACAAATTCCTCATTTAATGACTCGATGTTGTAGTACGTGTCGACACGAGTCTCCTGGTATTTTAGGAATATTTTTCGGAGCTTCCGTTTATTTTCTGTGAATTTCGGAAGTTTATGGTAATTTTCAATTATCATTCTGGTAAATAATTCATACCATTTAACCTTTTTACTTTTCACCTTCTTTAAATCTGGACCGTTGGATCTTTCTAGATCTAATCCTGACCGTCCATTTTTGTTTAAAAAGGGGTGAGAAGGCTGACCTCGGGTCAACCCTCCCCTCTTCTTCTCTCGACGCTCTCCTCTCACTCGTCTGCTTCGATTTGGCCACAGCGGTGCTCCGCCGTCTGTTCACCTTCTGCTGGCGCACCACCACCAAACTGACTCCTTTCCTCTCCTCTACAAAGCCCAGATAACACACCCAACATTAAGCCACTAACGACGGAGATCGGAGGACGAGGACGGCGACTATCCTCAACAGAAATCCGGCCACTCAGGCGGAGACTCGACGAACTGAGGGTATTTTCTCGCTCCTCTTGTCTTTCTCATCCTTCCCATGCTTCTGCAAGTCGAATTCGAGCCCTAATTTCAAATTTCCTCTTTTCTGTTTTTTATCGGGTTTTTTGGGTTCTCGGGTGGACTTTCGGCGGTTGAGCTTTTGGAATCCTTGACGCCTCCGCCGTGCCCTAGGGAGCCTTACTGAGATTCTGTTGGAGCCAGTTGCGTGATGGTGGTGTTTAGAGCAGCGACAGCTCGTGTGGGCCGATACAGCAGCCCCTGCAAGTTCGAGGCAGGGTTGGGGATGGTTGGAGGCCGGGGAGCTGCTGGAGTGGGCTTAGGAGGTGGTAGGCAGCAGGACAGCTGCTGGGTCTGTTGTTAGGTTCGAGTTGGAAGCACAGGCAGAGGGTAAGACTCGTCCCTCTAAGAATTGTTGTTATTTGAACTGTTGTTGAAACTGTGTTTGATTTGCTGTTGTTTGATTGTTTCTTGTTGTAACTTGGTAAATTGGAGCAACGGCGAAGCTATGGCCGTTTTCTGACAAGTTGACCGGAATCCGGCAAGTTGCCCGATTCCGGCAACGATTCTGGTGATGCAGTTAAACCGACAGAATGCCGAAGAGGTAGAAATCGAATCCTCGTTATGCTTGAGTCAAAAAGTGTCAGTTGAATTGTAATTGGGATATTTACAGAAAAATTGGACGTAAGTAGGAAGTTTTCATTTTGGGAACTTCCCATTCTAAAGAACACTTACCATTTTAGGAAACTTTCCATTTTGGGAAACTTTTCCTTTTTGGAAGGTTTCCTTTTATGGAAGATTGACCGATAAAGGGAAAGGTCAATCTTAGTAACCAGTTAAGTTAAGACAACCGGATCTCTAAGTGAGATTCTAGGCAACTCAGGAATTTTAGTCAGAAACCGAGTTGGGTGCTGTAAATAATTCAGATAATTTCATACCGGATATATCGACTCATAACCTGTAAATTGGTGAAGTGGTTGATTGGGTGTCCATAGTAATTCCACAAATTACTATGTGTAACCTACCATCAAATGATTTAGTAAAGAAAAATACTTATGCTAAGGTGACGTAAACAGAAACCAAACTTCGAGTCGATAATTGGAATTAAGCGTTTTATTGAAAAAGCTGTTAAAAAGAAAGGAACTTGGTCAACACATGGTCAAATAGGATTTTCTAGTCAAACTAGGAAAATATCAAGTCAACGATGTAAAGACTAATATATTGGTTTAATTCTACAGCCAATGGTTGAATGTGGGACTGGACTCGGCCATGTGGATAGTTCGAGTTGGCGCTCGAGGAGTGTTCCGAGCTTTGAGGAGGATGCATTAAGTACTGTGAGTGGACCTTATTTTTAAATATAATGCATGTCATAGACTTTAATTAGTTTCTCTTTTATATGTGATTTCCTCCATTTTAAGTTTTACGGTGATTTTGGGAAAATGGAAATTTTATACTTTTTAAAAATAAGTGAGCCGGGAAAGTGGTTCCTACCTTTCCCGTGATTTTAAAGGATTTTCCCGGAACATGGTTTTTAATTGTTATCACCATTTTGGGTTATGGAGGGGGATTATTTTTAAAAGGGGAAACTTGGCTCTTGGATTTAACGATTTTAAAGTAAAGTCAGAGAACCGGTTTCAGGTTCCTGGAAATGTTTTAAATCTAATATATTTGGGGTAAAGTCATGAGAGTTTTGACTTGGTTTTCGATTTATTTTACCACGAGGTTTTTAAACGATTTTTAAGGATATGGTTATATGTATTGCATGCTAGCATGGACTCTCTCCAGATGGAGATGGTACCCTCTCTGGATAGTAGCTGGTCTGACCCTCTTCGGTGGTAGCTGGTCAGTAGGACCCTTCCGGATATAGCAGGTCAGGACCCTCTTCGGTGGTAGCTGGTCTGTTGGACCCTCCCGAATAGAGCGGGTCATGGGACCCTCTCTGGTCAATAGACCCTCTCGTGGTAGAGCGGGTCGGTTGTTTCTCGTGGTTGAGGTTAACACCCCACATTTATATTATGGATTTGAGCCAAGAGATTTGCTGTATGATTTATCTATTCATTTTCTATGAATTGTGTGCATAAGGTATTTCTTAGAAAACTCCAAGGGGAACATTAAAGAAAATAGTCTTTTTTATATTTGATTTTCATTCACTCACGCTAATATTGTTTTTAAATATTTTCCCCTGGACCCTTCGTTTTCAAATTCCCAGTGTTGCAGGGTTCTTGAGCGGAGGTCGCGTGTACAAGAGTCGGGGCATAGTCGATTAATTCATTGCTGCTTGCACATTGTTTAGGTGAAACTTCCATGTAGACTGCTCTAACTAACCCAGCTTAGCTAGTTAAATAGGTTAGGAAGCAGGATGGCTTCATGAGTTAGGGATTGTTTTTTTTTTAATACTCATGGAAGTGCTGAGTTGGTATGTAGGAATGGTTGTCCATTTCAAGGGGGTTTCGGTAAGGAGTTCCCTTGAGGTGGTCCCTGTAGGATTTACTTCGGGTTAAAGGGTTTAACTCGGGGTGGGTCCTAACACTGATTGTGAGACCCCGAAATTTTAATTTAATTTTCCGACACACTTAGGGTTTAATTCTGATTACTTTTCAGTACGTCGTCAATTTCGTCTAACGTTTTTACGTTAAGACACGTCGCCACATGCGTGAAAGTATTTACGGAATATTTTCCGGCACTTCACGTATTTTTCGTACGGTTTTTACGTTTAAATTTGACGTTTGGTTATTTGAAATGAATTTTCGAAAATGGTTTTGGTTTTGAAATTATTTTGGGAATTGGGATTGAATCGTGGCCGTTGATTCGATCGACGAATCGTGGCCACTCGTTTTTCTTCAAAACCCTATCTTTCTCCCTTATCTCTCCACCCTTCCTTTCCTTTTATTCTCTCTTTCTCTTTTCTTCTCTTTCTTCTTTCGTCTCGCCCGAAGCAGAAAGTCTGCTCCTCTCTCCTCTCTTCGACCCAGCAACCACCAGGCACACCGCCCCGGCGCGCGTCGAGCCTCACCGCCGCCTCCATTAGCTTCGCCTCGCCCCGGCGACCTCAACCGAACCACCAGCGACGCCAGTGCCGCCGCCAGCGCCGCCCAGCCGAGGAGAGAAGCTCCGGATCCACTGTGCAAGATAGATTGAGGCTTACCAGCCCTTTTGGAGAGCTAGGAAGCTCTCAGGCGCCACCAGGAGCCGCCCAGGAGCAAGGAGGAGGAAGGAGAGAGCCAGCGGAGCTCCGCCGGAGGAGAACCGCCGGAGAACAGTGAGCTTGACTTCAAGGGTATGGATCTCCACCTTTTCACTCGATTCTTGGCCTGTTGTGTTGTTGGATTAGTGTAGAAGATGTTTTGCAGGCCTAGGAACTCGGTTTGGCCGGAAAAACCTTGAAATCCGGCGAAACCAGTCGACCGGAACCGGCACGGTAAAAACTCTGGGTTTTACCGTGTCAGTTTTACTTTTACCATTTACTCAGGGGTAGAGTTACCAATTTGCCCCTGACTGTTTGAAATAATTACAGTTACTGTTTTTACTGTTTACCTTTACTGTTTTACTGTTTTACATTTACTGTTACAGATTTACTTTTACAGTTTACTTTTTACTGTTGACTATTTGACTTTGACCGGTTGACTTTTTGACGGTTGACTTTTTGACCGTTGACCGTTGACTTTACTGTTGACCGTTGACTTTTACTATTTCAAAGTTGACTTTTAACTTATACCGTAGAACACCTATTTTACGTTTTCGAACACTACGGTTAAACGTTTTAAAGACTTTTAGTTTATAAACGTGGCAAAACGACGTAAGTACTGAATAAGAATTAATCCCGACTTCTCGCCGATTTGAGAATCGGAGTGTCAAACAAGTCAAACCCTAGTGTCAGAAAGATAAACAAAGAATGTTTATCAAGTCTTAGTCGTAGATAGTAGATCCTCGAATTACTTATACCTGACTATCATTGTTATCTCACCCACAGACTCAGGAGCTCGTCTACGCAGGCTTCAGGAGGATCAGGAGTTGGAGCGCAGCCAGCTGTACCGTCATACCAGGTAGTAGGGGGAGCACGCCCAATGGGTGAGCCGAAACCCTCTTGGGTCGGCGGCTCTTTCACTTTATATTTATTAAATACTGATGCATTGTTTTAAGCTTGACCACACGCTTCTTATAGCACTTGGTGTGTGTGTGTGAGTTTTGGATCGAAAAGTAGTACCGTCGTCCCATGTTTTACCGAGCTTTATGTGCGTGGCGTGCATTTACATTTCCACATGCTCTTTCGTACTTACGAGTACCTACATATATATATACGAAATGTTTTCTCATGGGTTTTAAACCCCGACTTGGATGGCTTTGGCCCCATTTGGGTTAGCGAGGACGAGTTGCTCACCTCTACATCTTTTCATGTCTACAGCACCCATCACTAGAGGAGCTGGACTAGATCGCGGAGCGTCGACGGTTATCGTGCACTTCCGATTTCGAGGACTCCCATTCTGGTGTGGATTCCATGTTTCTTGACTTCCGTATTTCTGATGTTGTTATTCTGTTGGATACTTTGAGACACTTTTCGGGCTCATTGTTTCGAGACTTTTTTTTTCTTGTACTATTTCTGTCTCGCGTATTTTTCCATTATCTTCCGCTTGTAAAACATTTGTATGCTACTCTGTGTATTTGTCATACCGTATTTGACATTCATATTATTATTCATGTGTTGTTTATTTCATTCATAGCCTTGTGGTTTCGGTCCGGAGGGTCATCAATACGTCGAAAGACGTATTGATTACTCGCCTGATCGGGATTACGGCGGTTACCGACGTGTTCCGGGGCCGAGAATAGCCCCCGGGATGCGACAGTAATTACTTGGTATCAGAGCATCGTTTTGGTACCTTCCATGTCATTGGTGTACGACCAGTTTGTTTCTTCGAGTCGTATACTTCGAGTTATTTGTGTGCGATGCTGACGTCATTGCATGATCTCATGATGTATTCCTTCATACGGAAGTCAAAAGTTCATTCATGTTCCAGTAGTTGACATCCTCATTATCTTTATTTGCTAGACATTGTTTCGGTGACTAATCCTTGTTTCTTTTCAGAGTCAGTCACGATGCCGCCTCGCCGCGAGATGGATGAGGTTACGCGAGCGTTCCGTGCCATGGGAAATGTTCCACCTCCTACTCCGCAGGACTTGGAGTTAGAGAGGAGGTCCAACTGTTTAGCGACATTTCTGAAAGTTAGGCCACCTAACTTTACTGGCCTTACAGAGGCCGTAGATGCTGAGATCTGGCTCAAGCATATCAAGAAGCTGCAGGGGACAGTCAATACCCCTATTGAGTACCGAGTAGCTTTCGCAGTCCACTGCCTCACAGGAGAGGCTGATAGTTGGTGGGATACCGTTGCAGACCGCCATGATCCTGATCAGATGACCTGGGATCAGTTTGAGGAGTTGTTCTATGTTTCCGGGTAAACTCGCGGCCCCTTTAGCGGGTTGCACGGTTCCAGAAATAGCGAACTTCCTTGTACTCCGAGTTTTCCTGTGTAAAGAACAAACACGTCAAAGGGGCGTCCCTGGGTTTACCGAGGGAAGCCACTCCGATGCTTAAGTCAGACACTGTCAGATAAGCAGAAAACTCCAGAGTAGTTAAGAAGTTGACCGTCCCCTTACCGGGAGGTCCTCACCGGTATTTATAGTAGCATTAAAGGCAGCACTTTGTCCTTTTCCAATGTGGGAATTTTCCTCAATTTTACAATGAACTGGGCCCTGACAAAGGACCCAGAGTGGCTTCTCAAATCTGACTGGGCTTTAATCCTGTAAACAGTACTTCAAGCATAATAAACGATGCACATTTAACAATCGACCACACTTATGTGTTATTTCTTGAATTGTAACCCGGTACAGGAGAAATATTAGGTTCCACCTATAAACAAGTCCCCCAAGTCCTCAGTCAAGGGGTACGCTTGGGTGGGGACTTGAAATCATTTCTTTACCGGGTTACAAAGTTATAATCCAGACCCGGTGTACCCAGTCCCCCAAGTCCGTACGCAAGGGTACCCCGCAGACACGTTCACTTTGAGAATTGAAAACGACGTCTCCGGGTTGTAGTGGGGGAAACTGAAAAGTTTTTCGGTTTTGGGACGCGGCATGCATGACACGTGGCGATTTTCTCGAAAAACCGAAACGTCCCTTCAGTGTACGCCTCTAACTGTATAAATAGGGGTTGAGGGTGACAGTTTTGTCTCACCTTCGAAACCGATAACTTTTTCGTGCTTTTGCTCTCATTCTCTGTTGTCGCTGTGCTTGTTGGATTTCCAAACTCAAATCGACCTCAAAAGCCCTTCAAACCCTCATAAGTAAGGTACTGTTTCATCTTCCGTTGTTTTTGAGTGTTTTGGATCGATCATGTGTACTGTTTCTGGGTTCCAATCTGGGTTTCTGCGTTAGTGTGTGAGTTTATCCTTGTGGTCGCCGGGTTATCTGGGTTTCTGACGACGTTCCCGTGTTTCTTGTTTTGCAGATGACAAACCCCGCAATGGATGCTCACGTCCCGGAGTTTGCCTCAGTAACCTTCACTGATGGGACCGCTCTCGACCCTCCCGGGTACTCACTGACCGCGGAGGAGATTGTGGAGCTAAGGAGCAACTGGAAGATTCCCGAGTCTGTGGAAATTCGGACTTTAGAACCCAAGGATCAGTTCTTCGCTCCCGGGGATGGGTGGACGCTATGCCACGAGTACCAGCTACGCTGCGGCCTGTCACTCCCGCTAAAGGTGGAGGTGCAGTACCTCCTGGCTGCGAGCAACTTCGCCATCGGGCAAGTTGGCCCGAACATGTGGAGGCAGCTACTAGGGTTGTGCGTCATGTACAAGGTGCTGAAGCAGCAGATGCCCACCTATCACGAGTTACACGCCATGTACCAGGCCGAGTACTCCCGGAAGGCGGGTTTCAGTGGGACCATCCAACTGAAGTCCAAAGCGGTTTTCAAGAAGATCATTGAGGACTTGCCAACCTCCGTGAGCCGGACCTGGAGGGAAAAAAGTTTCTTGATAAGAAACTTTCAAGACCCGGGACACGCGCTTCAAGTACCGGGTGACTTCCAGCCACTGATGAGTAAGTCGTCTCCCTTAGGGTTTCTCTTTTCTCCTTCCCGAGTTGTACTTACATACGTTATTTGTGTTGCAGACGTCCCCGACATTCCTTTGGAGCCGGTGATGGAGAAAAGGATCCGGAGGATGCTATGGGCCTTCCGGGGTCAAGATGACCGGAGTTCGTACCGGCTTTGTAGGCTGTATGTGTACAGCAGGTGCCGGTTGATGGAGCTCCCAGGTTTGTCTCGTGTCCTTTCCAAATTTTGTTGTCACATGCTCCTGTCTAACGGGTTATGTATTTTGTTGCAGCTCTTCTCCCGATGGAGTTCACGAAACGCAAGAACCCGGGAATATATGACGGCTTCGAGGACAAAGCTGTATGGGCCGGGATCCGGACGCAAGGGGCGGAGGGTCTAGCATATGATGTCGACCTGACGACAAAAGCGGCTTTCCTGCGCCCAGACGCCGAGCAAGGGGATGTTCAGCAGTTCCATGTTGACGCCTTGCACTACAACGAGGTCCCCGAGTACTTGGCTGAGGTTCTCGGGCCAGAGGTTTTCCAGGAAGGAGAGGAAGTTGAAGGGAATCCCTCGGAGGTGGATTATAACCCGCTATTTGAAGAACCGGGAAGGGAATCTTCCATCGCCGATGAAGAGACTGAAGAACCGGTGATGAGCGCGGTTCCCTCGTCTGTGCTCCCCGGTGAGGAGTTTACTGAAGAGGATGACAACGGGGGTGAAGAGGTTGGAGGGTTGGAAAGGGGGATAGGGAGTGAGAACCCGGAGGGGAGTGACGGGAGTGACGAAGTTCAAGAAGTGGAGCCCGTTCCCTCTCGCAAACGCACCCGGGAGGCATCCAGCTCGGGGAGGTCCGAGAGGAGGAAGAGAAGGAAGGAGAGGAAAGAGAGGAGGGAGAGAAAGCAGCACCGGGACACTACTGAAATAATGGAGGAGTTGGCGGGCGCGGGAATGGCGGACGTGGCCATCCAGAGGATGGTAGCGGATTTGAAGAACTGCGCCGCCGACTCCTATGTCCTGGAGCATGAGGACCCGTTGATTGTAGCCCGGAGGACGCAGGAGAAACTGATGCGGGTAAGTTTGTCTTCCTTAACCCGTTCTTCCCTTTTTTTTTTGTTTCTTTGTACTAACCCGTTATTTGTTTTATGTAGGCTGTCAGGTTGTCGTACTTGGCAACTGATCGGCTCATAAACGAAGGCATCCCCGAGCGAGAGAGAGTGCTCAGGGACGACCTCCGGGCCGCCCGGGACCAGGTGACGGTGAGCGAAGAAAGCCTGGCTCGGGTCCGGGAATTCGCAAGCGCATCAGCCATTGCGTCGTGTGCGGAGTTGGCCAAGGCGGAAGAACACATAGCAGACTTGGTTGCCAAGAACTCGGAATTGGAGAAAGTCATCGAGGGTCACCGGGAGGACCGGTGTGCTCAAGACGCCGCTATAGCCCAGTTGACCGAGCAAAACCAGGCGCTGTAGCAACAGGTTACTTCCCTGGAGCAACAAAAAGGAGATTTAATCCAGGCAGTTTCCCGGGCCAAGGACTCTGCTATCTCCGAGTTTCTGGCGAGCCCCGAGTTTGACCTGAAGCTGCGGACGGCAAGGGCCGAGGCTCGCGCCGAAATTGTTAGTGTTGGGATTCGCCAAGGCTGGCTTGACAAGGCTGGTTATGATGGTCACCAAGGTCATGTCAGACCCGACGAGGCTGCAGGCACCTCCCGGTCGACTCCTGCCATGGCTGCAAACCCTAGGGCTCCTGCGAACCCGGCTCGGAGTCCCCCGGTTCGTTCTACAGCAGCCGGGAGAGGTACTTCCCGTGGTGGGATTGTTGGTGGTCCTCGAAACCGGCCACCTCTCCGTAGGGGTCAGTTCATCATACAGCCCCGGGGATGACGTGGCGGGTCTAGCACTGGAGGGGTAGCGGGTCGGCAGCGCCATGAATTGGAGCCTTAAGATTTTTTGTTTTTGCTGTAATAGATTAGTTTACCTGTAGCGGTTCGCTACTTTTTGTAATTGATCTTTTTTGAAGTAATCAAATTTTCCCTTCGCACAACTCTTCCTGTGACAAAACACGGTAACCTGATACACAGTACAAAAATTTACATATAATGCCGGTTTGACATGTGAATAAATATAGTGCCACTAGGATATATGGGTCCGTTAGGGCCTCCATGGGCCGCTACGGCCTTACGGGGGAATGTCTTTCTATAACACGTTCCCTGTAAAATAACAAGTTGAGTTGATGCGTATCTCACAAGTGTAGATAAAATTTATATATAGTGCCGGTCTGGCATGTTATCTTCATAAAATAACAATAGGCCCGGTAGGGCCGTACCGGTCAATTATGGCTTCTTGTCGAATAACCCGGTATTTGTGATGCATAATATACAAGTGTTGACAAAATGTACGCATATTGCCGGTTTGGCATGTTTAATAATAAGTGCCGCTAGGGCTGTACGGGTCCGTTAGGACTTTCAAAGACTGAAATAAGGCCGTGAAAGGCTTGCAATATTTCAAGTTAAGGAGATTACCAGTGATTATCGGAGATTGGCGAGTTTGACAGTGAAATAAGGCCGTTAAGGCTTGCAATATTTCACGTCATGTAGACCGGAGATTATCAAAGATTATCGGAGAATGCCGAGTTTGACAGTGAAATAAGGCCGTTAAGGCTTGCAATATTTCACGTCATGTAGACCGGAGATTATCGGAGATTATCGGAGAATGCCGAGTTTGACAGTGAAATAAGGCCGTTAAGGCTTGCAATATTTCACGTCATGTAGACCGGAGATTATCGGAGATTATCGGAGAATGCCGAGTTTGACAGTGAAATAAGGCCGTTCAGGCTTGCAATATTTCACGTCATGTAGACCGGAGATTATCGGAGAATGCCGAGTTTGACAGTGAAATAAGGCCGTTAAGGCTTGCAATATTTCACGTCATGTAGACCGGAGATTATCGGAGAATGCCGGTTAAGGCATACAAGTACGGTCGCTAAAGGCTGCATTCACTTCAACAAACTGTTTAATAAACATAACCCGGTAGGGGGTTTCATGCATTGTGGGCCTGAAAGGCTTTATATACAACATCATAAACAATAAATTTGGACATTCATAGATAACTTGGTACCTATTTGGGGAAGAGATGTAGATGTTGGGCGTTCCATGGTCGTGGAAGCGTAACTCCATCTGTACCCCTGATGTAAAACGTTGCCGGGCCCACGACTTCAACAATTTCATATGGACCCTCCCATGGAGCTTTGAACCCCGTTGGCTTAGGGATAACCTCCTTCATTACCCAATCCCCGAGTTTGAGTGGGCGCTTGATAACCCGGGAATTGTAGTGTTTAGCCACTTTTTGCTTCTTGTTGATATTTCGGAGATGTGCACGCTCCCGGCGTTCCTCCAGGAGGTCCAAGTTAAGGCGGATGCCTTCATTGTTGGTTTCCCTGTCAAACAGTTGTACCCGGTCACTCGGGACTTCCATCTCTACCGGGATCACTGCCTCAGAGCCAAAGGTCATAAGAAATGGGCTCTCCCCATTGGCTTCTGTTGGAGTTGTCCTAAGTGCCCACAAAACTTCTGGAAGTTTCTCAGCCCATAAACCCTTTGCGTCCTCCAGCTTCTTCTTCAGAACTTGCTTGATGAGCTTGTTAACAGCTTCAGTTTGTCCATTAGTCTGCGGGTGTGCAGGGGAGGCATATAGCACCTTTGTCCCATTGGAATGTAAGAATTCCCGGAACTCATCATTGTCAAACTGCGTCCCGTTATCTGTGATAAATGTCTCTGGGATTCCAAACCGGCAAAAGACATTGTTCCAAAGGAATTTCTTAACATTTGCGGTTGTGATCCGTGCCAGGGGTTGAGCTTCTATCCACTTGGAATTATAGTCCACTGAGACAATGGCGTGTTTGAGCTGTCCCGGAGCTGTGGGTAGAGGCCCGATGAAATCAATCCCCCACATGCAAAATGGATATGGAGAAATGATTACTGATAGTGGGACTGATGGGGCACGGGGAAAGCTTGCAAATCGGTGACATTGAAGACAGGAATCTACGACGACTCTGGCATCGTGTTCCAAAGAAGGCCAGTAATATCCCATTCTTAGGGTTTTGAAAGCCAGGTTACGGGCTCCAAAGTGATTTTCACATACCCCGCTATGAAGCGACTGCAAAACCCGGTCTCCTTCCTCGGGTGTAATACACTTCAAATCAGGGAAAGTATGTCCTCGTCGATACAGTTTCCCATCACGGATACTATACTGCGCCGCTCGAACCCGTAGTCGTTTGGCCGCTACCGGGTCCTCAGGTAGGGTTCCATGTTGGATGAAGTTGATGAACTCATCCATCCAAGATGGTGGCGGGTTTGCTTCCACTGCGAAAATCTCAGAAAAGGAGAGTGAGATGCTTGGTTTCTCCAATGTCTCGACCAGTAAGCCTTTAAACTCGGTATTGGAATCGTCCCCTGTTGCAATCCTAGCCAGAGTATCTGCTCTCACATTCTGCTGCCTCGGTATCTGAGTAACCTCAAAGGTGTCAAATTTTTCCAGCAAGAAAGCCGCTAACTTTTGATAGGACGAAAGATGTGCTTCCTTTGCCTGAAATCCGCCGTTAACCTGCTGCACTACCAGTTGTGAATCACTTAGTATGCGGAGATGCCGGGCGCCCATATCTTTAGCGAGTTGGAGCCCTTTGATTAAGGCTTCGTGATAGGAGCCTTTTACACTACGTTCTTAATATGTTTTTACCCTCATTTATGCTTTGTTTATCCATTATTTGATTAGTATTAGTAGTTATTTAGCATAAGGGGTTATTTGTAGAACATTGGCTAAAACATGTGTAAAATAGATAAAGTATGTGCAATATCGTTAAAAGCTGAAATTGGAAGTGTTCGTGTTTTTCTTAAGTTTCTGTAAACCAATACATTGTCACTACTTGATTATATCTTTTGAATGCGTAGGTGACATGTATGTGGACATAACGAAACAAGAATCGTGAGGATCGGACTTATGGAAGGTCGCAAAAGAAGCATGGAAAGACAAGAGGCCAAAAGCATGAATTCGGAACAGAAACAGAGGATTTCCAGAAACCATAACTCAACTTCAAAGATTTCCCTAGGACGATCCAGGAGGAACTAGGGAACGTGCCATATATGGATGGAAAGCTGTGGATGTCTAGTTTCTAAATATTTTGGAATCGCAGAAATCCAAGATCTGAGGAAGGAGTTATGCCGGAAACAATGGCCGGAGGTCAGTCTGCTGGAAACATGACAGAATTTGCTGAAGTTGTCTACCGAGTTCGTGAGTGTGTTTCTTCACCAAAATCCTTCCCAAGCATGCCAAATGATTGATGAAGAGCTTAATGATGATATGGGAAGTTGTTTAGAAGAAGAAGAATCGAAGAAATCACCAAGGAGAAGCCGAAAATAACAACTACGAAAGTTATCCCAGTCAAAACAGGATAACTCGGTCTACCGAGATTATGGGAGCTTTTCGGCTGTCCTAGGAGTCCATGAGCATGAAAGAGAGCCCAATGCCGACCCACACACATGAGGAAGAGTCCATGAATTCAGAAAAAGAAGTTTTAAAACTATTTTCCAAGTCAGCAAATTAAAGAGAAGGAAGACAAATCCAACAAGGAAAGAAGAGAAACCTACCCGGTTTGGAACACAAGGGGCTGCCGATTTTCATTAGGTTTCTTTAGGGTTTTGTCTCTATAAATACACATGTAATACAGTAGAAAAAGTGTCTTTCAATTGCTCAAAACATAGTATAGCCAAACTCTACCAAAAACCCTCCTTACACAGAAAAACACCAAGCCGCCGCCGCCAACCCTTGCTGCCAACTGCCCATCTTCCGCCGATCATCCTTTCACCCTTTGCCGATCTATATAGGTAGGTTAAGGATGAATAAATCCATGGTTTGTGCATGTATTTTCTGTGTAAAAACAGTTGGTTCTTTATATATACGTTTGTTTCGGTTTTTGGTTTTACGTTATAAACATGTTTTCTTGTTCTTCTTGGTGATTTTCATGTGATTGTGTTTATGATTGTAACGTGTAGAATTGCATGTTAGGATGACGATTTAGATTAAGTTGTTTGTGTTCATGTAAGTAATAACTTGAATTGATTAATCCTCACCTGTACACGTAATCGAACTCTAGGTTAGCTTGAATCATGACAAGTTAGCTATTAGGGGGAAGTTTCATATGCCGTAGTGTCTAAGGGTTGAGATCAGGCGATTGTAGGTCTTGATTCTTAGTCACTACCAAGGGTTGCTAGGGTGAGAGATTTGCATGATGAATAGGATGAGTGACGCCATACCTAGGACCATGTTTCCAATGACTCTCGTTCGATCAGTGTATTTTGTCTCAATGTCAGGCGATTGTAGGCATTGAACAGGATGACACATATACAAATTTAGTGTCAGGCGATTGTAGGCACTAAGTTTACATGAGAAGTCTAAATAGTTGGAATTAATTACAAGTTGTGAAAACGTAAATACAACTTCTTAAACTTGCGAAATTTGTGACATGTCTTTCTTCACGGTGCTTCGTTGTTTTATGCGTGAGTATTGATTGAGCATGTTTTGTAAATAAGTGTCTTTATTTTCTTTATATGTTTCAAACCATTCCATAAATCCCCGATAATATTTTGTATATATGTTTATACTTGTAATCTTTTGAAAGTACTAACGATTTGTTTTGCAGAATATAAGTCCTTCCCTAGTGTCCCCGGCTAGAACGATCCCTACTTACTAATACTACACGATAGGGTTTTAAATTGCAGGTTGTTAAGCAACGGCCTCGTCACTTCGTACTCAGCCGTGTTGTTTGATGCTTTGAAGTTAAAGCGTAGAGCATAATCAAAAATATTACCCTTCGGGTCTACTAATGTAATGCCTGCTCCACATTGCCTCTGATTGACTGATCCATCTACAAATATTTGCCAACTCTCCGGTTCAGCTTGTGTAGGAAGAGTTTCAGCAACTGATGAATCTGCTAGGATTAACTCGGCAATGAAGTCTGCTGCTGCCTGCCCTTTGATTGCCGTTCGCGGTTTAAAGTGCAAATCATGCTCCCCCAACTCAATTGCCCACTTGACCAGTCTTCCTGAAGTCGCCGGCTTTTGCAGAACCTGCCGTAGTGGTTGGTTGGTGAGCACATGGATAGAATGTGCTTGAAAATAGGGTCTTAACTTCCTTGCTGCTACAACCAAGGCCAGGGCCAGTTTTTCAATATCTGGATAACGAGTTTCAGGATCATTGAATCATTTTCCAGTATAGTAGACTGGCAGTTCTTCAGACTCTGGCTTTCTTATCAAGGCACAGCTGACAGTCGTTTGAGATACCGCCAAGTATAGATAGAGTATTTCCCCCGGGTTAGGTCTGGATAAGGAAGGAACTGACGCCAAGTATTCCTTCAACTTTTCAAAAGCTTGATTGTGATCTTCCTGCCATGTAATCCGCTCGCGGTGTTGACTCTTGAGAATTTTGAAGAAGGGAGCACATTTATCTGTTAACCTGGATATAAACCGGGATAAGGCTACCAGCCTGCCAGTAAGTTGCTGGACTTCATTCCTGGTTTTTGGCGGTTGCATGGCCAAGACGGCTTGAATTTTGTCGGGGTTTGCCTCAATTCCCCGAGCGCTGACCATAAACCCGAGAAACTTTCCTCCTGAAACACCGAACACACACTTCTCAGGGTTTAACCTCATTCCCTTGCTCAAGGCAATGTTGATAACGGTCTCCAAGTCATCCGGGTGTTTGCTTGTTTCCCGGTTTTTTACCAGCATATCATCTATATAAACCTCCATAGTATCCCCGAGTTGGTTTGCAAACATGCCCACTACGAGGCGCTGGAACGTGGCTCCTGCATTCCGGAGTCCAAAAGGCATCACTTTGTAATAATACATCCCCTTGTCTGTTGTAAAAGATGTGTGCTGTTGATCCGCGGGATTCATCGGAACTTGGTTAAATCCCGAGTATGCATCTATAAAGCTCAACTGGGGGTGGCCCGCGGTTGAATCCACCAGTTGATCAATCTTTGGAAGGGGAAAACTATCCTTCGGGCAAGCCTTATTCAGATCTGTGTAGTCGACACACATCCTCCACTTTCCGTTTGCCTTCTTGACCATCACCACATTGGCCAACCAATCCGGGTATGTTGCATCTTCAATGAACCCAATGTCTTTAAGACGTTTAACTTCTGCTTGAATGGCCTTGTACTTCTCTGCGCAAAATGCACGACGCTTCTGTCTTACCGGTTTAACTCCCGGGATAATATTGAGGGAATGCGTCATAACTTCTGAAGAAATTCCGGGCATGTCTGCATATGACCATGCAAACACCTTCTATTTCCGGGTTAGCAGCTCAATCATTCGGGTTCTGACCTCGGGGTCAAGGCCTGTGCCAATGCAAATCTTCCTCTCCGGGTATTCCTCTGAAATCTGAATCCATTCTGTTGCTTCGATTGGGGCTGGCCGGGAGAACTTGGCAGGATACTTCTGGCTCTTCTTTTGTGCCGTCTTACTGATGGGCAAAGAATCCGGGTCATCCCTGGGGTCATCGGGTTTGTCAAATGGGGACAGGGAAAAACCCGCCGAAAACATCTCATGCTGGGACTGAGTTGTTGCTATCGTGTTGCATCTGACAGCGGCTTCTTGGTCTCCGCGAATTGTAACCCAACCCCCGGGTGTAGGTACCTTCATAAGCAGCATATGACCCGCTATAAAACTTTGTAGGCCCCAGAGATGGGCAGTCCACAATTATGAAGGGAACTACAATTCTTGTGGATTGGTGCCCGGTTCCAACTGTAACCGTTAGCTGATTAGACCCCAACGGTTGAGTTGTCTCACCTGAAAAACTGATCAATGGCTCGTGGTTTCTATAGAGCTTATCTCTTCCTCTTTTAAACCCCTTATAGCAACTGCTGAACATGACGCTGACAGCGGCTCCCGTGTCTATTAGAACCCTTCGAGTTCTCCAATGGTCAATCTGAAGAGTGATAATGAAAGGATCATTGTGATGCATTTTCAGCGTGTCTTCAGACTGAGAAAATGACACGGTATCCCAAGGAACCAGCTCCTTGCGGCATTCCTGACGAAGCTGCATTATCTCTAACTCCGGTGACCGGACACCCCTTGGGTGCCACCCCCGTGAATCGTCATTATCTCCCCATATACTTCAATCAGGTTGACACCTGTGGCGGGTGACTTATACTGCTGTAACTTGCCGTTCTGGATCATGTACTCAATGGTGTTTCGAAGGGAAAAGCACCGGTCGGTGGTGTGGCCAGACTCGTTGTGATAGGCACAGTGTTGCCCGTTGTCCGGCCCTGCCCTTTTGGGAAACTTCCTTTTTGGAGCTGGGGGAATGTCATTCCTATGGCGGTTCCAAATTTCTTCATAGGAGGCAGTCAAATTGGTTAACACTTCATATCGCGGAATGTAAGGAGTTTTTGCTTCCTGGGCTGGAGGTCTCGGGTATGGAGCTTCTCTTGGCTTCTCCCTTGATCTGTTTGAACCTTTGCCGTAGTATCCCTGGCCACTCTTATTCTGCCCTTCCTTTCTCCATCCATCAGCTCGCTGGCTTGTGAACTCGGTATTCGTCCGGCGTTCCCTGAAGGTGTCGTACTCGGCTTGAGCTTGCCGAGTTACTTCATTAATTAAATCGTCGTAGCACCTGAACCGCTGCTTCCTGAGCTCCACCACAAAGCGGGTTGGTTTGAGCGCCTGTAAGAACGCCTCTGATGCTACTGACTCGTCCAAGTGCCCACATTTGGAAGTCGTGGACAGCCAACGGGTTACAAAAATTTTCAAGCTCTCATCATCCCTTTGCTGGACTTTGAATAACGAAGTGGTGCTTCGGTTGGCACTAGACAACAGGATAAACCGGGACAGGAACCTCTGTGTCAGCTGACCATAGGTTTCTATTGACAAAGCCGGTAACTTGAGGAACCAACTCAATGCCTCCTCACTGAGTGTTTCCTGGAAAGCATGGCATGCTTGGGCATCTGTGAACCGGGTTGAATCCAACTGAGACTGGAACAACTCTAGGTGTGCATACGGGCACCCCGTTCCGGCATATCTCTTAATCTTAAATGGCTTTGCTTCCGGTGGCTTTTTGTCTGCTTGAACCCGTGTGGAGAATGGGCTTGCACGGGTAATAAAGGGTTGGTATTGCTGTGGTCCCGTTCTCGAGTTAAGACGCTGCTCAAGTTGGGTCACAGTTTGTGTCAACTGTAAAAGCAGTTGGATCTGGGCATCTGCTGGGGGAAGTGGTTGATTTAACAACGGCTCTGGAGGTGGAAGAGGTCCTGTAAGATTGTGATTAAACAAAGGATTGGAGAGATGGATAATTTGTGGATTTGGGTTAGGGTGGGCAGTGGGTGGGAGAATAGCGGGTGGTATGTATGCACTGTCAAGAGTTCGCGGGTTTCCATAACCCGGAGGATTCCCTTCTGGGGTGACGATATCAGCAAGTCTGGCTGACGTCCCCATGGCATTCGCCCTTTGAGTTAAGGTTGCTTGAAGAAGCCCATGCTCGGTCTGGATAGTTGCTAATTGCTCCCTTACCGTCATTAACTCGGCATGTTCTCGATTAGATTGTTCCTTCTGAGCGAGAAAGTCCTTTTTCAAGAGCTCAAATGCTGCTGCCAAATCTGTTTGGCCAAACTGGGTCCCGGAGGTCCCCGGGTTATCATCCCCTGAGAAATTAAGCCTCCTAGTTGGATCTTGTTCTCCTGCCATTTCCACCGTCCTTCAAAATATTAAGCGGGAGGTCTTGAGTTCAACTCTCAGTGAAAGCACCAATTGTTTCCGGGTAAACTCGCGGCCCCTTTAGCGGGTTGCACGGTTCTAGAAATAGCGAACTTCCTTGTACTCCGAGTTTTCCTGTGTAAAGAACAAACACGTCAAAGGGGCGTCCCCGGGTTTACCGAGGGAAGCCACTCCGATGCTTAAGTCAGACACTGTCAGATAAGCAGAAAACTCAAGAGTAGTTAAGAAGTTGACCGTCCCCTTACCGGGAGGTCCTCACCGGTATTTATAGTAGCATTAAAGGCAGCACTTTGTCCTTTTCCAATGTGGGAATAAACTCCCTTGCTTTTCCTCAATTTTACAATGAACTGGGCCCTGACAAAGGACCCAGAGTGGCTTCTCAAATCTGACTGGGCTTTAATCCTGTAAACAGTACTTCAAGCATAATAAACGATGCACATTTAACAATCGACCACACTTATGTGTTATTTCTTGAATTGTAACCCGGTAAAGGAGAAATATTAGGTTCCACCTATAAACATTCTACGAGCAGTACTTTCCCTCGGTCTTGAAGGACCAGAAGATGGGCGAGTTCTTCAGCTTTACATAGGGGAGCTTGACGGTCCACGAGTACGTGGTGCGGTTTACTTCGCTGCAGTAGTATGTCCCAGACCTCACCGAGAAGGTGAAGGCTCAGAGATTTGAGTTTGGTCTTCGGTATTCTATTCGCCGCGAGTTGCTTTCCAACACCACTCGCACATACCGGGAGATTGTGAGCGCAGCCTACAAGATTGAGGCTGACCAGGCGACTTTTCCTGAGGGCAGAGATGAGTATGGCAGTAGATCCCACTCTCGGAGCAGAGACAGGAAGATGACCAAGAGGAACAACAGGAGACCTTTTGGCGGAAACGTCAGTGCTGGCAGTAGCGGCAGTGGGTCCTCAGGAGGCCGATCAGGGCCTTACACTTGCTATGAGTGCGGTCAGGTAGGACACACCCGTTGGCGCTGCCCCAACAGAGACCTTGGTACGGCTTCAGCTTCAGGTTCTTCTAGCCGTATCCAGCCACAGGGTCAGCAGCAGTACCAGCAGGGATCGCAGCAGCAGTCTTACTCCCAGGTTCCTCAGCAGCAACAGTACCAGCAGGGCTATGCACAGCAGTCGTACCCTCAGGCACCTCAGCAGCAGCCTGTCCCGAGTCAGGGTAGTCAGGCCAGCCAGAGCTCACGTACCAGAGGACGGAGTGGGCGCAGTGCTAGGGGACGTGGACAGGTTTATGCTTTTGCAGGGGGTCAGCTAGCTCTGGATGCCTCGACAGCTTTGGATGGTACGATTATTGTTTCTAACTCAGAGGCTAGAGTATTGTTTGACACAGGAGCTTCTCATTCTTTTATTGCCACTTGGTTTGCGGATGCTTTGGGACTAGAGTCTGAGTCCACGGGTAGCACATATTGTTTCAGTTCTGCCCTTGGAGTGGAGGCAGCTACAGACAGGATCTTTCGCAAGTGTCAGCTGCTGGTTAAAGAAGGAAAGTTACTAGCAGATGTTTACCCGTTAGACATTGATGGGTATGATTTGATACTTGGGATGGATTGGTTGGAGAAGTATCGAGCTCTCATAGACTGTGAGAAGAGGACAGTCACAGTGAGGACTTCAGGCAAAGACAAGGTTATGGTGATCAGAATGGATGAGCGACTCACACAGCCGAGTCCACTTTTGCGACCATGTTTTCGTGGGAGGAGGACTTTGACTTGCTACAGTATTGTGAGATCGTCAAAGGAGACAGATGGATCTAGTGAGGACAGATACATTCCGGTAGTTGATGAGTATCCCGTAGTATTTCCTGAAGATTTACCAGGATTACCGCCACATCGGGAGGTAGAGTTTCAGATCGAGTTGGTTCCAGGAGCCACGCCGATTTCGATTCCACCTTACCGTATGGCACCAGCAGAGTTGCAAGAGTTGAAGCTTCAGTTGGAAGATCTTATGAGCAAGGGTTTTATCAGGTATAGTTCATCACCGTGGGGAGCACCGGTGTTGTTTGCCAGAAAACATGATGGGACCCTTCGACTCTGTATAGATTATCGGAAGTTAAACGGTGTCACTGTGAAGAATAAGTACCCACTTCCGAGGATTGATGATTTGTTCGATCAGCTTGCAGGAGCTCAGTTCTTTTCTAAGATCGATCTGAGGTCCGGTTATCATCAGCTTCGGGTACGGGATAGTGACATAGAGAAGACAGCTTTCAGTACACGCTACGGGCACTTCGAGTTCCTTGTCATGTCGTTCGGATTGACGAATGCTCCCGCAGCTTTCATGGATCTCATGAACAGAGTCT
The DNA here is from genome assembly GCA_951800085.1 of Comarum palustre. Classification (NCBI taxonomy): domain Eukaryota; kingdom Viridiplantae; phylum Streptophyta; class Magnoliopsida; order Rosales; family Rosaceae; genus Comarum; species Comarum palustre. The sequence continues at coordinate 16,128,756 of OX637588.1, read as the reverse complement.
TCCGGCCTTACCTGGATCAGTTTGTAATCGTGTTCATCGACGACATCTTAGTCTACTCCAAGACACAGGCAGAGCATGAGTATCATCTTCGCACCATTCTACAAACTTTGTGGAATCACCAGCTTTTCGCCAAGAAGTCAAAGTGCGAGTTTTGGCTTTCAGAGGTGCAGTTTCTTGGACATGTAGTTTCGGCTTCAGGCTTGTCTGTGGATCCTTCGAAGGTCGAGGCAGTTTTAGATTGGGAACATCCTCGGAATGTTACAGAAGTGAGGAGTTTCCTTGGTCTAGCTGGATACTACCGTCGGTTTGTGCAGGACTTCTCAAAGATTGCCACGCCACTAACCAACTTGACAAAGAAAGGAGTCTAGTTTGAGTGGAGTGACGCATGTGAAGAGGCTTTTGCAGAGTTGAAGAACCGGTTGACCACAGCCCCAGTCCTCGTTCTCCCCAATGGTGTAGATCCGTACCAAGTGTATACGGACGCTTCAGGGACTGGTTTAGGTTGTGTGCTGATGCAAAATGGTGGGGTAGTTTGTTATGGCTCTAGATAGTTGAAGCCACATGAGAAGAACTATCCTACACATGATTTGGAGTTGGCAGCTGTTGTACATGCTCTGAAGATCTGGAGGTGTTATCTCTACGGAGCCACCTTTGAGATCTACACGGATCACAAGAGCCTACAGTACATCTTCACCCAGCGTGATCTTAATCTACGGCAGCGGAGATGGATGGAGTATCTTACGGATTATGAGTTCACCCTACGATACCATCCAGGCAAAGCAAATGTTGTTGCCGATGCCTTGAGCAGGAAGCCGAGGTATGAGCTTGCGAGTATTTTCCTCTCTCGCATGGATGCTTTGGAGACGTTGGAGGATTATGACTTGGACGTACGGTTTGGGGATTCTCACGGATTCTTGGCTAGTGTGTCACTCAGGCCCCACATCCTACAGCAGGTGGGGGAGTACCAGTGGAATGACCCAGAGAGCCACTTGGTTCGGGCCCAGGTCTACTCAGGTGAAGCCGACAACAAGTGGAGTGCCAGTGATGATGGACTTATCAGGTACAAGGGACGTGCCTTTGTCCCAAGTGATGATTACATCCGGAAACTAGTGTTGGAGGAGTCACACCGGACTAGTTTCACCATGCATCCAGGAGCCACAAAGATGTATCAGGACATGAAGCGCCAGTTTTGGTGGAAAGGCATGAAACAGAGTATTGGGGAGTATGTATCTAGATGTGACGTGTGCAGGCAAGTAAAGGCAGAGAACAGACATCCAGCAGGACTTCTTGAGCCTTTGGCAGTTCCACTGTGGAAGTGGGACCATATCACCATGGATTTCGTCACTGGCCTACCCCGTTCACGGGAAGGTCATGATGGGATATGGGTGATAGTTGATAGGTTGACGAAATCTGCCCACTTTCTACCTGTCAAAATGAGCTCACGTACACAGTACTTTGCAGATCTGTACATCAGTGAGGTGATCAGACTTCATGGGATACCGAAGAGCATCATCTCAGACCGTGACCCACGTTTTACTTCCAAGGTCTGGAAGTCGTTGCAGAAAGAGTTGGGTACCGAGTTACACTGGAGTTCAGCATATCATCCTCAGACAGATGGACAGTCCGAGCGTACGATCCGTACCTTGGAGGACATGCTTCGATCCTGCATAGTTGATTTTGGTGAAAAGTGGCATGAGTGCCTGTCACTTGCAGAGTTTGCCTACAATAATAGCTACCACCGCAGCATTGGCATGGCTCCATTTGAGGCACTGTATGGTCGACCATGTAGATCCCCTACGTGTTGGTTGGACAGAGAGGACAGGGTTCTACTTGGTCCTGATGTGATACAGGAGACTTCAAAGAAACTTCTGATTGTCCAAGAGAGGCTAACAGTAGCCCAGAGTAGGAGCAAGTCGTATGCAGATACACGTCGGACACCCCTTGAGTTTGCAGTGGGAGACTTTGTGTACTTGAAAGTCAGTCCCCGCAAGGGAGTTAGACGATTTGGGGTTAAGGGGAAGTTGGCCCCAAGGTTTGTAGGGCCCTTCCAGATAGCCCAGAGAGTTGGAACCGTTGCATACCGGATTCACCTGCCACCACGACTGCAGCATATACATGACGTGTTTCACGTCTCACAGTTACGGAAAAGCCCACCGGGAGCCCCACAGAATGTTATTTGGACTGATGTACAGCTGCGCAGCGATGCTTCTTACGAGGAGAGACCGTACCGCATCTTGGATCGTGATGTAAGGAAGCTCAGGAACCGTGAGGTTCCAGTTGTGAAAGTTCAGTGGGATCACCAAAGTGAGGAAGAGGCTACTTGGGAGCTTGAGTCAGTCATGCGGCAGGCTCACCCACACCTCTTCTGATGTCAGGTAAATTTCGAGGACAAAATTCAATTTAAGGGGGGTAGAGTGTGAGACCCCGAAATTTTAATTTAATTTTCCGACACACTTAGGGTTTAATTCCGATTACTTTTCAGTACGTCGTCAATTTCGTCTAACGTTTTTACGTTAAGACACGTCGCCACATGCGTGAAAGTATTTACGGAATATTTTCCGGCACTTCACGTATTTTTCGTACGGTTTTTACGTTTAAATTTGATGTTTGGTTATTTGAAATGAATTTTCGAAAATGGTTTTGGTTTTGAAATTATTTTGGAAATTGGGATTGAATCGTGGCCGTTGATTCGATCGACGAATCGTGGCCACTCGTTTTTCTTCAAAACCCTATCTTTCTCCCTTATCTCTCCACCCTTCCTTTCCTTTTCTTCTCTCTTTCTCTTTTCTTCTCTTTCTTCTTTCGTCTCGCCCGAAGCAGAAAGTCTGCTCCTCTCTCCTCTCTTCGACCCAGCAACCACCAGGCACACCGCCCCGGCGCGCGTCGAGCCTCACCGCCGCCTCCATTAGCTTCGCCTCGCCCCGGCGACCTCAACCGGACCACCAGCGACGCCAGCGCCGCCGCCAACGCCGCCCAGCCGAGGAGAGAAGCTCCGGATCCACTGTGCAAGATAGATCGAGGCTTACCAGCCCTTTTGGAGAGCTAGGAAGCTCCCAGGCGCCACCAGGAGCCGCCCAGGAGCAAGGAGGAGGAAGGAGAGAGCCAGCGGAGCTCCGCCGGAGGAGAACCGCCGGAGAACAGTGAGCTTGACTTCAAGGGTATGGATCTCCACATTTTCACTCGATTCTTGGTCTGTTGTGTTGTTGGATTAGTGTAGAAGATGTTTTGCAGGCCTAGGAACTCGGTTTGGCCGGAAAAACCTTGAAATCCGGTGAAACCAGTCGACCGGAACCAACACGGTAAAAACTCTGGTTTTTACCGTGTCAGTTTTACTTTTACCATTTACTCAGGGGTAGAGTTACCAATTTGCCCCTGACTGTTTGAAACAATTACAGTTACTGTTTTTACTGTTTACCTTTACTTGTTACTGTTTTACATTTACTGTTTTACTGTTACAGATTTACTTTTACAGTTTACTTTTACTGTTTACTTTTTACTGTTGACTATTTGACTTTGACCGGTTGACTTTTGACGGTTGACTTTTTGATCGTTGACCGTTGACTTTACTGTTGACCGTTGACTTTTACTATTTCAAAGTTGACTTTTAACTTATACCGTAGAACACCTATTTTACGTTTTCGAACACTACGGTTAAACGTTTTAAAGACTTTTAGTTTATAAACGTGGCAAAACGACGTAAGTACTGAATAAGAATTAATCCCGACTTCTCGCCGATTCGAGAATCGGAGTGTCAAACAAGTCAAACCCTAGTGTCAGAAAGATAAACAAAGAATGTTTATCAAGTCTTAGTCGTAGATAGTAGATCCTCGAATTACTTTACCTGACTATCATTGTTATCTCACCCACAGACTCAGGAGCTCGTCTACGCAGGCTTCAGGAGGATCAGGAGTTGGAGCGCAGCCAGCTGTACCGTCATACCAGGTAGTAGGGGGAGCACGCCCAATGGGTGAGCCGAAACCCTCTTGGGTCGGCGGCTCTTTCACTTTATATTTATTAAATACTGATGCATTGTTTTAAGCTTGACCACACGCTTCTTATAGCACTTGGTGTGTGTGTGTGAGTTTTGGATCGAAAAGTAGTACCGTCGTCCCATGTTTTACCGAGCTTTGTGTGCGTGGCGTGCATTTACATTTCCACATGCTCTTTCGTACTTACGAGTACCTACATATATATATACGAAATGTTTTCTCATGGGTTTTAAACCCCGACTTGGATGGCTTTGGCCCCATTTGGGTTAGCGAGGACGAGTTGCTCACCTCTACATCTTTTCATGTCTACAGCACCCATCACTAGAGGAGCTGGACTAGATCGCGGAGCGTCGACGGTTATCGTGCACTTCCGATTTCGAGGACTCCCATTCTGGTGTGGATTCCATGTTTCTTGACTTCCGTATTTCTGATGTTGTTATTCTGTTGGATACTTTGAGACACTTTTCGGGCTCATTGTTTCGAGACTTTTTTTTTCTTGTACTATTTCTGTCTCGCGTATTTTTCCATTATCTTCCGCTTGTAAAACATTTGTATGCTACTCTGTGTATTTGTCATACCGTATTTGACATTCATATTATTATTCATGTGTTGTTTATTTCATTCATAGCCTTGTGGTTTCGGTCCGGAGGGTCATCAATACGTCGAAAGACGTATTGATTACTCGCCTGATCGGGATTACGGCGGTTACCGACGTGTTCCGGGGCCGAGAATAGCCCCCGGGATGCGACAGTAATTACTTGGTATCAGAGCATCGTTTTGGTACCTTCCATGTCATTGGTGTACGACCAGTTTGTTTCTTCGAGTCGTATACTTCGAGTTATTTGTGTGCGATGCTGACGTCATTGCATGATCTCATGATGTATTCCTTCATACGGAAGTCAAAAGTTCATTCATGTTCCAGTAGTTGACATCCTCATTATCTTTATTTGCTAGACATTGTTTCGGTGACTAATCCTTGTTTCTTTTCAGAGTCAGTCACGATGCCGCCTCGCCGCGAGATGGATGAGGTTACGCGAGCGTTCCGTGCCATGGGAAATGTTCCACCTCCTACTCCGCAGGACTTGGAGTTAGAGAGGAGGTCCAACTGTTTAGCGACATTTCTGAAAGTTAGGCCACCTAACTTTACTGGCCTTACAGAGGCCGTAGATGCTGAGATCTGGCTCAAGCATATCAAGAAGCTGCAGGGGACAGTCAATACCCCTATTGAGTACCGAGTAGCTTTCGCAGTCCACTGCCTCACAGGAGAGGCTGATAGTTGGTGGGATACCGTTGCAGACCGCCATGATCCTGATCAGATGACCTGGGATCAGTTTGAGGAGTTGTTCTACGAGCAGTGCTTTCCCTCGGTCTTGAGGAACCAGAAGATGGGCGAGTTCTTCAGCTTTACATAGGGGAGCTTGACGGTCCACGAGTACGTGGTGCGGTTTACTTCGCTGCAGTAGTATGTCCCAGGCCTCACCGAGAAGGTGAAGGCTCAGAGATTTGAGTTTGGTCTTCGGGATTCTATTCGCTGCGAGTTGCTTTCCAACACCACTCGCACATACCAGGAGATTGTGAGCGCAGCCTACAAGATTGAGGCTGACCAGGCGACTTTTCCTCAGGGCAGAGATGAGTATGGCAGTAGATCCCACTCTCGGAGCAGAGACAGGAAGATGACCAAGAGGAACAACAGGAGACCTTTTGGCGGAAACGTCAGTGCTGGCAGTAGCGGCAGTGGGTCCTCAGGAGGCCGATCAGGGCCTTACACTTGCTATGAGTGCGGTCAGGTAGGACACACCCGTTGGCGCTGCCCCAACAGAGACCTTGGTACGGCTTCAGCTTCAGGTTCTTCTAGCCGTATCCAGCCACAGGGTCAGCAGCAGTACCAGCAGGGATCGCAGCAGCAGTCTTACTCCCAGGTTCCTCAGCAGCAACAGTACCAGCAGGGCTATGCACAGCAGTCGTACCCTCAGGCACCTCAGCAGCAGCCTGTCCCGAGTCAGGGTAGTCAGGCCAGCCAGAGCTCACGTACCAGAGGACGGAGTGGGCGCAGTGCTAGGGGACGTGGACAGGTTTATGCTTTTGCAGGGGGTCAGCTAGCTCTGGATGCCTCGACAGCTTTGGATGGTACGATTATTGTTTCTAACTCAGAGGCTAGAGTATTGTTTGACACAGGAGCTTCTCATTCTTTTATTGCCACTTGGTTTGCGGATGCTTTGGGACTAGAGTCTGAGTCCACGGGTAGCACATATTGTTTCAGTTCTGCCCTTGGAGTGGAGGCAGCTACAGACAGGATCTTTCGCAAGTGTCAGCTGCTGGTTAAAGAAGGAAAGTTACTAGCAGATGTTTACCCGTTAGACATTGATGGGTATGATTTGATACTTGGGATGGATTGGTTGGAGAAGTATCGAGCTCTCATAGACTGTGAGAAGAGGACAGTCACAGTGAGGACTTCAGGCAAAGACAAGGTTATGGTGATCAGAATGGATGAGCGACTCACACAGCCGAGTCCACTTTTGCGACCATGTTTTCGTGGGAGGAGGACTTTGACTTGCTACAGTATTGTGAGATCGTCAAAGGAGACAGATGGATCTAGTGAGGACAGATACATTCCGGTAGTTGATGAGTATCCCGTAGTATTTCCTGAAGATTTACCAGGATTACCGCCACATCGGGAGGTAGAGTTTCAGATCGAGTTGGTTCCAGGAGCCACGCCGATTTCGATTCCACCTTACCGTATGGCACCAGCAGAGTTGCAAGAGTTGAAGCTTCAGTTGGAAGATCTTATGAGCAAGGGTTTTATCAGGTATAGTTCATCACCGTGGGGAGCACCGGTGTTGTTTGCCAGAAAACATGATGGGACCCTTCGACTCTGTATAGATTATCGGAAGTTAAACGGTGTCACTGTGAAGAATAAGTACCCACTTCCGAGGATTGATGATTTGTTCGATCAGCTTGCAGGAGCTCAGTTCTTTTCTAAGATCGATCTGAGGTCCGGTTATCATCAGCTTCGGGTACGGGATAGTGACATAGAGAAGACAGCTTTCAGTACACGCTACGGGCACTTCGAGTTCCTTGTCATGTCGTTCGGATTGACGAATGCTCCCGCAGCTTTCATGGATCTCATGAACAGAGTCTTCCGGCCTTACCTGGATCAGTTTGTAATCGTGTTCATCGACGACATCTTAGTCTACTCCAAGACACAGGCAGAGCATGAGTATCATCTTCGCACCATTCTACAAACTTTGTGGAATCACCAGCTTTTCGCCAAGAAGTCAAAGTGCGAGTTTTGGCTTTCAGAGGTGCAGTTTCTTGGACATGTAGTTTCGGCTTCAGGCTTGTCTGTGGATCCTTCGAAGGTCGAGGCAGTTTTAGATTGGGAACATCCTCGGAATGTTACAGAAGTGAGGAGTTTCCTTGGTCTAGCTGGATACTACCGTCGGTTTGTGCAGGACTTCTCAAAGATTGCCACGCCACTAACCAACTTGACAAAGAAAGGAGTCTAGTTTGAGTGGAGTGACGCATGTGAAGAGGCTTTTGCAGAGTTGAAGAACCGGTTGACCACAGCCCCAGTCCTCGTTCTCCCCAATGGTGTAGATCCGTACCAAGTGTATACGGACGCTTCAGGGACTGGTTTAGGTTGTGTGCTGATGCAAAATGGTGGGGTAGTTTGTTATGGCTCTAGATAGTTGAAGCCACATGAGAAGAACTATCCTACACATGATTTGGAGTTGGCAGCTGTTGTACATGCTCTGAAGATCTGGAGGTGTTATCTCTACGGAGCCACCTTTGAGATCTACACGGATCACAAGAGCCTACAGTACATCTTCACCCAGCGTGATCTTAATCTACGGCAGCGGAGATGGATGGAGTATCTTACGGATTATGAGTTCACCCTACGATACCATCCAGGCAAAGCAAATGTTGTTGCCGATGCCTTGAGCAGGAAGCCGAGGTATGAGCTTGCGAGTATTTTCCTCTCTCGCATGGATGCTTTGGAGACGTTGGAGGATTATGACTTGGACGTACGGTTTGGGGATTCTCACGGATTCTTGGCTAGTGTGTCACTCAGGCCCCACATCCTACAGCAGGTGGGGGAGTACCAGTGGAATGACCCAGAGAGCCACTTGGTTCGGGCCCAGGTCTACTCAGGTGAAGCCGACAACAAGTGGAGTGCCAGTGATGATGGACTTATCAGGTACAAGGGACGTGCCTTTGTCCCAAGTGATGATTACATCCGGAAACTAGTGTTGGAGGAGTCACACCGGACTAGTTTCACCATGCATCCAGGAGCCACAAAGATGTATCAGGACATGAAGCGCCAGTTTTGGTGGAAAGGCATGAAACAGAGTATTGGGGAGTATGTATCTAGATGTGACGTGTGCAGGCAAGTAAAGGCAGAGAACAGACATCCAGCAGGACTTCTTGAGCCTTTGGCAGTTCCACTGTGGAAGTGGGACCATATCACCATGGATTTCGTCACTGGCCTACCCCGTTCACGGGAAGGTCATGATGGGATATGGGTGATAGTTGATAGGTTGACGAAATCTGCCCACTTTCTACCTGTCAAAATGAGCTCACGTACACAGTACTTTGCAGATCTGTACATCAGTGAGGTGATCAGACTTCATGGGATACCGAAGAGCATCATCTCAGACCGTGACCCACGTTTTACTTCCAAGGTCTGGAAGTCGTTGCAGAAAGAGTTGGGTACCGAGTTACACTGGAGTTCAGCATATCATCCTCAGACAGATGGACAGTCCGAGCGTACGATCCGTACCTTGGAGGACATGCTTCGATCCTGCATAGTTGATTTTGGTGAAAAGTGGCATGAGTGCCTGTCACTTGCAGAGTTTGCCTACAATAATAGCTACCACCGCAGCATTGGCATGGCTCCATTTGAGGCACTGTATGGTCGACCATGTAGATCCCCTACGTGTTGGTTGGACAGAGAGGACAGGGTTCTACTTGGTCCTGATGTGATACAGGAGACTTCAAAGAAACTTCTGATTGTCCAAGAGAGGCTAACAGTAGCCCAGAGTAGGAGCAAGTCGTATGCAGATACACGTCGGACACCCCTTGAGTTTGCAGTGGGAGACTTTGTGTACTTGAAAGTCAGTCCCCGCAAGGGAGTTAGACGATTTGGGGTTAAGGGGAAGTTGGCCCGAGGGTTTGTAGGGCCCTTCCAGATAGCCCAGAGAGTTGGAACCGTTGCATACCGGATTCACCTGCCACCACGACTGCAGCATATACATGACGTGTTTCACGTCTCACAGTTACGGAAAAGCCCACCGGGAGCCCCACAGAATGTTATTTGGACTGATGTACAGCTGCGCAGCGATGCTTCTTACGAGGAGAGACCGTACCGCATCTTGGATCGTGATGTAAGGAAGCTCAGGAACCGTGAGGTTCCAGTTGTGAAAGTTCAGTGGGATCACCAAAGTGAGGAAGAGGCTACTTGGGAGCTTGAGTCAGTCATGCGGCAGGCTCACCCACACCTCTTCTGATGTCAGGTAAATTTCGAGGACAAAATTCAATTTAAGGGGGGTAGAGTGTGAGACCCCGAAATTTTAATTTAATTTTCCGACACACTTAGGGTTTAATTCCGATTACTTTTCAGTACGTCGTCAATTTCGTCTAACGTTTTTACGTTAAGACACGTCGCCACATGCGTGAAAGTATTTACGGAATATTTTCCGGCACTTCACGTATTTTTCGTACGGTTTTTACGTTTAAATTTGATGTTTGGTTATTTGAAATGAATTTTCGAAAATGGTTTTGGTTTTGAAATTATTTTGGGAATTGGGATTGAATCGTGGCCGTTGATTCGATCGACGAATCGTGGCCACTCGTTTTTCTTCAAAACCCTATCTTTCTCCCTTATCTCTCCACCCTTCCTTTCCTTTTCTTCTCTCTTTCTCTTTTCTTCTCTTTCTTCTTTCGTCTCGCCCGAAGCAGAAAGTCTGCTCCTCTCTCCTCTCTTCGACCCAGCAACCACCAGGCACACCGCCCCGGCGCGCGTCGAGCCTCACCGCCGCCTCCATTAGCTTCGCCTCGCCCCGGCGACCTCAACCGGACCACCAGCGACGCCAGCACCGCCGCCAACGCCGCCCAGCCGAGGAGAGAAGCTCCGGATCCACTGTGCAAGATAGATCGAGGCTTACCAGCCCTTTTGGAGAGCTAGGAAGCTCCCAGGCGCCACCAGGAGCCGCCCAGGAGCAAGGAGGAGGAAGGAGAGAGCCAGCGGAGCTCCGCCGGAGAACAGTGAGCTTGACTTCAAGGGTATGGATCTCCACATTTTCACTCGATTCTTGGCCTGTTGTGTTGTTGGATTAGTGTAGAAGATGTTTTGCAGGCCTAGGAACTCGGTTTGGCCGGAAAAACCTTGAAATCCGGTGAAACCAGTCGACCGGAACCAACACGGTAAAAACTCTGGTTTTTACCGTGTCAGTTTTACTTTTACCATTTACTCAGGGGTAGAGTTACCAATTTGCCCCTGACTGTTTGAAACAATTACAGTTACTGTTTTTACTGTTTACCTTTACTTGTTACTGTTTTACATTTACTGTTTTACTGTTACAGATTTACTTTTACAGTTTACTTTTACTGTTTACTTTTTACTGTTGACTATTTGACTTTGACCGGTTGACTTTTGACGGTTGACTTTTTGATCGTTGATCGTTGACTTTACTGTTGACCGTTGACTTTTACTATTTCAAAGTTGACTTTTAACTTATACCGTAGAACACCTATTTTACGTTTTCGAACACTACGGTTAAACGTTTTAAAGACTTTTAGTTTATAAACGTGGCAAAACGACGTAAGTACTGAATAAGAATTAATCCCGACTTCTCGCCGATTCGAGAATCGGAGTGTCAAACAAGTCAAACCCTAGTGTCAGAAAGATAAACAAAGAATGTTTATCAAGTCTTAGTCGTAGATAGTTGATCCTCGAATTACTTATACCTGACTATCTTTGTTATCTCACCCACAGACTCAGGAGCTCGTCTACGCAGGCTTCAGGAGGATCAGGAGTTAGAGCGCAGCCAGCTGTACCGTCATACCAGGTAATAGGGGGAGCACGCCCAATGGGTGAGCCGAAACCCTCTTGGGTCGGCGGCTCTTTCACTTTATATTTATTAAATACTGATGCATTGTTTTAAGCTTGACCACACGCTTCTTATAGCACTTGGTGTGTGTGTGTGTGTGTGTGAGTTTTGGATCGAAAAGTAGTACCGTCGTCCTGATTTCCGGTGCTTGGCCTGAGAGCGACGGGACCTAGTATTCTAGCACTCCTGCGGTGTCGATGACCGTAAACCTCCGGAGGGGCTATGCTCGTCTCGTACAGAGTAAAATGTGACGTAAGTGTGGCCTGCTATTTGTTGGGCGTTAGCTGGAAATGGACGCTCTCGCTATTCTGCGCACTCGGGCGCTTAGATAGTTGGCCCCGGTTTGCAGTGAAGACAAACCCGGGATTTCGGCCGCTCAGATCCAGAAAGTTCTTTCATGTGTGGTCCCATGTTTTACCGAGTTTTGTGTGCGTGGCGTGCATTTACATTTCCACATGCTCTTTCGTACTTACGAGTACCTACATATATATATATATATATATATATATATATATATATATATATATATATATATATAAAATGTTTTCTCATGGGTTTTAAACCCCGACTTGGATGGCTTTGGCCCATTTGGGTTAGCGAGGACGAGTTGCTCACCTCTACATCTTTTCATGTCTACAGCACCCATCACTAGAGGAGCTGGACTAGATCGCGGAGCGTCGACGGTTATCGTGCACTTCCGATTTCGAGGACTCCCATTCTGGTGTGGATTCTATGTTTCTTGACTTCCGTATTTCTGATGTTGTTATTCTGTTGGATACTTTGAGACACTTTTCGGGCTCATTGTTTCGAGACTTTTTTTTTCTTGTACTATTTCTGTCGCGCGTATTTTTCCATTATCTCCCGCTTGTAAAATATTTGTATGCTACTCTGTGTATTTGTCATACCGTATTTGACATTCATATTATTATTCATGTGTTGTTTATTTCATTCATAGCCTTGTGGTTTCGGTCTGGAGGGTCATCAATACGTCGAAAGACGTATTGATTACTCGCCTGATCGGGATTACGGTGGTTACCGTCGTGTTCCGGGGCCGAGAATAGTCCTCGGGATGCGACACTGATCATGGATGAGGTCGAGAAACTATAGCAGGAGCTATATTTTACAAGTTTATGGGTGGTCTAGTCTGAGAATGCATCTATTTCCTTTTTTATGATTCAATGGGTCTTGAGTAGGTTTGGCAACACCGTGTCGTGTCGGATTAAATTCGTTTCGTGTATTTATCGTGTCCCAAAATAAAAAATCGATAAGCTATCGTAAGCATGATGATAAAACCAAAACCAAAACATAAATTATCGTGTTAACCGTTAAAACCCTTTAAGAAAAATAATTATAATACCTGAATATTATTTTTTCCTTTTTTAAAATTTTTATGACAACACAAATAGATATTAATACATATGTTGCAAAACTTATCTTTTTTTTCTTCCATATGTTGAGTGAGTATGATAAACAAAATAGTTGTCTAGGGTTTCTTATATAAAGTAGACAAGAAAATAGAAAATAATGAAAAGACCCCTATGTTAATGGGTTTATCGTATTATCGGTTTAACCCAAAACCAAACCATTATAAATCGTGTTCTTATCGTGGTGACCCTATATGAAATCAAACCTATAAATCTCAAATCAAATCCTTATAATTTCGTTCGTTTTCGTGTCGTTTTATCGTGTCGTGTGTAATTCTGACAGGCTTAGTCTTGAGGATTACAAAGGGTTTTTCCTGCTTAGATGAAAAGGAAGAAAATGAGGTGGGAATGTCAGTGGACGGCTGAAAATGAATATTGATGGTTCGTTTTTTGGCGTCTAATGGAAGTGGAGGTGTGGGTGTTATTGTTTACCCATTTTGGATGGGTTGGAACAATTTTCAACTCGAGTTATTCATTAAAATCAATCATTGGTCCTTGGTTCTGTTTTTCTTTGGCCTCCCAGGTTGCGTTCTAAATAATGGAGGAGCAACCTTCCTCTCAGTAGGCTCCCATTCAGAGACACCAGCAATTGGATGCAGCATCACTTGATAACCCTGCATGTATTTCTTCTTGGTATACTATTCAGCCACATAATCATCTGGAGACCACCTTTTAGAGTAAATTACTGCAATTGGTTGGCTACGAGGCAGACCACATAGATCCCATCTTCTACATGTGCATGACATTGTGTCCAATTGCACTGAGTGTTGAGAAATCTCTCCAGACTCGCATGCAACACATCTGCCCTGTATTTCAAATCTCCATTCACTAGATTCAAGTGCCCTGTATTGTTTGGCCCAACATGCATTCTTCTTCAAAAGTTTCTCAATGCATGGACCTACCTTGCACCTAAGGCTGGCTTCGGTTCACTTCGGTTCGGTTTATATCCCAAACCGCGAACCAAACCAATGTTATATTTCGGTTCGGTTAGGTTTGATTTTTTACTATTTAAGAGGCCAAACCGCAAACCAAACCACACCTACGGTTCGGTGTGGATCGGTTTTTTTTTCAGTTTTTTTTTAATTGATAATTTTTCTTCTTATTATCATTATAGTGAAAAATGGTTATAGTTCACAAAGTTGCACATTTATTTACAACCTAAAAAACAAATTATACAACATTAGTATGCATATTATGATTCCGATGACTAAAAGTCAAAAATTAAAATTCGACCGTCAGATATGATCATTATGACGAAAGATGTCTGTGGAAAAAAATTCAACTAGATCCGACAAAGTTAAGGGCTCGATCGAAACGGTCAACCCTGATCCATCATCACTTATCACACGGAAACACTCATATCTACCTCTATATTACGTATTTTTGTCAAACCTTCTACACGAAAAACACTCACGTAGATGAGACGCAACCGCCCATATAAAAATTTTGGGACATTTACCTTCCAACGATAGGGTTCCCCATAGGGAATAATAAAGGTAAATAGGGTTGACCGCTACAATCGGCACCGAGACGTTACCCGAATTACTTGATTTTTTAACCATCTGTATTTCATCATTTCGAACACATCTTATTTCACGAGTTTTTGATAATTTTACTTCTATGTAGAATTGGTTCATAAAGTTATGCATTTGCTTGAAACCTAATAAACAAGTTATACAACATTAGTATGCATATTGTGATTCCGATGACTAAAAGTCAAAAATTAAAATTCGACCGTCAGATATGATCATTATGACGAAAGATGTCTGTGGAAAAAAATTCAACTGGATCCGACAAAGTTAAGGGCTCGATCGAAACGGTCAACCATGATCCATCGTCACTTATCACACGGAAACACTCATATCTACCTCTATATTACGTATTTTTGTCAAACCTTCTACACAAAAAACACTCACGTAGATGAGACGCAACCGCCCATATAAAAATTTTGGACATTTACCTTCCAACGATAGGGCTCCCCCTAGGGAATAATAAAGGTAAATAGGGTTGACCGCTACAATCGGCACCGAGACGTTACCCGAATTACGTGATTTTTTAACCAGAGCTGTATTTCATCATTCCGAATACATCTTATTTCACGAGTTTTTTGATAATTTTGCTTCTATGTAGAGTTGGTTCATAAAGTTATGCATTTGCTTAAAACCTAATAAACAAGTTATACAACATTAGTATGCATATTGTGATTCCGATGACTAAAAGTCAAAAATTAAAATTCAACCATCAGATATGATCATTATGATGAAAGATGTCTGTGGAAAAAAATTCAACTGGATCCGACAAAGTTAAGGGCTCGATCGAAACGGTCAATCCTGATCCATCGTCACTTATCACACAGAAACACTCATATCTACCTCTATATTATGTATTTTTGTCAAACCTTCTACACGAAAAACACTCACGTAGATGAGACGCAACCGCCCATATAAAAATTTTGGGACATTTACCTTCCAACGATAGGGCTCCCCCTAGGGAATAATAAAGGTAAATAGGGTTGACCGCTACAATCAGCACCGAGACGTTACTCGAATTAGGTGATTTTTTAACCAGAGCTGTATTTCATCATTCCGAACACATCTTATTTCACGAGTTTTTAATAATTTTGCTTCTATGTAGAGTTGGTTCATAAAGTTATGCATTTGCTTAAAACCTAATAAACAAGTTATACAACATTAGTATGCATATTGTGATTCCGATAACTAAAAGTCAAAAATTAAAATTCAACCGTCAGATATGATCATTATGACGAAAGATGTCTGTGGAAAAAAATTCAACTGGATCCGACAAAGTTAAGGGCTCGATCGAAACGGTCAACCCTGATCCATCGTCACTTATCACACGGAAACACTCATATCTACCTCTATATTATGTATTTTTGTCAAACCTTCTACACGAAAAACACTCACGTAGATGAGACACAACCGCCCATATAACAATTTTGGGAAATTTACCTTCCGACGATAGGGCTCCTCAAATGGAATAATAATTGTAAATAGGGTTGACCGCTACTATCAGCCCCGAGACATTGCCCGAATTACATGATTTTTAAACCATAGCCGTATTTCACCATTCCTAACACATCTTATATTACGAGATTTTTGATAATTTTTTTTTCATAATTAAAGTCTTTTTCCTTCCTACTACATAATTAAAGGCATTTTAATTAATGAGTTTATTTATTTATTTATTTTTTCCAGTTTTTCGGTCCGGTCCGGTTTCTACGGACCCCAAACCACAAACCGGACCTTACATACCCGGTTCGGTTCGGTTTTTGTTTTTAGGTTCGGTTTTTCTTCCGGTTCGGTTTTTTCAGCTTCAGTTCGGTTTCGGTTCGGATTTTTTCGGTTTTCGGTTTCGTATGGCCACCCCTACTTGCACCTCCATCTTGTAGCAGAGTTCATTCTATTAGCTCGTCTTACCATGCAAGAAATTAATGTCTTCCAAATAAGGTATGATTGGCTTTTTCCTTGCTTCCAATAAAGTCTTGTTGAAAGACTCACTATGATTATTTAGAAGAATATAAAATTTCAGCATCCATCCAAAGTGAGACCTTGACCAATGCTTTGCTGGTCTTTCCACACACCAATCCCAAGCATGCTCTAAGACTGCAACGATTTCTCCCATTGTTTTGGTGTATTAATTCATTGTTGTTGCTCTTGCCACTGCCCATAGACTTTGCTTCAACTCCAGTCTAGTGTGGCCATCACCTTTGAAATTGTTGTGCAAATGTCGAACGCAGTGTCTATGCTTTGCATTAAGAAACAAGGAAACAAAGATACGTCCAGCAGATCTTTATGAACACGTTTTCATACCTGCGTATTTGGGTGGATCGTCATCAATCCTAAAATACATCTAGAAATTTACCATGCTTTCAAAAAGCTTAGATTCGAGAATAAAATCAGATGCCTCTCTTCTCTTTTTACCTTCTGAAAAGATTCTCTGTTATCTCTATCTTCGACTGGTGAAATGAAGACAAAGAGAGATTTGAAAACAAAGAGAAGAAAAAAGGTTTTGACTGCATCTGACCGCCACAAGTGGGCTTAAGTATGAGATAAGATTAAAGTTGAGGATAAGGTTATGATCTACAAATACAGTTTTACCCTTCAAAAATTTCATAATGACATACGAGGTAACATAATAGTTGACGGTTTGTATAAAAATTGGGCCGGGTTCCGAAATTCATGTATCATTGTGATTGTTTGATAACATAAATTACCTTAATTCTCAGTCGTCCAAACTAGGTGTACCGTTCTTAAAATTTTCCCAAAATGGACAGGGAAGAGCTGCTTTACCATATGTTGATAAAAACAATGACACATGTCAAATAGGGGTTTGTTCCTTCTTGCCACATGTCATAACAAAAAAAATCACACCACCATGTGACACATGGCATGAGACTTATGGAAGAAATTTGACACGGATGGGCCACAACACTCACTAAGTAAACTTTTGGATCAATAAGGAAATGCCGCATCATCATCTAAAACCTATTTCGGTGGAAGTTGGATGAAAATAAAAAAAATATATTAAAAACAGTTGGAAAGATTGAAAATTTCACCAAAAAATACATCGAACTAGTGGTGACCTCTATTTTCTATTTCTATGAAGAAAAATTAATTTTAAGAATTTCAAAAATCAGGATGTTATAGAATCCAAAACCACAGACTAAACAAGGATGGCGAGACGAAGCTATCAATACTCGTCGTGCTCTCCGTCGTGGCTGGAATCTGGAAACTCAGCCGGAAACCCACCCACATTCTAACACCGAAAAAATGTCAAGAAAGACAAGGCGACATTGCAGCCTCCAGTGCTATGAGGAGAAGTGACCAAACAACGAAGAATGCCTCTGAGCTCGTCGCTGTGAAATGGCGCAAGTGATAACTCAAGTTTATTTTTCAGTTTTTCTAGAATCGGTAAATAATGGATTTAAAGTTAGGAACTCGTAGTAAGCATTAATACTAGTTTACCGGTATATTCAGATTATTTTCCGGACTGACGAGCTATTTTATGTGAATTTTTGAAGTTTACAATAAATTTTCAATTATTCTTTCTGATAACCATTTTAGCGTAAAAGATCCTAAAAGTTGATTTTTCGTTAAGTTGGTAATTTGAAAAAACTTTCTTCATGAAAGTCGTAGAAAACATTAATGCGAGTTCATGGACATATGACACGCTCAAATTGGAGTTCGTACGTGAAAGTTACGAGCAAAAAAGTAAAATTATTGTGCGGTAAAATAACTATAAATAAGGGTTTATCGGAGTGGTAAAGGTAAGAAGTGAAAAATCAAAAAATTATTACTATTTAGACCCGTTGAGCTCTCCTACCCGACGAACCTCGCCACTTTCATTCACCACCATCCAGTAGAGATAGGAATCATCGTGAGGGAGAACTAACGCGTAGAAGCTAGACAGTGAAGGTCCCTCACTGGACTTCTCCTTCCTCAGACCACTATCTCGAATGATATAGGTATGGATATGATCCTATTAAGGAGTATATCTGTCACACCGTCCTGATGCTAGTAAGATTTTTATCCCTGGTTGCCGTTTCCGAGATGGGAAATAGTGTTACAAAGCGGAATGTAAATAAAAGTAAAACTTCTAGGCTCTTCACTCAAGTCTCACCGTCTACCCCGTTCCTGGCTCGGTCAAATCTAAATACTTTTCTCTGCAAAAAATATTATAAATTGGTGGGTGAGCAAAACCATGTGCTTAGTGAGTAGACAATGTAATATACCCGCAAAGCCATGTCGTTTAACACATAAAATAAAATATGCATTTTTCGTATACACAACAACTCAATCAATGCATCACATCGCACAATCCCTTCTTATTGCTTATCCTTCAATTTAGTCCACCACTTGGGACCTAATGACCATCATGTCCTATACAACCGTGTGTCACATCCTTATTTTGGAATAACCAATCAAGAAGTTCACATGTTCGATGACTAATCACACAATAGATCCAACATAGAATAATAATAATAATAATAATAATAATAATAATAATAATATTAATTTCACACATTTTGCAAATATCGACATGCTTCACTATAAAATAGAGAGATATTTCTAAACAGATAAAAATCATGTTTTTCGACTATTTGAAAACATATACGAATATTTTAAACATATTACAAGAATCCACTCACCTCGATAGCATCAAAACCCCACTGAGAATACCGATCGTAAACCGAGCCTCCTAAAACCGGTCATCTAAAAACAATATTACGATTACTTTCCAAACGTCAATGGTTGGAAAGAGAGCATCAATACAAACTCATAGCCCTTTGCAGAATAAAAATTAGACTTATGGATAAAAAGTTATGATCCGCCGAAATTTAGTCGTATCGCAAGAGAGAAACAACTAAACAGTAAAGAGAGAATGCTCTCTCTGAAAATGATAGAAAATTGTATGGGGGTAGTCATCTATTTATAAGGCAACATAGCTGACAATGAAAAGTCGGTTTCAAATTTTGAACCAATCAAAACGCGCCACCTAGCCTTTGTGATGATAACAACCAAATTTCAAACACCAGTCGCCACGTGTTGCCATCTTAATGGCTGATTGTCAGCATGCTGTAGAAAGCTTACCACAGGGGTCAGCTATTACGTGGGGACCAAGTCTGAAAAGGTCCAATCATCTTGCGCCTCGTCACCAAATATGTGTAAAAAAGAGATTTTTGACACAACCTTGGAAAAATCATTAAAAATGGCTTAAGAATCTGAAAAATTAACCGTAAAATACCACTAACTCGTGACGATGTCTAATTTCTATTTCTAAGAAGAAAAAACAATTTTCAAAAATTTAAAAATTCAGGATGTTACAATCTACCCTCCTAAAAAGAATTTTGTCCCCAAAATTCACCACCCCTCTAAAAATAAAAAAACAATTATGGCTATACCCTAGATGTTAGGATCCTAATCTACCACAGATCCTGGGGTTCTAATCCCTGATTTGCTCTGATACCGTTCTGTCACTCGCCGGTCTTGACACTGGTGGGATTTTACTGCCCGGCGTCGTTTTCGAGTTGTGAATGAGTGTTACAAAGCGGAATGTAAATAAAAATAAAATTTCTAGGCTCTTTACTCAAGTCTCGTCATCTACCCCATTCCCGACTCGGTCAAATCTAAATACTTCTCTCTACAAAAAATATTATAAATGGGTGGGTGAGCAAAACCACGCGCTCATTGAGTAGACCAATGTAATATTCCCGCAAAGCCATGTCGTTTTACATAAAATAAAAATATGCATATTTCGTAAACACAACAACTCAATCAATGCATCATGTCGCACAATCCCTTCTTATTGGTCATCCTTCAATTTAGTCTACCACGGGAACCTAATAACCATCATATCCTATACAATCATGTGCCACATCCTTACTTTTAAATAACCAATTAAGAAGTTCATGTGTTCGATGACTAATCACACAATAGATCTAACATATAATAATAATAATATTAATTCCACACATTTAGCAAATATCGACATGCTTCACTATAAAGTAGAGACATATTTCTAAAAAGATAAAAATCATACTTTTCAACTATTTGAAAACATACAAGAATATTTTAAACATATTACATGAATCCACTCATCTCGATAGCATTGAAACCCCACTGAGAATACTGATCGTAAACCGAGCCTCCTAAAGCGAGCCATCTAAAAAAAATATTACGCCTGCCTTCAAAACCTCAATGGTTGAAAATAGGGTATCGATACGAACTCGTAGCCTTTTACGGAATAAAAAATAGACTTATGGATCAAAAATTACGATCAGTCGAAAATTAGTCGTATCCTAAGAGGGAAACAACTAAACTGTAGAGAGAGAATGCTCTCTTCGAAAATGATGGAAGATTGTACAGAGACAGTCAGCTATTTATAGGGCAACATAACTGACAATGAAAAGTCAGTTTCAAATTTTGAACTAATCAAAACGCGTCACCTAGCCTTTGTGATGACAACAACCAAATGTTCAATGACTAATCACACAATATATCCATAATATGATAATAATATTAATTCTGCACATTTAGAAAATATCGACATGCTTCACTATAAAATAAAGAGATATTTATAAAAAGATAAAAATCATTCTTTTCGACTATTTGAAAACATACAAGAATATTTTAAACATATTACAAGAAATCGTAAACCATTTCTCCTAAAGCGATTTATCTAAAAAAATATTACGACTGCCTTCCAAATCTCAATGGTTGGAAAGAAGGCATTGATACGAACTTGTAGCCTTTTGCGGAATGAAAATTAGACTTATGGATCAAAAGTTACGATTCGCCGAAATTTAGTCGTATCTCAAGAGGGAAACAACTAAACTGTAGAGAGAGAATGCTCACTTCGAAAATGATGGAAAATTGTACAGAGGCAGTCAGCTATTTATAGGGCAACATAGCCGACAATGAAAAGTCGGTTTCAAATTTTGAACCAATCAAAACACGCCACCTAGCCTTTGCGATGACAACAACCAAATTTCAAACACCTGTCGCCACGTGTTGCCATCTTATTGGCTAAAATATGACACTTGTCAGTAGCCTGCAGAAAGCTTTCCACGTGGGTTAGCTACTGTGTGGGGACCAAGCCAGAAATGGTCCAATCATCTTGCGCCACGTCACCCAATTCGAGTAAAAAAAGAATTTCAACACAACCTTGGAAAGAAAAATCATTAAAAATAGCTCGGGAGTCCGAAAAATTAACCGAAAAATACCACGAACTCATCCTTAAGTATAATTTCTATTTCTAAGAAGAAAAATCAATTTCGATAACAATCTTTCCTGAGTACTCACGGTCTTCTAGAGAGTCTTCCCTGTAACGGGGCCTCTATTCTTCCTCGGCGGCTTAGCTCCGATAGTCCCTATCAAAAATAGATTATTAATAAATTTTTCTTATTATAACATTATAAAAAAACAAATTATTTATATTTCATTACCTGAGAGCGTTGGGGCGGACGCAACGGATTCCGACTCAGTCACTGATGATGATACATCGTAGAAATAAGATCCGTACCAAAAGGCACGAACTGGTACACCGCTGATGGGGTCACTTGCGGGGCAGTGGATAAATCGGCGCCCCTAAATCATCGACTGTCGGTAATGCCGGTATTAACCGCGGAAGGTAAAGAAGATGCGACGGCATCTGTACCCAGATGACCCACCCTCCGAAACAGTAAGGCCCAGAGTCGGTGCCCTGTGTATCTCCGGCATACGTGGTGCAAACACCTCCGCCTGAGTCGGAGGCCACAACTGCCTCGAGGAGTGAGGGACGGTCAGCTGCCTCGAGGAGCGAGGGGCGTACGGCTGCCACAAGAAAGGTGTGGCCCCCGACTGTCTAGAGGAATGAGTGGCGTCCGGCTGCCTCAGCGTTGGCTCCAGAAGGGACGCACGTCAGGCTGTCATGGGGCGCTGAAACGACGCTTGAGGGTTGCTAAACGTTCCCTCAAACGATTCAGAACTTTGGCCCTTTGAACCCTTTGTTTTACTGAACAAACCTTTCAACCTATTTAAAATATTAATTTATTAGAATTATTAATTTTAATTGGAATTTTAAATATTTTAATTAACACTTGTTATCAATATATTAATAAATTATATGAATATAGTAACAATTAAGAAAAATTCCTATAATTTGTACAATTAATATTTTAATACATAAAAAAATTCCTAAAATTCACTAATAACAATTAAACTAAAACTGTTAAAACCCCCCAATTTAATTTAAATTTTTAATTTCAATTTCAACAACATTGTCAATTTCAATAACAAATATACCAAATTAACAAAAATTCAAAAAGATTAATATATATATATACCTAAAAATTCACAAAAAATTAAGAAACAAACCAAATTATTCAATAATCATTATTTAATTTCAATAACTAATTTCTATAAATAAATTTCTATCCAAATCCAAATGTACAACAACATTTAAATAATCAAATTCAAAACAAAATTATAAACAAAAATCACACACTTGTGGAGGTAGAGGAGCAGACGAGGCCAACAAGGTGAGGGGCGGTGAAAGAGGCTGTAGAGGTAGAGGGGCGGTGAAGGAGGATGGTTGGTGGTTGTGGAGGTAATGTTTTAGGGTTTGGGAGGTGAGGAGGAGGGTTTGAGAGGGTAATTAGGCAAGGAGATGTAAGGAGAGTCGAACAGGGGCCAAGGGAGGCGAAGGGAAATTTCGACAGTTAGTCAACCGAGACTGGGTTTTTTATACAGGCATTACTATAACCGAAGAAATAAAATATTCGTCAGCTATAATTTCTAAATTTCGTCAGTTTTAACATGAAACTCGTTGGCTATAGCATGAAACTCGTCAACTATATTTTATTAACTATAGCCGACGAATTTCAATTAATATCGTCGAGTATAGTCATTTTATACATTACATATTTGTGATTCTGGTTCTCAAACTTGAGAAACAAAATCCGATTGTTAGATCTGACCATCGTGATAAAATAAATGTATGGGTGAATTTTCAGCTTGATCCGACAACGGTAAGGACTAGATCCGGACGGTCAATCCTGTAAGTCAAACCCCCTAAACGTAAAGAAACGGTAATTTGACCGTCTAAATTACGTATTTTTCCCAGACCTTCAACTGCAAATAGTTTCAAATCGATGAGACGCAACGAGTGGTATAAAAATTTTATGAAAAATAACCATCGGAGATAGGGCTACCTCTAGGGAGATAGGATGAAAAAATGAATTGACCGCAACTATCGGCACCGAAACTTTATCGGAATTAAGTGATTTTTCAACCGTAGACATATTTCATTTTTCCGGTCATATCTTATTATATGACTTTTTTTTTCATTTGAAGCTTCTACGTATAGTTTGTTTTTGAAACGGAACATTTACTTAACATGGTAAATAAGTTATACAATATTAGTAGGCATGTTGTGATTCCAATGATCAAAGTTGAGAAACAAAAATCCGACCGTCCAATATAATCATTATGTCGAAATATGTCTATAGAAAAAAATTCAACTTGATCCGACAACGTTAAGGACTCGATCTGGATGGTCAATCCCGTGAGTCAAACCCCTAAACGCAAAGAAACAGTAATTTGACCGTCTAAATTACGTATTTTGCCCGAACCTTCAACTGCAAATAGTTTCAAATCGATGAGACGCAACCAGTAGTATAAAAATTTTATGAAAATAACCATCGGAGATAGGGCTACCTCTAGGGAGATAAAATGAAAAAATGAATTGACCGCAACTATCGGCACCGAAACTTTATCCGAATTATGTGATTTTTCATCCGTAGACATATTTGATCATTTCGGTCATATCTTATATCATGACTTTTTTCGTTTGAAGCTTCTACGTATAGTTTTTTTTGAAATAGAATATTTAGTTAACACAGTAAACAAGTTATACAACATTAGTAGGCATGTTGTGTTTCTGATGATTAAAGTTGAGAAAAAAAATCCGACCGTCTGATATGATCATTATGTCGAAATATGTCTATTGAAAAAAATTCAACTTGATCCAACAACGCTAAGGGTTGATCCTTACGGTGAACGCTAAGGGTTGATCCTTACGGTCAATCCCGCTAAGGGTTCAACTGCAAATAGTTTCAAATCGACGAGATGCAACCAATGGTATAAAAATTTTATTTTATTTATTTTACTATAGCCGACGAAAAATTAGGGCATTCGTCGGCTATAGTATAGGGTTTAGAGGTTAGGGTTTATGGTTTTGCCGACGACATATTAGGGTATTCTTAGCCAAGATAGTTTTAGCCGAAGAAATACATCTTATTTCATCAGCTAAGATAAGATATAATTCGTCAGCTAAAAATATCTTAGCCGACGAAATACGGTCTATTTCGTTGGCTAGAACTGAAGAATACATAAAAAAGCAGACTGTTTAATGTAACCATACCAATTTCCTATTCATATATCACAAAAATTAAACAAAATTATGAATTCAACAGCTTGTAGCATATAAAGCACACATCAATTTGTATTACCAATTCAAACTAAGAAGGCTCGTAATCGGAATCATCCGATAAGTCTTCTTCGGTGTCAGAATTAATTTCTAGCAATCTATACATTTCCTCATCAAAGTGTCTTCGTCTGTTTCTTGATTTGGATCAACATCAATAAGCCTTGCATCTAAATCATGAATTCGAACCGAACGACCCACTTTAAAATTATTAATGCGAATTGTAGAGGAGTCAGGAATACCTATTGTGTTGGGCTCTTGATACGCAACATCTTCTTCATCGTCTTCGGCCTCTCTAACAGTAGCTGCCCGGTAAATATTTCGAGGGTGCACAAGGTTGACTACTTTCCACGCGCCACCCTTAACAAGGTCATCAAAATAAAACACTTGTTTTACCGATGTGGCAAAAACAAACGGGTCATCTTCGTAACAGCTTGTAGCAGTGTTCACTGATAAAATCTCATACTGATCGATCTTCATACTCTGCGGGTTGCTAGTATCAAACCATCTACACTTGAAAAGGTGCACTGTCATGCCTTATCCATAAACGAGTTCCATCACTGAATCGAGAACACCATAATAGTCAACTCCATTCCGCCCACCATGCGCCATCACCCCAGAATTTTATGTTCTCCGTCGGCTGTCTCTCTGTTCATATATAAATTGCACCCCATTCACCTTACACATCGGATAAACAATTGACATTATCAGCTTCATCGCTAGAAGTTTTAGTTCGTGCGACCAATTTGGGTGACCATCGAATTGAATATGGTTCATATGCAATCAAATATTCAATGTATTGTAAATATGAATAATTATGCAATAAAAAAGTCATGAACAAAAATAAAGAATTACATACCCAGCCGCCAAAATAGTTTGCGAACTCCTTGTTGTGGTAGTCGAGATCACGTTGAATGTCTGGACAGTATAAATGGATGTCTTTCCAGTATACAACTTCTGGAAAGTTAATCAATACCCACCAATAGGCTATGACTAGGTCATGTGGTTGCAACTTGTAGGAGTCTGACAAAATTCCATAAACTTCAGTACATCTACCGGTATGGTTTGTGGAGTTTCCTTCAACACTCCTAAATACAACTTCATGTAGGTGACGCACTCATGCGCAATATATGCTTCAGCTATACATCCTTCAGCGCGCGGATTTATTCGCCACATAAGATTTGTAGTCTCCAAGTTGCCTATAAATAAATTGTTGTAATCTGTTATGATTATATATTGAACATGTAAATTATGAATTTAGGTGTAAAAACATACCTTTTCATGGGATACATCCAAGTATAGTGTACTGGACTGGTAAGCAACAATTGCTTAGGAAGATGGATCATCAGGTGCGGCATGATGTCAAAAAATTTTGGAGGAAATATCCTCTCAAATTTACACATGATATAAATAATGTCCTCTTGCATTTTCCGGATGTCAGATTTTGTCACTTCCCGTGTGCATAACTTTTGAAAGAATCTTGACAATGCTACTAACGGCTCTACTACCTGACGGGGAAAGAACGGTCGAATGAAAATAGGGAAAAGACGTTGTAGCAGAATATGACAGTCATGACTCTTTAACCCGTACATTTTATTGTCCCGAATGTTTACACACCGGACTATATTTTCTGCGTAGCCTGAAGGATACTTCACAAAACTCATCCAGCTGAAAATTACGTTCTTCTGGTCAGGCTTCACGGTGTAAGGAGCTTGAGGCATTTTTTTTCTTTCTTTCTTTCAACCACAAATGTCTTCGTATCTCCATTTTTTAAGATCAATGCATGCCTTCGACAGTCTTTCGTTTTCCCCTCCAAGTTTAGCACTGTTCCCACCACAGTGTCGCACACATTCTTTTCTATGTGCATCCCATCTAGGTAGTGTCTGATCAACAACTTAGTTCAGTATGAGAGTTTCTAGAATATGCTCTTATGTGTCCAAAATTTATACCTGTTGGGTCTGTCAGGTATTGCCGCCATAATATTGGGATGATTGCTGAGCTGCCCAAAATCATACTCATTAAGCACTGCTAAAATTTCTTCCCCCGTCCATCTTTTAGAAGGCACACCGTTTTCTACAGTCACATTAAATGACTTGTCATCGAACCGCCATTCGTGATCATACGGAAGGAGAGTACTGTGACCTAATCTGCATATCTTGTTGCAATGACTACTGCTCCCCTTATCGCTAAGGCACTCTGGACAAGCCTTGTATCCCCTAACAACGTTTCCCGACAACATTCTACGGGCAGGAAAATCACTGATGGTACCAACAACCATGACATGCATCTGGAACATCTCGTGCATGTACTTGTCATAAATGGGATGACCAACGTCCCAAAAAAACTTATGCTCTTTAATCAAGGGTCTCAAATACACATCGAGACACTTCCCTGGATAACCGGGCACCAGAATCAACAAACTCAACATATTGTATTTCTACTTCATGCACATCCATGGAGGAAGGTTGTATGGTACCAAGATCACCGGCCATACATTGTATTGAAGACTCATGTTGTCAAATGGATTGAACCTGTCGGATTGGAGCCCGAGCCTCACATTTCGGACCTCTGACGCAAAATGAGGAAACTCACGATCTATATGTTTCTAAGCCTCCCCGTCAGCAGGGTGTATAAGGGTATCTTCGTCATGCAATTCCCTATCAGCATGTCATCTCATAGCTTTGGCCGTGTGTGATGACATATACAACCTCTCCAGCCTATCACTCAACGAGAAATACCGAAGAACCTTCACCGGTTTCCTATTGCCTGTAGGAGTCAGCTTATACCTGTCACTCTGACATACCAGACATGCGTCAAGGCCACCAAGATCATTCCCTTCTGGATCTTTACCCCAGAAGAGAACACAGTCATATCTGCATGCATGGATCTTATGTAGGAAAGCCCAAGATCTTTCAGGATACATTGGACCTTATGACGAGTAGTAGGAAGACGATGATCGTGGGCAGCATCGAAGCAGTGTACTGTAGATAATCATCAACAGCCTTCACGGTCGATTTTGTCTTAACTTTAATCTTCATAACGTCCATCACACTTTCAAGAACCGTCTTCTGACAACCGGAGTACACATGGGTCTATTGGAAAGCAAGTAGTTTGTTGTACTTATCAATACCAGCGGTGTTGACAACTCTACGAAAGGACTGCACCGGCACAGACATATATTGTCCTTGAGAGCATACACCGCTCTCATAAGGAAACATGTCGTTGATGAAGGCCATTGTTGGATCGTTGGATGTACTGCCCGTCTCAGAAAATTGTCCATGATCATGCGGACCCCCTGATGATGTTTCACCATGATATATCCAACATGTGTACTTCTCCCAAAACCCGTTACTCTTCAGGTGCTGTCAAACTTTGTCAATTGCAAATCGATACATATCGTTGCGACACTGACATTTAATGTACGGGCAATAGAAAATTGTATTCCCGTTAACATTATCCATCACATATTCAATAAAACTAATAACTCATTTACCATATCTTTTGTCCAATTTTAAAAGCGAAATCCAACTCTTATCTATGTCCTGAAAAGATAACATAATATATGTGTATAAACTCTAATTAATTAATTAAATTTTCAAATCATTTAGTATTCAATCTACATTTAACATACAATTAATTAATAATAAATTAATAATTAACACACACACACACATATATATATATATATATATATATATGCATATATATACTAATTACTAATTATATAACAATATTATATATGTATCAATTAACATCAATCATAATCAACATATTACTTAATTCATACTATGCATCAACACAATATTATAATTAAATTAATATATATATATATATACAGTCCGGATCAGGAGCGGAGGTCCGTTTCTAAGCTTAGGAACGGATTTCATCATTTGACCCACTTCCCGATCGAATTTCCTCAAACTTCCTTCTAGACATATCTATATCATCTTATGTAGATCATCTATACAAAATTTCAGCTAATTTGGTGATCATAAAGGCCTTCAAACTTGCGTTACAAAACTGACGGACATAATTCTATCCAGTTTGTCCATCTTTTTTGTAACATAAGTTTGAAGGTCTTCCTGATCACCAAATTGGCTGAAATTTTGCAGAGATGATCTACACAAGATGATATAGATATGTCTAGAAGGAAGTTTGAGAAAATTCGATCGGGAAGTGGGTCAAAATGATGAAATCCGTTCCTAAGCTTAGGAACGGATTTCATCATTTTGACCCACTCCGCTCCAGATCCGCACTATATATATATATATATTCACTACTACTTATGAATAACAACAACTTCATATATATTATCAAATCAAAATCGATCAACTCAATCACACTCAAAATCTAATAATTCAACTTAAATTTTCAACTCAAAATCAATATATATATATATATATATAACTCAAATAAAACTCTTAAATCAAGATATATACACATATACGTACCTATATATAGCTCCACAAACTAATTTTGGACAGATTTCGACGACACCCAACAATTTCGACAACACCCAAACTTTTTCTCCAGTTTTTTTTCTTCAAATGAGCTGCTGTCTAGATCTAGAAATATAAGGACTTTTAGCCGACGAAATTATATATTTTGTCGGATAAACTTTTAAAATTTCGTCGGTTATAGTTTACAGACTATAGCCGATGAAACAATTATTTTATCCGACTAAAAAACATTTCGTCAGCAACAATCCACTTTAGCAGACGAAAAATTAACTTAGCCGACAATTTTTTGTTTCGTCGGCTAAAGTGGACGTTAGCCGACGAAAAAAATTTCGTCGGCCTGTTTTTTTCGTCGGATATAATGTTTATGCTGACAGTGTCATGTCTATTCCTATGATGAAAACAGTGATGCCCGTACGGAATGAGGTTAAGCTAAAAGCTTTTAATGATTCTATGTGTCGGTAAAACCGAGTGGAGTAATGCGGGTTACTCTTAATTAAGAAAATCACCTATGCGAGAGAGAAGTGGGGCCGCTTCTAAGGGAGATGTTGAGGACACAAATCTTGTCAAACTCTTGCAGAACCAGGCGCGTGTCTAAGGTCAAAATAGACACAATAATGAGAACTGGAATGTGCTAAGAAGATTCTTGTGTGAGACATGCCATCATTTACATAAATGACAGATAGTTCAAAGACATCGCGTCTACTATTTAGTTAGTAAAGTAAGCATGTTTCCACAAGGGAGGGTTCAAGGGCTCATAACCTACTTATCCTATGCAGGTTTCGACCGTAGAAATCTATCACCGAGTCTAACAAGTATTTGGTCGCCTATTTCATTCATGTGGGGAATTGTTGGAAAAATAGTGAAAATAACCATTTTATTTAACCAATTTAAATAAGTTATAGGGTGAATAAGAAATAGTTACCCAAAGATGATTAATTGTTTGAAACCATGCATTATAGACTTTATATAGTCTATTGACTGATTGAATTCTATGAGCTATAACCTCATATAATGTGTAAGGATGTAATCTCACTAATGTGAAAGGTGTAACCACATATTTATGTGATAGGTTATAACCACACATTTATGTGAAAAGTTGTGGCTATAGAATGTCATAGGTTGGAATTAATATGGTTGTAACATATCAACCAGAATTCATTGCAATTCAAGTAGTGGATGGTTTCTCCCATGTATAAATAGGTGACACTTCCTTTGTTCTAAACACAATTGAAAACATCATCATTCAAAACATTTTTCGATAATCATATCCTCCTCTCAAAGAGTTATTCTTTCTCTAGTTTATAGCATTTTGGTGATAGATTGAAGGTACTACAAGTTCGTCGAGTGTTCTTGACAACAGTGAAGCTCCAAAGCACTAGTAGTCGTTGTATCCTGGAAGACAAGTGTCATCAAGCCTTTTGCACCGGTAGAGGAGGCATAATTTGTCTTAAGAAAAGTGTGTGAAACACATGACTCGACTTCGTCACTTTTCTCGTATTCTTCGTTTGAGTTTGGAGTCATTTTACGTTTTTGCTGTTCTGCATACTAAGTGTTCCAAGGCACGTGATTCAACTTTCACAAATTCCATTTCTCCTTGAATCAGGTGTGGTAACCAATGTTGTTCATAGTAATTATTTTTATGTTCATCATTTCATTATTTATATTTATTTATTTAATTATAAATTTAATTTATGTGAATATATATGCAATATCTAACCCCTTTTGTGTTACCGAAAGTCCAGCAACCAGGTAAGGTATCGTCATCAGAAGCCCTGCAATGTTGAGAGAGATGAAAGTCCATTAGTTTTAATTTCCACATCAAACTGATCAAGGTACCCTATTTCAGGATTACGCTTCTTACTAGAATCAACAACTATAATAATTTAAGAACTAAATCAGTTGAGTACCTTGTGCTATCAACACACAAATCTTTATGGTTCTCAGGTCCTTCAAGTGATGGCCTAGGGGAAACTTTTGAGCAATTCCCATCTGCTTTTCCTTTCTTCTTTAAGCCTAGAAACGTTGGGAAGAACATCTTGATAAGGAATGTTTCGCTTTCCCTACTGGAAGTCCGCGATATGTGTCTTGTCTTGTAGGTTTTCTTCTTCTGGTTCCTGATTTGAGCTTGAGTGTTGAAGTAAAGCTCTTCTCTCCAACATCAGTGTCTTCTCCAGCCTTCTGCACACCTTGTTGCTCACTAACAAGATCTTTCAGAGAAAGTTGATAACATGACTCTGGCATGTTTTGAACCATCAGCATAAGTTCAGTCCGGCTTTCAAGAATCATCCGTCTGCGTGACGTGGGAGAAAGATCACTACTGTGGTGATGGTTTTGGGGGAGCAAAGGAGAAGACTCATATTTGGTGTTTGTTTCCCATAACCGTGGTGAGTGAGCACCGAAATCATCTTCAAGACATGCTTGAGCTTGAAACTCCCATGCACTCCAGAAACCAAACTATTTGTCTTCTGCACTTTGGTGTCTGCTGTGGACATGGCAGGTATTGAGCTGATTTCTAGGGAACTTTTGGCACTGATCAAGCATGGTGTAAAGAGAAGAGAGCAGTGGCACTAAAATCTGAAGCAGTTTGTGAAACTCTGGTTTGACAGAAGTGTGAGAGCTGTTGTAGTATCATATCATTTGGTAATCGTCATTATCCTCGGGGTTTAATAGGGAAGCACTGAAGTCATTGCCGTGTAAGAAGGTATGGTCAAGTAAACACTGTTTTTCCCAATTTTCTACCACTCGTCTTCCTCAAAATTTTACATACCATCCATCTTAGATGACAATGACTTCAGTGCTTCCCTATTAGAAACAAACACCAAAATATTAAATACAGCAACAAGCAGTATTTTTAACTTGTTGTATTTAATAACTTGTTGCATTTAATATTAAATACAGCAACCAGCCAAAAATTATAAATTTGTTGCTATATTTAATATTTTTAGCTATCGGAAAGAAAATCGAATCTAGTTATATATTTTTTTAAAATAATAAACTAGTGAGATAGAGAATTGAGAAACAAGCACGTGGTGAAACGTTTACGATTTAGGAAGTCATTCTAAACAGTTAGAGGACTTGTTTCAGTGCAATTGCATCACGGCTAGGGTAATGATAAATATATTCTCCATGAAAATTCTTGGTTGAGAATTGAATATTGTCTCATGTTGAACAATTCAACATGAAATTGGAAATTGGCGTAGTAGTAGTAGTGTGGTCAGTGTCAAGGTTGAAGGGTCTAACACACAGATTCAGGATCTCTTAACGGTTTTAACACTTGTAACAGATGGAATCTGAGAAATCTGGAGTTCATTGTGGTTTAGAGTTTAGATTGTCATTTATCATTTTATCTCGACCTGTACGCTAGTAAACAAAGTCACAAGCATATTTTAGTATAAGAGTTGAATATCTCGCGTGTACATGCAATCATTGGTGAAGCTTAATGGAGGCCGGAGATGGTCATGACCGTTACAAAATTTTGAAAATGGTGATGTGTGCATATGTAATTGGCTATGAGATTAATGAGTTTGAGAACAAATTCATGTATTGGCCCCCTCAAGCATAGTTTCTTAGTTCCGCGATTGCATGCAATTATCACTTTTAAGACTTAAATTGTTTAGTAGTTCAGTATTAACAATAAGCTTTAGTGTCTTAAACTCTACTGTTAGGATGTAGCGGACGAAGAAATAAATAGCCTATAATACTTGTGGGAGCTCGAGATCCTCATAGATAAGTAATCTAGATTAGCTAACTGCAGAACAGACTGAACATAATGATCAAAGATCAAGAAAGAAACACTTGGGAGAATTTATAAGCAGTTAAATGCTATTTTCAAAGCTAAAGTCATTGAGCATGTAATCTCTTTATGTTTGTAGCTAGATTTCATGGTATTGGAGTTTTGGTATGGTCACCCATTACTTGTATGGCTCTATTTGCTTTGTTTTTATATCTATTTGGTTTGTGAAAAGGGTTTTGGTCTCGTCCACTGATGTAATTTGTTTTCATTATTCAATAAAATTTCTACTAAATGTAATGAGCTAGCCCTTAGCTCCCTTCTTTCAAAGAAAATATCATTTGTAAGACACAAATTACGTAATGCATGCATAATATTTTGTTGGTTTAGAACCAACAGTAACTCTGTAAGCTTCAGTCTACTGTTAGGATGTAGCGGACACAAGATCAAGCAAATGACTAGCCTATGATACTTGGTGGGATCTCCAAACTTAACGAACCTGGATTAGCCAACTGCAAAACAGATGAACATAGTGATCAAAGATTTAAGAAAGAAGAAATGGGAGATTGGGAGAATTAATTTACAAGTTGTAGGAGCCATAACTAATTAAATGCTATTTTCACATCTCCTCAGCCCTCAGGTCCTAAAAATTGGTAAAAGAATCGAATACCTCAAAAAGGTGGTTAAAAGGGTTTCACAAGCAAGTTAGTTTTTCTTTTGAAAAAAAAATATATATCTAACACAACGTATTCTTGATATTTCACGGCTTGGACCTCTAGTCATTTTGCATCTCTTTCTTTTTTGTTTCTTAGTTTGTTTGTTTTTTCTTTCTTTCTTTCTTACATTCGCTCATAAACTGAAGATCTTGACCGCCTACAAATTAAGGCCGGAAAACTCAGAAGACGAATTCCACAACACAAAGAAGGGATCTTAATAAGCAGGGACGGAACTAGGAATTAACATTAGGGTGGGCTACATTTGCCTTACACTCCGAGAGAAAATTTTCCTTGAAGAAAAATTGGCAGTCCACTTTGTATTGAAGAAATATCTCCTCTTCACAATTTTGTCTACAAAACTTAGAAGTTTTTGAAAACTACATAAACGCCACTATAATTACCAACAATAGACTCTAAACCCACTCCCCGTGCTGCCATGAGTATACTAACGAATGTAACTTTGTCGTTTTATCTCTTTAGCAAACCCAGAAACCCTTAGTCGTCGACTCTGATGGCCAACGGAAAGTCGTCGACTCTGATGGCCACACGGCTCTTTTTTCATCGCTAACTTGGGTTTCGAGGCATGCGTGAGGCAGTGAGGGTGTTGGCATAGGCGTAGGACAACAAAGGATGAAAGCCATTGAATTTTGGTGAAAAAGATATTGAGGTCCATATCTGCTTTTTTCTATGTTCTTGTGACTTTTACCTGTGCATATTATCTTCTTCCTTTTTTCACCAGAAAATTGAGGTGGGCTGCAACAAAACCTAGCCCACCTCTGGTTCCGTCCCTGTTAATATTTAGGAATACCAGCTATAAAGAATTCAGCCTTAGCCTCTGCTTTCACAATTTAATTATGGATTCTTCAAGTATTCCTAAATATTCTTTGATTGAGAATTGAAAAATTAAGACACCTACTGGAACCATTAATTCCTCATTAATTCACAGAAAACCCATTAGGAGTCTCTAAGCCTTTCAGAGCCTCTTTTCTCTAAACCCTAGGGTTCAACCATGGAGGCGGTGCGTCTATTAGAAATGACGACCTTGATGGCGGCATGGCCACGATGATGATGAAGCTGATGTAGTTCCCGAAGTCTAGGGTTGAGGGTTCAGGTGGGATTGGGTATGGTGACGATGCCCGATATCAAGGAGGGACGACGTTAACGTCTCTGGTTTTGCTAGATCTAGATAATGGTGGAACATATCTCACTAGTCTGGTGGTGTGTGAGTTATTGGCTGACCTAGCTTGGGTCGACGACACTCATCAGGAGGGGTTTCATAGTGGTGGCTCGCCAGAGGATGCCCTTCGGAAGGGAGTGATGTCAGCGGTAGGTAGGAGGCTGAGGGACTGGCAAACTAGTGTTCGTTAGCCGGGTCTGAAGCTATCAGTTAAGCTAATGGAGTTAGTTGGTGGGCTGGTGTCTGTACTAGGTACAGTTGATGTAAAGTTTTAGGCTGGATTCCAAGCTTTTGATTATGGAGTAGGAATCAATATTTTGTTGGGTCTAATGACGACCTCCCTCTGTCCTTCAGTGTTCTAAGAATGGA
Organism: Comarum palustre; assembly: GCA_951800085.1. Lineage (NCBI taxonomy): Eukaryota > Viridiplantae > Streptophyta > Magnoliopsida > Rosales > Rosaceae > Comarum > Comarum palustre. The sequence goes on along the minus strand of OX637588.1, from coordinate 16,093,797 downwards.
CTCAGGCCTCAATTCAGAGGCTGAGGATGAGCAACATCCTAGGGTAACTAGGAAAATATACTTGTTGTTGTGTTATCAATGACACCTCTTGTCTATTACGATGAAAGATACACTATTGGGTCTTAGGCCTTTAATCGGTGCAGGAGGATCTGCTGTTAGGGTGATGACAGATTATATATTATGCTTTCTAGAAATTTAGATCCGCCTTTTTAAATGTAAGTTTGATGTTATTATTTCAATTCTTTAGATGTAGGTTTGATTTAGCGCAACTATGCATTTGTATGGTCTTTGGACTATTCATACCACCAGTGGATTATGGCTCTTAGTTGACGGAACAATTCCGTCTGCTAAAAGTATTTTTCCGTCTCCGAAGCTCTTAGCCGACGGAAATTCCGTCAACTAAGATCCGTCGGATAAGACGCGTCGGTGAAGACCCTGGCTGACGGAAAAATTTATACTGTTGATTAGGTTGTCTCTTAGTCGACGAAAATTCTGTCTGCTAAGGTCCGTCTACTAGAATGTTAGCCGACGAAATTATTATGTCGGTTAAGTTTCTAGGAGACGGACATATTTTAAAATAAAAACAAATTAATAATCATCTTAGCCGATAAAATATTTGATATTTCATCAGCTAAGTAATTCTTAGCTGACGGAATATTTTGAATTCTTTCGGCTAAGAATTACTTAGGAGACGGAAATTCCGTCGGCCAGGATCTTAGTCGATGAAATTATTTTAAAATAAAAAATAAAAAACTCTTAGCTGACAGAATATTTCGTCGGTAAACCTATAAAATTAAAAAAAAAAACGAAGATCGATCTCTGAAAATCCACCGTCAGCGATCTATCTCAGCAAGAAACCGACCATTCTGATTCCACACACCACTATAACCAAAAACCACCACCACACCACCACCACACACAACCACCAAAAACCATAACCACAACCACACACCATCAACACCCACCACCACACACCACACACCACACACCACACACCATCCACCAAAAACCACCACCACACACCATCACCAAAAACCACCACACACCACCACCACATACCACCAATTAGAGAAGAGGAGAAGGAGAGGAGATATTTTTGAGAAGAAAAGAGAGGAGAAGAGAAGATTTAAAGAAAACTTTTAGATTTTTTTTTGAAATTTTAAAATTTTGAGCTCTTAGCCGACGGAATGCAAAAATTCCATCGACTAAGTGATAAATAAATTTTCTGAAATTTTGGTCTAAAATTTTGCGTGGGAAAATTGTTCTGGATTTTTTTGCCCTTAGCCGACGGAATTAAATAATTTCATCAACTAAGTGATACCTTAATAGAAAAAATTATTTAATTCCGTCAGCTAAGTGACAAATATTTTTCTGAAATTTTGGTCTAAAATTTTGCGCGGGAAAATTGTTCTGAATTTTTTTGCCCTTAGCCGACGGAATTAAATAATTCCGTCGGCTAAGTGATACCTTAGGAGACGGAATTATTTAATTCCGTCTGCTAAGGGAAAAAATTATTTTTTTAGAACTTACGTGACGTTATAATTCTGATGTTCAAACTTGACAAACAAAAATCCGACCGTCTGATCATTATTGTAAAAAATGGATATGATAAAAAATTCAACTTGATCCGATAATGCTAAATGTTCGATCCGGATTGTCAATCCTACGTCAAACACCTAAACGCACGGAAACAGTCATTTGAGCGTCTAAATTACATATTTTGGTCGGACCTTCAACTAAAAATAGTTTCAAATCGATAAAATGCGGGTGGTATAAAATTTGACGAAAAAATAACCCCGAATATAGGGCTACCCATTGGGAGAAAGAATGATAAGTTGTGTTGACCGCAACTATCGACACCGAGACTTTGTCAGAATTATGTGATTTTACAACCATAGACGTATTTCAACATTCCAGTTATATCTTATTTCAAGCTTTTTTGCATTTGAAGGCTCTACTTAGAGTTTTTTTTGAAACGGAACATTTACTTAAAACTTAGTAAACAAGTTATACAATATTAGTAGACATGTTGTGATTCTGATGATCAAAAATCACAAACAAAAATCCAACCATCTGATATGACCATCATGATAATATACATGTACGGGGAAAAAATTAACTTGATCCGACAATGTTAACGACTCGATCCCGTATGTCAAACCTCTAAACGCACGAAAACGATCATTTGACCGTCTAAATTATGTATTTTGACCGTACCTTTAACTGAAATTATTTTCAAATCGATGAGACGGAACCAGTGGTATAAAAATTACGAAAAACTAACCCCTAAAGATAGGGATGCCCATAGGGAGAAAGAATGGTAACTTGCGTTGACCTCAACTATCGGCACCGAGACTTAGTCAGAATTATGTGATTTTTCAACCGTAGACGTATTTTACCATTCTGGTCATATCTTATATCACGATTTTTTTGCGTTTGAAGGTTCTACGTAGAGTTTGTTTTTGAAACGGAATAGTTACTTAAAACTTGGTAAACAAGTTATATAACATTAGTAGACATGTTGTGATTCTAATAATCAAAAATCACAAACGAAAATCCAACCTTAATATGACCATCATGATAATATACATGTATGAAAAAAAATTTAACTTGATCCGACAACGTTAACGGCTTGATCTAGACGGTCAATCCAGTAAGTCAAATCCCTAAATGCACGGAAACGGTCATTTGATCATCACTACCAGAAAAAAGACTATAGCCGACAAAATATCAAAAAACAGGCCGAAAAAATTTTTTTTCGTCGGCTAAAGTCCACTTTAGCCGATGAATTTTTTTTTCGTCGGCTAAGTTAAAATTTCGTCGGCTAAACTAATTTTTTCGTCGGCTATAGTTAAATTTTAGCCGACAAAAAAAATTTTCGTCGGCTAAAGTGGTTTTTTCGTCGGCTATAGTATGTGAACTTTAGCCGACGAAATTTGAAAGTTTAGCCGACGAAATTAGGGTATTTCGTCGGCTAAAGTAACTTTTATTTATAAAATTGCACTACGGATATTTCGGTGTCCGATTGACTATTGTGATACCAATCTGGAAGCAGAACGGCCGTACGAGAAAAACTCATGGCTAATGCCATGACATACAGGCTTTTTTGGCCATCCGAGTTCGTTTAAGGCTTCAAAATGAAATTTTTCTAAACGCTTAACTCACGAAAATGTCCATATCTACACCTATATAAGGTATTTTGGCCGAACCTTCAACACAACAAACACTCACCATAATGAGACGCAACTGTCCATCTAAAAATTTTGAGACATTAACCCCTCCATGATAGGCCTCCTCATATAGATAAATAATGGTAAATAGTAGGCATGTTGTGATTCCGGTCATCAAAATTCACAAACAAAAATACAACCGTCAGATATCATCAATATGTTGAAATATATCTTTGGTAAAAAATTCAACTTTATCCGATAAATTTAAGGACTTCATCTAGACGGTCAATCTCGTAAGTCAAACCTCTATATTGTATTGATTGCAACTATCGGCACCGAGACTTTACCGGAATTACGTGATTTTTCAACGGTAGGCGTATTTCACCATTCCGGTCATATCTTATTTCATGACTTTTTTGCGTTTGAAGTTTCTACGTACAGTTTGTTTTAGAAGTGAAACATTTACTTAAAGCTTAGTAAACAAGTTATACAACATTAGTACGCATGTTGTGATTCCGATGATCAAAGTTGAGAAACGAAATTCTGACCGTCAGATATGATCATTATGTTGAAATATGTATATAGGAAAAAATTTAACTTAATCTGACAACGTTAAGGGCTCGATCCTTACGGTCAATCACTTAAGTCAAACCCCTTAACGCACGGAAACGGTCATTTGACCGTCTAAATTACGTATTTTGCCCGGACCTTCAACTGAAAATAGTTTCAAATCGATGAGACGCAACCAGTGGTATAAAAATTTTATGAAAAATAACTACCAGAGATAGGGCTACCTCTAGGAAGAAAGAATGGAAAATTGAGTTAACCGCAATTATCGGTACCGAGAATTTACCGGAATTACGTGATTTTTCAACCATAGACGTATTTCACCATTCTGGTTATATCTTATTTCACGATTTTTTTTCGTTTGAAGCTTCTACGTATAGGGTTTAGGGTTTAGGGTTTTAGCCGACGAAATTAGGG